>JAYKQN010000011.1:17605000-18297500 GCA_036785175.1 Eupleurogrammus muticus | reverse complement strand
GCAACACAACATCTCCTGTCCTTAGACCCTCACATCGTACGAGGTAAAACTCCCTAAAATAACTTTTTTATAGGGAAAAAAAAATTGGAAGAATGAGTGGGTGGTCCTTTTTCACAGTTTGGGTGTTTTTAGTAACACTAGAGACAAAATATTTATATACAAGTACTAAAAAGTGTTTTTTCATACTAAGGCCCCTTTAATATGGCTGTTGGAAAAAAATACCTTAGAGACAACAGTTATGTTTGGAGCTACAACACTGGAACAGGCTCCCATCCTGTCTAATCCTAATTGGAGATATAGATTTAGCCTCAAAAAGAAATCAGGTTATTTCCTTTTTGACTGTTAGTGGCAGTAGCAAATAGTCAGATTAGTGTGGATTTAATCTGTTTATATTAACAATTGGTCGATTAAATAATTGATTACTAGCTATTAATTAATCAAGTAATTTTTAAGAATAGTATTTCCATATTCTGCCGTTCTCTATTCTCAGATCTGATTATTTTCTGGTTTCTTTGATCTTCTGTTACCATCAAGTGGTTTCATGGTGGGTTGACATTTGAATTTTGACTGTTAATCGGCTGTTTTTTTATGGGGACCAATGTGGTCTTTTACATTACATGACTTTCAGTCATTCTTCCTTGGCTCCAAAAACAATTAGCCTATTTGTATCTTCATTTAAATGAAGAGAAATCCGTCACTTCACAATCCACAGTGATTTGCTCATTGACTCAGAATCTGTAAAGGGAATATACTCCCATGGTGATGTGGTTATGTGTGCCATCTGCATAATTATGCTAACACATTTTAGGGTGTTTATTTTGATTGCTCTCTTTTGTATCCTAATTAAAGGGAGGAAATCAAGCCCAGTAAGATCCCGTTTGGGTTTCCCTGATGCCTGGGTCATTCCTGGGAAATTGTAATTTGTGCCCAGATTAACTGTCAGGCTCCAGGTCTGACAGAAGCTTTGCAGAAGCCACATTTGCCGCTTGTTACCTCCTCCTTAGAATGGAAGAGATCATTTTAGTCCGAAGCTTTCAAAGTGTTTCATCCATACATCAGCTATTTAAATCACTTATTCATCCTGATGTGGTGCGGAGGAGCCATTTTTTCTCCTTGAAATTTCATTACATCAGTTTGGCGCTGAGCACGCTGAGTGTTCCCTATAATGTCAGTGTTTCCCAATATTGTAAGGGGACCTCGGGGCTGTCAGGTTGGCTGTATCTGTGATTTGATAAACTCCTCAGTGTTTTTTTTCCCCGATGTCTGCAGTCTATATCAAACCACTTTTCATTGACTCTTTCGATCGATGATGCCGGGGCCTTTTTTTTTTCAGATTGGATAAATCTGCCACATTGTCAAATATGTAGTTAGTAGCCCGATTCAGGACATCGTTACTATCGTGCGGCTCCATGAGGAGTAAAGAAAATGGTCTACTTCAGATTGAGTTGTGTGATGTCTGATTGCTTCTCTGGTAGTCTCCTACGTTGCCGTTGCTGCTGTTTGTCTGTTTTACCGTGATCAGATGAGAGTGTTGGAGGGCTCGCTGTGAACGCTTGTCAGACAGAAGAGGTCGAGGTTCGCGCTCCGCTGCAATCTACCGCGCTGGTATAAAGTAGCCTCCTCAACGCCAACCATTAACCAGTGTTTGACAGAGCTGCCGGTGTTCAACGAGTCAATTCTGTGGGGAGAGGGAACAGCAGTCGTTCAGTAACATCAAGGACTACATGTTATTTTGAATGGGATTTGAAAAGTTTATAAAAACATGAAAAGAAAATTGAAAAAAAAAAAAAAAAAACAGGATATGGAAAACAACTCCCTCAGCAACATCAACAACAGCTGATTACACAGATAATAACACAGATATTACATGGTTATTACACAGATAATAAGTTTAATATAGCGGGTTAAATCAGAGCATGATACAGCAATTATCCACTTTAATAGCAGAAGCCCTTATGCCGACTTGCACGGCATCAAAAAGTGTTTAAGACAAGTTCAATAAACCATTGACTTTAAGAGCCATATCAGAGGTGTGGATCAGCCCTGAGAAGAGGGTGGACCTTGAGCCCAGTAGATATGAAATGAAAAAGAATAGAGGCCTCAAGGCAATTTGTGGATAAAGGCTTGAAATATAAGGTGTTGAAAAAACATGACAACAGCGGTTGATGATTTGTATTACAGTAAAAACTGTTTGGAAAGAATACAAAAAAAATGTAATTTTCGGCTTTATATAAAAAGCTCTTGCAGCTAATATTGAATTATTTAAGGACTGGATGGAACATTTTTTCAAACTTTCTTAGTTCTGTGGGGGATTTATAAAGAAGAGCAAAAGAAAAGAAGAGTTTATCAATACATTGTAGAATCAGGGCTTAAAACCCCCAAAATAACCAGACCCAGTAGAGTAACATCACATTGTGCCGCACTAATAGATAATATATTCACAAACACGTTGGAAAACAGCGCTGTGAGCGGAGTATTATTAAATATATATAACCAGGGACCATTTTACAAATTACAGTTTCTTTTCTCTCCCAATTTTCCGAGATACTTGAAAAACCTCCTTACTGCAAGACTGGTCTACTTCAATGAGAAACTGCTGACAGCCAGTATTTATTCATAACAGACGGATCAACATGACTGACACTAATTGAAGAAATTACAATATTGTAGAGATAAACGAACATATGCAGTGGGGCTTTTGAAAAATTCTTAAATATGCCATTGATTACAACATATAAATTAAGTTAGAAAGGTATGGGATTAGGGTTTTTACTATTTACATGTCTATTGACATGAATGTTAGAACAGTAGCATTGCCAAAGCGTCGAAAATCCAAAAAGTCCCCAAACATATAAGAGTACCAAGTACTTTTTTATGTACGAAACCTTGCTTGTGTTCATGTGCATGTGGGTGATTGTGTCATATTCATTATTATATTACTGTGTGTTACTTTGTATGTGTAAAGGTAAGATGATTGCAAGCAATTAATTAGGCAACAACAACTCTGTGTGTGTGTGTTTGTGTGTGTGTGTGTGTGTGTGTGTGTGTGTGTGTGTGTGTGTGTGTGTGACAACAGATCTTGCAGCAAGATGTGCTGTGTTTCTTATCTCTCTGTAGGATTTCGAGTTGATAACAGTTCTCACATTGTTTGAAAGCAGGTATTTGGGAGCTGAGCCGATGGAATAATTCTTCTCTTGTTTATTTATATTCGCCGCCTTGTCAGAGGAAGTGCATCTCTGTCTCTATCTGTCTCTGTGTTGGCAGCCGTGACTTCATTTTTTATCCTTTCTCCGTAGCGAGGACTGTGGTCACTTTGCCTTTGGTCAGGATGTGTGTCTGCCTTGGATCTCTGATAGTAAGCAGATTGATAGCCATGGTTCCAGTGTTCCAGATAAGCTTCTCTTCTGAGTTTAATGGTTAAATTAGTTCTCTCTGATTTGGTGGATAGGAAGCTGCTGGTCTGAGGCTGAACAGTGTTTTGGTGTTATTTGATCAGTAAGTCTAGAGAGCAGCTGACAGAAGGGACTTTGTTGGGGGTTTATTGCCTGGAACACCAGCGTGTCCTGGAGGATTCATTTGCAATGTAACCAAAAATCAAAGTATTTTTTTTTCGTATTTTATTTTATTAGTATTAATAATCAATGGGTAATGGCCTAATTTTGCTTCGCTTGTGTTGTTTAGTGTTTCTCTTCAGATGATTATTAGCGACCTCCATCATTTTGCATGCGTGTCGCGCTCTGGCTCGCTTAGACGTGAGTGGATGGACCGCCGCGAAGGACAATTAATTGAGGTAGCTTGTTGATGTTTTGGTCTACTTTGTAAAAGTGCCTTCTAATTGCATAAAAGGCTCTGCATGCTTTTGTTTTTAGTTTCAGCGTATTCATTTCCAGACCAAAGTTTCCCGAGGCACTGATTTTGAAGGTAATCATAATATAGTGTGTGATCCAGATGGCTTTATAAAAGTGAGTTTATAATCGCTCCGGCTACTCACAGAAAGTAGGGGGCATGGTTTGCAGGGTTTCTGATACAATACATCATTCTCACAGCTTAGCAGAACAGAAAGTAAGTAGTTATAACATAGGACTTCCTATCAGTCCTATTCTCTGCTGATGCAATCGACTGTAACATTTTTGCACATTTTTATTTACAGTTTTGCACCATTAAATGTCATGACAATCAACTACTTCCATGTAGGTATTTGCTTGTTGCAACCATATGATCTGATGGGATGCATCTTTTTTCTTAGATCCTTCTACACATGTGACTACCTTCCTGCAAGCTCCACAAAAATGGAGGAATTTTAACGTAATGCTGGGATATTTTTACTGTTGGGAATTTACTGCCTTTCATTTGATAATTCTATCCAAAACCACAATCTTTTCCCAATCTTAATGCACATTTTGTTTGTACCTAAACCAAACCAGACACGTCATGTAGTGGTGTATCACAATCCTATTTAAAGAGGTTCACATGAACCTTTTAGCAAATGTAGAAGCCACTTTTAACCTATAAGATTGGTAAACATTGATCCACAAAGTTTGAACAACCCGGCTGATTAAATCCTGACTTGCAGACGAATTACTTTCGTCATTTATGACACGCCGCAAATTGTCCAACCTTCCAAAACACTGTCATGTTAAGAAATACCTTTTGTGTTTCCGAAAATCTTTTCAGCACATGTCTAAAACCCACGTCTTGTTCTGACAAGGAACTGTGTCTTTTATTAGACACACACACACACACACACACAAATATGGACACATGCCCACATGCATAGAACACACGCACATGCCTACACACACACACACACCCACACACGCTTCAAACGAGTTACTGGAAGCAGAGCAAGGTACCGTTTAAGCTGTCAAGACGTCAGTCACGTTATTTCTGTCTACAGACCCCGCTTCCTTTCAAACACCACGCATCTCACAAAGGGATTTTAATGTAGCTAAAAAGGAAATTCACTTGTGGAATTACACAGTTTTACAATGATTTTACCACCCTCTGAAGGCTCGAATATTGCAACTCAGCTTTGGAAATGTCTAGTTCAGGGAAGTAAAAAAAAGAAAAAAAAGTAATAATAACTTTTGACATTTAATTTGCTGCTTTGTAACTGTTTGGAAATGTCACATAGATCTGACTTTTAAAACAGAAAGACCAATTTTTATAATGATCAGAAGGTGAACAGATGGCTACTGATTCAAGGAGACAGGCAGCACAATCCTCAAACATGGCTCTCACTTCCCCAGTAAACAGACGACCCCTGATGACATGACGTATATGGTGGATGTTTTATACATTACAACAATCACAGACCAACTCAGAACTGTACAATTAACCAAACAGTGAGAAAATCACAGTTTAGATAAATATTAAGCATATTATACAGCAGTTTCAGCAAAGATGAGTTTTCATCTCATCACATTTTATTAAATTCTCTTTTTTTTTTATTATTATTATACCAAGGATATTAATGCTTTTATTCTCCCTGTGGCCCAGCGCTGTTCTATTAGCTCTTTGGTTGTTTCAACTGCATACGTTTCCAATGCAGGACAAAGCCATTTAGCGGAGTGAATGTAATTTAGAGTCTTCACTACAGCCTCATCACTTATCGGATTATATAAAGCTAATCATATATTTTTTTTCACTCCACTGTGTTGTTCTCCTTAGCCTGATAGTTTTGCAGGTTAAAGTTCAGCATTGCGTTGCCTACAAAATATGAGAGGTGTGGCTGTGAAAACATTATTTGGCAAACACCAAAAAAAAAAAATGTGTTTGTAGTTCCCACAACTTTGAAGCTGATTTCTGCAGCTGAACAATTAAAAGGGTCTCTGCTTGAGAATGTTCCCAATTTAATATTACCATTCTTATATGGTCTAAAATCACAGACTTAAACCTGCAGCAGCACTGTCATCTGCCCTCTCACACACTCTTTAAAAAACCCGGTTTACCTATCAAAACACACACCCTTGTGGTTATCACAGAAATGTCACTTTAAAAAAGCGTGTTTTCCCTTCTAGTTCCAACCCATTCAATCGAGTGAACCACAGTGCGCCTTTCCATTACTCTCTTCATTCCCTCCTTCTCGTTTCCTTTTTCCTCATAGTTTCTCATTCCCTTGCCCCCACAGTGTGTTTAAACACCAATGAGGGAATACTCCAGCGACAAAACTTTCCGTGACATTTCCGCTTGTGTATCCTACGGAGTCTGCTCGGTTTTAATTAGGCAGGGACTCCAACAAACATATAGGCGCAGAGCAATTTACTGCACAGTGACAGCGTACTCAGGAGGCCATGCTCGCACGCACACACACACACACATTGACACTGACACGCTCGCACACACAGGATTGGATGTTTAAAATGCAGAGACATGGGGTGCGGGGGAGAAACATTAACACTTATAATAATAAAAAGGGGCTAGTAATAGGTAGGCCTACATTAAAGGGACTAATGTATAACGTTTGCGAAGCAATTTACATGTGTGAATAGTTTTTATTGTGATGTGTAGCCTGTGGAATAATTTTTTTTTTGCAAAGGGCTCAGGGTCAGGCCTCTCTGCTGTCAGCCTTGAAGTCCCTCTCCACTTTAATGTGCGTCTTCTTTCTTCTTCCTACGGTTGGATGTTTGAGCCTCCCTGTGCAGAATTTGACACTAGACGGCTGTTTTCACATCCACCTGCTGAAAGTTGTAAAGTTGCCCTGTGATCCTTGGAAAATCCATTTCACACATGTTATTTGTAGCCAATCTCAATTCCATATTGAACTTCCATACGTGTGATGTGGAAACAAACTGCAAATTCATAGACTCCTCAATCAAGAAGTCTGTAGCTCGATCATCTCTCATAAATAGTTTGTGCATGTCACGATAGAGGTGTGCATCCTTATTTGTGAAATCTTCTGGATGGACAGTCATTATTATCATTATTATTGTTAAAACTGGAAGTTCCATAGGTGTCATGGACGTAGGTTGGAGTCCTAGCTGAAGCATGCCTTTCTGCCTTCTGTGCCGCAAAATATATTTTTTCCTGGTTTATCTGCTACTTTATTCCTCACTAACACAGGCTACTGTGGCCGTAGCCAACGATGAAACAACAAACTTTGTAAGAAAAGTTCATGTGCTGCTGTTTTTTTTAAAAAGAACCGCTCTACACACTAGCCGCTGTGTCTTAAATTTAAACTACAAGTATAAACTACATTAAAACTTCAAGACACTTTCACAGACCCTCAGGAAATCCAGATACTGTTGTTTTATGGATGGATAGTTGGATAGGTTGTTGAAAAAGTTGTTAAAACAGTGTGAAAACACAAAAAACAGTTATCATTTCACCATTTACTACACATACTGTGGTTAGTAAAAAATCATGTACATCCAATCTATCTACCCGTTTATAGGAAAACATACTTTCCACGGGCACTGCACTAGTAGAATTTAATGATGGTGAAGGAATAGATGGCATTTTAAGGATTTCAATATATACTTTTTCAGTTATTTTATTAGACCAAACATTTTTTTAATGTGTTCTAATACATGTCCCGGGGGGGAATCTTCAACAAACAACATTGGCCTCCACCTCACCAACCTCAAAACAAAAAAACGGGGTTATCCGACTAGAAACACCACCCAGACATTAGTTCTTCAGTTAATGAGACAGCAAGCAAGCACACACACACACACACACACACACACACACACACACACACACACACACACACACACACACGCTGTGTAAACAGAACTTAGGTTACCTCCCTTGTTTCTCCTGATTGTAATTGTTAGTCCATCGATGTGATAAGTAGATAAATACAATTCACCAGCCAGGCCCCAGTTGCCTCCTGCATCTCCATCACATGGTCCATCTCAAGTTTAAAATGAATCAGAAAGCAGTGGTAGGGATAATATATTGTATGGATTTGAAATCATTGGGTCACAGGACATGGAAGCTTTTGGGAAAAAAAACGAAACAATTCTTTTTATCAAAATATTTATAAAAATTAAATTAATTACACATTAGCATACATTGGTGTTCTACATAAGACCATTTTGATATAATTTTTAAATATTATTTTAATTTAGCCCTCCTACGCCACCACACAATACTGGACTGGGTTGAATGTCAATGTTTTTATTTCCATGATCTATTTATGCAAATGAGCTGTTTTTATGGTCAAAGACCACGTAGTTATACCTGTAGCGGTAATGCAGTGTGCCTTCTCCCACACTCAATCTGAAATCCCTGTCTCCCCTCCCACAAACACTCACTCTGTTATTGGCTCAGCGTTTGAAATGTCCCGCCCCTCAGAGAGGGCGGTCACCATTGACCCCACAGGCCATTACTTAATGGCTTGTGTCCAGTTCAGTTTTTTTCAGAAACACAAAAGAGGAAGCCAGACCCCAACAGAATAAGGGGGTATTTCACTGTTCAGGTGTTAGGACTACTTACTTTCTGTCGCTGAATTGTGAGGACACCAGATATCTAAATATGTCAGATTCAAAACTGAATGGATGGCCACTCTAATCACTTTCTTTGCAGGACGAAGTGAAGGGGTTAGGTAAAACATTGGAATAGTTGCAAGAGCAGCAGTAGACCATTTATACAATAATGTCAGGCCCTTTTACCAGTGGTTGTCACATTAAACCATGTTTGAAGTAATAATTTCCACCCAAACCGTGATCTTTTCCTAACCCTCTGCACAGAACCACTGCAGCCTTCACCGTTGGCGCTGTTAAGCCAGGCTCCCGCAGTTTGTCTTCATGGATTAACCGGCACGGCCGTCAGACAAGACAGGTGGTCAATGTTAATTTAATCATCACACAGGCACACAATGCAGAGAGCCCACATTGGATTTGGCTGCCACATTCGTACTGTTCCAGCCGGACGCCGCTGTCTCTCATCTGTGGAACATGTGACGCAACAGAGAGAGAGAACATTGATTTAATGTGGACCGATGATGTTGTTAGATAAGTGTTTCCATCGCACTGTGTGTGTGTATGTGTTTGTGTGTGGGGGGGGGGGGGGGGGGGGGAGCAAGATAATATGTTATGGGCTAAAAAACACCTTAGATGATGATCTTACACCATCACTTTACACCTCCAATGTTCATCTGATGAGCTCTTCCATGTTCACAATTTGTAGAAACTGTTGGCTCAGCAGATTTGGACAATTGGATAGACTAGTCTGCATGTGATGGAGATGTTGTATAATATGGATCCAAATGGTGCTGAGAAAGAGAATCTGTAAGTTTAAAAAGTAGAGAAAAGGAGCCTGCGCCTGTACTTCAGACTGTGGTCAGTGAAAGCCTGACAGTCCTCGCCCTAATAATTAACAGCAGTTCTCAAAAACTATAAGCCCTATGGGAAATGTATTTACATTGTGAGAGGAGGCTGGTGGCAACGTCCTGTAGAATGTCTGCTAAAGGAGTTTAAATTGTGCACGTGAGAGGTATGAGGATTGAGGATGTTCCTGCTCTAGTTTCTGACTGATCATGTGGCACACTGTGGAAGACTGCTGTAAACTCTCACTTTAACCTAAATGCAAAAATTTGTGCTTCAAAAGCATCTTTCTGTAGGATTAGTCGAGTCTTTAAGTCTGTCTCACAGCATGAAAAACATTTTAAAAAGGTGTAAGTACAATACCTTTCATACCTAGAACTTGCTTATAAAACCATCTTACATAGATGCAGAGAGAGCATTACCAAACATGGACTACGCAATCAGCAAGCCGATCTACGCTGGATGATCGGTCCTAAACTAAATGATTTAGGACCGTTTCTGTTAATAATAAGTTCAGTAGCAAGGGACATCAAACCAGAACCTGGCATCAAGTGGAATGCTGTCATTAGCAGCCAAGAAGGGAAAGTGCCAAGTTTGTAATATCCGTTAATGCAACATGAATGTATACAGATGGAGGCAAAGCAAGCAGGTGACTCACATCGTTTAATCCTTGCAAAAGCAAATGTACCACTCACTTGGAGGATTTTGAGATGAAATAATTCCTTTACATGCTTTTGCGGAATATTCCGATTAAGGCCTTAATCCTCCTCAAAGGGATTAACTTGAATCTTGTGCGCGAACCCTGTTTGCAAAGCCTAACGGTTCCTGTGTCTCTCTGCAGGTCAGGGGTCAGTGAAGGTGGTACCAGTGGACGAAAATTATGTCCATCCAAAGTAAGTACTCTGTCACCACAGCAGGCTGGTTTGATTTTGTATCTCTCTCGTGTATTTGCTCCTTCTCACTCCCAAACCACCTCCACTTGCCACCAATCTAAGATAGATCAATCCGGACTGTTCTTTCTTAGAAAAATGACCCTTTTATGTTGGCAGGATTCTTTTAAATGTGATCAAAGTATTGTGCCCACTGTTTTGTTTTATACTTTTGTATGTATACAAAAGTATACATAGAATCACGACTGACAATAAATTAATCCAAAAGGCTCGATCGATAGTTGGCGGCCTACTTGATTTTCTCTAGACTGTCACAAAGGTCAGAAGTAGGAGAAAGCTGAAGGCCAAATTTGAACACAATGATCATCCAGTGCATAGTGTGTTCCGTGGCCGGCTGTTAATGCCAAAGTGCTCTACTGAGCATTATATGAGGTCTCTTGTGCCCACAGTTATTAAGTTGCTTAATATTATGCAATAGATTGGCAACCAGTACTCTACTTTTTGGGCTCTGGGCATTCATTTTCCTGTGCTAACCAACTTTTACCGGCCTTCAGACTGTAATCTTGTCATGAATGTGCATGTTGTATGTTACTGTGGTGCCACGGTAGGATGCACTAGAAATGGCCTGTGAGAGGAATCTTCTTCTAAATGTCAACCAGTCAGTCGTTACACAGTGTCAGAAGGGAGATGTGAGTTTAATTTGACTCAGCCTGAAAGAATGGATAGAGGATAGGGAATGGAATAAAACGGAAGCAGAGATTATAACTAGAGGACGGGCATTTATAACCAAAAGAAGGTGGACGCCACTTATTGAGCAAACTGTGTCTATAGAACCATTTTTTTTAAACTGGATGGGATAATGTGTGGTGTTCACAGATACTTTGACCCACGCAGATGTGCATTTCGTAAGATAGGGAAACTGCTGATGCAGATGATAAGGTCATGAATTGAAGTAGGATTGTATAATGATTCTCTCACATGTTTAATTTCACTTCGTATCACATGTTAATTATTGTACTACCTAATTATATCATGATATCACAATAGTTGTTGAGGTTGTGTATGGCTGTTTTCTGTCACTCACATACTATAACCTCATGCCTGATTGCAAGTGACTTTCAGAGGGCAGGTTATTACTTATTATAATTGAGTTTGGCCTTAGAGGTCAGTATGTATGCACATTTCCAGGTGAGCTGATTTAAAAAAGACATGGGTGTGTACTGTGGTCTAAATCAGAAAAAAAAAAATGTGTATAAGCACTGTTTTGTCCCTATTGCACATACTTTTGATGCTAAAAAGATATTAACATCAAATGAGTTCAAATTCAAGTCAAGTGTATTTGTATAGCGCCAAATCATAACAAAAGTAATCTCATGACACATTTTTCATATAGAGCAGGTCTTACCCATACCCTTCAAATATAATATATACAGAAACGTAATATTCCTCCATGAGTAAGCACTTGGCAACGGTGACAAGGAAAATCTCTCCTTTCATGGGAAGAAACCTCGGAGAGAACCTGGCACTAGGTGGGCGGCCATCTGCCATGGCCAGTTGGGAGGAAGAGAGGGAGGGAGATGGAGAGAGAAATATTTTTTATACCAAAAATTAAGAACCAGTGAACCATCTTCCTCCGATTAAGACAAGACATGTCTTATCCTACACCTATCCTTGATCAGACCACTGGTTATAAAAAAGCATGTTCTATTTTCAAATGACTTACAAATAAACCCACTGCATCACATCCAGCCCTGACCTAAAAATTGACTCTTTCAAGCTTTTTAGTTTTAAACAAATATAGTATTAGAACCAAGGTCTTTTTTATTCTTTTAACTCTCTGAATGTTCAGGATCTTCAAACATCAGGATAGTGCTTCTTCTTCCCACAAAAGCTGAAATTACCCATCATTGGTATTTCCAGAGAAAGAAGCCATCCCATCTCCTTTTTAATACTTTACAGCAGCAGGACCGATGCTGGCTAATGCACAGTTTTAAACAAACTCTCGCAAATGAAGACTGCCAGATTTCCTCCACCATCCTCCCTAGCACTGTGATGCCAGGTGCCTGAAGCCACTAAATATTTCCATTGATGTTCTTGTTAGATGACCCAATTTAATGATGCCAGCTTCAACAAATTTAGTCTTTTATGTAACTGAGGAAAACGTGGTGTTCCTGAGGAAAACAATGGTTCTACAAAAGTCTTCATTCTCGTTCAAAAAAAAACAGCCTATCATCAAAACCTATTTATCCAGTCCAGGTTGGCCAGCTGTTCTGAGAAGCAGTTCCTGCTGTCAACCTGAAAGTTGCAGTCCTGGACAGAATGTCTATAAGTCCTCCACTCTGCCATAAAAATGTATTGAGATACAAGGCCAACACCCTTAGCCAGTGTTGCACTTCAGAGAGGTATGATGGGTGAGGTAGCAAGCATTTCCATTTCCCCCAACTTTGCTTCTACCTTTTCCAGCTCATTGTTTCAGTCCTCCAGTATTCTTCACTTTCACTTCCCTAAGATCCTCTGACCCACCAACCAAGCTTCACTTGGAGGACGCTTGTTCATGTACATATGCCTACATCGGCCTCATCCTGGATAGAGATATTTACGTCATCAGCATAAGCTGACACAACAAGAGAGGGGCTCAGAGCCAGCTCTGGCAGATGGACACCATTCATTTTACTGCTCATCCTACAGAGCAGAGGCACTATAGAAACGCTATATAGCTGGTCTGAGATAGGGTAGCCCTGCCTGATCCTCCTGTGAACTACCCTACCTACCCCACACAGCATGCCTCCTTATAGCTTCACCCAGAACATAGAGCTCTGCCCAACATCAAAAGCCTGCACAGTAGAAAACTTTAAATCATGACTGACACTGTCAAACACCTTCTCTTGATCAATGGATGATGCAGACATGAATATATATTTTGCAGATATCAAACACATGTTTCATTTAAAATATATAATTTATAGACCTTTCTGTACCCATCAACAATTCAATATGCTTTTTCAAATGATTTTTTTAAAACCTTGGAAAGAATTTTTTCTTCCATCTCCTGAAACTGGTTTTCATGGCATCCATGGCTGAATTTTGTTAAAAAGGGCTTGCACTAAAGCTACTTTGGTGCTCTTATGCAGGGAATAATTAAGCTCTTGTCTTTTTGAGTGGAAAATATAACTTTTTTGCTGTTCAATTTGGGAGACTCACGCATTTTCCGGGTCTCTGATCTCTTCCTCTAATGTTTGCACACCTCTTTTGATTTCAAACTGTGAAAGTAGCTGTGCACCGTTGACAAAACACCCATTACTGAGTAAGATAACTAAAATCATCTCTCCTGGATCTCCAATGACTCCAAAACAATTAAAAATTCCCACAAAAATGTGTGATCATGCAATATTTCAACATTAAAATGCCCAAACTACTTCAAAACACCTCCATCAAAACTAAATGATGGTCTGTAAAACCAACAGGGAGGATCTAACATTTAACAACTCCTGTATTAAAATAACTAGATACATAAAACCCATCTAATCTAGCTGCACTAACTCTACCATCTGATTTTTTTTACCCAGGTTTACTGCTGAACTGAAGGATCTTTTATCCTCCACACGTCAATTAAATCAATTTTTTAAGGTTTCAGATAAAACAGAGACTGACTGAAGGTGACGCCCCTCACCAGTCCCATCTAAAGTAAAATCAATGCAACAGTTCCAGTTGACTAAAACAATACACTCCCTTTTTTGCTCAGAGGTTTGGAGGATAAACATGAATAAAGATGAAGATAACCTCCTGTTTTTTACTTTCCTTTACAATCTCTGTGCTGACTTGAGAAGAAAGAACAACTCCATGGCCATGATTTCCTCCCCACCATATCCCCTAGACAATTACATTCATGCTACCTTTTTTTTAATTAGCGGGTAGTTTACTTAAGAGCAGCCTCAGTTGCACTTTCACATCCAGAAACTTCTCAGTACAACCGCAGTCTGAACTGTTGGCCATGGAGCAGCTCCACTGGAGCAGTGGGGGTTAAAGGCCTTGCTCAAGGGCACCTCAGTGTAGGTAATTAGGAGGTGGCATACACTGCCTTTTCACTTCCACTCAGTCCGAGGATTGAAACTACTGCCCTCTTCGGTCACAAGCTCACTTTTCTAACCTTTAGACCACCACTGTCCATTATCACTCTACATTTCTCATACCAAGTCCTTTTTTTTGTGGAAGATTTTGTGAATTTCCCCACTGTGGGACAATAAAGGAGCTATCTAATCTAATCTTTTACTTTATTAATTAAAAAAAAATGTAAATACATGCCTTTTATGTGTATCTCATCCCCATTCATATTTGATAAATATACCATTAACCCTTGCATATAAAGAGAAGACAAACAAACCAGTAAGAAACCACATAAAGAATGTTTTCTGATCATGATACTTTTGTTTTGAGATTTTCCTCAGACCGGCAATGTATTTCCTGAGAGGATGACATTTTTGCTATCCAGTAGATTCCCACTGACCTGCAGGATATCAGGTTCTTGTACTGCCAAAGCCCCCTCGCCCTCCCTGTGTTATAAGACACAGAGCCGCTAACACTCACAGCCCCAGAACTGCCATCCTCCCTCTGCACAGCGGGAGCAGCTTCAGGCAGCATTCACTGCTCACTGATTCTTTACCCCACATTACTCCCAGTTCTCACCCCGCACCCCCACCCCTTGTCATTCACATCATCAGCGCCACCATGGCTCGTCTCCCTCCGTCCTTCACAGCCCCCCCCGCAGCGCTGCCTTCCTCCCCGCTGTCATGCTGCACTCTGTCTATGTGGACAGGCAATTCGATGTAACCCACATCCCCACTCTCAAAACACTCTATGTTTCCCGGAGATTGTACACACCGCGTAAACCCCGACCTCATAGAGTCTCACCATCCGGAATCCTCTTGCAAACCTTCCAAAAAGAAGAAAAAAAAACCTGCAGTTCTTCCTTTAGCACCTCATTTGGAATAAACAGGGGGGGAGATCCTGGACAGAAGGCACTGCCAGCGGGGGAAACCTGAATAAACTCAATATTCAAGTGCAATCCGTTCTCTATGAGGTGCTAGACAAAGTCCTGTTTTTTTTTTTTTCAGAAACACGACCAACGCTTTATTCATGCATGAGGCATACACAATGTTACCGTACCCCACCTGTTTTCCTACTGCCAACAGCACCCGCTCCACGGTGGTGTTGGCCTGCTGCACAACTCTCACTCCATGTCTCACGGACAGTGTTTCAGCAGACGCCATCCCCGTCAAGCAACTGCCAAACACACGCTAACAGCTACAGTTGAAAAAAAAATCATGCAAGCATGGTAGCGAAAACAAGAGAAAGGTCTTAGCAAAATCCAATTTACTACATCTAGCAGAATGAGAAGAAGAGAGAAAAAACAACTGCAATCAAACTTTAAATATGACTTTCATTATTGGTTAGATGTATGAATCAATGCCAAGTAGCCTTTTGACCCAGCTAAACTGCCTGGATTATTCTTGGCCCATATGGGTACAAAGTAAGAGTGTCACATTTTCAATTTTAACTGGCCAAACCCTATGCCTAAACAGAGCAAACATACAGTAGGTGGGTTGTCAGTGGTTCCAAAGTTGGTTATTAATGGGTAAGAGGATTATGTGGGCTCAGTGGGTCAGGACCCCTATGGGTCACCAGTATGGGTTACAGTTTTTGAATTGGGCAAGAGACATAATGCTATAGCTTTGAAGTGAAATGTTCACGCTCATTGTATTACCTTCACATCCTACATTTATGCAGTCAACAATAGACCATGGGTGTTATGTTATAAAGTTAAACTAGCAAAACAACATTAGAGAAAAGGAACAGAATTTATTGCAGAGCACTTTCATTAGCTACAGGAGCTATGAAGTATTTTTTTTTATTTGAATACCCACTTGCATCATGAGTTGATAGAGAGGAAGTCACACTCAATTTAAAAGTAAAGGTCACCGGTCTGACATAGTTAAAATTGAGAAAGAGTCCAGTCCAGGTCCAAGCCCTTCAGCTAAACCAATGATATGTGTCTTTTTCAGGCTTACTGAGTATTTCCAAAGTGGATCACCAAATGCTGCTGCATGACAGCAGAGAGAGAAGCGGGAGAACAAGAAAGTCACACACACTGAAAGAAGGGAAGCTAATTAACATTGAACATGTGTGAAATAAAATTTCTAAATACAGACCTTATGCACATTTTTGGAAGATGGCCCTTTTTATACATTCGTTTGTAGACTCCCTTCAATTTATAATCCCCTTTTTTAATGTAAAACCCATTAGTCTTCCTTAATGTTGCTGAAAAAGTTTTGAAGTGTAGTGTGCTTTCTTTGATTACAAAATATGGCACTGCTGAAGGAACTCATATTTTAAATCATTATTTCACAGAAAGATTAATACAAATGTAATAATTCATTAGAAATTTTCAAGGACACACATCATTTGAGGTGTAAAAACACACACATACACACACACATGCAACATCACCAGACCCAAGACGTTTGCCATTTTGTTGAAGTAGACCTCTTGGAATTACAGTATTGCAATTGCGGAAGGAAAAGGGTGTGGATGGAACAGATCTGCAGATCAGTTCAGTCATAAAGAGACTAGTTATGAGCAATATACAACCCCATACTTCCAGACCCCCAAGTGAACATAATGATACATACAAAATGGAAGAGTACAGTTACAGAATTTACTGAGACAAAATGTTTACCATCAACTCCATAGAAACACCCAAGAAAAAATTTCGAAAATGTGTCTTTGGTAGAGTATTTCTCCTGCTTCTTGGCAAAAAGTGTTGGAATCTTGGAAAGCCTTTTTATTTCCTTTTTAAATGGTACCTGATTTGCAGGGAACATGCACTTGTGAGATGAGCAACACAGCTGATTATGTGACTTGTCTCATGTAAAATTTTCCAAATCTTCTCCACCAATGCCAATTAGCTTGTTCTGCTATTGTATTGACTCTTCTTCTATGGTGTTGTTTGGTGGATTCAATTCAATTTAATTCAATTCATTTGTATAGCCCAGAATCACAAATCACAGATTTGCCCCAACAGGCTTTACAGTTTGTACAAAAGCAACACAACATCCCCTGTCCTTAGACCCTCACATCGTACAAGGTAAAACTCCCTAAAAGACCCTTTAACAGAAGAATCCTCAGGAAGAGTAACAGAGGAGGGATCCTTCTTCCAGGACGGACAGGCGTGCAGTAGATGATGTGTGCAGGTGGAAACATTACAGGGAAAATTGAATATTACAAACAGATAAACAGTAATGTAATGAATTGGGTGTAAGTGGAGGATGAGGAGCAGGATCCATCACAGCTTTCAGGTTTCACCAGGACAGCATCAGACTCTCCAACATCCGTAGATCCCTCAGTGGCTGCACTGCAGCATGCTCTGTGAATGAGAAAACACAGGGCAGGATTACGGGAACACAGCAGATTTGAAAGTACAATAGTGGATAATCAGTATCACAGATAGAAGAAGAAAAAGAAGCTCAGAGCATCTCATGAGGACCTGGCAGACTAACCTATCGCAGCATAACTATGACTAGGCCAGCCAGGGCTGGCCCTAACTATACGCTTCATCGAACAGGAAAGATTTTAACCTATTGTTAAATATAGGAAGGGTGTCTGCCCCCGGACTAGAACTGGAAGATGTTTTAATTTTATAAATTCTGGGAACCTCCAATAAGCCTGAATGAGTGAAGTCTATCAAAGACAAGGAAGAAACAAGGCATCTTGGCAGGCTTGCAACTTTATTATTTTTATTTAACAAGCAGTCAGTGGTCCAGCAGCTTGTGGATGAACCATAGACA
This sequence comes from Eupleurogrammus muticus, assembly GCA_036785175.1. Taxonomy (NCBI): domain Eukaryota; kingdom Metazoa; phylum Chordata; class Actinopteri; order Scombriformes; family Trichiuridae; genus Eupleurogrammus; species Eupleurogrammus muticus. The sequence goes on along the minus strand of JAYKQN010000011.1, from coordinate 18,279,497 downwards.
GCCATAGTAGCCTGGCACATGCTCCTCATGCTGGTCACCAACCTGGTCACTCATTTCTGTGGCAAGTCACCTCCCTGGGTTATGTTGGATAGCTAGCATGAGCAGCATGCCCGAGCTGACCCCATACATGTTCAATTGGGTTTAGGTCAACACTGTTGAAGGACCATTCCTTTTTCCCTCATAAATTCTGGAGGTAGCCTTTGATGAATCCTGCTCCGTGGGGGAAAGTGCTCCACCAAGCGTTACTCTATTGGTTTATAAATCAGTGTAGCGTTTTCACCATCTACTCTGTACTTTGACACTACTCTCCAACTTCTGTAGGCAGAAGATGGACCCATTGCTTAACAGAACATTCTCCACATGTTTTGGTTCCAGTGTTGCTGACACCAATGCAAACTGGCCCCAAGTGAAGGGCCAATTTGTACCAGTTTGGCCCGAAGGTCTGAATGAAGGGCCAGTTTGAAAGGCCAGTAAAGGGCAGTCCTGTCAGCCCTATGAGCCAGGGGGTTACTTGTGTGCAGTCTGTTTTGTATTTTCTGGGCCGATTGTGTAGATATCTTCCTGCAAACATTCACCACAAATCTGTAGAAGACAGCCCACAGTTCCTAAGTGCCAAAAGTTTGAAACAAGAGTTTAACGTAACAGCAGAAGAGCTTTTCGGCATTGGCAGAGAAGATTTGGCAAATTTTACAATAAACTCAACTATGCTTCTCATCTTCGAAATGCACTCTATATTAAGTATCAAAAACCAGCACCAGCAGCATAAGTGGTAGTAACAGTAGAATCAGTTACAGTGGTAGCACAAACTGTAGTAGCACAATAAATAGCTGTATTAATAATAGTTTAAACAACATTAGTACAGTTAGCAATATGAGTAGTGTCTTTGTTAGCTATAGTACAATAGGAAGCACTAGAAGTTGCAGTATGTAGTGGTAGTATTTTAAAGTATTTTTTCTCTATATAAAAGGTAACAAGACACTATCATACAGCTGTTGATATTAAATTGCTTTTATGTTGATTTTTGTCAAATGACGCAGATAAGAAAATAATGATAGCATCTGCCTAAGCGGTCAAGGCTGTGAGGTTCAAAAGATAACCTTCTGTTATCTATAACACAGTAGAACAATAGACACTTGCATATTTTATCCTGCTCTTCCATCAAGCTATTATAGATATTTGCAGTCCTCTTCATAGACAAGTCCATTTGGCACAAACCATCTACTACCGTCTACAAACCGTCTTCCTTTCTTTGCCATTTACAATGAAAGGATGCTAACAGACATTATCTAATAAAGACCATCCTACCACTTAAATCAATCAGGGATGTGATTGATCAGTCATTATATATGAATGCTCTAGGCTACAGTGTAAAATAAATCTTAATCCAACCATATAAACATTTTTTTCTTGTCAATTTTTAGACACCATTGTCATGCCCCCTATAGATACATAAAACCTTGAGGTGGCCTGAAGATGGTGGAACAGAATAACTTCTGGGAATTACCTAAGGCTGAATGTATGAAACTCTGGCTCTGTCCACATTGAAATGGTTCTTTTTTGTATGATTTGGTATTAAATCCACATGCAAATGCAGTTTATTGAAAAAAAGGTTCCATTTAAAGATGATAAACAATTTTGTAGTCTTTAAATTCTGATTCATAGTGGCATATATTTAAATCAATTGGCATGAAACCACGAGGAAGCCTTAGTGGAATCATGCACTGGCTGCACATGCAGAAAGAGATTCTAAAATATGTTGATATATCCAGATTCCATCATTCCCAGACAAAAGAGTTATTTTTAAAGCAAAGACTGAATAATAAGGTTAATATAACTTGGTATTTGACCTGCATTACTTTCACAGCTGCAGCAAAGGAACGGAAGACTGCTGCAGCGTAGGAACCAAGTAAGGCTGCAGCATAGGAACGAGAGAACACTGCAGCATAAGAACCAAGGATTGCTGCAGCACAGGCACCACCCACAGAACGGACAAGGGAGAAAGCTGCAGCCCAGGAACAAGAAACAGCTATAGATAGGGGATGGCCGAAGCGAAGGAGAAAGCTGCAGCCCAGGAACAAAAAACTGCTGCAGCGTAGGAACCAAGGATTGCTGCAGCACAGGACCAGGAGACAAGAGAATGAGTTGAGCACAGCACAGGAAGGAGTGACATCTGTAGCTTAGGAACAGGAAACAGGGGGCTAAAGCAGTAAAAACACCAAGGCTGAACATCACCAAAGGTGGCTGATGGCATGGAAATAGGCTGGGCCTCAGTTGTGGAGACAGACGCAGGAGACGGAGCAGACAAAACAACTGGAGAAACAAGGGTTACGATAAAGATAAGAGATTAGGAAATCTAAATAGCATCTTGCAAAGAGACTAGGAGGCTTTACGCAAAGACTAATTTTAGCAGGGGCGACGATCTGGCAGAGAGTAATAGTAGAGCTGGGTAATTGTAGACGGCTTAATTACGGTGATGGGGAGCAGCTGGTGTCGCTCCGCTCTGATTTCAGCACACCTGGTTCCACCCACACCATCACTCAGGTCTAGTCCACTGGAACGTTGGTGTTTTTTGAAACTGAACTTTTTTGGACCTAGTCCACACCAATGGTGTGATAAAAAATATTGTTGATCAGATGAAGCAAATCACAAGGCTAAAGGGCTCCACAGGTCTTCATGGATGCAACTTTACATTATGCTGAATAATGTCGACAAGAAATTGCAGTACATGTTCCTTTTTTGTGGGAGTTACGTCTACAAAAGACAAAAGATGATCAGACAGTTGCAATTTTAGGAAAGCAGTTTTGAAATTGGTTCAAACGGGAGGGGAAGACTGGATTTCTATTGGCCTATATACAAGGATATAGTATAATTAAGTGCTAGTCCTGTAGTTGGCTGCAATCCAACTTTTTGGATGGCGGCTACCTTCAAATCCTAATGAAGAAGAAGAAACTGTGGTTTTCCCATTCACACATGACTGCTGAAATTGGACTCTTCTAAAAAGTTTAACCTGGACTCAAAAAGGTTACAAAAAACTACGGTTTAAGGACTGCGGTTACATATGGATGAATGGCCTAAAAAGTGAGAAGACGGCTATTAATCACTAGTACCTAATGCAATTCATGTGGTTTTCCTTACAGTGAGTGAGGCAGACAGTGTGGTGAAGGTGGCGGAGTGGCAGCAGACCTACTACGCCTCAGACTCCGGTATCCAATCAGGAGCCACCACAGTGCGGGATGATGAGAGCAGCACCGAGTACAGCGGTGGTAAGAAGTACAGCGGCTGTACTACAACTAGTAGCGGCACTGCTCCCACTACGGTCACCGCTGGGGGAGGAGACTCAGGTGGACTCGAGAGTCCCACAGGTGTGACGTTTCAACATGTTCTTTCCTAGTCTTTATCAAAACCAGGAAGTCTCTTGAGATTCATGATGAGTATTCGTGATTGTGTACTAGGTGTGGGAATCTTTTGGTGATGTACACTTTACCACAGCAGCAATGATGACTTGTGTAGCTACATTTTATACAGACATAACCTCAAACTACTATATGTTGATTTGATACTTTTCGCGACCAATCAGAGGTCTCTACCTCTTTGAGCAACTTTTGCTGCAGGTTTACAGGTACATCACAGTAAATTAGAATATCAGGGAAAATATTATTTTTGCGTTTTGTTTCTTCTCTTCCTTAGCTTTCCTCTTTTGTAACTTCATGATTAATCTTTTATGATAGCCTCTCAAAAAACAAGTTTGCGACAGGCCTGCTAATTTATAACGTTCACATCTGACACAACAACCTAGGGTCTGAGAAATATGAGAAACATAGGCCATTTAAAACAATCCAGTGATGCTTCAATGCCTGATATATATGAAATTTATCTAGCCCGGGATAATGCATGATATGGAAAGTTCAGTTCTGAGCAGACTTTGAACTCTGAAGGTTATCCATCCATATGGGCTGTACTGATAGCGGTTACAAACGAGAGGAATCATTTCACGTAGGGAACCAGGGAGTTTATCAGTGATGGCTTTCAAAGTTAAAGGTAGATAGTCAATTCAATTTCAAGTCAATTGCATATGTATTCAAAAATTATAAATCATAGATGTGCCTCAGGGGGTTTTACAAAGTGCTTAGCTGTTCTAAGATCCTAAAGAAAGAAGGAAAAACTCCAACCAAAAAAAACAACAACTTTAGGAGCGAAACTGGAAGAAACTTAAAGGAGAACAACAGGGGAGCTATCCCTATTTGAGGATTACAGAAGGCAACATTGAACAACACCACCTTCACTACAATATTGATGGCGATTGGCTGCAGGCAAACCAAAACAAACAGGTACAAAAAACAGGTACCAAGAGAACTGGATGTACGGTACGGTTTGACTGGAGATGTTCCGATACTACCCCGCACAGTTTACTGGCAACAGCAGTTTACGAGCAGCACCGTCTGGTTGACGAGTGAACGGAAAAAAAAGATCCCAAACAATACAAAAATAAACTTCTCTCGTTGGTAAAAGGTTCCATATTATGGTTGCTTTTCTCCTCTGTTTTCTGGCTCTCTAAATCAGCATTTTCCATCACTCAAGGCTCAATCTCCTGTTAACTAAAGCGCCTCTTGGGAAGAAGTGGTGTTACAGGACAGAAAGGCTGGGGCTAACCAGTTTAGTTGCATAGAGGCCTGTGCAATTATCATTATCACTTTTTCTCTATATGTCTTGATAGTTTCAGTTCATTTGGTGCTTTTCTAAAACTTAAATTATGGCCAAATCATTCACATTCTTTTTGTGGAATAATGCATGTGGATAATAAGAAAAACACCAATAACAAATACCAATTCTTATCATTTAAGTAGCTGAAGTCAAAGTTTAAATGTATTTTTTATGTTTGACATACAGTGGCTGTATATTTGAGTGGTAAGATGAAGAGAACAGATTTCAGTAAAGTTTACTTTATTTGTCAGTGGATTTATGGAAGTGCTTTATGCAGTACAGGACCTGGTTTATAGCTTATTCAAATGGGCCATCTCCGACAATGTGCGAAGCTTAGATAGGGCACTCACTCAGCACTTACTCACATTTAAATTGCAGATAATAACAATGTGCAACTGTTTGTTCTTTTATGTACTGATCAGGATGTAAAGCTTTTTGACATTGTGGCATCATTAAGGGCATTTGTAGGCATCTGCTATGTAACATATGATTCATATTTGTTGACTAACAAACATGTTTCTTGCAAACTTCAAGCCAAGGTTCAGCTTCTAGGTGAATATTCAACATACAGAGGAAAAAAAAGTGAAGCTTGCATTAAAAGCATACTTAATAGGCAGGTTGCTTTAACCTATACCGTCTCTTAATATCTGCTGTTATGAGTGAGGGTTTCCGTTTACACAGTGGATCATTTTGACACCAGTCGACACGCTGCTGTTTATCTGAAGATGCTGCAGACAGAACTATCGCTGAGCTACGCTCCCACCTGAGAGGTTAATGTGCGTTGTGTTCATATTTGTCTGTGATCCAAAATAAAAAGGCACTGTGTTCTGCGATTAAGTGGCTTACACTTTAGTCAGCGGCACACATTCCTGTTTAGTACAATGCACATACTGATAGAATGAACATGGCACACAGCAATCACATAATTCCTTTGTGGTACACACTGAATCTGTCTGTTTCGTGCTGATACACAGACAAACATTAGTGTGGCAGTTCTCGAGACCAGGCTCAAAAACCACTTTGATCAAATCGATCGCATATCTATCTAAAACTATGGGCTTCTCTTCATTTCTTTTGTTTGAGATTTTCCACATCCTAATATTTCAAAATTCGAGCAAACATAACTGGAGTTCATCTTTGCAGCAATATATTCCATCATATGGACCTATGTCTGCCTTTGAGTTTATTTTAAGTCCGGTTTGTGTTGGTGGCGGTGGTTACTTCCACTTTTTACTACATCCAGCACTTTTCATCCTTTTTTTTCCTAATCTCCTCTTTAATATATTGCCAGAATCTCTGTATTGTTAGACAGTCCCCATAGATATATGCAAATGGTCCCCAGTCATCCCACAATTCCTCCAACACACTGCGATAATGGACCTTTATCGAACCTAGAAATTAGGAAGGGTGTTCTGAAAAATCCAATTGAACTCTTCCTACAGCTCACTGTTAATACCTTTGTGCCCGCTCAAATAGAAATCTCTTCCAAAGTACTGTTCTCAATAATCAGGTATTTTCTGCCATATCAGCTGTTAGCTATCTGTAGATGTGAGAGGTATATTTCTTAGTTGACAAGTATTTAATACTTTTTTTTTAACTTGTATCCCACTCTTTATGGATTCTAATGCAGTTGCTTATCTGTAGGTATTTGAATGGATCATTTGGGGGTAATATGAACTGATTTTGGAGTTGAGTGACTGCCCTACCATCTGAGTCCATTATTCCTCAATGACGGAAGGAAATCTAAACTTTGAACAAATAATCACAAACTTTGTGTAATCTCCAGCTGGTGGTAATGAGTTGGACGGTGTTTGGTTTTTTAACGTGGCGGAAATTCATGACAAACATTCTCATTTTACGGATAACCAGTTCACTAAAATGTAGAGCCCCGCATAGTTAGATCTGAGCAGCATGACATTTGTTTTTGATCTGCATTTTTCACATTTTTAGTGGGTTTGATTTTACGCTATTATTCTTATAATTAGAATATGTAGATAAGATTTTACATTACATCTGATGTAATGAATCTAACTTGTTCTTCTAATTGCACAATTGTGAACTGTAAAATGATAAACTGAATGTAAGATAGGGAAAATGATAAAACATGACTGTTTCTATCATATCCCTGTTTTAATCATATCAGCTTTGAATTAATCAAATCATTCAATAATGTATCTGTTTTTTAATTCACATGCATTTTCGTCATCTTCTCTTTTATCCTTTAACTTTTGTTACTCCCCTCATTTGATAGAATGTTCTCTGATGCACAATAACCGATAAGAAGCCTTGAGTATTACAATGTGTTGAGTGCAGGTTGGACTCAGGAGGGTTTATGCCAGGCTGGAAGTCGCTTATTATTCATACAGTAAACACTCCGAAGACATTGTACCCTCACAACTCAAATAAATAGAAGCTTTATTTGCATCTTTCCGACTCATTCCATTTGGGGTGTGAAGTAGGGGGTAAAAGGTTCTCATTGATTTTCTTAATCGGCTTTCCTGAAGGGATGAAGATTGGAGCCAAAAGTGAACACAATGCCACAGTGGAGAAAAAAAAAAAAAGAATCGCCGCAGTTGTTTATAGCTCTGTCAGTTTGGATTGAGCAAACCTCACACCGGGAAAAAAGCACGTTAGCTTCAAATAGCTCCTATATCAGTTAGTCAGTTATGCTTTGCTGCTCTGAACATCGACTCTGGAGAGTTGGACATTGATGTGCGTGGTGCACAAATAAACAGCTGAGGTAAAATGAAATATGAACGTGTACACGCACCGGAAATTATGAAATCATTCAACTAAATGTTCAGACACAAAAGCCTCAGTCTTCCTAGACTATTCTTCTTCCTCCGGGATTGATATCTATGCTCCTGATAATAGGATTGGACTTGTGAATGATTGGCCTATCTGCTTGTGTGCTTTATAAGTGGTACAGTACAGTCTATCGCTTCTGTTTCCTCTGACCTCTCATGTTGGTGCTCGTGTGCTTTTCTTTTCTCCACCTACTTTCCAGATCGAACCCAGGGTGGCAGATTGCTCACAGTTTGTTCACAGCCCAGTTGCCTGTTTTATTATCATGCATTTTTAATAACATATCCCAGGATTTACTGCCATCTTTAACATCCATTAAGGAACCTTGGTTATTAAAGAACAATGACTCTGAAATTCCAACACAACACAGATCTAATGAACTCTGACTGTGATTCCCTTTATTATTGGAAACAACTTGCATCATCACTTTTCTCTTCACACACACCCTGCACCTTAAGTATGCATTACTATGTACATGTACATGTGTGTATGCATGTGGATATGTATGTCCGTATATACATGCAAATATGTGAATATGTGTGTGTGTGTATGTATGTAGGTATGTACTTGCATGTATATATGTATATAAGCTTTGCTTATGCATACTTTTTTCTTACTATTTATTAGTATTGTTTCTCCATTCTATGTCCATATTGCATACTGTGTATGCGGATCAACAAATTCTATGAATTTTGTACATAGTGTTGTGTATTTTTATTTTTTATTTTTTTTTTATAGCTTTTATCTTCTTTAGCTTTCATTTCTTTTCTTTTCTTTACTCTGTACGCTGCAGTAACATACAAATTTCCCTGTTGTGGGATCAATAAAGTCATATATTATCTTATCTTATCTGAAACGGCCAACTAATACCGTCTCACTTTTAACACACTGACTTGAATGACCATTCAACCATTGATCATTTGTATTACATTTGTGGACTTTTATTTAACTTTTGTACATCTGCAGTAGGGGCGACACGGTGGTGCGGTGGGTAGCACTGTTGCCTCACAGCAAGAAGGTCGCAGGTTCAAGACCCGCCTTGGGCCTGGGTCTGGGGCCTTTCTGTGTGGAGTTTGCATGTTCTCCCCGTGTCTGCGTGGGTTTTCACCGGGTACTCCGGTTTCCTCCCACAATACAAAAAACATGCTCAGGTTAATTGGTAAACTCTAAATTGCCCATAGGTGTGAGTGAATGGTGTGTGAATGGTGTGTGTGCCCCACGATTGGCTGGCGACCATCTGGGGTGTATCCCCCTGCCTCTCGCCTTAACACGCTGGGATAGGCTCCAGCAGACCCCTGCGACCCCGAAAGGGAATAAGCGGGATAGACAATGGATGGATGGATGGATGTATATTTTTTATAGTTAACAATAATCCACTTTTTTTAAAACTGAAAAAGAAGTCGTATAAACTCATCCATAAAGCAAATAGAGGTCCAGAACTTGCAATGTTCACAAGAATATAGGTGGATTAACAAAAAGATCTGACACAACGTGAGGTGATGATGCAGTATATGTATTATTATAGATATATTTTTGGATTGGGAACTCCTGTTAATACAGGTTTATGTATAGGTCTCATTGTGGTAGGTAAGATTGCCTGTTTTGGGCTTTTTCTTTCCGCAATTCTTGTCGTTTCTCTCCTGAGACCTGGCAACCCAGTTTAGCTAATATTGACAGTTTAAAGAAAGCAGGTTCTGCCCCACAATCATCTGGATGTTTTATCTGGCCAGCCACCTGACGTGAGTGTGAAATACCATTAGAAATGGTCCCGTAAGGAGAACTAATATTCCCCTCCCCTGGAAATCCCACAAGTTTAGAGATAAATGGATTGGTTGTTCTGAATTTCAGATTATCCATGTCGAGTGGGCTTTGCTGTGCCTCTTTTCCCTTATTGTTGAATCAAAACTACTGGTGGATGAGCCAACGTACTGTATAGGTTTTTTAAACCTTAAGGACACAGTGGAGCATGTTGTATCTGCAATCCAGACACAGGAGACTATTCCCTCCATTTCCTAGACACTTTCTAATCATCAATTTCCCCCGAGGAAAGGCTTATTCCAAGACATCAATTTCTCCATCGCTGTCTGCGACTGATACAGGCTCTGGCCCACTCACTGGTGTCACTCTGGACTTTATACACGGCACAGAACTATGAACACAATGCTTTTCTATTTGCTCTTTTCATGATCTTGCTGCAGATAGAAACAAAAAGATTAAGATTGAAACATGAATTGGGCAAAAATGAATAGGCGTTTTTTTTTCCTCTTTTGTACTTGTATGGTGCATTATGTAATCTCTGAATCTGTACCCATCTGATAGGAGCTGCTTGATCGGATTGCTTGATCGATCAGGTCTGTAGGGAGGTGTGTGTGCATCAGCTCCTCCTGTGAGCCTCTTTGACCAGGGATTATCCACAACACCCTTCTTTTATCAAGCTCCTAAATACATGTATCTCTGCAGGAGCATGACTCGACAGCACAGTGAAACCAGCAGGAAATACGCTATACACAATGAGGAAACACACTAGACATTTGCAGCACTTCCAACATGGCCGGCTGCCACTTATTTATAGCACAGTTTCTTTTGTTCACACCTCTGTGTAAATATTAGAACAATAAATAAAGCGATCATTGTCTTCCGTGCAAACCACATTCAGAATATGATTCAAAGAAACAACACTTCTAATTCGAATCTGCAGTGGTTACGGAGTTAAACAAGATATATAATGAAGAATGATTTTAAACGCTGTGTTAAGCTACGTTGTGAGTCCCCTTCAGTCAGCCTATAACAAACAGGGCGGGACATTTGCGTCATTTGTCAGCTCACGGGTTAATCTGTTTATAGACGTGGTGTCCTGTCCGATGTTCCTCTTAAATTTCATACTTGTTAGAGGGAGGACGAGGGTCGGACGGATGGCTCCAAATCTCGTTTCATGGAGTGGAATTGAAAAAAATTCATAGGTGATACTTGTTTGACACTAGTCTGGCTCTGCCCTCCTACCTACTTTCGCTCAGTTTTCATTTTCCTTGAGTACTTCTTCTATGTTTTTGGTATATTTGTTGGTTTCCTCCAGACTAAGAACATTGACATTGACGCCTTGTGCTAGTTATAGGTATAGTCGGCCTATGGTTGTGGTTCAGTAATGGCGGGTTGAAAAATATGCTACTGCAGCCATTCAGTCCATTGTGGAATATTAAGTATCTTTTATATCCAGAAGCCAGAGCAAGAACAGTCTTTGGAGCAATGAGCAAACGTTAGTTATTGCTCTAATATGAGGTTCATTATGTATGAACACTTATTGTTTTCTTTCACTGTATTTCAGACATATTAAAGATGTTGCTTGTTGCTTGATCATGTGTGACACTTTTAAGAAGATGCAGGTTTACGGTGGAAACATGTCAGGTAAAAGCAACATATTTTACTTGTTTGAGATAAAAGAAAATAGCGAAAATAGTTAGCGACTGGTTATTGCAGATCCAGAATACCCACCTTCAAGTTAGTTAACACTGTAACACAGTTAATACTATGGTCGAGATTCTGGTATGACCAGGCTAGTTCTACACCACTGTTAACTGGACATTTTCTACCATCATTTTGTCCATTTTGAAGTGATTATTTTCAACCAATTGTGTCAAAAACATTTGGTTAAGTTTGTATAATGATTAATTAGGATCCAGACCGTACAAAGGGACTCAAGGGGATCCTGACCTTTTGTCACTACTTTGACTAGTGGAGTGAGAATGTTTTGGTGGGAACTATAGTGTTACATGCATGAGATGCATTTCTTTAAACTGCATAAACTGCAGTTGTCTTCTCTCCAACATGATTCTTTTTGATGCTGTTTTGACTTTATGTACTATTGGGTTAATTGCATTTGGGATTTCACCATTCTGGTGTTGAGCTTCAGAATCTTTCAGGCTTCGGTGTTGATCACTGAGAAACAGCTGGAGAAGAACAGTTATATTCAAGTGCATGTTAGTGAAGTAAAACACATGTAATTAGATTTTCACTGTGCAACAATTTCTCTTGATTTTAGGCAGGCACATTCAGTATATTAGACTACCTTGGTGTTTTTTTTTATGTCAATAAAGGGAACTTCTTTCCTGTGTCTCAAGTAGAGGTTTGACTAGGGGTTATCATTTATCATTTTAGCACATTCGTTTAATCGTAATTCATTGGATGTGTAAAATATCTGACCCATCTCGGATTTCTGATTTCTCTCCATCTGGTACCCTGGGGCATGTATCAATCTCACGTCAAGTTTGTTATATTTTTGGCAACATACTTCACCTATGCAGTTGGTTTGGATTTAGTGGGATCTATGAAATATGGATCCGATTTTTCAGAATCGGATCCATGTAATAAATTTATCCTTATTAAAATGTCCAATAACATAATAACTATCCAATAATGTAATAAAAGTCCTAAACTCATAAGGTAAGAACTTTTTGACAATATTTTTACATTATTGGCCGTTATTCGCTACATTATTGGCTGTTATTACATCATCAGCTGCTAAAAGTGTGTAATAACTATAATTATATATAATAAGCATTTTCTGTGCTTTTTTTGAAAAGCTTTTAGATAGGGGTGAAATAGCACAGAGTTGCCAAAAGTATAACTCATGTAGAAGTTTAGATACTTTTAAAATACTTCTGTAGAAGTATCAACTTCTACAGAACAAAAAAAGGAGTTGCCTGTCTGTATGAGCTATAATCATATTTTGGAAGACATAATGCAGTTTATGTGTTGTATTGCCGCTTTAAAGGTATTAGAACAGGTATTAGTGAGTGAGCTAAAATCTAATAAATACACTCAAGAATGAGAACAATTGAGTTTCAGGCAAAAACAACTTTTATCAAACAATATATGAGCTGTCATCACTTTATGGAAAGAGAAAATAAATACATTTTATGTGCTGTATTTTCCTTTTAAAGGTATTTTAACAGGAAAAAAAATGTGTGCAATAAAATTTAGGGAATAGAGTACCGGTAAGTCAAATAATGCACTTCCTGCAGAAAATCAAATTTCACAGTTGAATAGTTAAAATAATACCACACATTTTTGCTTAAATTAGAAACTAAACATTTTTAATTACTTAGCGTGTAATTTGTGAGAAATTATTAACATATCTATGATATTACCTAGCCCGGGCATCCTCCACAACTGCTAAGTTTTTTGTTGTGAAAAACTTATTACTCTGAACTGCCCTCTTGTGCATGGAGTGTAAATCCACTGGAGGTCCATTGTGTCCATGCTATCGTCATGGATGAGTTGTTAAGGGGAGCAAAAATAAGCCTTAAGATTATTACATTTGAATTCACAACTCTGTGATTATGCTATTGGAATATTAAATCATCTATCAATCAATTATTGCTCCTCAGGCACGGCTACAAAATACCATTAATGACGATAGCACCTTAAGGCTTAACAAGAAATATCATCCGGTTAAAGCGTGTATTAAAAACCTGCCTACAGGTTCAGCAGCAGATGGGTTTTATTTATCTCAGTTAATCTGCGCAATTACTCCGCAGCTTCATCTTGTGAAGTTTAAATACACGCTTATCATCATAATTAGTCGCATCAAGTTCAGTATTTGAAAAGTTCACATACCGTTTGACTCCAGCTAGCGTTTTACAGGCTCAACTTAAAATGAGTGACGAGTGGGTTTCAAGATATGAGTCTTCAAGATGTTCCTAAAATATTCACATTTAGGAACATTTTAATCCAAAAACAAAGTTATAAATACAAAATCTACTCTCTGATATATTTATTCGACTGTATGTGTGTAGAAACCTGAAACATGAAGTGTGCCTATAAGAGTCTAGAAAATTAGCACAGTAGTGTTATATAAAGACCATGTTGCTAGAAACTGCATTCAAAAAAAAAAATATTAAGAGAGTATGTATTTGTTCCATTTTCTGCAACATTTCCTCTCATCCCATTTTGCAAAGGAATAGAAAGTGTCAACAAAGAAAATGTGCCTTCAAAATGAAGCCAAAACAATGTCACAAGTGATAAGAAAATAGAAATGTAATAATGAATACAAAGCCACTTCTAAATTAAAATAAAATACAAATCTCTTTTATATATGACCTGCTGACCTGCTATCAGCATTTCAGCTTTTGCTTAGGTCTAACAAAACATCTCAATATGTTCTCAAAGCATTGACACACAATTTGAAGCTGATATATTCATTGTTCCCAAACATGTATCATATCACCTGAGTGATTTTCTAGCACCACTGGATGAGAAAACAAATCAGGATCAGGCTCAGATGTGATCATATTGACAAAAGCTCATGATGAAAGATGGTTGTACACTGGCAATGATCTGAACTCTACACAACGCCATGACTGACAGATAACTAGAGAGCGACTGGGGGGTATGACTTCATCTCGATATGAATATGCAGACTCTAAGGTGACATTTTTTTGAACAGATGTGACCGACCACATTAGAGCAGTCTGTGGTTATATATAAGTGATACATTTGTTTGGAGAGCTACACAGAGGTGGAATGCATAAATGGTATCTTGGGACTTATGCAAATAGCTTTTTATTAGTTTTTGCACATGCCCAAGGCCATCTCCATGTTCAAACCACTCATGCTCCCCAGGAAGACACCGTGTCTCTGCAGTGCCTGGTCCAGATTAAACCAGATTTAGCTATTACATATTTATTTTAATTAGAGCACATTTAATGAGACCCATCTAAACTCAATATTTATCTTTCAGGGACTTAAAGGTCCTATATCGTCGAATGCGTGGTTTTCAATTGCTTTTTGCTTACGAGGCAGGTCTACGTGTTATATATATAAATAAAGCTGTAAAGCGGAACTTTGATAACACTCATTATCCTGGCAGCTGAATGTTGAAGAGCGACTCACAAAATCAAACTTAATCTCCAAACTTTAATTACATATTCATGCATTATTTAACCTATTCATTTAACATTGCTATGGCATCTCTCCTGATTCCTGATGCTTTCAGACACACACACACACACACACACACACATGCAAATGCTCTAGGATGCATGCTTTTCCTCCCTTTTGGTTTTTATATTCCCTATCCAGGTTTTTGGCTGCACATGCACACACACACACATACACACATCTCACACAATTACCTCTTTCTGACTCCACCTGACAGATTTAGAGGCTCAGTACTCACTAACCCGGGCTCAACGCGTCAGGGCCGCCATGTTTCCAGAGACCCTGGTGGAGGGGGAGGCGGCCATGCCCGTCCAATCGGATCCCTCGCAGCAGAGCAACGTCCAACTACTGGCCGAACCCTCCCAATTGCTAAAGACCGCCATTGTCCACCTGATAAACTACCAGGACGATGCGGAGCTGGCCACCAGGGCGGTGCCGGAGCTCACCAAACTGCTGGCTGATGACGATCCGGTACACCGCTGTACTACTCAAGATTTGATAACTGACCTTTGACACACGCATGTTCTATTGTACACAGTTATTTCCTCCAATCTCTAGGTTGTGGTGAACAAGGCGGCCATGATAGTCAACCAGCTGACCCGTAAGGAGGCCAGCCGCCGTGTCCTGGTGCAGTCTCCAGCCATGGTGGGCGCTGTGGTGCGCGCCATGACGATGGCGGTGGACATGGAGACGGCCCGTTGCACGGCCAGTGTGCTTCACAGCCTGTCACACCAGAGGGAGGGACTGCTGGCTATATTCAAGTCTGGAGGGATACCAGCGCTGGTCCGCATGCTGAGGTAAAACATTCAGATACCATGGGAATAAATTACATATATAAAAAGCAGTGTACTGAAGTGTCATTAAATTGAAAGCAGTTGCTCCTGCTAAATGTGAAACAAGAAAGAAATTTGATGAATATGGTGATGGGTGAGCTCAGGTTTATATTTCTTTTAGACTGTCATGATGAAATTTAGAAAGCCAGATGGCCTGTCGAAGGTCACATTGATAATGGACTCTTCAAAACTGACAGGAGTAATTTGACAGTTGAAAGGCACATTGGAGTGATACCAAGTTAAAAAGGACTATTATCAATCTAGTGAAAGCACTAATACGTGCGGAAATATTGATAATTCTGCTTGAAAAAGATGTCTCTTTGGACTGTATTCAGGGTATTTTGGCTGACAGACAAGTGTGTGGCTTGTCTACAGATGGAGTGGTCCATTAATCCCGAGTGTGGGGGCAGGAGGGGCAGCACAGGTTCAGACAATGGTGAGGCGACGGACATAATAGAGAAAAAGTTGTTCAGGTATCAGGGATAGGGAATGCAGGACTGGGGAAGCTGGAGCTAAAAGCTAATGAACCAGTTGCTGAGGCCCAGCAACTGGTTCATTAGCATAAAACAAAAGGCCAATACTGGCTGAAATTACAACTTGCCCAATTGCAAAAAAAAAAGTTTTTGAAGACCTCCCAACCATTACTTCTTCTACTTTGGTTGTCACAGCCACATGTAACATAGCCAACTTCTGAGCAAACTAGACGTTGTGAATTAATTTACTTCAAATTACCTTGACAATTAAATGAAAATATGGCCTTACATTGGTCTTAACCGCCCATCAACACACAATTTCACATGAAAGAAAGAGGAACTGTCACTATCTTGGCCCTTCAACAAGTCAATAAGTACCTTAGAATAAAGTTTTGTTGATGTGTTCATATTAAAAGCTATGTCAAATCTCCTGCTTTCAAATAAATAGAATGAAAGTATAAATTAGCATCACATGGAAATTCTTAAGTGATATGCAACATTGTACTCGAGCAGAATATTTGAACAAACTTACTTTCATGACTGTATCATCAATGACGCACTGTTGAACGAATGCTGGTTGAACATAGTTTAGCTAAAAGCTAAAGGTCAAAGGCCAAAATGCACACGTCTGGAGTATTAGCCAAGTTTTTCAGTGCACACATAGAGTAAGGATTGATATCCACAACACTGTTACAAATTGAGCAGAATTGCCAGGGCTTTTTTTAAATCGCATACGCCACCAATGAGTTTTGGCCTCTAAAGTGGAAAGAAATTCATTTTGATTCTGCCAGGTTGTACATATAGAAACCTTTTCGTCCTTTAAAAGGGCGACTAGAGGTCAACCGAAAACTGGCAGCTAGCAGATGAGGCTAATAGGCTAGCCTCCCACTTCCCAACCCAACGGGACTGCTCCGGAGATAATCCCTTACACCAAGGCTTAACAGAGGAAGGATAATTCACACTCATAATTGATTTGGGGGCTTAATTCACACAGAAAATGAAAGGAAATTGAATAAAAAAAAAATAAAAAAAAAAAAACTGAAAGAGCTTCAAAGAAAGCAGGGGGGTTGGTGTGTGTGACTTCCATTAACGCTATCTTCCCTCTGCCCCTCTTCACCTCTGCCTTTTAATATGCACTTTCCCACCTCTGCTATCCGCCTCAATCACTCTTATTCTTTAGGTAAGCTTGGTTTTGTTCTGTTTTCATCCCTCTTCTCCCTCTGCAACGCCTGCATCTATTTATATATATGAGTGTGTGTGTGTGTGTGTGTGCAAACATGTGGTTATACAGAAAAAAATATATTCATATCAGAAAACTCCTCTTTCTTCTTTGTCAACATAATTTTTTTCTTGAACATTTCCCACTGATACTGTATATAGATTAAAAACAAAAAACAACAACAACAAAAAACCCTAAAAACTAACAATTTTTCTAGTTTTCTTGACAAAAACCTATGTGTTTATGTGTTCAGTTTTTCCGCAGGGTGTTTTTATGTCTTGACAACTCCATCTCTTATTTTCCCCTCATTCTGTCAGCTGTCTGGGTCTTTCATCCGTTTCAGCATGTCTAATGCTTGATCTTATTTATTTCTTTTTTTATTATTATTAAATCAATGTCTCTCGCATGTGTTTCTATGCACACAGTGTAAAAAGAATCCACTTGGTTGAACTTGAACTGAAAAACGATTTTGATGGCTACCTCAATTTTAGTTTACAACAAAGATTCATGACAAGTCCAAAACGACTTGCGACTTTCTAAAATCTGTTCACATAGATGTGATGAGATGAGTTGGAGTATGGTTTCCATAGCGACGACTCTGTAATTCCATTTTAACTGTCGCCTTTGCAGCCTAGTTTTTTTTTTTTTTTATATAGCTGGATAATTTGTAGCATCATAAAATATGAATGAGGAGTGATTGTGAGTTACTTACCACAGGTGCAGTTGATGAAATGACAAAAACATAAAAAAAAAAAAACATACTGCAGACACAAGCCATTGTGCAAAATGACAAAGAGAGTTGATTGTGTTGGAGTAAAATTTAGGGCTGTGGACGTGGAGGTGCTGCAGCCGAACTGGCAAAGTAGACCCTGCATTTAAAGATAGGGATGTGAGGAAATGGGTGTGAGAAGCAAGGCTCATGGATCCAGGTTGGCAAATTCAGTATATTATACATTATACTGCACCTCCACTGGCCCGGTAGACTATATTGCTTTTTTAAATTATGTGAAGCAATGCAAGCATTCCTTGAATCTCATTTACCTGATATCATTCATCAAACCTTTAGGAATCGTCATCACAGATCCATCCACGGCACACCTACACTTCGCTTATGTGAGCTGGAGTTTATATCATATCACATAGTTCTGTAACTGGGAAGGGTTGAAGCAATTCCAGATAATCACCTGAAAAATCTGAGGATGAAATCAGCTGTGAGCAACACTTTTAATGTTGCCAACTCATGGCTTTCATACTTTTTACTGTCATTACCTTTATGTTTAACATCAACATGCCAATGGGTCTGGGGTTGGGTTAGGGTTAGTTAGAAAATAACCATTTGGCTGTAATCCCACATATTTACATGCAAATGTTCATTATTATTTACTTTTCCCATTTTAAAACAAATACATTTAAATCACAAAGTTCTTCGATATCTCTCAGGTTGCACAACTAATTATTGAATTCAGGATCCTCAAGTAGAATTAATGATCACAACATCATTGTAAATCACATTCATAGGAAGGGGTTAGTTGGGGCAGTGGACAAATAACATTTTTTGACACAGAAGCAGAAACTACCCAGCAGCAACTCTATAAAACAGCTTGAAATCCTCTCTTCAATTAAGTTCAAATTACAACTCTGTTAAGTTCATTTGGCACCTTGAAATTAAAGTTTTATTGAATTGGCATAAATCATAATGTTAAGCCAAAGTGAATTAAAGAAAGAAGTCACCATGACTTATTGATGAAATTCTTCTTTACACAACAGCGTGCTCCATGACAAATTCAATTTAGCATGTTTGCATTTGTAAAAAGTCGCGTTTGGAAAAAGTCCAACTAGAACCCTGCTTTATACACAGGTCCTCCCACCAGTCCTCCGATCTAAACGTCTTCCTCCACTGATTCCTTCTCGATGAACTTTGACCTCTTCTCAGTAGATGCTGTAAGTGCTTTTGCTCTCATGTTGACAGACAGCTGACATTTTCAGGCTGCAGTTCAGGCTCCACCGATGTAGTGTTCCCTTTAGGCGGGCAATGGAGCCAGTGGAGCAAGCACGTCCCCTTTTATTTCAGCACAGCTCTGGTTTTGCCAGCCTCATTTTTTTCCTTTTTTTTTAATTCACTTATCATCATACAGTCATTGAACCGCCCTTCGAAGATTCAGTCCATCCCATTCACAGGTCATCAAATACCCACATCCCTTGGCATCCGATACTGACACTCATGACGATCTTGCGTTGGTCCACTTACTCTCTTAGAGTATTATGCCAATGGTGGATAAATCCTGTTAAAATAACCATAACCATTCCTCAACCTATTTTCAAACCACTTGGTTTGTTCCAACAATTTGAAAATGTTCCAGCCTGTTTGTAGCTGCGTGACTAACATAACAAGTAACAAAACAAACTGTACAAAAATCTGTCAAAATTCCTGTGATTTATTTGAATATTCATATGGGTATTTCTGTCCATGCAGATCTCTCACTTAATTGTGGTTAGAGAACCTGATTAAAAGCCAGAGCCTGGATCAATGCAATATGGCCGCCATTGAGGGGCATCGACATGCACCCTGAAACACTCCCTCTCACAGGACCCATGTTGTTCCCTACAGCTGTCACATGTGATGCTGTGGTCATGTCTTACATCCCAGTAGGGAGTCCCATTCAGCACATATTCGAAAAAAGACAAGTGACGGTGTGATGTGAAAACATGAAGCCTCCAGTGTACAACAAGAAAAGACTGAATTTAGTGAAGGAGGAGACATCTTTTATCCAGCATTTTTTTTTAAGAGATTAATGGTTAAACATTGATATAATATCTTCTTTAATATGAGGCAGAAAGAGTATATGCTATAAGAATTATCTTATAAGATACTGTAATTGAATCCTTTTGTATAAATATATAAGGTATTTCTCAAAGTCTAACATGTATTATATTCCTCACACAAATGCGTTTGTACACTTTTTTTGTATGCACCCAGTGACATCTTTAACTGTGACATTTTTGTATTTTATTAACATCAGGTCCATGCACTGTGTACGAGTTACATATTCTATGTAGGTGGTTGGTTGTTCAATGATGAGTTGAAAAGGTTGCTGATCCATATTAACGTATCAGTGATTGCTTTTCCAGGTGCTGACATTTCAACATTTTGACACTGTTGAACTGAAGTGGAATAATCAACCCACACACAAACACATACACACACACACACACACACTAACACACACATACACAAAACTGTGTCCTAACACAAACTGAGATATTGGCAGCTGATAAAAGTCAATAAAGTTCATAGATTGCTTAATGCTCTGTGAAATTTGTTAATTTGATTTGATGAAATCTATATATCCTTTTTTCCTTTTCCGTCTGTCTCGTTTGTGCAGTTCTCCAGTGGAATCGGTTTTATTTTATGCCATCACCACCCTCCACAACCTGCTACTGCACCAAGAGGGCGCCAAGATGGCGGTGCGTCTTGCCGATGGCCTACAGAGGATGGTGCCCCTGCTGAAAAAGAGCAACCCCAAGTTCCTGGCCATCACCACTGACTGCCTGCAGCTCCTGTCCTACGGCAACCAAGAGAGCAAGGTAAGACGTGGGGGGTCTGTGAACCTTTGGCATCAGACAGGAGATCCTTGTTGTGTGTAGTTCTACAGAATTACACCTGCTTTCTCCGTTTTCAGCTAATCATACTGGCCAATGGAGGCCCAGATGGGCTGGTGTTCATCACGAGGAACTACAACTATGAGAAGCTGCTGTGGACCACCAGCCGTGTGCTCAAAGTGCTGTCTGTGTGTCCCAGCAACAAGCCGGCCATAGTGGAGGCCGGTACGTCCACGACACTGGACATGAATGTAGAATACTGGGTGTACTCATGGGTGTGCACAGTACAGCTATTTATGTGTTATATGCAGGTGGAATGCAGGCTCTGGGTCAGCACCTCACGGGTTCCAGTCAGCGCCTCATTCAGAACTGTCTGTGGACGCTCCGCAACCTGTCAGACGCCGCCACCAAACAGGCACGTACTGACTCGCCACCATCACTGCTATTCTGCCAGTATTATCATTAAAACTCCAACTGCCAATATTACCTCCAAAACTACTACTACTGCCAATATTACAACCTATACTACTACTGCCAACATTACAACCTCTACTACTACTGCCAATATCACTACTACTACTGCCAATATTACCACCACTAATACTTATGCCAATATTACCACCGAAACTACTACAACTGCCAATATTAAAACCTCTACTACTACTGCCAATACCACTACTACTACTGCCAATATTACCACCACTAGTACTACTGCCAATATTACTACTACTACTACTAATTCTGCCAATATTACCACCACTAGTACTACTACTACTGCCAATATTACCACCAAAACTACTACTGCTGATATTACCACTACTACTACTACTACTTCTGCCAATATTACCATCAAAACTACAACTGCCAATATTACCACCAGAAATACTACTGCCAATATTACCACCACTACTGCTGCCAATATTACCACTAAAACTACTACTGCCAATATTACCACTAAAACTATCAATGCTACCTATATTACCACCACTATTACTACTGCCAATATTACCTCCAATATTACTGCTTCCAATATTACTAATTCCCTACTAATCCCACTGCTGATACTAATACCGCCACTTACCCAGTGCCTACCACTGTCCATATCACCACCTTTTAAACATTTATTTCACATTTATTGCTGTCAGGCATCAGTTTCATCTACTAGTTAACTTCTGAAAGCAAAAATGTGCCTTCATTAACCAGTCAAAGTGCATTTTCACCTTATTATTCTGAACCAGTTGCAGGTGATGTAAGGATTTTTGGCAGCGACACGGATAAAGTCCATTTCCATAATCTAGGCGGGAGGAGACAAGAACGTTAACACCTTTATTAAGATTTGGGGATGATAAAAATGATCAAATTTTAGATGGTAGTACTGCTGCTACTGTAAGTGGGAGCTATAGCGCTGCTATCATGGGTTCATTTGTTCTCTCTGTGTCTCTGTGTCTCCCCTGGGCTCCCTCTCCAGGAGGGGTTAGATGGGCTGCTGCAGATACTGGTCACCCAGTTGGGCTCAGACGACGTCAACATGTTGACCTGTGCCACCGGCATCCTGTCCAACCTCACCTGTAACAACTCACGCAACAAGGTAGCCAGGAAAAGATGGACTGCATTGGCATCTGAACACTTTTGTGATCACGTAAAATAGTGAAAATATAGATTTTTTAAATATTTAAGGCCAGACACTGATCCAGAATATTAATTTTTGCAATAAATTGTCAGTTTTCTTTCTTTTTTGAAAAATATTTTGCATCTATAGCTAGTATACTGTAAAATACAAGCTACAGATGAACTGTAAATTATTGTTAGGCCATGTGAAGGCCATTTTTTTCAGAATGACCTTTTGGCCCTTTGATCGTTCACGGTTCAAGACCTTTGAATACCTAGAGTATTTTAGATGATAAGTGACAATTGTGAGACATTAGGATTTATTCATATTATTACATAGTTATACACATTATATGGGGATATATAATAAAGTAACTCCCCTTAATGAAAATACTTAAATTTACAGTGATTTAAGATCACAGTCAAACTCTGTATTACAAATCAGAAATGTTTATTTTCCACCTCCTGCTACTCAGACGCTCGTGACTCAGTACGGGGGCGTGGAGGCATTGATCCACGCCGTGCTCCGTGCCGGCGAGAAGGAGGATGTTGCCGAGCCGGCGGTCTGCGCCCTGCGTCACCTAACGTCCCGCCACCAGGACGCCGAGCTGGCCCAGAATGCTGTGCGGCTGCACTACGGTATCCCCGCCGTCGTCAAGCTGCTGGGACAGCCACACTACTGGCCTGTAGTAAAGGTGAGACGAGGCTGTTCTGTAGTATTGGTAGAATGTGGCCTAAATGCAGGGAATGAAGAAAATAAAGGAATGGAAGGAAGCATAAGGAAAGTTAAAAAAAAAAAGAAAAATTACTTATACTGATGGTGTCCATATGATGTGAGTATTTGCTTTAATGTTACTAAAAGGCTACAAACATAACACATCAGTATAAAACATATAGGTCAATTAATGCTCTATACAAATCTCAATCTTACAGTGTTTAATTATAATCAGTTAATAAACTGACTAATTTATCACAAATATTCTACATTCATTAATTAAATTAGAATTATAATGATTGCATGAATCTCTGGCTGTCTGTACTATTCACACCTGACACAACGATATCCAATAACACTTTGATATTAGTATCAATACACCTGTCACCACTGTAATGGTTCACATTTTTCAAACAACTAATGTATGAAATTGCAACCAGGAGAGTCTCTTTGGCCTACGCCACTGCTATATCTGAACTGAGGACACCAGCATTGGACTGTGGACCAACTAAATGTTTTTTTTTTTTTTTTTTTTTTTCCATAAAGTAAAAGGCTAGAGCTCAGTAATGACCTGCATGTATCATCGATATGAGAATGCTTGAACCCCCAGTGTCCAGTAATTATCTGTTAATGCGACTCAACCAGTAGTGAACAAAAACGACAGTGACTTTGACAGTGCAGAAGTAACCTAGTTTCAGTGTGTTTAAGGAAAAGAATAAATTATACTGGGTTAAAGGTCAAATCTGGTAAAGAGATGTCCTCAGCAGGATCAAAATTAATTTGAAGAAGTGGTGAATTCACATCACCTTAGGAAACCATAAAAAGCTAACAGAAGACAGATAGCATTTGATGCAATATGGAGAAAGTGATGGGGAGAGAGGCTGACATCTTTGAAATGACTTTAAGCAGCGATTCCGTAGCCTGGTTGGAGAGTAAGCAGGGAAAAAATGGATCAAAGCTTCTGGCATTGACCTGAATACCTGTGACCGACCTTTTATGTGCCGTGGCTTAAAGTGGCAAACATCCATGCAATGAAAAATAAATGCACAAGCAGCACTGACAGTAACAGGTTTTGGTCGCAAATGGAGAGAAATACAAAATGAGCCAAAGGTTTTCCAGGAAAAATCATACGATTTAAAGGTTGTAGCTGCTAAACCGTCACTTTGGTGGAAGGCAAAAAAGTGCATTTAGTCAAGTAATGTATGTAAGCACAGTTTTAAGGTATTTTTCTCTGTTTAAAAGCTCCTGCATAAAATCTCCGAAACAAATATGTAATACACTTATATATTAGAAGTACTATTAGTCCTCTCACAGTATCTTAAATTGGCTTTGAATACAATAATAATGGTCTCATGTGTTATTGATAAAAAAATATATATAATAAATAGAATGTACTGCAATACCACTGTAGAAAGAGTAGTTTCACTTTTGATGCTTTAAGTACATTTTGCTTATAACTTATGCTTATGCTTAACCCCATAATGCATGAAAATGACCTAGACATGGTGGTAAAATAGCCTAAAAATGAAATATATTAAAAGAAATATGAGAAAAAGTTGTAAACATAGTCTCAGGATAGTTTCATGCTATGTAAGTCAATGTGACTCCATTAGGTTGTTAAACTAAATTTTACACATTTTCATATTGTGTGATTAATTTTTTTACTGTTTAGAAAAAAATGAATTAAACTGAAAAAAAATCGTTTAATTACCACAAATATTCAGTTAAATTTTTGTTTGGTGAAAATTGTCCAAAATAAAAGACAACTTTCAGTTGTGAGACAATGATGCTCATATGTTAAATATCAATGAGCAAAAGGGACTGGCAACCAGAATGTCCTCGTCATGTAAACTAATAAATTGTATGTCAACACCATGCAATAGAGGGTTAAGTATCTAAGTACTTTGTCCATGACTAAGACTCCCTCATATAAAAACAGATTTGATAGCCAAGTAATGCATTCCATGACAGCCTGATTTGAGTACTGAACATCATTTATTAATGTCTACAACTGCTTCATTATAGCGTTGAACTGCGATGTGTTTATGGTGATGCGACACACGACTGTGAATTCAGGAAAGTGTCGTAACCACTGCCCTTGAAAAAGTCAGATGAATGGCCCAGATCACCCTGTTCCACTGATCCAAAAAACATGACCAGACCATTTCAGGTCTGGAGTAGCAAGCTTGATTTGGTGAAACGTCATGGCTGAAGTCTGCAGATAAACCAGTGACCCTGAGGGACGCCGTGCATCGCAACATTGAAGCACCCCAAGGAGAAAAGGCAGCTGTTGTTCAGTTGCTTTTTTTTTCTTTGCAGTAAACAGTAAAAGAGGGTAATTTTGCGAATGAGCTTGAGTTGCTCTTCTGGAAGAGAAGCTTTCATGTTGAATGAGTCCTGCGTAACACCCAGAAACTCGAGCCGTGGAGCAGGACTCAATTCAGCAGAATCCAGCATCTGCAGACACCTGAGTGAAGATGAAAGGACTGCAAAGTAACATCTCTGATTCCCATTTTAATCCAAATAGATGCCACCGAAAGCTTTGTGGTATTGATAGAAGATGCTCCTTCTGTTCCTCAAATTTCAGTGGCAAATACGTGTTATACTGTAAGTTTGTGCCTAGTGTTGGAAATATTCTGTATTAGAATTATTTGTTTCAATATCCCTTTGGATAAAACAACACTGCTTTTCTGCTAGAACAATTCTGTGTTATGAATATAGCCCTTGTTGTATTTGGGGAAAACTCAACCATATTGCCACTCCACTCTTGCCAAGGAAAAGAAGTTAAGCTGTTCCAGAAGTTTAAAAAAAAAAAAAAAATGTATGAAACTTTTTTTGTGTAAGCTAGACGTGCAGTTGCCTCTTTTACGTCTGTCTGTCCCTTTGCTGCGAGACGTCTGAAATATCCAACATGTACCGTATGTTTGGTAGACGGATGTGACACGTTGAAAGAAAACCACAAACTCACCAGTGGACGTGCCTCTTGTCATTCAAGAGCTTTTATCGCCACTGTGAAGTGTTCCCCCTATGGAAACTTTGCTCCCCCCCCATTCAAAGGCTGATGAGATTAATTTCTTTTCCCTGCAGAATTTTGGGCCTTAAAAACCTATTAACATAGCCATTATACTTGCAGCAGGGATACTTCTAATTCTTCAGGGGTGCTTGACTCAGCTCAACTCATTTAGTTCAGGGGCCACATACGGCACAAATGATCACAAGTGGGCCGGACCAGTTAAAATTATTATATAAATAACAAGTTTATCACCTCCTTTTTATGTAAAGAAAAACATTATTATTATTATTATTTTACAAAATAGGAGAGATTATGTTAAAAGTACTATTTGTGGAGTTATTACAAATTCTGTCGATGTTGCTGCCCGCATTACAATTCAAAACATGCGCTCCCTAACAATATTTTTAAGCAGCAAGTGAAGTAATCTTCTGCCTTACAAACCGTTTACAAATCAAAACTGGAAATATGCTTTTTTTTCCCCTGAGCCCTATAAGATGCTCACTGACTTCACATTTCTGTGCAGTAACGGGAACTGGTCCAAGTTCTTTTTTTTTGTTGTAGTCATCCAGTTGGGGTCGGATCGGACCATTCAGGGGGGCCGCCTGTTTGACACCTCTGTCGTTCTAAACAGACAGCAGTGAGATGATAGGCTGACAGGGAGGGGCGTGACACCGTGCTATTGGTTAGATGAGAGCGGCAGCTGTGATCAGCTGACGTGGCAATTTAACAGCCGGGGAAATGGCAACGAGGAATTATATAAACACAAGTGCTGTGAAGCAGAAATAGAATTAAATTGTAGCGTTGCTGACATTCGCTGAGCTCCTTCCCTCTGCTACCAATGTCATTGACACTTAGGAGAGTGAAGCAAAACAGCAAAGGTCCAAGTTCTGTATAAAACTCCCTATAAAAGAGCTGCAGGGTTGGGGCAGTGACTCATCTGATCTGATTAGATGGATCATTCTCCTACATTAATGAGACACCAATATCCCACATTACCTCCCGAAACCATTTTCATGACAAGCAGTGGACTGGACAGCAAGAGTCCAATAGCTGGAGAAACTTTAACACACACACGCTCTCACACACACACATACTCGGTCTTCTCTCTTCAGTTGGACAGCCCTGCCAACTCAGGCACATTCTATTAATGAACAGAGGTATCTGTGTTTAATGATGTGGAATGGAGAAATGGACAATTTGACTTTATAAGTAAGATGGAGGGAGGAAGGGAAGGAAGGAAGCCAGCACAGGACAGCAGGAAGTCGTGACACCATCTAAATGTTCTAATAACCACATGTGTGGGTTTGTGCATTGTGTTTTCTGCCCTCTTCCTGTCTACATGTATTTGACCCACATGTCAACCCGTCCATTGCAAGTGTCACTGCAACATCTGATTTTTGGTCCCGATATGGATGATTAATGCATTATGCTTCGTTGCTATTACTGTGGGGTCAAATAACCCATTTTTACAACGGGAGCGAGTGGAAAGTTGTCATTTAGTGCATTAGCTTTATTTTTATAGCTATTTTTAAAAAGTGAAATTCTCTTTCAACTGCACATGAGTGTTATTTCTTTAGGGCTGTATGGTCGGTGTGGTTTAATAGGGATATTTCTGGATTGGACGTCTAGCCCAAATTCCCACATTCCCAGCATGCAACTTGCTGGACACCATCATTTCAGTGATCCCCCTCCAGTACTGAGTTTTGTAGCGATTTCCCTTCAACTGGATTTTCAGTATAATGAAGGTGGACAGGGCGGATTTAAATCCTAGTAGAAAAACCTAATTAAGTTTGTGAGAAACACTGATATTGTGTAATGCAGGGGTGGCAAATATGCGGCCCGGGGACTCAGAAATGGCCTTCTAAAGGGTTCAATCCGGCCGACTGGATGACTGAACAAAGTGTGACGAAAAAGGAGCAGAAATGGAAAGTCAGTGAGCGGCTTTCAAGGCTCTAGGGATTAGATATTTTGAGTTATACATAGTTCGTAAGGTGGGAGATAACTTCACCTGTTTCTTGTAAAAATAATAATAATAAAAAAAAAATATTGTCCAGTGAGTAAATGTTTTGAATTGTAATTAATTTTGAACAGTTCTATTATTAAATAAAGAATAATTGAGTCATTAGATGGTTGAAATTGCCATCTCTCCTGTTTTGTATATTGAAGGTAAATCATTCAGTGAATACATTAATCATGTAAATATTTATAATGCATTTTTTTACATAAAAAGGAGGTGATAAATTTGTAGGTGTTGTTATTTATATGTAAATATGTACTGGTCTGGCCCACTTGAGATTAAATTGCGCTGTATGTGGCTCATGAACTAAATTGAGTTTGACGCCTCGGTGTAACGTTCATTTTATTCATTTGTACTTGCTTTGGAAATGGATGTTAACCTCAAGTTGCCTTTAAAATGCAGGATGACATATTGCACTGAGATTCCAGTGGTGCTACTGAAAATCTGCCCTGTGTGCTTCCATTGTATTGAAAAACTCTGTGGAGGGAAATCCATACAAAGCTCAATACTGGAGGGATCAGTGAAAATATGGTCTCCTTGTTTCAGATACAGGAAACATGGGAGATGTCCAGAATACTAAACGATACCTTTAATATAACCTGCTGGTCAGTGATTTTTAATCCAGCCTCTCGCTATATGTGAGTTATTTTTCTCCATTACTTCATCTATAATAAGTTTTAATTATTTACACTCACTGTTTTCCAGTAATCTAACATATTTGGGAACTTCTCCTGGAAACCTTGTTAACGGATGCCTAGTCAGGCTGAAGTGCCTGCAGAGTTTCAGTCTCTCTGCACCGTAAGGGCTTCAAAAAGTAAAAATTTGGGGCTTTTCTCAGCACTTTTTTTTTCTGCTGTTGCAGTGAGACAGCACTCAGCTCCTGTGGATGTCTGAGGCCGGGAGTCGGTCCAGTCTCCTCAGCAGCAAGGCGCTCCATCTACAGAAAGCCGTTAGATCTTTCCCTTCTCATCCCTGCGTTTTTTTTTTCTTTGATATGAAGCAGCGTATACTCGCTTTCCATACATGAGCACGGAGCATGCAGTATGCAGAAGTTCCAGACGGTAACCTCGCGCTGCCGTTCCGAGGCTCCGCATGCGAAGTCGCTTGTAAAGTCGACCCACTTGGAGCCGGGAACGTCCTGTTGAGAACAGTCTTTGATGTCTTTTTGCCATCTACCCTCTCCTCAGGCTACGGTCGGCCTGATCAGGAACTTGGCGCTGTGCCCGGCCAATCAGGCGCAGCTGAGGGAGGCGGGCGCAATCCCGCGATTGGTCAACCTGCTGCTGAAGGCTCACCAGGACACGCAGAGACACGCCTCCTCTGCTCAGCAGACGTACCAGGTGAACACACGCATACATACAGGTGTCACATTTGGGTTATTTACATACACTTACCTCTCTCTATAAAGCAATGAGAAGATGTGTGTCTGTGGCTTGCGTATCTCTTTGACTGTTTGTCAGATCAACCTCAACTTTCAGACACAGCTTGCACATGGCAGGATGGTGTGTATCCTGTTTTTTTGTTTCCTTAGCATGGTGGTACAGTGGGTAGCACTGTTGCCTCACAGCGAGAAGGTTCGGAAGTTCAAGTCCCATCACTACCACCTAACACAGACGTGTCCAAAGTCCGGCCCGGGGGCCAAATGCGGCCCGTGGTCAATTTTCATCCGGCCCGCAGCCTCCGGCATAAAATCAATAACGCCTGGCCCGCGTGTAGAATTACGTCATACATTGGGCAGCAGCGCTGTTACCTGCGTATTCTACGTGCTGCCATCTAGAGGCTCAAATAGGAACAGCAAATTAGTGTGTGAGACCGGCGATAAAGTCAATTAACTATATCCGCTCCAGAGCGCTACGCCACCGTCAGTTCCAACTTTTACCGACAGCTGAATAAGGACAGGTTTCCAGAGACTCGAGCGTTTGGTAAGAAAATGCTAAGTCGACGTATTTGTGCTACACCGCTAGTGCGCACATCACCACCGCGCGTCCTGTCCCCGGGTCGCCAAGCGAGAGAGAGAGAGGTGAGAGAGAGGCCAATCAACATTTATAGTCATATTTTAAATGAGCCCTGCACTTGTTCATGACAATTTCTGTTATTGTGTTTAAAAATTCTGTAAATATTAAACTGCCATGGTGAGATATTTTTTTATGTTTCAAATGTAATTTCCACCAAAGAGTACATTTACTTCTTTTCAACTGTTACAAAAAAGTTAATTAAAGTGTTAAAAAAAGTGAAGTTAAGTGAATATTTATTTTCAATTTTCAATGTCAATTGAATTTTGATATGCATGTTTCAAATGAACCAAAACATATGCTTAAGATAGCTGAAATTAAAGTAAAACAGCAAATGTGAAACACAGAACGGCTCGCTGAGAGTATTTAAATTAATTGCTGTTATATGTAAAGAACGTCCGCCAAGGTCGGCCCCCCTACATTCTTAACACACCAAATCTGGCCCCCTTTGCAAAAAGTTTGGACACCCCTGACCTAACAGAACACGATCTGAGCCTAAACCCATTCATTTATAAACTCATATAACAGTAACATGACCAGATTCTTACACTTTACAGAAAAAACTGATAAGTAGATTAACTTCTCCACTTTCAACATAAGTTGTTGTTTTACAATAAATGTATCTGCATGTCTCTCTTTATCTCTGTGTATGTCCATGTCTAACCCTTTGTTCAATTTGTCTATTAAGACTATGTTACAGTACAACACACCCTCATTTGGCCAAACGGGAAAAATCTACTTAAGCTTCAATTTCTTTTTAAACCACATTACTGATAGCAATATTCTGTCACCATTCCTATTACTACTTAACGGCAGGGCATTTACTGCACTCGGAATGTCGACTATCAAATCACTAGTCCACTCTTGATAAATTGTTGCAGACAGTCGTTCAATTTTTGGCCATTCGCACCAGCAGCCCCTTTCTCCCGTTTTCTGTGCACCAGTCACAAATGATTCTCAGCTGTTTCGGACTTCCATTAAAGCCCCTTGCAGATTCGTTACCCCTGGGCGTT
This sequence comes from Eupleurogrammus muticus, assembly GCA_036785175.1. Taxonomy (NCBI): domain Eukaryota; kingdom Metazoa; phylum Chordata; class Actinopteri; order Scombriformes; family Trichiuridae; genus Eupleurogrammus; species Eupleurogrammus muticus. The sequence goes on along the minus strand of JAYKQN010000011.1, from coordinate 18,248,552 downwards.
ATTATGGGGGGGTTGACATATCTCAAATGAATATTCAGCAATTGACTAGTTATTGTTGACTAAATAAATACTATAGTCCTAAAAGCCCTAGTTAAAGGTTAATTAATAACATCTATAGTATTAGATCATCTAGTCTGTTTACGTCTTTAACTTTATCTCTGTGTTTCTGTCTGTCTGTACACTAAAAGGATGGCGTTCGTATGGAGGAAATCGTTGAAGGCTGCACGGGGGCGCTTCATATTCTGGCCAGAGACCCCATGAACAGAGGAGAAATCGCCAGCATGCAGACCATACCACTGTTTGTGCAGGTACGTCCACATGCAAGAACAGACAGGATATTAGGCTGCTAACATGACACATAACATGATAATAGCATTTGCACACATCGAGCAAATATGAAATGGCATAAAACCAAAGTATTAGAATTAGCTTGATAAATTAAGGGAATTAACAATTTTTTTGCAATTCAGTATGGGGTTAGGTACAGGCATAAGATTTTTAAAATAAAATCCAATGTGGCCCTCAATGGAAATCTCAGCTCCTGTTTGTAATAAACCCTTGTTTGGTTTCACTTGTTCTGCTTTGTCTCTATTTAGTTACAATATCTTTCTATTTCAAGGTTGTCTCCCAGGGTCAAACGTCATTTTCATGGTCATTTTTATCAAAAAATATGGACAAACAAGCCGAATCAAGTCAGATAGCGAGATGACATAGTGCTCACATAGGCCTTTCAACCCCAACTTTATTAAACATCTCACTGTCACTCTAGTGTCAGAAACCCAATATGGTGGCAAAATAGCCACCTTTCAATCTTAATATGACCACAACTCCAGAAAAGTCTCCACATAGAAAGATGATTGACCCCATATATAAATCCTTCCTTAAACTCAATCTTGGTAGTAGCTACAACTCAAGAAGTTCTTACTAAAGACCTTATGCCCATACACAACACCACAGTTCATTTATTTTATAAATATGTACATATGAGGATGTGGCTATTTGCTGAAAGACATATAAGTCGGTGGTATTCAGTCTTATGAGATCACAAGCTTGTGTGTGTCCAGCTGCTGTACTCGTACGTTGAGAACGTGAAGCGGGTGTCGGCGGGCGTCCTGTGCGAGCTGGCCCTGGACAAGCAGTCTGCAGAGCTCATCGACGCGGAGGGAGCCTCGGCGCCGCTCATGGAGCTGCTGCACTCCAACAACGAGGGCATCGGTACAGCACACACACACACACACACACACACACATGCACACACACAGAAGCTACGCCCCATTGATTGTAGATAAAGTTGGATGTCAGGGCAGTTCCCCCAAAAACTGATCACCCCCTGGTGGCTGGCTACAATATAGGTCACTATAGGTCAGGTCCATGTCAGTGGATGAGATATGACACAAATTACATTAAAATAAATATTTTTTTTAATTTTGAGGTGCAGATGTGCTAATTTCTGAAACTTGCTTGTAATGACTTATATGAAAAAGGGGTGCGACATCGTGATTGACAGCAGGACCAATAAAGCTTGTGTCCAGTGGCTCAACTTATATTCTATATTTCATTATCAATAGGTCAGAAAAATCTGCTTTATCACTTTAACATTTGCAAATATCACACATATGTTTAGACCTCTCTTTATTCTTTCTGTAGTAGGTCAATAGGGGAAAAAAAACAATTCTAGTGGAATTTCGTGTTTAATTTTTTTATGATTAAAAGGCAAAAGAAAAGCCTTTTCTAGTCTGTTTGGCTGATGGTGAGAAGTGTAGTGGAAGCGCATGTCGCTGGCTGGTGAATCATGGCTGCCACCTGCTGGATACATGAAGCTCCAATACGTCCTCTGCAAAATCCAATCAAAAAACAATTACACAGAGATTCATCACCATCGATATTATTTAAAAGAGCTGCCACAATCCTGCAACATTACATCCCTAAATTTGAAAAACGACCCACTTACCCATCCGCTTAAGAGATGAGTTGGCCTGTTAATATAGACAATTAAAGTGTCAATATTCATTCTGGACTGTGTTTTTTTGACATTTACAAAATAATCTCCAAATATCATATATACTGCATATATATATTATATATGTACTTAATAAATTAATGACTGTCATAGCTTCCTGGCTGAGGATTTGTATACTATATGTACATATACTATAGAAATGAACACACATATTTTCCCCACGGCAAATTATGGGAGAATAGTTTGATCTGATAACTATCCAACAGCTCCTGTAATTATAATTATTCATTTTTTAAATAAATATAATGTAAATTAGGAATGATTTGTGCTTCTTGCTGTGCTTGTGAAGCACAGACAGATGCTCCATAAAGATTTATCGGATTAGAAATGTCTCGCTTTGCTGTCTTTAAATGTAATCTGATGAGTTGCAATACAATCAGTCATTTTTAATATACCAGTGGTTAGATGTGGTTGATCTGGTCTGCTTTATTTGCAGCAAGTGTGATTAAATCAGCTCCGATTGCCAAATTGCTCCTCTGTTTTTGCAGCTTCTGTGTTTGGCTTTTTCCCTCTTGAATCTGCTTACGAATGACACCGATGTCTTGCTACAGCCACCTACGCTGCAGCAGTGCTGTTCCGGATTTCAGAGGACAAGAGTTCAGACTACAGGAAGAGAGTATCAGTGGAGCTCACACACTCGCTCTTCAAACACGACCCTGCCGCCTGGGAAATGGTAAGAACCTTGCGTGTGTGTGTGTGTGTGTGTGTGTTTCTTAGAACAAAAGCTTGACTTTAACACCACCACAAATCTATTTCTTTTATTTTAAAGTGCAACCACTCCTATTAAGAGTCTGTCCATGTAATACACTCTTAACCCTCTTAACCCCAGCGGAATTCTAGAATGTTGATGCAGTCCACTGAGAATCATCAGTTCATATGAGAGGTGTTTTCATTGTCACCAGACAAGAAATAAAAAGGAAAAACCTGTTTGTATTTCCTGTCATATATAATTGGGACAAACACTCACAGCAGTGAATACGAAATGCATCTCAGTCACGTATGTGGAACATGTGGGCCACAACATTTCTCTCCATCTGCTTCCTGTGTCAACAGTCTGACAGCAAAACAGATCCGTAATTAAACAATTCTTGTTGAATCTTTGGGAGTCTTATGATTTAATACCATTCGGCTTCTTAGGGTTTCAATTTAAATTTAAAATTGATTTTTGATTCAAAAAAGATTCTTCTTAATAATTTTTATATACATTTTTATGCATTTTTGCAATTTTTTGTTTGCTATTTCAGCTATTTAGTAACTTTTTCTGCAGGTTTACAGGGAAGTGTAATTAAAATATAATATTAAAATATCAGGCAAAAGTTAATTACTTATGTCAGTATTTGATTTAAAAAAGTGAAACTAATACACGTATAATGATAATATTTAATGTCTTTATTTGCTTTTATTTATTTGTAATGGTTTTGGCAGTTTTTTTAACAGGAGAAGTGATTATATAGTAAAAAAAAAAAAAAGTATCCATCAGCTTGTTGCTATGGTAATGGGAAAAATTGTCAAATGTTCCCATGTTTTATTGCATTGTTCCCAACATTTACTACATCATTCCCATATTTTACCACATGGTTACCTCGTTTTACTACATTATTCCATCATTTTACTACATAGTTATTACAATTTACTACATTTTGTGCATGTTTTACTGCATCCTTCCTTCATTTTATTACATCATACTGAAGTTTTTCCTAAATCCATCCCGGATTTTACTACAATGTTCCCTCATTCCACTAAAAAGTTCCCTCATCTCAACAACATGCCCGTTTTACTACATTGTTACCGTGTTTTATGGCATGGCTCCCTCATTTTACTGCATCTATCCCGCATCTAATACATCACCTCCCCTCATTTTACTACACTGTTCCCATGTTTTACTGTATCGTTCACACGTTTACTACATCCTTCCCATGCTGTATTTAAATTGTTATCACATTTTAATGAGATCATTACCACATTTTACCAAACAAGATATTTTCATGTAGGTCTAGGTGTTTCTCCTCATGGCATAAAAAGGTGTCATCTTATATAATGACTTACATTGAAATAAGATGAAACTTTTGTATGAATGAGGAAAGCGTGCAGCTCTACACTAATGTGTTTGTGTGGTCGTCAAGCATGTTCAATACTGAATGACACAATGTGCTATATGATACTTGTAGTAGTATCCTGCCTTTAGAAGGAAAAAAAGAACACAAACGAAGCCCAGCAGTGGGTTAACACACACACAGCAAGAAGGTCACAGGTTCAAGTCCTCGGGCTGGGGCCTTTCTGTGTGGAGTTTGGATGTTCTCCCCGTGTCAGTGTGTCTCCTCTCTGGGTTCCTCCCACAGTCCAAAACACATGCTGGGGTTGATTGCAGCCTCTGAATTGCCAGAAGGTATGAGTGTGTGAGTGTGAATGAATGGTGTGAGTCCCTGATTGGCTCCAGCAGACACTGTGACCCTAATCAGAAATATGTGTGTATATAAAAAGGATGGAGGATGAAGTCCATTTTGTTCGTTTTGTTAATTGCTCTCATTGTGAAGCACTGTGACATGTTGTAAATAGACTCTTTTGCATAGCACCTTCCTATTGTCCTGACCACTCCAGACGCTTTACACTACACGTGTACGTTTGCCCTTTCTCATCATACAAAGGCACCGTTGGTGCAGCTGGGAATAAAAGCTGCTCTGACACACATACTGTGTATTTTTTTTTTTCCGAGTCTACTCTACTGCTACTCATTTAACTCTTTTATGTCCATTTTTTAATCATTTAAATGTCCTTTTATGTGCCTCACAAATAACACTTGCCTTTTCACAGCTGTAAAATGTTTAGTGGCAGCATCGCTGGTCTGACAGCAGAGTAAAGGTTAATTGGCCTGAAGTAGCCAAGATTTTTTTTTTTTCTTATAACAATGGACATGCGGCCAAGTGTTGATGTGACACCCTACATGTCACAGCACACTTTATTTCACACGACTGGACCTTACAGTCAAAGCGCCTCCAGACAACTTTGTTACTGGAGAGCCAAACGGACGCCAACTTAGCAGAGGGATCGTGCCCCGTCACATCAGGAGCAAACTGCCTCATGTCATGACCGACAGCGTAGCCAACATAAAGTCTAAGTCTTAATGTGTTGAGATGGCCCTTGCTTAATTACTTTGGGCGTCAAAATTTCCCCTTGAAAATCGGAAACACGAAGAACATCATGAGGACATCAAAGTCCAAATATAAAAGGCCTGTAGATATAAGACACGCTTGCACACACACACACACACACACACACACACACACACACACACACACACACACATATGCTGCACACATACTGTACATGTAGCATCTCCCAGACATGGGACAGTGTCAGTGACAGTTTAGGTCTCACGCTGCCCCCTGCTGGCAGCTCATGGGTTACTGCATCGAAATGATGGAAATAAAAATGGGCTTTTAAACATACTGTTAGTGCTGTATATGAACAACAAATGTAATAATGCATTTTGTGTGTTATGGATTTTAACATATCTACCGTTCACACTAGCTGACAGTACAAACATACACGTTGTGTATAGTGTGAGCTGTGTAAAATATGTATATGGGTAAGTGACAAATCATGTTTGGCAAGATGAAATGTCAAAAACTTTTTAAAGTGCATTTTTAAGTAGAATTCATCAGGTTTCTCAAAATGTACATTTTGTGTTCATTCTTGTCATTAAAAAAAATTTTTTTTTTTTAGAAAATTCTGAATTTTGTGCTTTCTTTGCAAAAAAACCAAATGGTGTAACCAAAAAATAAATAATTAAATAAAAATTGTATATATTTAATCCACCTAGAATATAAAACTATTACACCACATAGCAGCATTGATACACCTTTTCCTTCTTCTAGAGTTCTTTCTATTTGACAAGAGAATACAGTAAAAGGGGAAAAAAAAGATGAATCGAGTTTTAAGGTCAAGTGGAGGATGTAAAACCATGACTAGATTTGCAAATGAGAGGTACAATCTGATCTTGGTTAAATATCCCAGTCAGACAAAGTTGGACTGCAACGCTTTAGTACCTAACCTGACAAGACACAACTGTTTTTTCTATCAGAAGATAAAGTAGCCAAATGACTGCTAATGAACTGGTACATAATGAAGGGATCATCGATGGGGTTTTTTGCATATCACCTGCCAAGGGGCAGCTGTGGCCACAGGTTCAATTTCCAACCCCCTTCTAAGCTGTATGTTGATTTGTCCTTGAGCAAGATATTTAACCCCAGATTGTTCCAGATGAGTGGTTGGTGCCTACTGCAGCCACAGTGTGTAAATGGATGAATGAACACTTGTAGTGTAAAGTTCTTTGCTATTATAATGAAGTCCATTTAACACAGCATTAAAATGTAGATTCTGTAAGTATGATATAAAGGGGAGCATATAAATGGCTATAAATGGGAAATAAACCCATAACAGATCCCTCGGGGGACCTCAAAAAAAGAGGATTAGGCATAAATGAAAAGGACCTGTTGCTGTTTGGGTCCTGAACAGTGTCCATTTCTCTCATTTTTTTTCTATTTTGGTTTTGCAGATTTCCTTTATTATCTCCATCCATTTTCCTGGGTAGAGGAATCCACTTTACCTACTTTTTTTTGTTTTTGTTGCTATTAACAGTATTTTTCCCGGCTACCCTTATTTCTACATTTCTTCAGTAAAAATACACATGAGTAGCATGTAGCTCATCTGTTGTATATCATTTCCAAAAGATTATTTTGTGGTGGCATTTCCAATATATATGTTTAAGAATTTTACTACTTAATATTATCTCCAGCATGGCAATTTTTTATTTATGAAATATATCACATTTTTCCCAAAGGATTCCCTCCATTGTCGTGCATTGGTGGAGGTTTGATGTATAATTTCGTCATTCTGCCGATCATCATCTGAAATTTGTATAGTGTAATCTGATCAGGATGTAACAGTTTTACAGTCTGATACCGTCAGTTGTTCTAGTTGTTCAGCTGCTGACTTTGTATACAAATGCCTGTCTGTGGACACTGGAACTGTTTGTGTGTGTGTGTCTCTCCCCTGTGAGAAATCATATATTGATGTGTCTGCCTCAAAGAGCGGGAAAAAAAAACAGTTGCCATTGCAGTGTACTAAATCATTGATCATTCTGTTCATTTCTGTCTTTCCAGGCCCATACTGCAGTCCCTTTGGAGCCCTCATACCTAGCTGATGGTAAGTCCATTGATTTACAGGAAAATACTCCCTGAACACTGTTTAAATTAAACTATAACACCGCTCTCCATATCACATGGGTGGTTGGAAAACTCTTAAAGCGAACAAATTCAACATATTTCTTGGCCTACGTTTATATTGTGTGGCAGCACTGGAAGATGTTGTTGTTCAGATTGGCTCAGGAGAGCTCTGGCTACATCTGTCTTGCAGGAGTTTTTACATGCTGTACATTCTCACAAGGATTTAGATATTTAGCATATATAATCTAAAATCCCTCCAAAACACAATATGCCACAATAAGTGATACATGTACAATACAATGTGCCAGAGCCACAGTGAGGAAAAGCTGTTTTTTGGACCCAAAAGCAGGATTTAGACACGCGGTTTGCAAGAGTTCAACAGCGGATTCCTCGGAAAAGCCGACGAAAGGCTTTGGGAGCTGAACATGAGTAATGGAGCAGGCAGGAGGAGCTCGGTTGTCAGGTGGACGCCGGGCGAGGCGGGCGGGCCGAGTTCACAGGAGGAGGACGAATCGGAGACACAGGGTCAAGCGGCGTTCAGGCAAACTCAAGAGATATACTGACTTGACGTGACCTTGGCAGGAAATAAAAGGGCAAGATGGAACGACTGGCCTGTAGAGCTGGGATATATATACTGCAGGAGCTATTAGTGTGCAAAGGCACACACACACACACACACACACACGTGCAGCTGTCAGTAATTGTAATGGAGTTGTACACTTGTCAGAGCCAAAATAACTAATTTATTCATTGTGTGTCTCTCAGTTACACCTCGTACACACACCTCCATTCAACCGTCACACGTTCATCCTCACCGCTTTCTTCTATTTATTTATGGTCTGTTTTGAGCTTTAGCTGTCAAACGATGTTAACAATACTGAATAATCTGGGTGCACATGTGTCCTAGAAAATATGGAGAGGCTGAATGGATGTTAACAGGTTTATACTTCAAGCGGGAAGAAGAGAGGACAAAGCATTGTGAAAAATAAGAGGCACGATTTAACCATTTTTCAAGTGTAATAATCCAATATCAGTGGACTACTTTTAAATATTTGCATGAGTTTACAATCTAAAAACACCTAGTAAGACCTGTAGCGACAATGCTGTCTGGAAAAACCACCTCTTCCTTATCTCCTCCCACCCAACCAAAACATCCCTTCTGATTGGCCAATCACTGTCAGAAATGTCACACCCGTCAAAGAGCTGGGGTTGAATGGAAAAAGAGAAGTCAAGTAAAAGCACTTCAGAAGGATGTGAAAAGCTAGAGCTAGGCCTAGTTAGGCCTACATGGATACAGAGCTAGCTTCACCCTGCACGGCTATAAGAGTGGTTGCCATTAACTCCCACTCCTGTTGTGACATCACTACAGGAGCTCTAAATCAGCCAGATTTCAGCAACATTTTAGAGGCCAGATCACAACAAGATTATTTCACAGTTTGTATGTGCTTGTGTGAACACCAGACACCTAAATATTGACACAAAATCTCTGAAAAAGTGGTTTTCAGCCGTCTCTCTCTCTCTCTCTTTCTCAGAGTTAGATGGTTCTTACCCTCCCTACGGCTATGCCGACATGCCTCTGGACACCTTGCCACTAGACCCTGACCTCCATGAGCCCTACATCCCTGACATGGCCTATGACCCCAGACAAGCCTACCCTGAACCACTCTAACAGGTAAATCCACGGATAACAGTCTTCACACTGTATTCTGTACAAAAAAAAAGATTATTGAATTTTACTTTTGTATTTTACAGCATTGTTGGGTATTACAGACCCATAGTTCGGTTGCTTTGGTCTGAATTAGTCGATGAGTTGGTAAACTCTGTATGTTTTCATTGTATGGTTTCCTTCCACACCGAGGGGAATCCCTTCTGGTATGGTAGTTGGGTCAGATTAAAGTCAGATCGCTTTCTTGGGACCAAGCTCTAAATATTTGGTTGGGGACTCGATTGAGACCACTTCCTTGTTTTTAGTCGAACCCTGTGTTCAGATCAGACCAAACCAATCGCACCAAAGGGGGAAAAGCAGACTATAAAGCACAGATCTGAAAACATCCACTCATAGTTTTGAGGATATTTCTGTTTGCTGTTTTGTTTTGTTTTTATTTTGCAGAAGCATCAAGCAGAAATTCTGGAAGAGAAACGAGAGTCCGAGCAAATCACAGCAAGAAAAGACTGGAGGAATCAATGGAGGATGAAATGGATTGAAGATTTTAATCACAAAGGGAATCAGCCCTTTTCCCAAAAGGCGGAAAAATATCCTATTTGGCAATCAAGAACTATCAGAAGATGTTGCTTATAAAAAAAGAGGTTTATTGTTGCTGTAAATGGAGAAAAAAAGATGTAACTTTGTTATAATGTTTTACTGTGGGGGTGGAAGTGGCGGGGGTGAAATTTTTAGGCATTGCTACACGGGTAACTTTTTGAAGCAATCAAATTAGGCAAAGAATGCCTTTTCTTTATACCTGGGATAGCTGGGAGGAGCAGGAGCGTAACCGTTCAAACTAACGTTTCGACTATTCACCTGTAAAGGATTTACAAGCTCGAATTTGCTGAATTTGAATTTACTGAAATATTAAAAAAAGGAAAAGAAAAAAATTATAACGTCAAAAGTGCAATGTTTGATTTTTTTTTGTGAATATGGATATCCTGTGGGGAAGAAAAACCCTACAATTCTGTGAGAAGTTTCATCAACTTATGGCCTAAACGTTTAACCAGATTCATTCATTCTCTCCATGGAAAAATTATCAACACTTACATCTTTGCTTGCGAAAAAAAAACACCCAACATGTCAGGGGAATAGCCTTACTGAGCTTTGAATTTTAGGAAACGGAAAAATAACTTCATCAAAGGCCGATCGACGTTGCTATCAAATGCTACCCGTGTATCCCAGCCTTTAGCTGCTGTCTTTTAGATGTCTCCTCTGTGTATTTGAACAGTGCACATGTCCCGGGGTGTCCATGTGTGGTCTTTGCATGGTAGTATATTGTGTACTCATTGAAATATTCTTCACCTTTACTTACTGAGGAAAAAAAAGAAAAAAAACCAACATCCAGGGGTTTGCAAGCCATTTTTCGAATTACGCCGGCCATTTGGAAAAAAAAAACTTCGAACTGGACTACAAATCCTACCATGCCCCGGTCCTCACACGCAACTGGATCCTGTTCTAATGTCCATATAAGAAACTGACTACGCTCTTTTGGACATGTTTTCAACCATTGGACTGTAAATCCACCATTTTAGAGTCAAGGCTAACACATCTCCAGTGGAAATGGACCATAGCTTGTACACAACTTAACTCATTACAGACAGATGACTTTTTCTTTTTTTCTTTTTCTTTTTTTTTACCAGGGTTGGGCTGATGGTAGTGTTCCCCCTGTCGCGGATAACTGTCAGCGTTGTTTCCCACCCTGAACCATCACGCCATAATAATCACTGTCATCCACGTCGAAGTGCAATGAAATGTGAAACGTGTATATACTTGAGAGTTGGGGCAAAAAGGTTGCTGTGTGCATCGGGGGGGGGGCAACTGTGCTCACAAGGCTGCTGTTCTCAGTCGAAAACTCAGCCTCAGCCTGCGCTGTAAAGAAAGCACAAACTACAATGAGGAAACTTATAACAGCTATAATGTTCCTGAATCTGAACTTCATTAAATTATGTTATTTTCAACCGTTCTGTTTCGGTATATTCTGCTTGCGCGGGCGATTGTCAGATATTTTACCTATTCTTGGTGTTGTTAAGCAACAAGCATGAGCCATCAGATAATCAAGCAAGTTGGAATCAAGCCCTTTGTGTCATGATTGGTGACCAACCCAACTTTAAAGGGTCACATGGCCTTGTGCAGCCTCAGCAAGATCAGACCCTGCATTCAATTCAAAACCTTGACACTGACGCTTAAAAAACAGCAACTAAGAAGACACCGCCTCTCTGAACTGCCTCAATCAGGTCTACTGTTATAATAATTATACTATATTGGAATAATATGTTCAATTTATTAACATATGTACATAAAAGTTAAAAATAGATTTAAAAAAAAAGAGGAAAAGTTTTGATTTGTAGGAAAGTATGTGAATGAATTTCAAAGTCTAAACCGTGACTTGGAAGTGAGAATGGTTGACAGGTGAAAGTGGGGTGGGTCTTGAGGGCCTGTTTGAAGGGGGATAGGGTTGATTGATGGATGTGGATGGGGAGGGTGTTGCAGAAGGGTGCATGGACTGAAGAGGCTCTGTCCCCCCAGGTCCAGAGAATGTTCCTTGGGATTTCCAGGCTTCCGAGCAGTCAGCGTCCGCAGACCTGAGGTGATCAGTAGAAGTGTTGTGGTGTAGACAAATATTTTAAAGTCAATCCAGTGAAGGTTGTGAAGGACAGGGGTTAATGTGTTCTTGGTGGTGGTGGATGGAAGAGTTATAATTCCTGATGTACTATGAAGTTTTAAACACGGTGGAACAATGGGTAGCTCTGTTGCCTCACAGCAAGAAGGTTCAAGTCCTTGGTCTGGGGTCTTTCTGTGTGGAGTTTGCATGTTCTCCCTGTGTCCGTGTGGGTTCTCTACAGGTTCTCTGACGTTCTCCCACAGTCCATGAACATGCTGAGGTTGATTGGAGACTCTAAATTGCCTGTAGGTCTGAGTGTGTGAGTGAATGGTGTGTTTGCCCATTAAAGGATGGTAACCTGTCTGTGTTGTGCAACCCTAATAAGGAATAAGCAGGTATAGAAAATGAGTGACTGCCTATGAAGTTTTACTGTAGGAAGGTAACATTATCACTATGTGGTCAGTTTGTTTTCTTATCCTTTAAAAATAATTATCTGGGATATTTTAGAGCTGTTAGTCATGTGGCTAATACAACTTCTGAGAGTTGGAGCTTACAAAAAGATACAAAGTGGTATTACTTAACATGCAGAGCTATTCTTACATATAGCCCCTTTAAGTTCTAATTAGCATTTCTAAGCATTATATAGCAGTAGTTAAGTAGATACAACTTATTTTTTTTTATATCTTTTCATACACCAGCCTCCATTTACAAAGGTAGGAAGGTATATTATGAATATAAATATGTATTTACTCGTGCAGCAGCACAGAAGCACCCAATTACAAAGCAGATGGACATGTATGAAGAGCAGAATTTTACAGATTTGTTGAACTTAACAATAAAAGGTGTATTGGATCAGAATTTCAGGCTATGCCTGTTAAAGGTCAGTCAGCACACCCTGTGGTTACAGACATAAATGTTGAGAACACTGTCACAGACCTGTCTCCTTCTGGTTTCTTCACCACATGTTATTTTCTAACGCACATTATGTGTTTTGGTAGCATTTTATCATACTGCTGAGAAAAGTAAAAGCTGAGAAAAGTGGTTCTGTTCCAACAAAATCCTCAGTCACAGGTTTTGGTAAAAATCAAGCCCCTTTTCACTCAGCTATGAAATATGATAATTGGAGGTAGAGTTGTTGTGCAAAGTAATAATCAGGATTTACTGCCAAAGAGATTTATCTTCAAATGATGATTCCTATCATTGTGCAGGGTGTAGAGTGGTTGAGGGTGTAAAAAAGGTATAAAAGAAGAAAGATGTGCAACAGGAAAGACACTCCTAATGTCAGTGGGCCCCGGTGCACGAAGAGCAGGGGCAAAAGTATAATTATTTTAAAAAAACCCATCATAAATAGGGTTTTCAACTATAATCAGATCAGATAGGATAGGATAGGAGGATAGGATAGGAAAGGATAGTACTTTATTGTTCCCACAACGGGAAAATTTGTTTGTTACTGCAGCTTACAGAGCTGTGTAACAGGCAGCCTACCGTGGCGCTATTCTTGGAAACAGAGATTAGAACAAGCAGAGCAGTACAAAAAACAACAATTTGACATGACAGTAGAAATAATAGAAACATTTGTGCCCGGGATGTGCACGGTAACTTTAACGAGGTTTACATTAGGGAGGGAGGAAAAGCTCTGAGTGTGGAAGTTGTTGATTCAGTGAATGCCAACCAGTGATAAGCGACCCAGATGTCTGCCCTTGAGATTCCGATTCCGAGACGGGGATGATAGCGTGGCAGCATAATTTTAAACAGAAAAGAAGTTAATACATGGCAGCATAATTTTAAACTGAAAAAGAAGGTAATTTCTCCTCCAATTCCATAATGTCTCTGGTTCTCAAACTCTGCTCGCGAGGCGGTCAAAGAGCACATACAGTTCGTGATAGCTGCCACTTTTGGCCTGCCGCTATCTGTAGGTGTATTAAACCTTTTACACCCCCAAGAGGGGGGCTCCGATAATGTCCGATATATAATAAAAAGAAAATTTACTGCCATCCAAGGCTTAACAGATGCTAGTAAATACCATAAACTACCACAGTGATGATTAGGAGTGTTTCCTTTACTTTTTTAATGCTGCAGAAATCATCTTTTCTTAATATTCTATTTATCTATCTATAACCCGCCCACATTTTGGGAAACAAAATTGTTACTTTAGTCGCCTGAGAAAATATCAAAACTTAAGCAGGCCAGACATCCTGTTTGTTGACACTTCCACCAGCTCCTACTTGTAGGCCATAAGGCGAGTGATAACGATACTAAAAGTTAATACATATTCTCCATTTTCCAGCTCTGCTAGTTCCTGTTCAGTCACCTGTGTTATAAATTTTCTGCATTAACTTTCACAAGGAAAATACGTTCATGTAAATAATAAGCGAAATGTATCAAGTCAAGGATTCTGAGATAAGCAAGATGGAAAAATTTGGACATGGAAGAGAACTGAGGCCTTTCCCTCATTGCTTATTCTTCAATCAAAACCTTATTTGGGATCCTGTCCCACCAGTAAAAAGCATCCTAACATGATTTTAGAAGTCGTCTCTCAAAACGTCTCCGATCGAATGGATGGAACTGGGAACACTTGTGGGTATTTGGAGCATTCCTGGCAAAACGAGTGCTGGAAGCGAGGAACATCCTTGGCGCCAAGTTCCACAGCATCACTGACGCTCTCGCTGCAGAACACGCGCCGCCGTCTCTATGCTTTAGACCCATTTGGACGCTTTTGCTGTTTACAAGTCGCAGACACACATGGGAGATGATAATCAGCGTGCAGAGCTGAATATTTGGAAGGGTGCAGAGTTTGAGACATCTCAAGTTAGTGGAGCTGACAAACTTCCTATTTTGGATGTTGATAAAAATTGTTGATTGAAATGAAAAATCACAAGAAATAGCCTGAGTGAACGGTCCGTGCTGCAGAATGAAGAGTGGAAACTGATTTCACGTTGTAAGCAATGAAGGATTTTATCTCTTATATTCCATTTAAAATGCTTCTTATTGTCAACTTTTGAATCTCTTCAGCCACATCTGCAGACCTGCACCAACTCCAGGAATATCTATATTCAGTGCTCTCTCATATCAACCAGTTTAAAGTGTTTCAGAATAAATCGTCATAGTCATGCAAATGCAAAATAACAAGTACTACAAGCCAAATTGTAGAAATTTCAGTCCTTTCCAAAACGACCAGTGTGAAGGCTGAACATCCAGTGAGGGAGTTTAGCAGATTTCATGCATTCTTTTTAGAAAAAGCCGCATACAGAGAATGAGGCATTAAACCCCATGTCCTCACAGCACTTATCAAAACAGCCAAAGAAGATACATTAAGCTCAGTGTAATGTGATGCCTACATTAAGACATTCGAGGGGAAACTGTCCTCTGATGATTCTGGTAATGAGGTGAGCAAATTGTTTTTCTTGTTAAATTGCCTTTAGAAAATGGCATATATAAATGCAAGGTAAATATAGCATGGTATTATCATTTAAATCGCAAATCACTTTACTTCTCTTTGCACCAGCTGTTTGTAACATGGATCAACTTTTTTTTATTTTTAGGAGGTTTGTACACTATGCCTGTGTGGAGGTAATCTGCTTATATGTGCTCTACTACCTGTACGATGTATGTTGAAATTCAGTGTTTAAAACTGCATATTGCTTCATGGATCACTTTGAATGTTCAGGGACTTCTGCAGCAAGACATGTAAAAGAAAACTATTTGTTCAGGAGAACACACACAGAGCTGTAGACTGGTAAGTCAAAACAAGTGGGTATTGCTTTATTTATCCAAGATGGTCTCAGGTAATAATAAACTACAAAAAAAAATACAACATTTTTCAAATAGACACATAAACAAGTGCAGGTAATGTAGATGCTCATTACAGATAATTAAAATGAAACTGTTTCATAACCGAAAGTAAATTCCCCAGGGTGACTTTAAGCTCAAGAAACACATGTATCATCTTTATTTTAACATGTATTAAAATAGTATTTCTTGGAAATTATGCCGTGTTGAGTCCATCTGTGAAAGTGCCTTTTTTCTTTCTTGGTTGTCGGGACCGATCGTATCTGAGCTCAGACCTGGGTGCACACAAAAAAACAGGTGGACATGTTGAAGAAGAAGAACAATTGATCACAAATATAGTTACCCTTGTCTAAATACAGGGTTCATCACCAAGTGAGCAAAAAGCAAGTGTTCTCAAATCAAAGGTTCATCTCCTGGTTCCTGCAGGATACTTCTTCATCACGTGTGAATGTATAGACAGGATTGGACACATCTGATGAGCAGTTGGTACCTTGCATGCATCAGTGTTTGCATGTGTGTGAAATCGGTCTATGTAAAGCACTTTGAATGGTCAAAAAGACTATTAAAAATATATATATATATATACATATATATATATATATATATACATATATATATATACATATATATATATATATATATACATATATATATATACATATATATATATATATATATATATATATATATATATATATATATATATATATATATATATATATATATATATATATATATGTTTTCAGATCCATCAATTTGACAGATACATAGTAAGATTATTAGGAATTACACTGGTGTTCACTCTATAGTAATGTGCTTTGTCTTTCCCATTATGCATTTCATTTTAATTGATGACTTATTTGTTTTTTGTTTTTTATTTTACAATGTTTAAGAATATTATTCAAATTTAAACTATTTTACATCATTTGTGCATTCATTATTTTCCACAATGTTATGTTACTGCCATATGACAATGAACCATGAAAACTTAAAAAAAAAGACTAGATTATTTGTTTTTTTGCCAAGGATTAAAAAAGGTCGTAAATGCTAAATGCTTGACATTTGTTTAGCATATATATATATATATATATATATATATATATATATATATATATATATATATATATATATATATATATATAACATAAAAAACATAACATTGTGGAAAATAATGAATGCACAAATGATGTAAAATAGTTTAAATTTGAATAATATTCTTAAACATTGTAAAATAAAAAACAAAAAACAAATAAGTCATCAATTAAAATGAAATGCATAATGGGAAAGACAAAGCACATTACTATAGAGTGAACACCAGTGTAATTCCTAATAATCTTACTATGTATCTGTCAAATTGATGGATCTGAAAACATAAAGTAATTATTCTACATGGTTATGGAGCCCAGGTCCATATAGTTTACAATATGTTTTTGGACAATGTGGCTCAACTAAAATCTATTTCAGACCAGCAATTCCATGATACAGTGTTGCTAAATGTGAACATACACATTTTTTAAATGATCAAATACAATGCAATAATTCACATGATAATGAACTTCACTCAATATATATTTTTCCCAGGTAAAAAATACTTTTATATTTAATAAGAAATATTCTGAGGTCTGCGGAAAAGGCCTTCAATAACGATTTTAAACAAAATTAATAACAGATTTTAACAATGCTATTAGTTCTCTTATGGCTTCACTTGTTTATCATGGTATTATACCTGGTGATGTACTGTGTGTGTGTAGTAGATGTAAAATGGGTGTGTTGCTATATGGCATTCTTACCAGTGGGTTAAGAATGATGCTTGTGTCAGTTCAGGACATGGAAGTCATGAACATAAACTGCTTGTGTAATGCAGGGAAAGAAGTCAATCTGTGTCCTATTTGTTGCAATAAATGGTTGAATCTATGACGAGAGTGTTCCGGAGTGAATCAAATTTAAGAAAACAAATAGAGGTTAAACACAAGAAATTGTACAGGATAACATTCAAGAAGGATCGGACGGACTTTACCCATTTAGAACTTGTTGTCTCGCTATAGATCTTAGGTTTTATTGAGGTCCAAGATGAAGATGGTGTCTCCTGAGCCGTCTAACACTGATGTAATAATGTCCTCTCTCTTTTAAACTCATGCATCTGGATTTGAACAAGTTTCTCCTTTGTATGTCTGCCTGTACTCATCATCCACTCACTTATTTATACCATATCTTATCTTTAAATTCCACAATCTCTTTATCTATGATGGACCGTTTCTTCCTTTTTTTTCTGTGATGTTATCTAATACAAGGAGCATTAAATCCGTCGAGCGTGGTTTAAGATTTCACCTCACCTTTTACCAAATTGAGCTGGTCCTTTAGTACTCTCAGAGGGGACGGGATTTAATCCAACATCAAGGTGGTACACGGTTCTGAATCCCGATAACCCGCCGTAGAGCGAGGATCCGTGTTTGTAATGAAGCTGTTTGACCACTGGATGACGCTACAAGACTGGATGTACAGGCTGAGCTAACCAGCGCGCACACACAGCAGCCTCTGGGGCTTTTACATAGTGAATTATATAGAGGGAACGGGTGGAGATTACATAACAGTATCATTGCGTGAAGGTTTGCTAAATGCTGGTTTTCTAACATGAAGCGACATGTTCTTGATTTTGGTTTAAAGAATGAAGCTTTTAACGATGCACCCAAATACCTCAATAAAAAACCTAATTCTCTCCCCCCTATTGGACCCCATTTTAGGAAAAATATGAATGGGAGTCATCACAGGCCTTTCACCATATCTCAGCTGAACATGGAAACATGTTAAATCCAACATCCGTAAAGGAGATGAAAGAGATGAAAAACCCACATTTTCAGTGGCCGCGTGTAACTATAAAGATGTCTGGCCACCCGCCCACTCATTCTGCGGCTGTGCGGCCTGCTGCGACACTGGCTGCAAACAGGCCCATTAGAACTAGATCCTGGTCCTGGGGCCCACCTGGATGGGAAAGAATCTAGGCGTCACCCCTCTGATCCAGAGACAATATCTTAATTTGTGGCATTGTATGAAAGAAAAGACCTTCAGAATGGCATTGGAACTATAGATTTATACAGCTTGAAATTGCATCTGTTAAAAATCCTCTTTAATATTAAAGTGAGTTAAAATGTTCAAATGAATTTGAAAGATTAATCAAGGCTGATTTAGAAAAAAAACTACTTTGAAATGTAACAACCCCACTTCATAGTTGAACTTTAATAAAAGTTTCCCGGTCATATTGGACAATATGTCCTTTCATAATTACTGTTAGGGAACCAAAACGTCGAAGCGACAGCAGCTCTAATAGTCTGCAGAGACAATCAAGAGGAGAATAATGTGCTGAAATTACACAATCTAGAGAAAAATGCAAAAAGGAATTGAACGAAACCTGTTTTGCATGCATCTAGCGCCCATTGAATAACAAAGCTTATGTGCGTGTGGTAAAAATCATTGACCAGATGTTATTAGTCTTGATTTGTCTGCAGGGCATCAGGAAGAGCATCCATGTCTTCAGTGTCCTTTAATATGTTCCCTGGAACTTCCACGTGATCCTTCTGATTATTCCATCTGAAATGGGATTTTCCTCAAGAAAAACAACTTTATGGTTTGGTTGGCCCATCACTGACTACATAGAGCGTGTGTTGGGTCCACTTCTTTGAGGTAGAGGAACACTGCGTTGAAATGTCATGGTGCATTGATGAGCTTATAGAACTGTCAGCTTGGTCTGTACATGAACATGAACAGCACATATGTATACACACCTGCAAAATCTATTTGCAAGGCAATGCCATCCCCCTCTATGTTGTCTATATAGAACTGAGAGAAGAATTCTGATGTCTGATGTTGTAGATGGGTTGGAGTTGGTCTGAAAAAATCACCCAATAGTTTCTGTAGAGCCCAGTAGACCTTTTATTGTGGAATGATCTTGAAACCTTTTCTGTTGTTCTGTCTTTTTTTCTGCTTTTCCACTCAGACCACAAGGTTTGCTCTTCTGCATCAAAGGCTGAGGTTCGCAGTTCTTTGTCCTTTTCAGACGGGGCACTCTCTCACTTTTTTTTCCCGTTTCTGCAATACCACGAAACTCAGCCAGGTCATTGAGTTTTGTCATTTGTATGACTTTGTGATGAAAGAGTTTGTCTGCCATAAACTGGAGATTTGCATGTATTTTATGGAGGCATCTGTTTCTGAGCATGAGTGTTGGCTTTACAGTACCAACCATTACCATCCAGCAAATCTATCTATCTATCTATCTATCTATCTATCTATCTATCTATCTATCTATCTATCTATCTATCTATCTATCTATCTATCTATCTATCTATCTATTTTTTTCATTTCTTTTGCATTTTTGAGCTATAATGGAGTTTGGAGGCCATTTTCACATTTGGCCTCTGAACTACCACCTGTTTTCCTGAACTTGGTCACATCTTTTCTTCTATTTCTCCATTTTATACAAGGAATCTTCAGGTTTCCCATTAGTTTAATAAAGATCTTGGCAGACCTTTGTCCTTTTTAACCAGTTTCCTCATTGGTGCTCATTAGGAGACTTTAGTGTTATTACTCCTTTCAAATCGATATCTATGGCATTGATTAGATTTCCTTTGAGAATTCTGACACTAATTTAATTTATTCTATCTAAGTATCTTGCTGTGCATTTTTTGAGGAACTCCTGGTATTATACAGGATATGATTTTTGATCTCTATGCTGTTATCTTCTGCACCATCTTAAAGAACAAGGTACTTAACAAGTATCCTTTCTACTCTAATTGTCAACCAACACTACTGGCATTAAAAAAAAAAGGTTCCTTTATGGCAGGAAAACCAAAAAATATTTTGATCAATCATTCCTTCACTTCAATATATATTAAATCCCTGTCATCTGATCCTGATTCTGTGTCTGGAGACAATCTCCGCACTGGTCTTCCTCTGGGTCTTCTCACCCCTTACGGTTACCTGTGTGGCAGAAAATCGTCCATCTGCAGTTAAAGAGCCGGGGAATAGTTTCTCAGTTGCCGGAGAATGAGGTTAATAATATGTCATCCTCATGCTGTCCCCTCCATTTTCTGTGTAGCACACCAGCCCAATAGGCATAGCCACAAGGTAATTCATGGAAGAATAGCTTCGGCCCCTTTCCACCAAGGACCTTTTCCCTTCATTATGTCACCACAACGTCATTAAATCAGTAATATTAACCAGAATGGATGCTTAGCTTTTAAAAGCAGATATTACCAGTTAGCAAAATCCTTCCCATTTAGTTTTTTTTTTTCCATTTTAGCATCAGGTGTTCTTGACTTTCAGGTGCAGAAGGAAGCTCAACATTTCATTCACTTTCCAAGGTGCTTTGCTTGATTTTGCTAAAACAGAAGTCAAGATTTCCTCTGTTCCTCATCTGCGGGATGATTTTCTCCTGACTGATCCACTGCATGACAGCTCAGACTCATCTCCGCTCAAACCCAAACTTTGTTTTCATGCCCTCGGCTCTCTCCTGTCAGAGCGGAAAAACAATCGGTCCAGACACATGCCCCGAGTTCCCCGGCATCACGCCGGATTATGTTGAAATTAAAGCATCTCTTCCGCTTGATAATTTACAACGCGTCTGTCACTTAGACCTTCTGCGCTGCTGAGAACATCACAAAACAGTTGCTCTCCCTCCCGGGCTATCGTAACTTCGTCGTCCCTCAGGGTTGCTCTTGTCATCTCCCGTTTATTGGACATGGCATGTTCCGTGCCCAATCTGCATGATCTCATCTCCACAGATGAAGGGTGCCCCCTTTCGACTTGCACTTCTGGGCCCATCGGCGCGATCACTGGAACAAGCGTCACTTTCTCATGCGATGAGCTGGTGAATTCCCCTGACTCATTGTGTGTGTGTGTGTGTTTTTTTTTTTCACGGACGCATTCCCATCGGGGGAGGTCATTGTGAAGGGCAGCGGTTTGTTAGCCCCTTTGGCCTTTTTCTGCACTGAACCAGATCTACCCCATCTGGGGCCGACGTTTGGAAACCCCAACACATCCCTGTGCTACGTCACAAACAAGGAGAAGTCTGCATCGTCAATAGAGGGCGTTCCTCTTTCAAAGATATGCTTCCTTTCATGTGAAGCATCAACAGGATTTTTGTAAAAACAGGCCGTCATTACAACATACGAATAGTTCTGATGCTGTCCTGGACCAATACCCCATGCATAAGTATCTCTCTGTGACATCACAGAGAGCGATCCCAGTGTTTTCTTATTGCACCAATTCAGATACAGAGTTTTCCTCATTGAAGTCGTCTTCTTAAGTGATTTGCCACAACATTAACATATCATAAATTCACAAATATCTGTTTTACCGGTAGAAACTTGTAAAAAATACATCTTTATTGTCCACAAAGCTGAAAAAGGGATGATGGAAAAGAAAAAGAAATTGACATGGCTTTCGTTGTTGAAGCCATTTACTGAAGTGAGTAAAGTCTCAAAGGTATTAGTGGACGCAAAAGCAAACAAACAACACAGCTCCTGAAATGACAACTCAGACAACCTAATTTCTTCATCACTGGCTGATCTTTTAACTCCTATTAGGTATTTTAATTATAATTTTATTTTAGAAACAAATGAAATATTACATGTTTAACTTGTTACAGATACAACACCCAAGTGTGAAAATTGTGTGAACTAATTTTTCCATTTACCTTCCCCATCTCGATGGCTCATTACTTCAGCACCAGATCTAACGCTGCTCCTCTTTACTCCATCAAGCTCTTGCTACCTTTTCATCATCATCACCAGTGTTCCGGCTCTGTTGCAGAATAAATTCCTCTACTCCGAGCTTCATTATCCACCTTTATAAACATGATGGCATCATGATGGTGTTGACTCAATTATTCATATTTCATCTGATTTAACTGAGAAAACTATCTATAAAATATATCTAAAAAAAACCCTCCTGTTAATTCCCTTACCTGTGTCCAACATTTACTGTGTGAGTCAATACACAATCAGCAAGACGACATGTTTAGTGCTGCCGGGACAGAAGGGACGACACTTCTGCCAAAACAAGCTCCTGCTCTGCTGTACATCCTTTCCAAAATCTTTAGGAATAGTTAATTAATTGAGTCCTCACCATTTCAGAATATCCAATATTTTCAGCCAAATGGCATTTCTCCTGGGAGGAGAACTGCCATTTGTATTTACTTCTTTTAGTGGTTGCAATTAAGAGACGACGATCCTGATTATGGAGTTCTTCATATTACACATTAGAAAGTGATTTGATTGTAAAGAAAGGTCTAAGTGTTACATTTTCCAACCTGGAGCCTAGTTTTTAAACTTTTAGTGCCTACTGCAGTGATCCAAGCAGAAATTTATGAATTTGGTCCAGTATTGAGGAAGCACCAGCAGCCTGATCTGCTAAAATAGAGATGGGTGAGGGTCACTGGTTGTCCTATGAGGATTATTTATTTATTCATTTTGCCTACGTCAGGCTTATACTGGTATCGATTGATGTTAAATGATCTTTGCTTGACATGGCATTGGCCATGATGTCAGATAAAGGACCGGGGTCAATGCACCTTGGCAGCAACCGTTCCCTTCTCAGCAGCACGTCGGCACAGAAGGAACAGTTGAGGAGAATGTCACATGCTGCAAACTACAACGGGCGTTCCTGTCCCAGAGTTCCCAGTGACTCAACGGCGCTGAAGAACGACCCTGGTCAGAGGCCTCACTCGGTTGATTTACCTCGGTGGAGGTGGTGAGACCTGATACCTCTACTCACACATACAGAAACCAGAAATTCTACAACATCGTAAGAGAGGCCACCCATGTCACCGACTGTGGTACCTGCAGAGAAATCCCTCTCTCAGTACGAGGTCTGGGAAATATGCTGGTATGTAAAGCTATGTTGAAGAAGGGTGTAAGGTTGAGCACTTGAGCATGCTTTTTTTTGTTTTTTTACATAGTTTAAATGCTGTTGTAAGCCAGATTTGACAACTGAAATGTAACGCACTGTTCACCTGTATGAGTAAATTCAAGGCTTTGGATGCATAGTCCTCAAATGATGTAGTGTTGTTGATGTACACTGTGCATATGTATGTCAAATGATATATGAAGTGATTCTCACTGTGTCTTATCAGGAGGAAGTGAAAGAAAAACTGTCGCTGCCTCTTTTAACATTTCCATTCTTGGAGTTGCAGAATTAATAAGCAGTTTGAATGATGTGTGGCCTGCTATGCATTAATTATTGATCACCTGTTCTTAGGATAGTGAGACATAATTACCTCCTGAAATGTGAACCCTTCATCAAATTTAAACATTTATATTGCTTATCTTTCTGCCTAACCCCCTGGCAAAAGAAAAAAAAAATGTAATTACACTAATCACATTGAGTTGGAGCGTAATTCTTCCCTTTGCTTCTATTAGAAAACAGCAGCAACATGCATATTTCACTTGATCCCAAAGTATCTCTTCCCTATAAGGTGAGATGTTGAATAGTAGCTGCTGTCCCTCCTTTGTTTCATCTGATGGTGCAATGGGAAGCTGTTTGCTCTGTGAATGTGTAGCCTGGCTAACACTTGATCTTCTTTCGATGTAGACTTAAAAAAAGGTCTGGGAAGCGAGAGTCAATTATTGGGTGGTAAGAAAGTATATCAAAGCCATCTGTACGTAGTTTATAACCAATCATTTCAAACAAACATGATGATGTACCTGATATCCAATGACCATTAAATATTTAAGCACCCATTTTCTGGAATTTTAAACTTGCAGACTAAATTACTTAGAATATATTCTAAGGCTGCATCAAAAGGTAAATTACTTTCTGCCACCATGTTGGATCTACAGTTATCGCCATTGTCCTGCCCTTCCCTGTTCTGTGATTGGATCCCGTGCTGAGGGGAAAACTGGAACCTTGGTTTCCAGACCTATTTGCATGTAACGAAAGATGGATATTACGCAGGCTCATTGGAAAGCACAGTAACAAGGAAATGGAGTTCACGAAAACACATTGAAAATAGTCGAGCATTAACCTTTGAAGTAATTTGTGAACAGATATACCACCTTCACCACCTTCGCCCACTGGTGAGCTCAGCACTGGACCCTCTGCAGTTCGCCTACCGGCCCGGCATCAGTGTGGATGACGCTGTCATCTATCTGCTGCACCGATCTCTCTCCCACCTGGAACAAGCGGCGAGCACGGTGAGGATCATGTTTTTTGACTTCTCCAGTGCTTTTAACACCATCCAGCCTGCACTGCTGAAAGGGAAGCTGGAGGGAGCCGGAGTGGATGAGCAGCTGACGGCCTGGACCATCGACTACCTCACCAACAGACCACAGTATGTCAGGCTTCATGACTGTGTGTCTGAGGTGGTAGTCAGCAGCACGGGGGCACCACAGGGTACAGTGCTCTCACCCTTTCTGTTTAGTCTGTACACCTCAGACTTCACCTACAACTCGGACAACTGCCACCTACAGAAGTTCTCAGATGATACGGCCATCATCGGGTGTGTATCAGATGGGAACGACCAGGAGTACAGGGGGGTCATCAATGACTTTGTCAGCTGGTGTGAGATCAACGCTCTCCAAATCAACGCCAGCAAGACAAAGGAGATGGTTGTGGACTTCAGGAGGAAGTCCCTCCCCACCACACCGGTGAGCATCCAGGGAAAAGACATTGAGACAGTGGTCTCTTACAAATACCTGGGTGTTCACCTGAACAATAAACTGGACTGGACCACAAACACTGATGTCCTGTACAAGAAGGGCCAGAGTCGACTTCACCTGCTGAGGAGACTAAGGTCCTTTGGTGTGTGCAGGACTCTGTTGAAGACCTTCTACGACTCCGTCGTAGCATCTGCCCTGTTCTACGCAGTAGTCTGCTGGGGGGGCGGATGCTCAGACGGGGACAGGAGGAAAATTGACAAACTGGTACGGAAGTCTAGCTCTGTACTGGGATGTCCTCTGGAGTCGGTGGTGGTGGTGGTATATATGCCTTGCTTATGCATACTTTTTTTCTTACTATTTATTAGCATTTTCTCTCCATTCTGTCGATAATGCATACTGTGTATGCGGATTAACAAATTCTGCGATTGTGTTGTGTGTTTTTTATTTTTTTATAGTTTTTTTATCTTCTTCAACTTTATTTTTCTTTTTCTTTATCTGTAACGCTGCAGTAACACACAAATTTCCCCGTTGTGGGATCAATAAAGTTTATCTATTCTATCTATTCTATTCTATTCTATATTCGCATGGACAAATGTCGTGCATACAATGTTCACAAGTCAAAAGTCAAAATTTTATTTTGAGGCTTATCAGAAAAAAAAAGGTCATTTCATCGTGTAAACTCCCCCAGGTTTCTAAAGGCGGTAATTTCTGTAAAATCTGTCCCACAAAATACTGCTCAATCTTACACGTTGGACCTTTAAAGCCGAGACTGTTGCTTTCAGGTACACCATTGAGCCTCCAGTGCATTCTAACAGTGTCACAAGTTCACTTTTTTCATACCCATCCACCACCTGGTGATATTCTCGCTCCGTATGTTTTCTTTTTGTCGACAAATGTCAGACCCAAATTATTATTAGTACCCAAAGCCTGATATACGGCACCATCAACCTCTGCTGTTGCCCAAAAACTATTACACACTCATCAATTTGCCATATTGTTGGCCTGGGTGACACACACACACACACAAACACACACACATGGTTATTTAAGCTCATCATCATCTTGCTGCCAGAAATACTTATCAGAACCCCAAATGTGGAATCATCTGTCAATGAAAATAGTCTCCAACAAATTAACTATTTTCTCTTATTTGAGTTACATTTGCTAATAGTGGTTCAGTAGGGATCATGACCGCACTTGCACTCAGAAGTGTAGATTGTTGATTTTCATGCTTTGGAAACACACCTCTTTACCTCAGACCTGAGTTATTACAAGCTTACTTGGACCAACTTTAGCTACTATTATTACATTATTCAAACATATCAAGTACCACTGAACGTGAATATTGCAACAATGATGTACAGACAGCATTCGGGCCAACTGCTCAACCAAAGCCCTGATGACAGATAGCAAAGCTTTAATAAGTCTTCAAATCTTATTAACAGATCAATAACTTCTTGAAAATGGCCACCAGTTCACCCATTAAGGGACTGAGAGGCTGAATCTCTGTGCCCCAATGACCCGGTGGAGGTGGTGGGAGACGTTTAATCTGTCATCCATGATGGAGAAGGACCCCCCACCCCATGCAGGGAACCGGAGAGTTCCATCAGCAGCCAAGGGCTTCGCCCAAAATGTATGAAGGAGGGGTACTGCACGTCTTTTCTTGAACTTACAAATGCCAATTTTAATCAATATGCAAATGTCACTCACTTACAATGTTTCTATATTTTATTGCTGATATATTTCACTGCCGTAACACAACAATTTCCTCAAGGATTAAATGATCTTGTCTTATCTTAGAATGATTCATTGAAAACATTTATTGACTTCGTATTTCTATGGAGAGGTTCACTCTTTTTGAATGGAAACAAGGCGGAGCGGTTCGGTGGTTTTACACTATAAAGGACTTCCATGCGGGAAGACTAACGCTGAGTTAAATGGTTCATCTTTTCATGGAAAGAAATCAAGAATCACACAGAACAAAAAAAAGACCCCAAAACGTGCATCATAGTGTTGAGGTTAGCTACCTGGCTTCGTCACTGATCCATATATATACTTATATGTATATACTTTTGAAGAAGGAAAACAGAGAGAACATTTTGAGAAAACAAAACTTTATTGATGGTTATTGATAAGTGGAAGAACCATAGTACATGCACATACAATGATGGGTAGGAAGCCGTGTTTTGGAACCATAACACCTACTGGAAGCAGAGCTTGTATAAAGTAGTTGCAGAGTCAGACATTCAGCATAGTGAAGAGTTGCTCTCCACACACAGCACACAGATGAAAGTTCGAAACCGCCGAGCCGAGTGACGCGGAGGCTCTTACTGCTGCCTTTTTTTTTTTTATAATGTGATGCATCTGAGAGGTTTTTCCTATCTAATTTGTTATAAATACAAAAAAGGGCGATATGTAACGATACCACTAATTGGGAATAGTTGTAAACAGAATGTGGGGCAGGAAGTGGCCCGTAGGCTGACTTGCAATGCAGCCGTAGCCAAGCTCCTGTCGCCCATGTAGCGCTTTTCAAATACACTACAAATTTATTCCATTAACGTCTATGTACATAATAGATTAGCCTGCTCACAAATCATTTATTTGTCATAGTTATGTGATATTGTAATATTCAAACAGTTAGTTTTCAAAGAGTAAAGGTTGAGTTCTAGAAAAAACAACGAAAAGGATGTCACAGTAAGAATGACCAGAGGAAAGGAGAAATATTCAGAAGTTGCAGAATTGCTAAAAAAAAAAAAAAATAATAAAATAAAACAAAAAAAAAACATTGAGAAAAATGACAACTACATCACTGATATGTCTCAGGTTTGTGTGAAAATTACAAGTTAAATGTGCAAAATGGTACATTTGACAAAGAAAAAAAAAAGATGAGAGAAAATGAGTATCTACATAGTGATTACATTATTTGTAAAGAGTTAATACAAATCAGAATATGATTTGATAGAAAATGAGATAGCTCGCCCTAATGACTGATCTACATGTCTAAATCTAAAACATTATACCATTGTGTATTTCATATAAGAGAACATCTTCACTGCACAGTTCAAATATAATACATTGTTGGATTATTATACTTTTACCCCCCTTAATTTTTAATTAGGAAAAAAAAAAGGCAAAACCAAATTAACAAAAAAGATAAAATAGACATAGTGGCTTTTGGCCACAGCTGTATATATTTTTAAATCTCTTCTGTAATATAAAAATCATCAATTATACCAATGAATATATTGGAAGTTTATATAAAAAACATCTACGTCTGGACGACCAACACGACTCAGTACAGAAGAGAATTAGTGCCACAAGACATTAAACCTTAGTCAGAGTTCTGACTTCCTTTCCTTCATGATTATTATTTTTTTTCTCCATTTGGCCCTAATTCTTTTCCATATTTCAGCATGTGGATTAAGCAATTAAATGGTTGAACAGTTTAGTTGCCATGGCAATCCATTTTTTCCCCCCTTATCTCATAGTTCATATCTATGTAGAATCTTGACTATACACAAAAAACACACTGGATATGTTCTGAACCAAGAACCTTTGGCTTGAAGTGACGTAAAATATAACCACATTATTTAGTCGATAAATCTACAGCCTGAATAACGTGCTGACTCGCATCATTCTCTCCCTAAAAACTAAACTAAACTACACGTCTACGTGTGTCTGGAAGCCGAGAGCAGCTGGGATCACTCGCAGCTACTGTCCCCGAATTATCTGGGTATCATGACTTAATTAGCCCAAATCACCTACAAAAGAGCACAGATGCTCGCAGTGCAAGAGAAACTTAATACATTTGGGCGAGTGCTGCAATCGACAGCTTTTTGCATATTAGGGTTTTACATACAAAACAAGAGAGGCAGTTCTGTTGACGAAACAACCCAACTCCGTAAAGTCAGTGAACTCCACCTCCCAGAGCTACACATTAACACACCGCTTATATGTTAATCGTTCTGAAAATTAGTTCCATATTAATACCGATGCATCAGAGATATTAATTGCAATATAGCACTCGGGGAGCATTCTGCATAATGAGTATGTGTACTTCTGGGATTGATACTTCTGGAATTGGAATTTGGAATGTCGAACCTATTTCCACATTGTTCTAGATCAGTGGTTCAGAAACGTTTTTGTCCTGTGACCCCTTAAAATAAAACAGATTCGACATGGGACCCCTCATTGTCTACCACTTAAGTTGCTGATTACTGTCTTATTTCATTGGTTGAAGAGGTAGTTGATTGTTTGGGACATCTAGCGCCACTTCCTGCTTCCGCTGCATATATCTGAAGCATGGAGATCATAATATAATGATGTATGCAGATTTGAATCCTAGTAGAAAAGACCTTTTTTGGAAAAACTGAATAAACACTGGTAGGAAGCTTGGTGTGTAACAATACCCGTCTCAGTAAGCTGTACCGTGTAATGTTTCCCATTTCATTTATTTGTACTTACTTTAAAAGGCTTGGAAATGAGCATTGAACTCCTATTTGCAACAAGAGTGGCTGAAGTTTACTAGAGCCATTCTGTGGTTCTTTGCTTAGCAAGTCATCTATAAATTGCAGGACGATACTATGAGCTTGCTTCCCATTGCACTTCCTGTTTGGGAAAGAGATATTAGAATCTACGCTATGCACTTCTATTATATTGAAAATCCAGCCTGAGTGAACGTTTTGTGAATGCTATAAAGCTCAAGGTCTCTATGCTTCAGATACATGCCAGGAATGTGGTATATTGGGCTAGATGTCTTAAAATACTGAACTATCCCTTTAATTGTTTTGTCTGCAAAATATAATTTAATATTGAAAGTTTAGTCTAAAGTTAAATCTTTAAATGTCTGTCTGTGTCTGACAAACAATCCAAAACCCAAACATATACATGCATCATCATGTTTCACGATGAAAACAGTTATTCAAATCAAAATAGTTGGTGATTAATCCTTTGTCAAATAACTAATCAATGAAATGACTAACCTTGCTCTACAGGACTTACTCATTTTATGAAATTAGTTCAGAGGCTTGAGGTAGGAAAAACAAACAAATTCACAAGAAAAAAGCAAAATATATATATAATCTTTTTAAATATACATTTTATTATAATTTTGTGTCAAATGTGTTTTTTCTTTATCCTATTTAATTAATTCAGTGACCCTCATGGGGTCCAAACTACCAAGTCGAGAACCACTGATCTAATACAATATACTGTTTTATTTTTCTTAGTTTGCCACTTGAGGCAATGGAACAAACTGAGCGAATACCTGTTGTATTTACACGTTCTGCACATACATTGTGTTTGTGTCCATGTAATTAATGTGATGTGTTTTGCAACATTACTAATAGAATAGCACAAAAAAATCAGGTTTACCTTGGAATACTGGTCTGGCAAAATAAGAACAACTAAAACACACATCGCGTAAGTCGTACTCACGAGTAAACAGATTATTCTCAACCAATCCACCTAAGAAAGTCATGATCACAAGATAAAAGACTTAAAAAAAATAGCAATCCTGGCTGCTCCGAGCTTCTCTAAGTGTTCCAACTGGCCCTTCAAAAATGTTTCCCAAGGCTTCTTTAGTTCTACCAAAACCAAAGAAAAAAAATCTATCATTGCTAAACTGACATAGGAAGTGCCAAAGGAAGCTGAGAGAAGAAAAACAACACCACTTGACTAGCATAGTCACTTTAACACTCTTACAAAACATAAAAACCCCAAACTGTGACTATGACCTATCTTACAGGGTTGGAGTTCTATACAAGCCCTAACAATTCGAATCTGATAAATATTTCCATTGTGTCCTAATCGTTACTCTAGCAGCTCTCTTTTAGTACCATGGAAAAAACTCTACAGCTGATAATCTATGTTTAAATCTTTAGAAATTAAAAACCCACAATATCAAAATACACAGCACAAAATATCTGAGGTATAAGATGAAAAATATCAGCTGTCATTTTGTTCTTTTTTTTTGTTGTACTTCTTTCTTAGGAGATGCTGAAATGATGCACAAACTGCATGTATTGCAATACCCAGGCCTCAGTAACGTCTCTCCCGCGATCGCTAGTTCCTCTCTTTGCCATTCTCATTCGCTCGCACACTCTCGCACTCACACGCACTTTCTTTCTGTCCGGTTGGAAGGTTGAGTATAGGTCGGAGGTGTTGCTAATAGGGTGCGAAGCGACTGTAGCCTCCCCGGTATATACTGGCCTGGAGAGAGGACAGCACCAGCCCCACGTCGTCGGCGTGACTCCGAGTTTTGGCATCTGTCAGTGGGGCGAACGCATTCTGAAAACGCACACACACACACACACGCAAAACCCCACAAGAAATTGCAACAACACGTGCACATATTCATAGAAACACCATTGCACACACACACACACACACACACACATACAAAAACCCTGGTTAGTCCAGCTCAGTCCAGCACCAGCTACAACTAGATTCTCAACATTACGTTACCGTCATTCCAGTGCAAACCCATGGGGTTGGATGAAAAGACCCATGACCGGGACAACCGTCATGCAGCAAGCACAGCGAGACGCTTCATGCCGGATGTACATGCCAACAGCTATATGAAAGAAATCCAGTCAATACAACCATGAAGAAGTGGAGGAAAACAAAAAAGAACAAAAAAAAGGTGGGTGTTTACATCATGAGTTAACTTTTATGTACCTTGTAGTCTTCTTAACATACTTATTTGCAGGCTTTGAGGCAAAAACCACACACAGGAGCATCTCCACCTCCAACACAGTACACGGTATGTTCCTTCCATTTGATCTAATAATAAATCAGTGTTGACTGAACTCTGATGCTGGTATTTAAGTGTCAGGCTTGGACGTTGCACTCGTCGTGACTCATCCTGTGACGTAAATCTCGGGTCAGTCATTGGCCAGCAGCCTGGCCAACGGCTGACCAGACATAAAGTAACTGCTCGGGCCAAGCTTCGACCGCCGAAGGAGATGATACCAAAAATAGTACAAGGTATCGGTTTTTGGTAATTGAAACAGAAAAAAAAAAAAAAAAAAGGTGATCTAAGTCGGTGTGAGTTGAGCTGATACCATCTGAGACCTGCCAATACAGTGCAGGAAGAGGCAATGAACTCAAAGAGCTTATGTCAAAGCTTATGTCAGGTCTGTGTGCCTACGCCTAGTAAAGTATTTCCTATATGGTGCTCAGATTATCAAACTATCTAATCTTTGAAATGGCCTTTTGTAACAGTTTTGGAGGGCACAGGAAACTAATGTCCCATTGATAAAGATGTCTGATCAGAAAATGCTTATATGTGTTGTTCAGGTGTGTTGGTACTAATGCTGGTTCTTTCGTACCAGGAATGTAACTAAATATAGTATACATGAGCTGTAACGTGTCAGGTTCCTCTCACTCAGATGCTGAAAGATGCCTTGTATGTCAGCATTTGATGCAGAAAAAAGTATTTCATATTATTGTGCAATACTTGTAATTATCTCATACAGAAACTAAAGATGCACTTTCAATTGATATCATAGACTAGTTTACATATAAATATTCGTGATTGCAAGTTTCAGTCTTTAGAAGGAAAAAAAGGGACCACTATCAATCACAACAAATAGTGTGATTAATTTGTTATGATTATTTTTTATTGACCAAACCAAGACAAATAAAACCTAAGCTATAATTAACCATAGTTTTTATTTGTTGCGGCGCTGGCGCATGGTGGCAGGAAGAATGAGGCATCTTTGAAATGGTGTGCTAGGTGTGGAAGTTTTAACAATACCCATTGTTTTATGGTATTAACGGGGCCTTTAAACGCTATTTGATGCAAGTAATTTCCTATTGTTGGCAAATATGCTCGACACACTTTGTTGTTCTATTAGACAGTAGCCGAGCCTGATTCAGTTCGGAGGTTGGCATTCCTTCCCTTTCAGTCTTTTCAGTCTTGCTTGCCTCCTCCTCCTCCTCCTCCCTGCAGCTGCGGCACCGCGAGGGATTTAATTATCAAAATGACTAATTATTTCATTACCAGGGAGTGTGGGGTGAGGTAGTATCCACCAAATTAGAAATATAATAACTAACATGGACTGGGCTGCCAAGGCATGAAGACATTCATCACCTTTTACAGGCGGGATTAATGTGGCATTTGGACTGCCGTTAGCGGCACAGACAAATTCAATTAAGTTTAAGTGAGGAGATGTCAGCGCTGCAGAAAAAGCTCATGCACAGTGACTGAAGAGGCTGGGGTGGGGGAGGGGGCAGAATGTAGGAGATGAAGCAAGAGTATATGAAGACTATGATGTGCAGTTGGCTGAATTGAATATATGGGTGTGAGTAGCAATGGACTGGATTCCACTATATGACCTAAAAGACTCATCTGCAAGTGAAATGAGGGGTAGGCCACATCCTCTCTAATCTGCTTTCTGAAGATGCCAAGATAGCAAGCAAATATTAATTCCTTCTAATTCCTCCATTTATGATATATATCATAGTCTCTGCTGTTGTTAGCCATTAAAGAAAGTGCCTATTGCTACCTTCCTTTCGGCTTGATGGCTATCGTTAGCCTCCTCCATATCTCCCTCACCAAGGTGTGATCTGAGCAAGAATTGTTGTCGCCTCCTATTCCTGATTTTGTCTAGTTTCGTTTTTTCTTCTGTGGCACCATTGGTTAACACCTGCCAATTAAACAACTGTTGAGCAAAAGAAGTTAGTCAGTTTAATTAAGTGAAATTGGTTGAAAGGGTTGTCGAGGGTCAAAATCCTGCCACTTGTCAGTTTGACACCATATCCTCTTAATGTTAATCTTCCAAACTAAAGTTGATTCAACATTTAATTTAAGTATATTTGTACATATTTTTTGTTTTTTGACAGTTTGCAATATGCATCATGTTTCCTTTACAAATAGTATAAAGTGTCTTGTATTACATGATGCATACACGTGAAAGGAAATGTAAGTATGGATTTGACATTGGAGATGGACCACCTCTCTTTTTTCATATTATAGTTGAGTTGAACTCGTATGGAATTACTTAGTTGGCATAGTGGAATGATTGCAGAAGCAAGAGACAATGTATGTAAAAGAAATGGGGATCTGTATGAGTATTTGAAGGAATTTATTACCTAGAAATCCTGAGTGGTGAAACCTGTCAAACAAAACCCTTCTTTAACGATCTGCAGGAAATGAAGGCGGTGGAGTGGTTCATCTTTGTTTTGCACCCTGCTTGTTTGACGTATATCATACCTCACGCCTGTCACCTCACCTTTTGGTTGTAGCTACAAGTTGTAAATATCGATTAAGGCTACCATTCCACGCATTGACTACACATATTTGTGTTTAAGTTACCCTTAAAACTAATTAGATTCAAGAAGATTGAGGCGATTCAGATTTGATAAGCTATATGATATACTGATATACTTCCATAAAATGCAATCATACCCCAATGCTAATGGATGAATTAACAAAATGGGCCAACTGGGCTCAAGCCAAGGAGTCTTTGGAGAAAGAGTTTCCTTTTTAGAATCTAAAAGAGCTCAGTCATATGTATTGAAGTGTGCTCAGATGATATCACACTACCCAGCCTCCTTGCCAAGCTCATGCCAGGATACTGCAAAGGAGGCTCTGGTTATTTTTTTTAGGAAAGGAGCTATGTGAATTCAAGTCATGGACAAGTAGGCCAGCTCTTTGCTCGCATTGCATGTGCTGTGTAGACTCTGAGAAGGCCGTGCCCCTGTGTCAGGGCCATTCCTGTGTCATCTGGGCCTTGTGTAATACAAACGAGCACTGTATTAAACATGTTCCCTTGGGCATGTGCTTTGCCAGGGTTGAACCTCATCATTGATTGTGTTTGTGATACTTATGGACAGAGTAACAGAAATAATCCAACTAGGTGACTTTAGGATCGGATCTCTATCTTTTTGCAGATGATATAACTCTTTCAGTTTCAGGGTCCATCCATGACAGGGGAGGATATGTTGGTAGGCTACACAATGTTGACTTGCAAGGTTGTGCACCATTACTGGTAAGAGCCAGCAAGAATGCTGGGATGAAGTGTTGAGAGAAAAAAAAAAT
Organism: Eupleurogrammus muticus; assembly: GCA_036785175.1. Taxonomy (NCBI): domain Eukaryota; kingdom Metazoa; phylum Chordata; class Actinopteri; order Scombriformes; family Trichiuridae; genus Eupleurogrammus; species Eupleurogrammus muticus. Next base: position 18,213,513 of record JAYKQN010000011.1, on the reverse strand, counting down.
TCTGCACCCCTATTTTGTTCCTAACATTATCTCTGCACGCCCCTGATCTTCTACCACAAAATGGGCTTTTCTGTCTTTGTTATGTTAGTTTCTGTCTTACATGTAAAGCTTTCTTTTATACCAGTGTCACAAGAGAAAATATAAAAAATACTGGATGCAGTGCTTTTGCATATGCCTTTTCCTTATTGAGTAAAAAAACTGGTGCCACACCAATGGTATGTGTACACATGCCCTAATGCATATATGTTAAACTTAAGGTCTGCAGAGCCAGACTGGTAAATGTACAGCATTTGTAAAGTAGTTTACACTCAAAGTGTTTTACACTGATGGCATTGGCTGCGATATACAACGAGCCAACCACTCATCAGGAGGATCTAATCATTCACACAGATTCGCACACCAATGGAACAGCCATCGGGAGCAATTTGGAGTTAAGTATCTTGCCCAAGGATACATCGAAAAGCAGCCTGAAGGAACCGTGAATGAGCCGCAGCCGCCTCCAGACCCGGCCCCGGCATCTCATTTTTATGTTGCCCGCGAGAGCTTGCAAAGATTTGCACAATTTAATGAGAGATGGGAAAGCGAATAAATGTTTGCGCTTAATGGAGACAAGTCGATCATGTCTTCTTTGTAATGAGGCAGTGGCAGTACCAAAGGAATACAATTTGACACCAAGCTGGAGCCAAGTATGCAGTGTTTGCCATACATTCATTTATTTGTGGCAGCCCACCATAGTAAACAAATTGATTTTTTATGTATTTATTTTTATTTTTTGGAGCTGAGCATCTCTCTTCTCTCTCTCTGACATCATCCCTACCAGATATGGCGTAGCTTGTTCTGCCCTTGCTACACTCAAACACTCCTCTGAACTCTTACCTGCAGAGTTAATTATCAGGGTTCTGTTGCCATTGCCCTCATCAACAATACAAAAGTTACTAATTGGTCGGTTAGCCTTTATCATTCTTACTCTCATGCACGTAGCGTAGCTCTAGGCAATGGAAATGGAAATAGAAGATGTGACATGCACAGCAAAACAGTACAGGTTTCACATGGATTTTTGGAAATATTTGGATGATACAGCATGTGAGCAGAACCAGAGATGGAGAACAGAGATATGTGGCAGGCGCCATAGTCTTACCATGGTACCAACGCTGTATGTGGCTGCTGGAGTGAGTGTGTGGTTGTAGGGGTCGGCAGCATATACTCGTCCGTAACTGTAGAAAAACACCAGATAACAACACATCATTAGGTCAAATTATATCCCGGCAATTGAGCAGACTTTGAATGGCTAATCGTTATTTTTTTCCCCTTTTCAAGCATATATTTTCCCACATCTTAAACACTCTTCACAGTGAAATTTGCCAACACATGGCTGAATACAGCAGGTAATTTTATACACACAAGCAAATCCTTTCCGGAGACAAAAACACAACAACTCGTGTCTATCAGACACTGAGAAAAAAAGAGAAAGAAAAGAAAACACGCCCGTTTCAGATGTTCTCACTTGATTGAATGGGCATTATCAGTGGTTATCAGCATAATACATCAGGGTAAGTATGGGCCTGCTACACCTGCTAGTAGGTTCAGAAGGCTGTTATACAATGTCTATAGTTATAGAATGTCTTCGCAGTAGTTGTTGTAATTCTCACCTGGGCAAGAGATGACTCAGATTACATGAGTGTCGATGGTGTGAGTTTTGTACGCCCAGTATTGACCTTTGCAGATAACCAATTGTAAAAGACTAAATGGATTAAAAGATAATTTATACCAGTGAACTATTTCATGTTAATGATGACTTTTTAACTAGACCAGTTCCTGATGATAGTGCCAAATTCACCAAGAAGTATTATCTAACACTGCATTCCTGCAGAGATTCAACACATATATGTATATATCCATTTACTCATCAGAGGCTCATGATTTACAGTGACAATTAAGATACAAACAGAATTTTATAATAATCTGAGTCAAGTGGTTTAATTTCACAATTTGTATTAAAGTATAAAATATAGATACAGAAAATTTGTGAAATTCTCAGATGAAATTGGGGGATATTGGGGAATCATTATCACATTAGTCCTGTTTCAACCTTGAATTAATGAAATTCCAAACATAATAGCTTTAAGAAAAACACAAAATTAAAAATCCAGACTACTACAAAATTATTTGTTACAGTGTCTCCATTCAATTACAGTTTAGTTTAGAGTTTTAACCTCATAAATGTGACTGACCATATTTACATTTCTGTCAATCTTAACAATTGATCAATTAATTTCTTTGGTAAGGTTGAAATCAGAAGGGGGCATTCTCTTGGAGGAAATCAACCAGTTGCTTTGTTATTTTTGTGTGTGTATAATTATTCATCTTTGCCTGTGAGGAAAAATATTGAAATCATTAGGACTTATTCTAATTCTATGGCATTCTGTCAAGTAGTTGTGAAGATCTTCCTGGACCAGTGTTGAGTGGACCACCTCCTGTATTGGACCCTTTCAATGTAACTATGTTAATGATTGTTACAAAAAAGTCAATCCAAGGATCCAAGTATTGACAGAGTATGATACAAAAAACCCACAGAAAACAACATAAAAATAGAACAATCAAAGAATCTGTTTTCTGAATTCAGTCAAATATACAGCAGCAGTGTTTATTCCATGTTGTGGCCAACCAGCCCCCGCTTTTCCCTTCCTCCCTTCCCTGTCTGAACCCATTCATGATAAGGGCCAATGAGGGGCCAGGGCCTGTGCCCATAATTGAGCTGATTTGCATAGCAGCCCAGTGGTTTAAGCGATTAGAAGTTAATCCCGATTAGTTTTGGACATTGCTATTCACCATGCGGCCCCCCCAACACCCACACTAAGCCCAGCACCGCATTTGACCCATCTTATCTCGCAGTGCAGAGCTCACAGGCTGCATCGCACCAAATTCAGCAATGCATGAAAAACAGCAGCCCTCACATTCATTTTAATGGGGGCAGCACGTTTACGCTGTGGGAGGGGATGGCGGAGATGGACGCGTAGGGTGCTGAAAAAACCCACGGCGTCCCAGAAGTTGAACCAGAATAAACTTTTGTCGGAAATGTAGCAGGACAGCAAGACGCTTTCCCCGGTTTGTGTCCATTGTTGGAGTTTGTGGGCAAGAAAAGGTCGACAAACGGGCCATGTAGTGACATGCCCACACCTCAGAATAACCCTGTGTGAATGCAACCAAACTCATCATCATTGTGTGTGTGTGTGTGTGTGTGTGTGTGGGTGTACGCACTTGTCTGCTAGCGCACGACACTGCGTTGTATCCTGAGGCTAAAATGAGTCACATGCATTTATAAAATTACCCTAATGTGAAATTCAAGGCAAGTATATATATATATATATATATATATATATATATATATATATATATATATATATATATATATATATATATATATATATATATATATATATAAGGACATTTTAATGCAGTCATACATTAAGCAGACAGTAAAGGAAAACAAAATAAGATAAATTAGAATAGGACAAATAAAATAGCAGAGTAAAATTTACAATGTCATGCAAGAAATTAATAATAATTTGGTTTAATAAAAAGGGTCTGAGATTATTCTACTGGTGATTTGGTTATGCAAATGTGTGTCATAAAATTATGATAATAAATAAATGTATATTTTTGCAAAAATTATAGAAACATCTTTTGTTGTCTTCCATAATTTGAGATAGCTGGAGCATGTACTGTAGGTGTTAAACAGAAGAGGCCCCAGGATGGAGCCTTGAGTAATCCACAGGTCATTTTTGAACACTCAAATGTGTTTAGACATCAAGACAACACTTTTCCAGTTAGTGAAGTATTATGTTGTATTCAACTGTGTCAAATGCAACACTGGAATGCAGTAATGCTAAGAATGAAATTTTGCCATTTTCTAAGTGTAAGTGGATGCCTTTGAAGACCTTAGAGATCTGTCTCAGTGCTATGGTGTGGTCGAGATCCTGACTAGAAGACATTAAAACGGTTGTTCCGGAGCACGGCTGAGACAAGAGAAGTGTTCACATGTGTGGGAGATCTGAGGCCATGCAGTTAGAAACTTGTTTTAGAAAAAGCCTGTTGGCAGAATATCAAGACAGCAGGAGGAGGATTTCAGATGCTGTATAATGTCCTCTGGGTTTTTAAACACACATTGGGGAAAAAAAAATCCTGTACCTGATACGGAGGCAGTGACGGCTTGTGCAATTTTCAGAATTGTGTCAAAGGCGGCAAATCACAGAAGGCCCTGGTGAAAAGAAGTTTTGGAAGCTACTGACCATGGAGGGTTTGTTAACCTTTCATTAATAGCAAGGTACTACTGTTTTATTGCTTTTTGCTATAAAGTGATCACAAGTGTGATGTTTCCCTTTATGGATTTCATTATGAATTTTGGAAATGTGTTTTTTGCGCCCTGCATTCAGCTTTTCAACACTCTTTTTTGTATTATGTCTAGTGTACTACTACTACTACTACTACTACTTTCTTATTAGAGCAACATTCACCTTAAAGGGCACAATGACTTCTGTAACAGTAGTTTTAGAATTAAAATACGTCACTCAAAAAAGACACAGGAATGACTAGAAAGGGCAACACCGTTTTAGAAATGTTCACACCTTTGGAGAGATTTAATTCCAGAGTGTTCCCCTTGTCGTGTGTGGGGTCTGGCACAGGCTCAGTCCATAGTTATTAAGGACACAACATGGTTCTTTCGTACCTCTGTCCTGGGGGTTGTCAACACGGATGTTAAACTCACAGACAATAACCAGAGAGTCAAAGTCAATACGGATTATTGACGGCAAAAAAAGGCTGATGGGAGTGTTCTTTTTAACCCTCATCCTTTCGACTGGGCTAGCCTCAGACCACGCAGATGATGTAGAAAGTGCTTTATTCTAACATTGCCATTTATGGTGACTTTATCAGTCGTTTTGATAACGACCTTATATCTGTCTTTTCTGTTTCTGTTTTATTTAGTGCCTCTTTAAAAAAAAAAAAATACCAATGTTAAAACATGGATGCCCATGTAGTTTTGCTGAATTTATTGAGTTCATGTATGACATGGGCTCTAATTTTATGTATTGCATATTGCACATTTTGCTGATCATTTTGAATAACATGTATTCAAACTTTTAGAAGGGATGCTTCCACAACATATTTACACAATAAACCGTCATCATTATGCAATGTGGATATAAGGACAAAGTAGATGGAGGTAAATAATAAAATAGCAAGAGCAGTCTGGGAAGCTTAGAGAATTACACCATTTACTACAATGCAGCAAACCAGCAAAAGCAACACTCGCTATAGCAACATGTTATAAAAAATCAAAGACCACATATAGTCTCACGTCACAGGATCAATATATTGAAAAACCAAGCTCTTTTTGACTGAAAGACACCATTAACAATGTGTCAATTAGTATATATATACCAGAACCAAAGAATGGTAAATAAGCTTTTACATATTATTATGGAGTTCCATTTGCACAATATACAAATTCACTAACTTTCCTAGACTAATAACCATCCATTTTCTGCAGATGGCATTATTTACATAACTAATGATGTTTTGAGAAGACCACTCAAAGATGGGTTTTCTTATGTGTCCCCATATATATTTCCTTAGCTATACTGACTTCTACATAATGTGTCACTAGAGAGATGTTTTCACCATCCACTTCTGAAGAAATAGGTTCTGTAAATTCAAACATAACTCGATGAATTTCCGATGATGTTTTTTTTTTGTTTTTTTTTCTTACAGCAGTTTATCCAGTCATTGCCCTTGTATGTTAAATATGTTGGTAGGATGAGGGTTAATGTAATAAATACAGCCAAATAAATGGCTTTAACATATAACAAGAATTGTTCAAATTCAGTGGCTACAGTAATTCCTGGGGAAAAAACAGCTTCTGTTATGTGAAAAAAGGCTAAAAATGGCAGTGGTTGTCCATATGTGTGTGTGTATGTGGTAATTTGTGAATGCTCATAATTTGCTTGCATTAGAGTATCTGCATGAGTGACTGCGTTGCATTTGCGCTGGTTTGTATGCCACATTAGGCCGACTGGCTCTGGTCAGGCTTCATGAAAGCAGCTGTTGCTGCTTCCCCTCCGTGACCCTGGTGGCTAGAACATGACCCACATGGTGCCAGTGTGGCCCGGCACAGATGGTCACATCAAGGCTACACAGGTACACAGAGCAAAGCCCTCCACGCCACAGTGTGTGGGGGTGGGTGGGTGGGCATCCTCTCGTGAATACCTGAGCTGGGCTTTTATAAACCTGCCATGGATAATGATACCTTGTGTCATTTGAGTAAAAGCAGAAAACACTGACAGGCATATTACTGCTTCATGAAGTTATGTCATTGTAACATTGTCATCTCTTCATCATCATCATCTTGAACTCACCACTCATCAGCATAGAACTATGTACATTGGCGATAAATTATAATATAATAATTTAAAAAATATAATTATATATAAATATTGCCCCCAAAAAATATAGAGCAAATGAGTTCATATTTCAGCCACTCCATTTACAAACTGTCTTGCACAATGAACAATTTCACAAACCATAAGGTCATTATAATGACATATGCACGCATTATAAATGATTATGAATTATAAAGTCTAATGCATGAAATAAAAAATAAAAAAATTATATGATGAGAATGTGAATCAATGATTCCGGCAGTAGAAGCACGTGCTCCGTTTCTCTAGTTATTGCTCGCGTAACTTAGATTTATGTCACTCTGAATCTGTGGCGTAAAACGGTTTAAGATGGCGAGGGCCGCTGGTTTAACCTCTTTTTCCTTTTGCCGGTGTATCACTTTCTGCCGTCTGTTTTGAATAAAAAGCACCGAGGCAGAAGAATAAATCCTCTCCACTTCTAATCTCGGCTGTGCCTTAATTCACCCTCTGCAAATAGAGCCGGTGTCACCATCCGTGAGCGTGATGGCTTCCTTTCAAGTGGACCTACTGTATACCTACTTTGTCTGCAAAAATATTAGCTGCTCTATTGTCTCGAGCCAGAGCCATCTCTGTAATAATTTTACGTCCTGCTTTTGAATTAGACGGATGGTGTTTCCGCCATCCAAGACTGTTAATTCAAACCAAAAAAAAAAAAAAAAGTTAGGGAAAGTGAGGCGGAGGATGAATAATGAATCAAAAGGACAGACATCTGCAAGTTCCATTCATTTATAAACTAAAATTACACACCAGTGCGTACTAATTCAACACAAATTATTCATTGTGTTATGAATATATCTATTATTAATAAAACCAGGAAGGGCATGCGGGAGATTAAGCACCCTCAAATTTCACTTCAGACCGAGAAACAGCCATTCCAACTCCAATCTCTTTCACAATACTCATGAAGCATCGTTTTGACTATTTAATCAGAACTACTGTGTCCGTGTTGTATTTGGTCTAATAGGGAGAAGGAAAAAACCTCCAGCTCTACCACTGGAGAGACAGCAGAAGTCTTCTAGGCAACATTACACATTTCCTATCAAAAGCTATAAAAAAAGGCCAATGAATAATGATGATAAAGGTCCTCTAGAATTTTAATTGAGTGGTGGATTTAGATTTTGGATTTCAAAAGGCATTTATACACCTGCTCGTAGGTGCATGTAAACCCATTGGAATAGGACTTTAATATGCTGCGACATTAGAACGATGTTTGATGGTCCGTGGCAGGCCCGGCCCTAACCAATTTGTCGCCCTAGGGAAGGTTTTAGGTGGCACCCCCCCTTTGCATCACAATAAATCCCACTGCTAGTGTATTTCTACTCACAAGAAACTAAATAGCTTTTTCTTGGATATATATATATATATATTTTTTAATTGTGCTCATGGTTTTCAGTTCAGGAAAAATCAATCCATCATATATGAACAGTCCCGAGAAAGATGAACCGAACGCTTCCAATTGTATAAACTATCCCATCCCTATTTAATATACAATTAAATGAGACATATTATTACCTACTAGTTTTAGGAAAAGTGAAAGTTACACATGTTTTTTCTTCCCCAGCCTCCTGCCTAAGCCACGGACCAGCTGGTTGGTTAAAGTCTGGTTAGGTTTATGTGCAAAAACCCCTTTTGGTAGGAATTAAAACAAGATTATTACTTAATAAAGATTCCATTTATGTTGTATGTCAGCCTGCAGTATAGTTAACTACACTTCTATATTGCTTCTCGAGGTAATTCAACTCTACTGAAAGTAAAAGACAAACAGTATCATGTAAACAGTCATGAATAAAGCAATGCATGAGTGGAATTCACTTCTCAGACACAAAAAATAGCATTACCAGACTTTTGTAAAAAACCTTCTTTCAAATAGAGAAAATATAACATGAAGTACTACAGAAACTTTATAACCTATGTTAACTATATAGTATAGTTATTTTGTGATATTATGCACATTTGGGATGATTATGTAAGGTCTTTGATGTGGTTCTATTTTTGTATTACTGTCTGACAACATTAAATAGCTAAATGTATAAGAAAAATAAAAAAAAAAAACATACTAAATGTTTGTTTTGTAATGTATTGACAGAAAAATCTGTCTAATTTGCTGTCTTATTTTGTTTTACTTGGTCTTTTATGTCATGTTATGTCATGGCAACCTATAATTCAAACGATAGTGATCTATTGAAAGGATAGTGATTTTTCTTTTTATTATTTACTATCCTATTATCATAATTACCATCAATATCATAATTATTTTATTATTTATATTATTATTATTATATTGTCTGTTATTATTGATGTTGATAATAGTGGTAATTGAAATGGACATTATTGTTCATTATTATCATCACTTCACAACATTTTAAATATATTTAATTAATATTAAATATTAATTAATACTAATATAGGGCGACACGGTGGAGCAGTGGGTAGCACTGTTGCCTCACAGCAAGAAGGTCGCAGGTTCAAGACCGCCTTGGGGCCTGGGTCTGGGACCTTTCTGTGTGGAGTTTGCATGTTCTCCCCGTGTCTGCGTGGGTTTTCACCGGGTACTCCGGCTTCCTCCCACAATACAAAACATGCTCAGGTTAATTGGCAAATCTAAATTGCCCATAGGTGTGAGTGTGTGTGTGAATGGTGTGTGAATGGTGTGTGTGCCCCACGATTGGCTGGCGACCATCTGGGGTGTATCCCTGCCTCTCGCCATAAATGCGCTGGGATAGGCTCCAGCAGACCCCTGCGACCCCGAAAGGGAATAAGCGGGATAGAAAATGGATGGATGGATGGATAATACTAATATATTAATATCTTCCCTCCCTGTTTTGTGTTATCATAATGTTGGTATTATATATTAGTATATTTGATGTATAATATGTCACTGTATGCATATGCATATGTTTTGGACCCCAGTGAGCGTAAACTAAACTATATTAAACTTCAAACCTGGTTAAACATGCCAACCATTTACTGGTTAAATTTTGATTACGCAATCTTTATTCATATGCACTATTCCTGATCTAATAATAAAGTGTCAGTGTACAGTACATTTCAAATGGATCAGGCCTATGTTTAGTTTATTGTTTGTTGCCTGATCACTACTGCAGCATCTTTGAAATTATAGGCCAGTTCACAATTAGTAACTTCTCACATTAACCACAAAGACCAAACCAGCAACATATTACACACCCTTTGCAAAAGCAAACACTCCCTGTAAACTCATCAAATTCTTTTATATATAATATAAAAAATATTTCTTCTTTCAAAATGTGTAATAGTAACACTCCTCAATAGCAATTATTTATATGTTCAAGGTTTCCTGCGGCAAAACTCCCTAAAAGACCCAAACCATCGTAGCATGGTAAGAAAAGACAGGGATCAGTCACTATGATGCAGCACCACACACTCCCAGCTCCAGTAATGAAGGGATATTACAGTTTACCTGCATATAATCATATCTCAGTTGCTGAGCCTCTCTCTTGTGTAAGTGGACTGTGCACAGTTCTTCATCCTAATTCTATTGTGTTACTGTAAAAAAAAGAGTGCAGAGAGACTGCCGCTTTTGGAATATGTTGTTATCCGCCTTTATGTGGTTATGTTGTTCTTCAGCACTGATGTGTAAGTGAACTCACTTTTTAAAAGTGTTCTCACGAGTGTCAATGTGAAAAAGGCAATTGGAAAAATGCTGTGCTGAGATCAGTGTTTACAATTTTGCTAATCGGCGTTATAAAATTTGAAAACCGAGTGTAGAACGCATATCGTGCACTCAGTTCTCTCAGCGCACTCAGCATTGACTATGAGTGTTAACGGTTTCACAGATTGTGCTTCAAGAATCACTTTTATCGCATATAGTGCTAGGGTTTACAGAACTGGATAAAAGGTTGATAGCCGACAGATAGAAAAATGTGACTTTGTAAATGCATCCGAATGTCCTTCCAGTGTAAGTAAAGCCTGTGCAACAATGTTTAAATGACACTAAAACACCTTGGATCTCCTAATGTATCAGCGACCCTTAGGTCCTGGTCGACTACAGCCCTGCATGTGTAAAAACGTGTGCAAACTCATAGCGCATGCAAACAAATGTGCAAAATTACACGTCTCATCCAGTTAGTACTGTTGCTTCCATGAATATGCAATACGGGGCATTTACACGCCAATGTGCAAAATACTGGGGGTGAAAATGTAAATAGATTAATGTAGCACACGCACTTTGATCTACCAAGCTGGAACACAATTTTCTGTGACGGAGACTGCGACTAATGTGCAAATGTGATTAATGTGCAAAGCAGGGAAGTCAGTAAATCAGCCTGCATTGATCTATAAAGGAATGTGGGGTGATTCTTCCAGCATCTGCTGCCCACAGCCACTTCATATTGTATGAAAAAGCTTCGTCTGCAGCGTCTGAGGTTAGCTGCTTGATGGATCTGCAGAGCACAGTGCTGTTCTCGCACAGTCGATCTCTGTGTTTGCCTTCATTAAATTAAACTTGAAGTACAGTATTAGCACACACACACACATATACAGACACACTTCCACAAATATCAGACTGGTTGGTTACAGCTTTCTATTCAGCTATTTTATGAAGACAAGTTATCGGAGCCCTTTATCATCAGCCTCTTTTACAAGTTTCTTTTGCAGCCCTGATATCATAAAATAATTTAAAACCAAAATGGTATCAATAATCCAAGCTCTCAGAGGAGCCTATTAGACCACACATAAAAAATGGCTATCCTCATGGTCATTCTGTTGGAATACACACACAATTTAACACAGGATCAGGCACTTTGGCTCTTACCTGTCACTGTATGCAGCAGCTGTGGCAGCAGTAGGCTGGGCATATCTGTAGGCAGCGTAACCACCCTGGACACCCACACACACACACACACACACACACACACACACAAACACACACATAGGAGAGAAACACAGAGAGATTAAACACTCTGGTAATAATACACTTCTCACACTAACATCACTAAACCTTGATAAACACTGTTTTTTCCTAATTAGTATGAATGATCTAATTTTACATTTTTTTCCAAATGCTAAAACACTTTTTTGCAGACTAGGCTGGCTTTATTAAAACACTTAACACACTTCACAAAACCACACGCCTATAAATACCCTATATATCCTGCATAATAGAGCACAACAACCAAAACCTCATATAGCTTTATCAGAATACAAATTTTGCACCAACTGGCACACACTTTATTCATATAATGAACAACACTCTCATCTTTAGTAGCTTTGCCATATTACTAAAACAGTTCATATCGTAGAGCATTCTTTAGATTGTTCATGCACAGATATATTTGCAGACACACATACATGCTGTTGCAACATGTCCTTCTTTAAACTATCAACAAATAAGTCATTACATTTACACTGGAGTGAACAAAAATATGCTCAGAAAAAGAGTAAACTGAAAAAGAAAAGTGCAGAAAAAACATATAAAAAAGTGGCAAGAAATATAATCAGGCAGCATCTTGTGACACAGATGGGTGTGGCCACATCTTTCATTGTGGGTGGTAACCTGTGGTCTTTTTACAGTGCTGACTCCCGGATTCATGTGGTAAGAATTAACCATTTGGGTGTTTGGCCAGTTAGCTCATGAAGTGTAATTTTGAAATGGCAAATATGTAATGTTAGACGCATTGTTGTGTCTTATGCAGAGAACCATGTTCATTGCATTTAAAGGGGCCTTTTTGAAATGCAAAATGTGTGTATAGCAGAAAATGTGTTTAGTTTTAGAGAGTTCAGAAGCCATTTTGCTCTCTGTACATCTGTTTAAATAATTATATTATGCATAACTTTAGTTTGTTAGCAATTAAAAAAAACTGTAACACTGATTTTACAAAAAGTAGGTGTATTTAATCATGTTCAATGATTTATTATTTATTATTTTATTATTCTATGTCTACGAAACTGTGAGAAAAAAATCCCAAATATATATCGTCGTTAGGTTCACTCTCTATGGCAGTGAGGTAAAGGGGAGGGGTTGTTAAATGATAGACAGATGGTTTATCCAATCATATTATTAGTATTTTGTTGAAAGCGCTGCTTTTTTTATCTTAAAAAATTGGTTTGGTAAGACTTCCCAGAATGGTAACAAACCATCTGGCTCTGTCAGGTTAATGGTGACAGTTAATTACCATGGTTAGTGACGGGAATTAACTGTGAGGTTAGAAAGTTAAACATGGGAAGGTAAATCAGAGAAATTGATTCAAAATTGTGCATTGTAGAGCAGTTTGAATGGACATCACCTGTCTGGTGTTACATGCGGTTTTATGTGCCAATGGGGTCAGTGGGAAAGGTCATGGCTTTTCATTTAGGAGTACTCTTAAACCATACAGTGATCCATCATTTCAAAGAATGCACGGCTCTTTCAATCAATGAATTTAATTAAACTATGACCAGGGCGATATTCCCATTCTCCACTCTCTCCAACTTGCTGAGCCTGCAATTTAGTCAAGAGTGCACACCACTATGACAATCCCATGGAAACATGTGACCTGCATTGTACCCACTAGTGCCTAGGATTCAGAATGTCTACACCCACCCACCCAAAACCATGCTTGCCAAAACCAAGATTATGCGATTGTGCCATATAAATAGGGCTCTGAGTTTTATTCATTTTTCATTCATTCTTCTTGAAATGTACATTTAGAGGCCAGTGTCTACACAGTGGGCATCGTGGTTGTCACTACAGGAAGCCAGAAGACTCTTGTCGGTGCGTGGCACGCAGCATGGCTGGCTGCTTTAATTCATCATGAAACAAAAGCCATTCTTTTCTCTTCCAGGATCTCTGACAACCCCGGCACTTCTTACATCATTGCACCTTACACCCTTCCACGCTCTGTGACGGAGAGAGACTGTCTGTCCTGACATTGTATTATTACCACTATAAACTGCGGTGGCGACTAAAGTGATACTTGACTACGTGCGATGATGGGCCGTGGCAGGAAGATGAACAGGTTGGCCCGTGTTAGGCACCAGCCACTGTGGACTGTCACTGCTGACTGAGTGACTAATGGCAACCCTGCAGCGCTGCATGCATGTGTGTGTGTGTGTGTGTGTGTGTGTGTGTGTATACACTGTGTTAGTATAGGTGAGTAACAGTCAGTGTGTATGTGCTTATGGTCAAGGTTTGGCCACTCTCCACACAATCTTACACAATGAGTGCTGCTATCCATCACGTTTGCTGATTCATCGAAGGGAAGATAGGCTGAGCAGGACCCCTCTTCCTCTCTGCCCATCCGTCTTCCTCCTCTTCCTCCCTGTCCATCAATCTCCCTGACTCTCAGTAGTAACAATGCTGCAGGCCCACACTCAAGCTGTGTCATGACAGTGTAAATCTCAACAACTACAGAATACATACAACAACCTCACCCTACACCAAAGCTGGTGAGAAGAGTGTTATGGCCAATATATATATTGTCTAATAATAACGGCAGGGTCAAACAATAGATGAGGTTGGGATCACCTATGCTATAATATCTGCAATATCTTTTTGTGGTTAGCCAGTTTGACTTTGTGGTCTCTAAATCTTCATCTGAAACACATGGCTAGTACAGCTACATATTGATTTCAGCACTTTTGATTTGAAAGTAGAAAGTATTTCATTGTCTTTATAGCCACTGGTCTACCTCTTCTGAATGGGTACAGCCGCTCAGGTACTCTAGTTCCAGGCCTATAAAAAAACATTTTCCTATCTTTTAGTTTCTATTGGAATGCTATGGGAAGATATCTTATCTGGTACTTTCAAGCATGGTAAAGTTTGTTAGATTTTTGGTAAAATTGAAAAAAAAAGGAAAATTCAACAAAGTTTACTTTTGCAAACGGGTCAGACCCAGTTGGAAGGGGGAAGCATTTTTTTTTGTCTCTGCCAGGCTCAGATTGTTATCACAAAGCAGAAATTACAAGCATGCATATATATAAAAAATCCTTTCAATTTCTTATTCTTTGTAAGTCCTGTTTCCACGCAAAGGACTTTCCTAACACAGCTCTCCTGAGCCCTAACCCCCACCCCTCTGCCTTATGATAACAATCTGAGCCTGACAAAGGTGAAAAATTATGCTTAGAGAGCGTTTACACCACGGGGTCGACATGGCCGATGATTCTATGATAGCACATGACGGCTTTTTCGGTCAATACTGGACCTAATTGAGAAATTACTGCTCAGATCAATCCAGTAGACACTAAAAGGTTGAGAATTCTGTAATTCTCCTTATATGTTCCTTCACATATAACATTTACTGAGTTAAGCTTCATTGCTTTTTAGATCCTTGTTTTTAAGGTTCAATCTACTTTTACTCATGCCAAAAACCTCTACTACTGTTTCTAACCTCTGCCTCTTGTATAGTCATTGCAAGCAGCACATGCTTTCAATGGTCTAGTTTTTTTGTTAATAATGTATGTATTTGATTGCTATGGCTGGAAGGAAGTCTCAAAGGCTGATAAAACATGTGAAGTGTTAAAAATACACAGACACAGGTATATTATATAGAAAAGGAGGGATGATTGAGGCTGTTGCTTCGTGGAATAATACACGTACAATATAGCTGAAGTTAACACTTAATATTTGGCCTCCAACTATAATAACATATTTTGGTGGATTACATGTCTGATTGACACGAGACCTAATGCAAATAATGTTATTGTCATGCTATTGTTAACATATTCTGTTAGAAGGACTCATACTGCCCTTTTTCTTTATTTATACAATGATGCTGTCTACGTAGCAATAAGGGCATCTAGTCTTGTGACAATGGCGTTATTAATCACCCACATTTTCCTTTTGTACCTTTGGGCTATGACTAAGTCTTGAGTGTCATTGATGATACATTAAGCAATTAAAAATGACAAAGTGGAATTAATTAGCGGATGAAAACAATCTTTCTGTTAGAGCGGCGAGTATGACATGATGGTGAAACACACATTGTGCAGAATATAATAAAACAGGTCAACATGAAAGAAGGTTGTCACTAATATAATGTAATCTTTATGTTTTTTTTTTTCTCTTCAACATGTGCCACAGCACAGGTCTCTGTGGCATTTCTCTCTCGTCTAATCTTTGGCTGAATTTACTGAACGCAAGCACACACACACACACAAACACATACACACACACCAAGTATCGCTCCTTCAATAAACATAAACACAGCAACAGGGCCTCTTGATCTCTTTGCTAATGAATATTACATGGTCTGATTGCAGTGTGGCAATCAATCCCTGTGGCAGGGCCGTGAGGCTAATGGGGGTCCAATGTTACGCACACACACACACACACACACACACACACACGCACACAGCATCATTAGCCTCCGATATCTGTGTGTAAGTAGGCTTTGTACTGCTTGAAATCATCCTTTCCTAAATTATGGTTAAAAGTTGCCGTTCCACCATTTCACAGGCAGCACTGATAAACCATTACAGTGAACACCAGGGACGTGTTTCACACAATGAGCTCAATACGGCTCGGCAGAAACTTCTATTGGTAAACTTGGCTTATTTCTGTTTCACAGCTCCGTCCTGGAGTGGCTCCAGTTGCAAATAATTGTATAACTCAATCAGACCTGTTCATGGCTATGATTCACTTGTCTCTAAGAGCTTTATGCTTTATGTTGTCTATAATTTAGTTTTGTTACAACAGGAAAACATTGAAGATCAGTATACAAATACATAACAGCATGCATTGTGTATGCCCATCTAACTTGTCACATTTGTTCCTTATGATTACTTTGTTCTCACAGGAGTCAACTGAATTTAAGTTAGTTTACTCGTATTTTCTTGTTTCAAGAGCATGTACATAGAGGAGATGGATCTGCTTTATAGCTTTATTTATATATATATATTTTATATATTAAAAGTCCAACATATTTTAAATACTGTCAATATAAAAATGGTTTAGTTTTCCTTATTAAAAAAGAATAAAAATGGTCAATTAAGCTCCCATTCATATGAACCGGCTGGGGGGGGGTGTGTCAGAATGTGTTTGATTGACAGCAGCTGACGCAGCGTGTTAGTATCTGTGTTTGAACCACAGCAGATGGAAGGGCGCGTCGGTGACAGTAGCCGAAGCAGGATGTCAGCATCTGTGTTTGATTGGCTGCAGGTGAAAGGGGCGTGTCAGTATCTTTTTTTTTTTTTTTGATTGAAAGCAGCTGAAGGGGTGTGCCACTATCCGTGTTTGAGTGACAGCTGATGAGGGGTGTTTCGATATTTGTGTTTGATTGACAGCAGACGGAGGGCGTGTCGATATCTGTGTTTGACAGCAGCTGGCAGGTGTTGCATTTTGCAATTTACAGTTTCGTTTAGGAGACACTTTTCATCCAAAGTGACATATACATCTTGCTTTAATACAATACAAGAGAGGAACTCAGGGGAGGAGTCAGGAGAAAACAAGGTGAGTAACTTTCCTAAAGGGACGAGACCTAGGTTCTGCCAGGTAGTGCTGCCCCCCATCATAAATTAATTTAGTCAATCTAAGTCTAGTCAATTACAGGTATTGATGAAAGAGCTGACTCTATTTTCTTAAGCTCAGTGGTAGGCACCTTGTAATGGTGAGTATAGTTAGTAAGGCAAGCATAGACCTAATAAAGGAGTTCAGGTCGGCATGAGCAGTCTTTTGTCAGTGAGTGTCAGGGTTTTGCATTTAAAGCGTGCAGCATCTGGGAGACAGTGTGAGTAGGAGCCAGTGAGCGATTTCCCTTCAGAATGACAGGAAAAGCTGGTATGACAAACTATGTAAAAGGAAGATTGCGCCATGTGTGATAGCATATACTTCTATACTAGAAGAGAAGGGGACCAAACACTGACCCTTGAAGTATCCCTGTGGATCAGATATGTGGTTTAGATCCCCCCCCCCCCTGTCCAAGATACTATGAAAAATCTTCCAAAGAGCTAGGACATGAACCAGCAGCAGGCAGAATCTGAGACACCAGCTCAGTGAGTGTGGAGAGTAGGATTTGGTGAAAAACTGTGTCTAAGGCAGCCGATAAATCTCGCAGCAATAGAGCTGAGGGCTGACATAGTGTTTCCATTACTGACAAGAGTGTGTTCTTGGGGGAATGACCTTGTTTTGTTAATAAGTGCTCTTCACCATGTATAAACTGGAGGAGAATGCTGCTAGTAGACACTCACTGAGGTCAGTGAGGATCTCTGGATTTACGCCATTTTCTCGCTGCTGCTCTGAGTCCTGCCCTTTGTTCTCTGATGAGAGCCAAAGACTAGGGGGAGCCTTACAAAGCATTTGGATGTTAAGAGGGCAGATATTGTTAAGAGAGGAGGTTAATGAGGGGCAGAGTGTATCTGTAGCCTCCTTGAAGGGGGGGGTGAGGTACATTCATTATGAGTAGGCATTTTAGCCAAGACCTTGCTGGAATGCTGAGTCGGCGTGAGTGACCAGATGTTTCGGTGGGAAGGAGACCATTTGTGGGGGGGGAAACGTGAGGATGTTCCAGGAACGAGATTGTAAATTGGATGAAAAAGGGGACTGATAGATGTAGGGGGATGATAGTCAAATTTGGCTGCAACTTGATACGGACAGAGAGACAAATTAAACTGACTAAAGAATATAGGAGAAAATGTATTTGATACTATGAATTTCCCCATATCGAATCAGTAAAGGTTTAGACAGTCATGGACAGACATATATATATATATATATATATATATATATATATATATATATATATATATATATATATATACATACACACACATATATATATACATACATACATATATATGTTTTTTTTTTAAGAGTGAAAACCTCACCAGCATAGAACTGTAGCAACATATATGTTATATTTGCAGATATGTTTGGACTGTTTAATGAGCTGCAGCCGAGCAGCTAAATAGTTATTTAGATGATCAGCAGCACACTTCCTCCAGGAGAATGTTTGGTGCATTCATCAAGCTGAGCTGCAGAACACGATATATGTTCAAGTCTGTATAGATAATAGGGAGATAATAAGGAGACTTTATCGCATAGATAACATTCATCAGTGTGACCAACGCGTTACTTCGTGCTACAATTTGAATGGCTGTGTAGAAAAATGTTTTCCATCTATATAGATGATGAGCAGTATGCTGTTGAATTAACATTTTACACATGGTCATTAATCTGCTTGGTTTAAAGGAGACAGAATTTCAGGCTAGGCATCTGGCTTTTCAGAATAAAAGTGCAAAATTAGAATTCACTTTTTTTTTTAAAGCCATTTATTCTACATGTGGGGATAAATCCAGCAAATGGACATTTTATCTACACAGCAATATTTTAGCTTTCAGTTGCATAAAAACACAAATAACTACTAGCATTTGCTATTTTTGGTCTCAGAGCAACAATGTTGCCATTATTATTCACACCATTCTTATCATACAGGTACAAGCCAGAGACATGTTTCCTGATTATTGAGGTTTAACCTTTTCACATTAAAATAATGCATTCTCCCAAGCACTTTTCTCCACTTTAGCTTTATCAAGACTCGCGAGTTCAACTGCCAGTTATCTTTCACATTACAATGCACAGCATTGAAGGCACGAGTGAATGTTTTGCACACAGTGTTCTGCAATAAAAGTCTGAATATATCCTTCTATTCACTGAACTGAACTTTTGACAGCAGCTTCCAAGGAATTCCCCCCTACACACACACACACACACACACACTTTTTAAAATCTCATTATCTCCAGTAGTCGACTGTGTGTTTCTACATTTACATACTTTGCACCTGTAAGGAACTTGTGTAATCTTCCTCTTGGTTAGTGCAGCTTTTGTGTGTTACTCACATCTTCTGTCAATGTCTATTCTACTTTTTGTTGAGACCATGAGCTGAACATGTCCAGCTTTATCTGCTGCCCGCCCCCCCAGCTGGAGGTGAAGCCATGTATGAGTATGGAGGGTTGGGGCTTGCATGTGCGTAGCAACGGGGGCAAAGACCACGGAGATGGCGGTGTAGCATGCAATGTCATACCAGTAAATAATACTTACATAAATATCTGCACCATAAAATCCATCCTGGTATACAACACTGCAGAGGATGCAAACACAAACAAACAAACAAACAGACAAACACACAATAAAACAAAAACATCCATATTAGTGCATGTTGACATGCAGGCACTGCTTGCAGCTACCAACCAACCCCCATCTCCACAATCCAAAAAAAAAAAAAAAAACATAAAGAGGGGCAGAGGCAGAGGAGAATTACAGCAAGCACCCCCCTCTGCTCACTGATGGCTGAGTAAGGAGGCTGGGAAGGTCCAAAAACATTTTCTTTCACAGTGAGTATTTCAGGTATTATTATTGTCATTCTAATTATTAGTATAGTATTATACAGCTACTAAACAAAACGTCCAGTCAGCAGCAGGTTTACAGAAGTTTTGTATCGGATGCACGATGCAGACCATAATAAATAAACCTAACAAAATATTTATATAAGGATGTTATTTTGCATTTTTTCAGTTTGAAACCCAAGCGGCAATATCTAGCCAAGGACTAAAGTAGTCAATTAAGGTACAACTATTTATAGGTATATATTTTTATATAATACCTTTATTATGAAATGACCAACTGTCATGAAATTGTGGTTTGAATGTTGATCTTTCCTAATTGATGTGATCCTGATATTCCAGCTTAGAACCAGTGTGAACAGTTCAGGGATGAATACAAATACATAAATCTGCAGATGTGTCTGATGCTTTCCTACTTTAACCCTATGACTCATATTAATAAGCTGATTGGCTAAATATGTTTTCGGGAACTTAGGGAAGGGAACAAGTCTAGAGGAGTAATTCTGTAAAGGAAATTTGAAGTGGCTACAACAGAGGCAGTTTTATCTTTTAGTATCGGTGAAGTTCAAAAACACTGAATTTACTTTTCCCAGCTTCTAATGCACAAACACATGTTTTTTTCAAACTCCACACATCCAGATTGCAAGTGGTGATTGTTGGATCAGATAACCATGATGACATAACTCATCAAGACAGCATCAGGCTGATTTACAACTCCTACAACCACAAAAGACAGTATACAAGTGTTTTACAGGCTGAGCTGTCATGACAGTGGATCTTTAGACTTTCAAGTTTAAAACCCATGTCAGTGAGCCGAGCGCAAAAGGATGCATGACAAGCCTCCTCATCATAATTTCATTACTGGGTGTGTTTCTTCATTCTTGTCTCCTGATCTGCAGCAGAATCCCGTGTCTGGTGATTTGAAAGCACTGAATGACATTAGTGCCTAGATTAAAAAACATGCGGCGTAGTGGATGCATGTTCTGGTGTGTGCGACAGAGCGGGAGAGACAGCGTTCCCCTCATCTGGCGTCCAATAAAAACGAGCAGGTACGCCGCTGTCAGTGGCGCGTCATGACGGGGCTCCATTTAACCTGAAGAGCTCCTCAGAGGATCCGGACTTCCAATTTCACTCGCCATTGGACTGGTTTCACACCGCTCGCGCTATCTCTGATAATCAATAACTTCTCAAATGTCAAGGTAGCCAATAGAGCAGTTTCACTCATTAAAATGTCTCCTTCTGGGACCGCAGCACAGCTACATGCAAATATTGGTGTATTGATAATATAGGCTGTCATGTCAGGCCCATTTAAAAGGATGGAAGGACACACACGCTCACGCGAGCCCACACACAGGATTTATTTGGAGTTTGGCTCGTTGTCACTCGAGACGGACAGTTTTAATAAAAATCCACGGTCCACATTAATAAATCACCGTATGACTGCCACAGGGGCAATTAAGTGGTGCGCCAGCATTAATGAAAGTGCAATCTGCGCCACACATCTCTTTGTCAAGACCAAGTGTTCCCCCGAACACCTACAGCAACCTGCTCATCCTGTGTGACACAGATGCTGACAGTCACAGGAAGTCCTCACAATCCCTACGCTATCTGTGTCCAATATGGTGTATTATTATTTCCCCCCCATTTGAAAATGAATAAATAATTTGCCCTACATTATCAAATAGTCAGTGTAGTCATGTTCTATTTGCTGCTTCGCTGTGCTCCTTTACTCTTTCAACAGTTAAAACTCCCAGACAATAAAATCCATTAGGCAGAAAATATTTATCGTCTCCTTCAGATTTATATATATTTGAATTGTGAATTATTTTTCTAATTACATTGTGGTGGAAAAATAAAATCACTGCTAATTATGTTAGTATATAAGTGTTCTATTCTACCTGTGCTTTTCAATACCAGGAATAGAACATATAACTTTAACAATAACACAATAACATTCTATTCAAATGTCCAAGGACGGGCCTCCTCATCATTATTATTTGAGTCTCTTCATTCGAGACCAGCTTTTATTCGAGAATTCATTGTAAGTCAAGTGTTGAAATCCATATACATATATATCATATATGAATATCCATCCATCCATTTTTGTCCACTTATCCAGGCCCAGGTCAGCAAAGCAGGACCCCCCCCCCCCTACCCCCAGTCATCCTCCTCACCATCAACACTTTTCAGCAACTCCTGGAGGGAAACTGAGGCATTCCCAGGCCTTATGAGATGTTTAATCCCTCTAGCGGATTCTGGGTCTGCCCTGGGGTCACTTCCCAGGTGGACGTGCCCTGAAAACCTATAAAAAGGAGGTACCCAAGAGGCATCCTAATCAGATGCCAGAAGCACCTAAGCTGAGCCTTTCTACGTTAAGGAGAACCGGCTGTACCCCCGAGTTCCCTCTGGATGTCTAAGCTCCGAGTGTGCCACCATCTAAGCTTGGAGGAAACTCACTTTGGTTGCTTGTTTCTGCCTTCTTTAGGCCACTGTCGTACAAACTCATGATGCTAGTTAAGGGTTGGTAAATCAAAAGCTTTGCCCAAAGTGGACCGGTACAATGTCCGCCTTATTGCAGATGTCACACAAATCCTTATGTTCATCTCCTGCTCCATTTTACCCACAAAATACTTATACATACAACTCCTCCTTTTAGGGCAGCAACTCTCTCCCAACCCGATTCCTGGCAGAGAACCATGGTTTCAGACTTGGAGGTGCTCACCCTTATCCCAACCACTTTGCACTTGACTGCAAACAGACCCGGTGTGTATTGGAGGTCATGGTCTAATAAAACCAGCACAAATATTATTTTCAGCTTAAAAAGTTAATGTACAGTGTATGTGTTTTACATAAGAGTTTCTTTATATTTTTTCCCCCAAACTGTACATGGTCTAAGATCATATCTGTGGAACATTGTTGTATTCAAGTGGGGAAACAGCACAAAAAGAGGCTACAATTGAGCACTCTTAGTGAATAATACTGAACTTTTAAAATACATTGACAATGATAATATATGACTAAGAGTGCCTGATCGCATTTCTTGAACCTTTCAACTAGCTACTATGGAGAAAACAAGCCAAACACCAAGAACCATGTAGAGTAGAAAATTACCAGCTGTGATTCTGACCACATAGACAAGCAAGAACATCTCTATTTTCTATTTCTGCTTTCATCTCAACATTGGTGGACGCACCTGGAAAACCCTGGAGGCATTAAACACCCACTATGTTCAAGGCCACACAAATCTTCTCTGTCAAGCATATGCAAGAATAATGAACTAGATGACCCCCACATCAGAATCAGTTTACAATGTGACATTGGGAGTGTCCTTTGTTTCACTTAAAATTTAGCAAAATCCTGGAATATCAACCAGATGACTTTTTCTCTAATTGATCTAACAGGACAGATGACCTTGTAAGGAAAAAAAAGGAGTGTGTTTTATGGTAAATAAGGGCTGGTGTGAGGGTCAGAATATAAAAGTTCTCCCCCTCCTGATCTGGAGTGATTGACAATCAAATGCAGACCACACTTTCTACCAAGGGAATTTATATCAATCATTATCGGAGTGGTCTACATCCAACCACAAGTTAGTACAGGAGCTACCATGTCAGCTCTTTGCAAAGACTGAACTGAACTGCTCACCGATTATCCTGATGCTGCACTCATTGTTTCTGGAGATTTCAATCGGGCTAACATTAGTAAGGATATGCCTAACTTCAACTTATTTATGAATGTCAGCAGGACTACCATACAATAATATCATCAACATTTTATATATTATTGATTGAACTCATTTTATTTATATTTTTTAATTATTAATATTACTTCATTCATTCTTTGTATCATTAGTATTTATTGCATAATTGAATGAATAATGGGGTTTACTAGTTTAAACTGATAGTTTACTGTACTTACACTGATCACATAGGACAAAGAAAAGATTGATTGATTTTCATATAATATTATAATATATAATGAAAAATCCTAGCTGTCATCTAGAGCTGCAATGATTTGCAGTTGATTCATTGATTTTGCGACCAACTATTCCATTAATCACAAACTATTTTCATAATCGATTGATCAGTTCGAGTCATTTTCAAGAAGGACATGTTCAAATTTTCGGATTATTTTCTGGCCTTCTTTGTTTCTTTAGTCGTCTATAACAGCGAACTGATGATCTTTGGGTTGTGGACTGTTGCCCAGAAGAGAGACACAGTGGAGCAGTGGCCTCACAGCAAACAGGTGCAGGTTCTTGAGCTGGGACCTTTCTGAGAGGAGTTTGCATGTTCTCTCTGTGTCTGCATGGTCTCTCCAGGTTCTCCTCCCGCAGTCCAAAAACATGCTGAGGTTAATCGGAGGTTCTAAATTACCCACTGCCCTGTCTGGGGTGTACATCCCTGCCTCGTACCTATAACATGCTGGGATTGGCTCCAGCACACCCCCACATCCCTAATGAGGAATTTGCAGATATAGAAAATGAGTAACTGACTGTTGGGCCTTACAAAAAATGACAATTTTACATTGCATGTGCATTTTTGAGAAACATTGATCAACATTTTACACTATTGAACCAAACAACTTATAGATTAATTGTTTTTAAAATCAATACATTAATTAATTAATTAAAATAATGAATTAGTTACAGCTGTCTGTACTGTCATCTACCTACAGCAAAACATTCAAGGTTGTATTGTGTACTAAAGAGGAAGATGCTCTTTGGTCACAAGACAGAGTCCTGCATCTGTCTTTAAATCCCAGCCAGCCTCCTTAGTGGCCATGTGCTTGCAGTCAAAAGAGCAAAATGAAAAATAAAAAAGAACCAACAGAACACTAGCAAATCAGATCTAACTGCCCGCAATACACAGCTCTCCTCAGCTTGTTTCCAATCAACTATTAAGGGTCAGTCTGGGAACATGGCCGTTTGTCTTTTTTATTGTTTTTTTTTGGCGGCTGGGTAAACTCTTGAAGTGGATAAAAAAAAAAAAAGTTGAGGACCTCCCATTCCACCATGACACCACAGTACATGGCCAAATTGACAGTCATTTCCCATGAGCCCGTGCAGAGGCACATGTCTCGGAGCATTCGGCATGCCGTGGGCGTAGGGGAGTGTGTTATCGCTGTGAGGCGAGGCTGGCATGCACCAATTCACTGACTCTTAGCACAGGGATTCAGGACTTGCCATTGGAAAACGTGGGGAGAGAGAGAGAGAGAAAAAAGAAAAAAAACAAAGAGGAGGTATAAAACAGACCGGGAAAGGATGCTCACCCTCCGTATGCTGGGATGTGGGGGGGCGGAGCCGCCGCCCGGAACGTGTTGTACACGGTCCGTCCTCGTCCTCGTAGGTGGGCGCCTCTGTATGCTGCTGCCGCTGCTGCACTGGCTGCTGGGTATGGAAAACCTGGTACTGGAGATAGAGAATAGCGAGTGATGCACACTCGCTCCGATGTAACAACCCCACCCCCACCCCCCCCAAAGAATGCTAAACGTCCAATTAAGGCAGGTTAATGAGGCAGCGCGTGGTACAACACAAAGATATGTACATCTGTAGTTAAAATTTGCATTTGAATCCTGGAGAGAATGTGTGAAATGTTCTCCAGTTTCCCACTTGTTGTGGGAAAAAAAAATGTGATGAGAAAGGAAAGACAGAATGGAGATAGTGGCAATGAAGCAGGGCTATTGCAGTGGTATTGTTATTAATTTATCAGTAATCTTAATGGGGGACGGCTGACACAAAGCGTAATCTGAGAGCCGGGGTGAGTGAAGGTTGAGAAGGAGATCAAGGTGCCGTTTCCAGCCCTAATTATACATCTCTTCAAAAAGGAGATCTAATAAAATGCTAATAGAAACAGTGAATCATTCATTGACCTAATGAAAAATGGAAGGTTTGAGCCAAAAGGATAAGAGTTTCTCAAAGAGAGACAAGGAGAGGAGTGAGGCTGGTAATTGTTCCAATTCATCTTTTGTCACCTTGATTTCATGACCTGGTGCCCTAGCGACCCTGAATGACTCTTTACGACGCTACTCTGCTTTTGCGTTGCATTTCGACGTCACACCTCTGATTATGAACCTTTTTTTTTCTATATGAGTAGTCTCCTTTATGGTAATATTGCTGGATCTCTGCGTAAAAGGAGCTAATCCTGCAAACGAACGCGCGTGCAGGAATGTGAAAACAGGATGTAACTTATCTCTTAAGATCGCTGAGTTATTACCATGTGCATATCCAACCAATTCTCTTTAAATTTTTGCCATGCTCATCTTAATCTGCTGATATCAAAACATCTGAATGAATTAAGCACAAGAACGAGTCCTGCATGGCCCCTATACAGTCATGCCTTATTAATAACTTATACTAACGCAGGAGAAGCCTGCACACTATTTGCACACCAAAAGACACACGCCTGAATGGTGTTTTTAGATACTCGAAAGGTGATACAAAGGTAAATCGATACAAAGCCATTTTGTAATTAAAAAAAAAATGTGGGGGTGAATTAGGCAAATTACTGTCTGGAGAAATTGAAAATATTGATTTTAATTTACAAAATATATTTCAAGCCTTTTGATGTCCTTGCAGGAATGGACAATTAGGATTCACTCTCTCTTGTCCTTTGCTTCCCTTCACTCCTCATCTCATATATGTGTCTTTGTTTCCTGTCATTTCAAAATCCAGGTATTTTTTTTTCACCATAATGGCAGTAGTTAATGATGGGGTGGGGGGGCGGGGGAGGGTAAAAGTGAGGCCCAGGGGCGGCACGGCAGGGTTGCAGGATGTGGGTTTTTTCGTCGACGGTGATGACAGTCTGTCGTCGCGTTTGTGCGACTCAGCAGAGTTCTCGGGCTATAAACAGACTTCGCCTGGTTGCATGTTGCTTGGAAGGAAAAAGGGGGGGAGGAGGAGGAGGGAGAGGTGATGGGAGGTTAAAGTGGGAGGGAGGGGGAGGACAAGACGAGAGACGTGAACGAAACCAGAGAACAAAAAAAAAAATAGAATAAAGAAGAGGAAGATAACAATGGAAGGAGATGAGGTAAGATGGAGAAGGGCGTGTCCCCCCCTACCTGCATAGAATTCTGGGCTGTAGACAGCGCTGACCACTGGATTTAACTTCCAGCCTGAAGACAAAGAGAGGGACAGAAAAGGAGAGAGAAAGGGAGAGATAGGGAGACAAAAACAGGGAACAGTGTTTTATATGCCCATTATGTTCCTAGAACGGTAAGGTCACATGAAATTTGAATGACAATATGAAATCTATTTATACTTGGGCCTATACCTCCTTGACATGTCACTGGTCAAGATAATGCTCATTGTCTGCTACAAATTATGTTCATATACAGAAATTTGCAATATGCATGGGAAAGGCTGATTAAAGAATTTCACATAATTATTTACTATTTTGGGTTAAGACATCATGCTAGTCATGCTAGCCTCCCTATAGACCAAAGACTTAGGTTTTAAAAGGTTTTAAGCAAAATGCCCTTTTTTGGTCAGAGAGAAAACCTCAGACTTGTGTATTATCTGACAATTTTATTACCTTCATCTACTGACATTTCTAATCTAATAATTTTTGTACCTTGCCTTAACCAGATCATTTGCAATACCTTAATGAGTTATAGTGGATTGGTTGGCCATAATGCCCCATGCTTTCTATCCCATAGCCTTCCCTTAATTGGGACACCAGGTAGCATTAAGCTAAGTGGTGATTTGTGTGTTTGATTTGTTTTATAACCTGCTAGACATATCATCATTTACTGTTTCCCTTGTTATGTGCACAGTTTTTCGTGCATGTGTTCAGTACTTGGTGATGCATGCTGGTCTGATCTATATGACTGGACCTTGGCAACACCCTTACTTTGACATAGCTACTAAGTGGTTGTTTAACAGGTATACTACTCATCATGTAGGCCCACACACCTACATGTTGAGGCTTATGCAATTTTTTTTTTTTACAGATATTTGGTCATAAAAGAAATTTTGAACTCAAAGACGTGGCACCTCTTTTTCAGGAGAACATGAATGCTAAATCTCAGCTTAGTTGTATTACTAAATGAACACAACATATATATCATGTCAGGGATGAACCAGGTTACACTTCCTTCTCTTCAACCTCAACTAATCCCTGGAAGCAAGCTTTCATGTTTATGACATGCACATATCAACACAGACTCAGCCTTACCATTTGCATATGGGTTGACAGTCTTCTTATTTGTCATTACTCGGGCAGTTGCATTGTTGACCTACAGCAGTTGAAGAGAGAGGCCCATAAGTGATGACACTTCTACGTCAGTAGTAAGTGCTGCACTTGTTAGAGTATGTCTGCATGCACAGTCTCCTAATGTTGTAAACAAAGGAAATGTCTCAAAAAACAGAGGCAGCACACTGTATCATGACAAACACCCATGTCATCTGTGTGTTTTTCAAAAAACTGCATTCAGAAACACTGAAAAAAACACATCCAAAACAAATCGGTTGTCTCCCTCATTTGCATATTTTCTATCTTATGACGTTTTTTTTTCAGCATGCTCTCCCCAATTACACTGACATTTCAATAACATATACAGACAAAAGTAAAGAAATAACAGATGCACTCGACAAAATTATATATATTTTTTTTTAAATGTACAGATGCATGCAGTGGGGAGGAAGAAGAGGGGGAAAAACAGACAAAGAAAATGTCATTGGGGGCAAAGTGAGAAGAGTATATGTTGGGAGCATTATGCAACATCCAGTCAACCTTCAAACGTGAGAAGAACTGTTGTGACAAAAGCAACACAAAGCATTCACACTCGGACAACAGCCTCTCTAATTCATTGCAAGAATAAATATTAAGATTTTAAAAAAGTAAAAAAAAAAAAACAACCAAAGAAAACAGATGTAATGAAATCAACCAACCGGGTCAATCAATCAACCAATCAGATCATTCCAAATTCAAACAACGGGTAAACAAAAATAAGGGTGCATTGGCTTCCAAAGTAAAATAAATTAATAAATGGGTTTCCAACAATCTCAGATAGATGTGCAAACGAATTCATATCTCAGTCAGTATTGCTCGCACACGCAGCTTCAGGAGAACACTTAGTGAATGGACACGCACGCCGACACGCAAGAAAATATGTATGTCAATAAATATACAGCATCAACTCAACCACAATTCAAAAAGAAATGTCTCGTGAGTTTTAGCGTTGCAAACGTTCCAAAGAGAGAGGAAGAGAGAGAGGAAATGCTGGCAGAATGGCTCGCTCGCCCACACTTACCATGCCCAAACCTTTTGGCCCCGCCCACTTGTTTGTGTACTGTTACCGTTGTAACTGTGTTGGATGGGGCCCTTAACAAGCTACCGTTGGAGGGATGATGGGGGGGGAGGGGATGAGAAAGGAATAAGCAGCATCTTACTCAGGTGGCCAAGAAAACTTTGCAATCATTCCACTGCACAAACTCTCTCTTTCAGCTCTCTCTATTTCAAGAGGTTCGCCAGTTTCTTAAAGCATAACTCAGGCCATTTTGTCCTGCCTTCATTCATCATAGGGCCAAAAATTTCTCATATGATATTATTACTAAATGGCAAAGTCTGCTTTGGCAAGAGGTCGGGTTGGATGAATGGGTCAACAAAAGAATGCTGTTTGTTTCCTGTTTTTAATGATACATATAAAGGTAAATTTGTGGTTACTGAAGTGTGTCCAACGTTCAAAGTGCTTAAAAGGCTATTTACAAGGGGTTGAGAACTCCATGGGGGTCTGCACCAACCTCCTTTAAAAAAAAAAAATGAAATGCTATGCAGCTTTCTGCAGAAGTGTCAAACACACAAGATGTCGTGATTTTGTTAAACGTATCTTTCTGTGAACCCTGCGTACAATAGGTACACAAGAGTAACCATGAATCCTGTTTATTCCAACATTTTTTTCAACCATGACCATGCTCTTCCCTTACCTTAACCACGTAGTATCTATGGTAACCATGATGACTAAACTTAGAAAGCAGTAAGTTTAACCCTGACCACAATGTTTACCCAACCTTAACAAACTACACCCAAACTAGGATATTTCCCTCAAGCTGACTAAGTCCTGTTTGTGCCTAAACCTTACCAGACCTTGACTGGGGCATTGTCACATCATATTATGAATTCAGTCAGTAAGCTCATCAGATCAGAAAAAGTTACTTCTTTTGTAAAGGGCAATTACAACAAAAGAAAATATGTAGTTGGTGCATTTGGAGGACCCCTTGGTACCTTTGATGCTATCTGACACTTCCTTGTCTATTGTTATTGCCACACTTCTTCTTGTGCCTTGCTACATGTAGTGGTGCAAGATCCTGTAGCTGCCAGATCATGGCATTGATTCAGTAGGAGAGCCACTGGATAGGTACAAAAGATACAGAAGTTTGGAGTGCATTGCTGACAGGGGGTGTGGGGTGCGTGGAGAATGAGAAGAGTTGATGTTGATGAGGGTTGACATGGATTGGGAGCGAAGATGTCAAGATTCCACTGTGCAAGGTTAGATTCAAAGATAGGATAAACTTTAAGGAAATGTCTGATATTGCAAATATAAGTGGCTCATGTTGAAACAAAATGAATGCTTTTACATTTGAGATTCATAGTCTGGAAGATGAGGAAGCAGCAACAGCCAAGAAAGAAGAATGCAAAAAATATCCAATATCCAAGTTTTTGGCATTGGACCTTTGCATTACCTTGAACTGATATATTTGTCTCTAGATCCTATTTCTGAGTGTTATTGATGACATACGGAAATGGGTTGTAAATGCACAAATAGCTCGGGATAAGAGTTGGGACTATGATCAGGGAGTTTGTAGAATGTCATATTGGATAAGCTAGTGTTACCAGACAAATCAAGGAAGGAAACAAGGCATCGAGTCTTATGATAAATGGTTTCACAAAGATGGTAAATACCTATGTTCAAGTGAGGTGAATCTATCTCACACAACACAGAGGAGGTAAATTTGAGAGGAAAGTTTAGAAATAGTGAGTTTAGAAATAAGATAAGGTAGTACTTGCTCCTTGCTTGAACTTATGGAAGCTTTGCAGTCTGTACTCTAGAAGTGTCAACAATGATGGAGAGATAATTGCCCAGTTTAACTTTTTAGCTCTTCAGTGGGTCTGGTAATACTGAGCATACTGTGTCTGAAGGGGATTGTCAAAGTGAATTTTGTTGACGAGCGCTCTCGATCCTGGCGATAAATTATGGCCTTACTTGGCCTGGCTGGATATGGAGCGAGGATGCAAAGGGCTGGAGTGGCTTTGCAAGGTCTACATAAATACCAGGAAGAATGTGTAGTGCAGCCAAAAGAGTAGACAGCAAAAAAAAAGAAAAAAAAAAAACATTTTGCACTGCCGCAACTGAATTTATGGCGGCGCTGTGGCTAATAAGGGTTATGAGGTGCTAGAGTCACAAGATAAGCATTTGGGTATTAGGAAAGAAGCATTGAAGAAAGGAAAAAGGGAAAAGTATGTAGTAGAATAAGCTGGAACTAACTACTCATATGGATGTGGATAGGATCTTTCTATTGATATGAGGGAATAGAAGAAAAATCTGAGACCATAGCCATAAGTCATAAATGACTGAAAAAAATAGCAGAGGCCAAGATGCAAGCAAGGCAACTGTGTCATTTTGTATCTTGTAAATGCAGATGCTTTCATTCCTGTGTTTGCAAGTTTTTTTTTTTTAAAGAAACATAAAGAATACACTGAGGGAACAGGTGCGAGAGGTGAGGTTACGTAAGGTGAGGTTACTTAAGGATGGCTGGTGATGACAAGCTGTTTATAGAGAGTCTCGGCACCTGGAGCTGGTGCTGTTGTTGGCCTGTAAAGCTCTTTGTGGGATTATGGAGTTTGTGATATCCAAATATCACATACTTTTAGATTCAGGTGAAGTGAAAGACGAAGGAGTGGGGAAGTTAAAATATGGGGAGAAAAGGCATGGTAGAACTTTGCAGGAGGAAAGTCACTGTCCTAAATAAAGGCACTCATGTATCTTGGGGTCTTGCTTGGTGCAGCATTCATTCGAATGTAGACATTTTATCACACAGTCATAGTTGAAAAGGTGTGAATTGAAAAAGCTGAGCCTGAAGGCAATCCTCTGGATTTCACAGCCTATTCTATGTCACATGTTCATTGGGAGCAAGGGAGAAGTGAATTTGTTGGTTGGGAACATTATGCAGCAGCCATTCACCCCCAGAACTGTAAGAAATGTGATGAAAATTCATTGCAAAAGTCAGAGCTTTGGAAAAACTATAGACTATAGACTTTGAGGTATAACCAAAATAATTAGATTTTAGATACAAGCAAAATAAGTATTATTTTTCAGGTTTGAAGAACCTGGACCCCTGGGAGGAGAACCGCTATTCAGAGTAGAACCGCTATTCGTTTACATCAAAAGAAGCAGAGGTCGACTGGCACTCTACTTAGTATTCCTCCTGGCCATCCTTGCTTTCCGTGGAGGTATTGTGGGGATGTTCAAGGCACCCTGGGGGGATAATATATTATATATACCCCATATGGCCTAGAAATGCCTCAAATGGAGGCAGTGACCAGGAAGAAGCATGTCTGGGCCATCTTGTTTAGCCCACTGCCATGGAAACCACGATAAGCAGTGAAAGAAAGATCGGAAGGATAGATATAGGATACTTGCTGTGTTGGTGGTGATGCCTCTGTCAAAGTATAAGCATAGTAAAACATTATTATTATTATTATATCTGTAGGTACAACAGGTTTAGACATTGCTTGTTATGGAGGGCCATTGATAGAAAAATGCCATTTCTGCTGCAGCCCAAGTTCACACTGAGGACTGTGTAGACTCTATGAATAAGTCGTAGAAGTTATTCATAGTTCGTAAATTGAACTACAAATACGAACACTGTTGGGTGTTCGAGGCTCTTGCACAAGTTATATTTCAAGGAATTTAAGACATTATAGTAAATCTTGGGTTTAAAAAATGGACAGAGTTATGCTTTAAGGTTGGTGGAGTCAAGCTGCTGTTTCTGAGTGGACACAAGACATTGAAATAGCACTTAGGTAAGGTCATGCCACTGAATCAGGTTAGATGTGAACCTCATGTTGGTTCTCCAGGTGTCCTCACATTCCTAAGAACTTCATCTGTCCTTGGATAAGCAAGAATTGAGGACTTGAGCCATTTTCTTCTTAAACATAACAACATCTTTGCTTTTTTGAACATTTATGACCAAAATCCAAAGCAATCCTTGCACCTTTCTAAACACAAATATCTATCTATCTCTAATACCTGGGCAGTGCGTGGATTTTAACTCTTTTCAATACAAAATCAAGCCAAACTGAAAAAAGTAACAAAAAAAGGAAACAAACAAAATATAAAACATGCAAAGTCTCTCACATACAATAATGTTGGCCTAGTTGTATGTCAACATTTATTTGTGTTTCGGGTTAAGGAAAAGGAAAAATAATGAGGCTTTGATGACTTGACAGTTTGATGTAATGGGAAAGACAGCGAGATGGAATGAACGCTCACACAAGCAAAAAACACACATACACACACACACACACACACACACACACACACACACACACACACACACACAAAGAGGAAAAAGAGGACAGGGAGAAGGAAGAATTTGAAAGAAACATTTGAGAACATGCACCTCTATTTTACGGCCTTCTACCACGGTGCCGTGTAATTTCTCTCTGGCCCTGTCGGCGTCCACACTATGCTCGAATGTTACGAACCCGAAACCCTGCATGCAGGACGGAAAGAGGTAAGAACAACATGCAGATTATTGTGTACATATTATACTCAACATTGCAGTGAACAACAGCTTGTTTCAATAGAAGCAATATGGACAAAAGTAACATGGAGCCTTGAGGGGAAAGTGAGAAGAAAAGAATTCTGATATATACAAGTCTGATCTAAAATATTTCTTTTCTATATTAAGGACTTAAAAACAATTGAAGTAATTAAAATATGAACGGGTTGGTGTGTGGGGCACTTCAGCCTCTTGTGGACAAAATGAGTAATACAACAACAACCACTTATAAAACTTTTTATAAAGATTTTTTCCCCCCACCTGTTATTAGGCCATAAACAATTTCGATCAAACTTATCCCAATGTAATAGATACACAGAATTATTTTCCATCACTTTCCTTCAGGGCTTTTGTAAATATCCAATATCAACCCTATCCAATCATTTTACACAGGTTACAGGAAAAAAAGGGAAGTCATTAATGAGAATAAAATAAATTCTAGTTAAACATATATGCAGTTGAACTGTTAAGGGCAGTTGCAGACACTAGACTAGACAGACAATGATTATCCGGGTGTCCCCTTGCAGAAATGTGTGGACAATATTCACACAGTGTGGCACATTGCTGCTAATGGGATGTAGAATTTACACTTTAATAGGATTAATAACAACTAGTCGTTGATTTCAGACAGAAGTAGATAAAAGGGAACTTCAAATTTTCTTTTAGAAATGTAAGTCGGTGTGCTAGCAAAAACACTCATTTTAAAATGGAAACCATGGTAATTGCTCTTTTTGTATTTTTTCTCATTAACTAAGGATCCTATAATTTTTCTGTTATAACACTTACATAAGATACAAAGTCATATAGATCATGAATG
Organism: Eupleurogrammus muticus; assembly: GCA_036785175.1. Lineage (NCBI taxonomy): Eukaryota > Metazoa > Chordata > Actinopteri > Scombriformes > Trichiuridae > Eupleurogrammus > Eupleurogrammus muticus. Next base: position 18,179,149 of record JAYKQN010000011.1, on the reverse strand, counting down.
ACTCCCAGTACCCATAAAACATCAAATCTTGTTTCCATATTTTACTTTATTTTTTTAATTTGGATTTGTTTTGTTTTCAATCTAGGAAGACATATTTGGGCATTATAGTTAAAAAAGAATGATTCTTAGCCTCACTAAACTTAGTAAGATAGAGGACAAGGGGCCATAAACATGTACAATCATTGGGTTTGAAAAACATTTTATATTAATAGAATAATTTAGAAAATGTGCAATGGTGCTGTGACCACCTTCGTGATTTCACATAGACAGACACTGTCATGAAAACATACATTTTCCTAAATCCAATTAAGTTTGTCTGAAGCCGGATCCAGGATCAGCTGCCAAACACTGGGCGTTACAGTTGGGAGCAGTTATTTCACTAATATAACTTTAGTAAAACGTTTAAATAAGATAAAACATTATTGATCTTAAACAGTAAGTTAAAAGATGTTTAATGTTACAAAAAGTCAATATCATTTGTAAAAGGGATTAATCACAGGTTTTATTGGGATTTAAGCCAATTCCTCTATTTTCTCTAATAACAATTATTATAATGTATGAAATAAAATACTTTATTGTAGCTTGTAATTATTAATTTACTGCAATATTTCTATCTTGCAAGGTGGTTTTGTTTCATTGATTAAGTCATAAAAGAAAAAGGAAAATCTACTGCTTCATGGCATCAGCAATAAGAAAAGAACCCGACTGCAGTTCTAATAGGAGCATAGAACATCAACAGAGAACAACAGGCAATCATCTTTCTGGACAGCTCAAAGGAAGTTAAGAACGTTCAAAGGGAAGTTCATCTAGTCAGGGACAGGATGAAACAGAATCTCTGGTCTGAGGAGGACGTTTTAATAAACCAGTATTGATCAACTATGACGCCCTGGTTTGGTAATGAAATAGAGAGGAAAGAAACTTCATTAACTTTGAACGTCAGTCTGCGCCGTGGTCATCAATATCAAAATCAAATTGTCCCTCATTAATGTGGACAGTTTATCATTGAGTATATCATTGACACATCGTGTTGCTCCGTAGCTCAGAGTTGTTTTGTTACATTAAAATGCTGCAACATTCTTTGCTGTTCTTGTGAAAGTCATCCATCATGGGGCCAAGTGTTCGAAGACAGGATACATTTATGGGGACAAATCCATAGCTGTTACAATTGCCATTTTACAAATGTTATGGAGTCGCCAAATTTAGATTGGATTTGATGTAGTCGATGAATAAAGCATTTAGATTTTGAACATGTTTTCAGGGATTTAGAGTACTGCACGGATGCTTTCAGGAGCTTTCTGATCATTTGAAAGTCAGCCATGAGGGGGTCAAACATTTCTGCAGCAGAGTGATAATGATCATGTACATGTCTGCAAATTGACGATATGTTGAATGTCGATATTACAGATGTGGTAACCCATAACCGAAGAGTTGTCACTTCATAAAAACGTATTCACACTATACATACATGTACTGACATTCAACATATCCATTGTTCGCCGAAGTGTACATTGTCAACGTTTACCACTTGATTGGGCTAATCGTATGCTGTGTTTGATATTACCTTTGGTTTTACTATTTTACTTTGAGAGACGGGTCTAGGTTCACAGAACTAAATCCGAATTTAAAGTGTTGGCATCTGACTTTGTTTATGATCCCAGTTGCCTGGGGACAGTAGCTTTACTGAGCCTCTCTGCTGGGCCTGGTCCGGTACCTTCTTCCTGACAGCAGAAACGACTTACGACAAGGCATGCTTGAAAAAAAAAAAAAGAAGAAAAGAAAAACATAGAAATACCACGTACCTTAGAGCCGCGCTCATTGAAGATGATTTCCACATCTAGGATTTTGCCATATTGCTGTAAAAAAAAATACAATCTCAAGTGAGTTGTTTTATTTCCTATGTATTCACTTGGTATGGTTGGAAAACCCTCACTTCTTCCCTTCACTTAGTTGGCAACTCGAAATAGTTAAAAGAACTGACCTCACCCGTCTCTGACTCCACAAAAGTCAGATGTTGTACTTACGCCAAACATTTGCCTGAGGTCTGGGTCTCTGAACCTGAAGGGGATGTTGGACACATGGAGTCTCTTGGGCTGGGCCTTGCTGTCTGTGCTTTCGGGTACAGTCTGTGTTGGTGACTGACTGTCCGTCTGGGCAGCATCATCTGTCTGCTGGGGAACACAAGCAAAAGGATCCAAATCAAAAGACGTGCACAGGCACTTCCAGCGAGAAACGGCAACATTTGCCTGAAAAGAAACCGTCCCGTATATTTTCCATGTGACATCATCATCTTGTAAGCCACCCTAACCAGCCAAAAGGACTCCCTACTGGGCTCGTTTTTTGTTCCCTTAGGCGTCAGACCAAACCTCGGCGTCTTTATCGGGGGAACGCTCCGTTTTCATGGAGTTGGCTCTATTTCAACCTTGTGAAGCCAGCTGTTGCTGCTGTTCCCCAGTCCCTTCAGATCTGTTTGCGTGGCGGAGCCTCCGACGTCTGCTCAGCTCTTACGCGAGCAACTCTCGCGTCATTGTGGGAACGCGGTGTCCGACCTCGGGCCAGTTATTAATAACAATCGAGACGGGAAAGAGTTAAACCCCGCAAACAGGGAGACATAATAGATGCTCATGCACACATATACAGAGTATCAGCAGCAGTCTGTGTTTGTCCTTTAGCTCTCAGTAAGAGTGAGATCAATGGCTGTTAAATACAAGCAAGGGCGCCAAAGCTTCCCATTATGCTGTGTGTGTGTGTGTGTGTGTGTGTGTGTGTGTGTGTGTGTGTGTGTGTGTGTGTGTGTGTGTGTTACAAGAACTGTTGATGTTTATATTCATAATATAGTAAAATATTATACATATATATATATATATATATATATATATATATATATATATATATATATATATATATATATATAACTTTCAAAAACAAAGGGTTTTACAGTAAAAAAAAAAAAAAACAAGAAATTAGAAGAAGTAGATGAAAATCTACAAAGACGCCTTCTTATTCAGAAATACACACCATACAAATACACCCATATAACATAAAACTAGTTGTTGTTGCACATAAACTAGAATAGTTTATGTGCAACTAGAATAAACTAGAATAGCACATAAACTAGAATAGTTTATGTGCAACATTTAGTGAGGTTTCCTCCTTTTTTATATAAAGAAATATATTAAAAACATCTACATGTCAATTAAGCATTAATTTACAAAATACATAAGTGAAATTTCAACAATATGATGTCACAGTTATTACATATTCATGCATTTCAGTTCAAATATATTTACTCACTGAACAATATTACCTTTTTTACGCAGGAGGGGAAGTTATCTCCTGCCTTACAAACCATTTACAAATCTAAACTGTGAAACTAAAACTGTGAAACTAAAATATGTTGTTTCTTGAACGCTAGCAGATGCTCAATGATTTCACATTTCTGAGACGAAATAAGAACTGGTCATTTTTTTTTTCTTTTTTTATGTCACCCTTTGTACAGTCATCCATTGGACCCCTTTAGTGGGCCGATCCGAGCCCTGGGGTCACATGTTTGACACCCCTGCTGTATAACAATATTAGATTAGCTGGAGTACAATCTAATTCAAATCTATAATAAGTAGAAGTGATACGTGACTGTCAAAGGGCTTTTCTGTGACATTATTTGGTGATGTTTCCATCCCTCTTAGGTTAAATAATAAACTCTTACTTTCTTTTTTTTCTTTCTTTCTTGCTTACACACAGTCTCAAGCCAGCTAAAAACAGAAAAATACAATGCTGTGCATATGTGTGTGAGAGAGCTTGAAAAGAAGCAGCATAAGACCTACAGACTGCAAGTCTTCCACATGGCACCTAGGTATACACCAGCGCATATGGAAAGGAACATGTATACACACACACACACACACACACGCGCCTGTGCGCGCACACACACGCAGTGATGACTGCCATCTGTGCAGAGCGACATCCGCCTACACTCACAGCGAAGAAGTAAAAACAAACAAACAGGGAGACAAAGCATCTCATCTCGGCCTTTTTGGCACAAGAAACCGATATGCGGAGGCCGGGGCTGCATGTCGAGTGTTTTCTGACGTCGGGAGCGATTATGGCATAATGTCAGGTTCATGGTGAAGAGGCGATTGAAATCAATGTGGAGAAAAGGCTGTTTTTTTGTGTTTGGAAGGTAACAACATATCAGGGTCTTTGTAGGTAAAGAGAAAAACATTTGCGGATTAGAGAGATGGGAGAGGGAAAAAGAAAACCTCTGAATCAAATTTGTAAATTCAAGTCGTAAGGATTTGTTAGGAAAAAAATCAGGATTTATACAGATTTACGGGAGCAAAATTGGAAAAAAAATTGTGTCCTTCGCCAAGTTAATGGAGCATGAGTTGGGTTGATTCAAGCCTAATTTGTGCTATGTGTACTATTGTGGAGAAGTGGAAGAGAAGTAGAAAGGACAGAGAACACCATATCCACCATGAGAAGGCATGTTCTTGACGTGTTGTAAGGGGTGTTTTACACACACACACACACACACACACACACATAAACACACACACACACACACACACACACAGCCCTACTGTACAGTGGCCCTAAAACACTGTGTTATCAAAACTATATGTTCTATAGCTTTACTCACTGATTTGTGTCAATAATCTGCATTTATTCGTATCATCTGTTCTTGATTTATATTCAACTAATGCATTAGCAATGGCTGAAATACATTTAAAATATAGCTTTGACTCTTGGATCAGGTTCAGATCTCACATTTGGTGGTAGTGACTGGGTTCAGATCAGAACACTGGGGCAAAACTTCAAAAACCAAGTTGAGCTTGAAGGTGAGTTCTTGAACTCAATAAACAAGTTGCTGAACACAAGTTCCAACTTACGTTTTAAAGATTGCAACTATTTCTCATGTTTCTTTTCTTCTCGATTAAGCTCAGTGGGCATGGAGAATAAAGTAGCAAAATTACTATATTAAACAATGATATGAATGTTTTTTTTTGTTGAGGCAAAATGTCAAATGGTGTAATCAAAAAAGAATGATACATTTAAAATACTACTACATACTAATAGCATGTATTTTTAATTATTAAAAGCATTGTTAAGGGTTACACATGATAGTTTGGCATTATCCCATATATAAACTGGTCCCAGGTCAAAGGTCATCGACATGAGTCATAATAAAGAGGTACCTCATATACTACAGGGTGTGGCTAAAGGTTCATAAAAAACAGCAGGTTGGATTTGTGTTGAGGGTATTTTATCAAGTTGAAAGTTGTAATAAATCAGATATAATATAAAAGAGGCCACAAATAAAAAGAAAAAAAAAAACAACTCAACTTTATGTTGGGAAATTCCAGTTTTTAATATAAAAAATGTTTCTTGCTACCTTTTCTTTGTGTTTTTTTCTCTCCCGCTGCCTCCCTCTCAGTCTTGTCTGTCAGTTGATTCACAGACATTAGAAATGTCTGAAATGAAATATGTGATACAATATATATATAATGTACGTTTCATCTCAAGTTTGTGGGAATCCATCTAGTCTCTCTCTCTCTCTCTCTCTGCACACCGTGGGTCTCAAGGAGAGGGAAGAGGAGGCTGACGTCGCTCTATAAACACCCTCATCAGATGAGCTCATTCTTAGTTGATACACAAACAGCAGACGGAGCGTTTGCAAGAGAGAGACAGCGAGACATAGAGCGTGAAAGCTCTCCAATGCCAGGAGAAAAACATAGCGAGGAGTCCCCTCAGCCAGCTGGTCCCGAGGCTCACCTCCTCTAACAGCTCCGGGACAACCCCCATACAAGCTGGCCCGAGAAAGCTCCAGAAAAAGACCACCAAAAATACGAGAGGAAAGTGAGAACTGGAACCTTTTCTGCTACAATACAGCACATAAGAATACATTAGAACCATTACAAAAATTAAATAAAAAATAAATTACTCTTGCACTTTATGTGCAACATATACTTGGAGAAATTTGTGCATGTCATATTATTATTATTATTATTGTCATAATAGTGTTAATTGTTGCTTTGTTGACCGTGAACAAACATGTATTACATTTATATAGTACAGTGACTGTTGTGTACCCCTCCCCTCTTGTCTTTTCACTTTGCCTTTGAATGAAGCCTTTTATATATATATTTAAAATACACAATAAAACCGTTTTGTTTCTAATTTGATCAGACAAGACCCCATAAAAACAGGAACTATTATGAGCGTGAAGGAGTTAGGATATTGCAGTAAAAGTAGTGGTTGTGGTCCCTGTGGTATGACATCAGTTACTGTGGTAGCTGCTGGAGGCGGAGCTACTTTCAGCGACTTTATATATATACAGTTGAACCGTGAACCATCATGAGGCAGCCGTCAGCAGGTGTCCTGAATTCTTTTCATCATCAAAGCCCGAAATTCCAAACCATGACCCACAACCGAGGTGCATACCGCACGGCGAATGTTATTTACCGTTACACTGCGACTTTTTTTGTTAGAATAAGTATAAATTGGTGAACGAAACAGCCTGAACTACCATAAAAACACAGTTATGGAACCTCAGAAAACACACTCTTCCTAGCTATAAATAAATTGCAGAATGAGGTGCACCATGTTGAATTTTGAAAAGATATCTGCATTCAGATTAGTGAGACTTTACCTACCAACACAAACCAACACAATTACTTTTGAAAAATATAATCATTTAATTATGAAATACACCATGTGTGTGCTATATCTGGACATGAATTGATAGAAAATCGTAATCACAGTAGGCTATGGATCAGAAAAGGTTCATTAATGATCTATGCTGACTTTATACTGGATTGTGGAGCAACTAAAACACAAATGTGCCCCAGTTAGATAGATGTCACGTGTTTTATATGAGATGCACAGCATGATAGCGGTGGTATATTGGGGATGAAATGCACAGTCAGGGGAAAGCAGCGGCAGCATGCGGGACGCAGACAGAGTAGACGTGGCTAACAGACGGGGGAAAGGAAAAAGGAGAGCAGCGAGAAGGCGGCCGTGTGACGTGGGGGGGGGGGGGGGGGCGGGGGAGCGACAGACAGACCGATGGACTGGGAGGGAGAACTGATGAGGCTTCAAGATGTTACAGTAGGCCTTCGTTCTGCTGCCAACTCGCTCTCTCCCTTCCACTAGTTCCTCTGCTAGAATTACCCTAACACTAACACTCACAGTGCCCAGTACATTAACATAAGACTTGTATTTCTGACAAAGGCCATTATGAAAGGTTGAACCGGAGCTGGAAGTGTGAAGGACGCTGCTTTTTACCGATTAGGATCTTAAATTACATAACATAAAGTAAAACTGAAGATACAAACAATCAAATGTTTATTGATATTGATAGGATTAAAATGTTTGTTTAGGCTGATTGTGGTTTTGGAAAAGAAAAAAAAATTCATTTGTAAATTTGTTAATTAATTTTACAATTATGACTGTTTTATGATGCATTTCCTAATTCTATTTTAATAAAACAAATGTGAGTTCACAAAGGTAAAGAGAGTTAATGTAAAAAAAGTGTTGTTTATCTAACATCTGCTAAATATTAAGATTTCAATATGTTTATTATGTTGGCCCTAAAATGCACTGGGTCCACCAGACACAGCAGGACCCCCAGTGGAACAAAACAACAAAGACCCTATGAGGGTTAAATAACAATGCCTCTTTATTTAGATTCAGCATTTTCACTAACAGCTGAACAGCAGCAGGTATTTCCACTGGTTTCCACCTGATAATGAATTGAGCATGAAGTGAGCATCTGCTCCCTGTTCGCTGCGTTGGTTTGTGGTAAGTGTTTCGATATTTTGTTCGGGAATTCACCAAATCACAAAATCATTCTGCAAGGTCCTTAAAGGATTAGTCTTTGAACATTGCTACAATAAAGTCATAGGGCAAGAAACAGTGGTCCACTGCCATCCAAGTTATGAAAGTCACTTCATTTGGAAGTAAAACCATAATCTTGTACAAATAGTGGATGTAAAGTTTTGAGCATTTAGACACCATCTTGGATTGTTGGAGCCAGGAGACAAGAGGGTAGTTAGTATTTTTATGTATTTGTAGTCACCACAAAGCAAAGTAAAACCATAGATTGCAATAGCCAATCAAAATTCCACAAAATATTTAAATAAATGAAGCATATATCAGCATATCCTTGAATAATTCTCTAGTTAACTGCAGCATTTTTAAAAATTCCAATAAAAAGTCATATCAAATTTCATTAGCGACTAATTAATGTTGAAGTTATTACATATGCAGAGGCAGTTATGTAATTTGATATCATGTCGATTCATTTATAGAGTCGTAAATCAAGTAAGCCGTTCTCTCACAGGCTTCTTTTTGGAGCGAGTGGATTCGCCCCCTGCTGACCGTTGGCTTCACTTTTCAGACATGGAGTTACCCACTTAGGAAAAAAAGTGAGTGTAAGTGCTGCTAATAACCCCTCATTACACACACAAAAAAACTACTTTGCAAGTACAGCAGGTCAAAGGCGAAACAGGAAATTGACAGTTTGAGTTATTTTTACTGTTTACTTGTGTTTCTAAATAAGTTTAGTTTACGGCTGATTTGCATGTTGTGCAATCGTCTGACAACTTCTTATTGCTAGAAACTGGAAAATCTTGTAACAGAAAGTCATAGTTAACTGTTTACAAATCACCGCAGGATTCAGCGTAAAATATTTCTAACTCGCAGTATTCTACATGACATAGATGATCAAATGACAAGCTGCAGCCTTCTATCAGACACACATTATGCCAAGGACCCCTCCCATTTCCCTGCATTTAAGGTTGATTCATGGTCAACTCCTGACATTGTAGACTTTGATTTATAGTTCCGTGTCAGATTCCTCCTAATAGTTATCACCAGAGCAACACTAAACAGGTATATATCATTTATCATCCTCCCAATATCCACATTTACATTCTTTCATTTACTGTGTGCTAAAAGCAATCGGCGGTGTATGTTATCAGGTCGCTGTTTGCTATCTATCAGTGAAGGGAGATCCATAGGTTATTCCTCTAAAACAAACAAACATTTCACGATTTAATATTTTAGTTCTCGCTTGTTTGAAAAAAAGGGTGCGAGGAGATAACGTAAGTATTATGTTTCTCTACATATAAGTCTGGACTTTTCTCTGTTGCAAAAGCTTTGAGTGGGTGGGAGTACATGCTTTGACAGCCAACCTCTTCAGCCAATCAATGGAGCAAGTTGTTGAATCGAGCTTCTACCCAATCGGTAGGTGAATAGCTAGAAAATGTCATTTCCTCTGAGAAACTCTGCTAGTGAATATTCTTGTTTAATTGTTGTTATTGAATCTATTTCTGCAACAAGTGCCACCATGACTGTGTGGCTAACATTATGTTAGTGCTTGTTGCCTCTGGAACTTTTGATTGGTCCAGATACTTTGCAATTTCTGGAAATTGTTTGTTATATCAAATAATTATATTTTCATTCTTTTAATACAAAACCATTATTGGTCAAGATACATGAAATGATCATCGAAGGGATAAAGTACTGCCTAACCAATCAACAATCAGAACACAATATTTACATTGTGTTGATCCAATCATTTTCCAAGTTTCATCTTCAATCTACATCCATAGAACCCTAATGTTTGACTCAGATAAATACTGCATGTATGAATCAAGTTTGAAAGCCCCACCAAAATAAAAAAAGAAGCAAACTAAGTTTTTTTTTTTTTCAGTGGTGAGGGAAATATTGTTATTATGCAAAATAATATCCATTCTTTATGATACTTAAGGACAGTGGTGATATAAATATCCATGAAAATGAACTGAATTGTAAATCTGTAGAATAAATAACCAGCAGAATTTGTTGCCTGCAAGGCTGCATCCTGTCTGCAGCATTACAAATCATATGAATTCTATTAGAGCAGTAACTCAAACAAGGCCCAGTAGATCAGCCGAGATGTTGGATTGATAATCAGATAACATTCAGAAAACAACACTGTTAGCTAGCTTTCTTATAAAGCTTTTAAATAAAAAAAAATAACAATAATACAATTAATTTATAAATAATTATTAAAAAACAGCTTACCATCAACTGGTGAGGACTGGTTTGAAGTGATATATGCCCCCAGTTTTAAATTAATTTAGTAAAATTCTGCTCGAAAGACGATAAACTTATTTCAATCAGTCAATAAAATCATAGCGAAGCAGTAATTACAGTGTTCTATTACCAGCAGAGCACTGGTCACACTGAGCCTGATAGTATCTGGCTACTCAATACAAGAGCTACAGATTCTGAACAGCAAGTCATATTATTATTCCCGCCAAACTCTTTTTTTTAATCTAACTCGCAGACCGAAATGCATGTCTTGTCCTGCATCTGAACTTGTAAAAAAATGTGCCAAATCAAAAGTTGCAGCACATTATATATTAGCAAGCAGCTAAACTTACCTGTATATGTCAATTAGTCCAACAGATTAAAGTTTTTTCTTATGATGATTTGCAAAGTCTCAACACAGATTAACAAGCTGCTATCACATCTCTGGTCTCCTATCTGTTCCATCACTTACTTTTTTCTTCTACCTACTCTGAAGCTCTAAAACACTGTCCGACATAAGCATATGTAGTCAATAAATTCAATAACACACAATAAACCCAAGGGCGACACGGTGGAGCAGTGGGTAGCACTGTTGCCTCACAGCAAGAAGGTCGCAGGTTCAAGACCGCCTTGGGGCCTGGGTCTGGGACCTTTCTGTGTGGAGTTTGCATGTTCTCCCCGTGTCTGCGTGGGTTTTCACCGGGTACTCCGGTTTCCTCCCACAATACAAAACATGCTCAGGTTAATTGGCAAATCTAAATTGCCCATAGGTGTGAGTGTGTGTGTGAATGGTGTGTGAATGGTGTGTGTGCCCCACGATTGGCTGGCGACCATCCACCTGCCTCTCGCCATAAAATGCGCTGGGATAGGCTCCAGCAGACCCCTGCGACCCCGAAAGGGAATAAGCGGGATAGAAAATGGATGGATGGATGGACAATAAACCCATATTTGACCTTACTCCTACACATTTTCCCCATCTTACCCCCTACAAAAACAAACTTTCCCCTCCTTGATATTATTTTCCAATGTAATGGAAATGTGTAATGGTGAATTTCATTACACAGTATATCAGGATCCAGGGTTTGTGGGCTGTTTTCCATAACAACCAAGTAGGCTGTGGTCTCACTGTATGGATAAGAATGGGTAGTAGTGATCAAGTAGCTAATTACATTCACTACTTTACTGTGCTTCGTATTTCCATGTCATGCTTATTTATATCATCAGAGGGAAATACTGCACTTTATCCTGGTTGGTTCAAAACAGATGTAGTGAATACCTTATGCTTACCACATATATTACGAGATGATTGATCATTAACCATCTTTCTAAGTTACCTTTTCTTACATCAGAAATGAGCAACAACACAGACAATGACCTGACTGGGTCCCTGGTCAGGTCTCTGTGGCAACATTTGTCTGAGCTGAAGTTGGGGTCACAGAGCACCTTTGTTGACTGGTGGTCTGTATAGATACAGAACGGTCTAGAGCCAACGTGTGCAATATTTATTTTTCAAATTGATTGTAGTGAATAACCTTAGTTCAAGGGTCCTGTTGGTCATAAAGTTCATTGGCTTATCCAATGTCACTTGTGCCTGAGTCTAACCATCATCAGTTGAAAAGGCCACTCAGGTGACAGTTTTTGTCCAGCAGTGGCAGGAAGGTCAACCCACACTAAATCACCTGAACCGTTTTGATCTGGTGAGCATAGCGATGCTTTTGTTGCACACCTGTATGTGCAACAGAAATAAAAGCAGAGTGCACTCTCTGAACCCCCATATTAACTTGGAGAACCTAGAACCACATTTGATTCAGGCAAACAGGCAGCTCTACCATGGGCTCAGGAAGAAAAGAGCATATTTGGTGGAGGAGTAAATTGTTGTGTTATGCGCAAATTCAACCTGTCAGTGGTGATCCTACCATTAACCTCCTCTGGTGTACAAATATTTTCTCAACTGATCCTTGATGGGCCTATAACAACAAGTAGAGATTACAAATGGTGCGTATAAGCAGCAGTTCAGTCAGGTCAGCTGCAATTTTCTCAAAAGACCTGGATTTGACTTTTTCATAGAGGCCTGTTGGTGTTGAGTCTGTGTTCGCCGCACTTCACAGGCTTTGCACTCAAGATGCCGACGAGTTATGTCACAAGGCCAAAACTATGACCTGTGCTCCTTGTAATGTCTTTTGTGCACTGAACTCTTCAGACACTAAATGTCCACCTAAAGTTTAAAAGCTACTAGAGACTATAGTCTGTAAAACAAGGTCAACTAGCGGAGGCCTGACTTTGCAACACAGACACAAAAAGCCCGGATGAGTTTATTTCAGGTGAAGCTGCTGTAATATTTGAGAACGGTGGCCTAAAGCCAGTCACCACCCAGCTCCTTATTATTTGCATCTGAGGATCAGTTGTTTGAGCTTGGATGAATCACTGCGTGTCCATTGAATGGTCTATATTTACAGCTGCTGCAATATCTGGTGAGGCAGACTGCACATACACACATGTATATGATATTAAGTCTGTGGCAGTGGGATCAATCTTTGAGCAGTGTCAGCTCAGTGGCTAGGGTGCATGTGAATGACTCTACTGGGTCTGTTTGAGTGTGACTGGAAACACATCTCGCCTGATTTGCTGTAACCATAGTGGTGGCAGCGTCAGCTGTCACAGGGTGATAAGATATACCGCACGTATATATAGTTAGGTGGTCACAATGCAAATGTCAAGCAATGGCTGCAAACAGATTTTTCTGTTCATTGTTTTCATACCTTGGTCATTGGATTCAGTGCCAAAAACCAATGTCTCCACACCGCAGATGTGAATGCATGTCGCCTAACAACTCCGCTGGCCATGTTTGTGCGCTGTGATCTGCGCCCTGTGAAATCTGACTCCAGTGTGTTACTGGCATACTAACGCGATTGGAATCAGAATCGGCAGGTTTTGCGCGTCGTCTGTATTCAATTGTCCAATCGCCGGGATCATTTTCAGAGCCCGCCTATGACCCACAGTCCAAAGTCAAAGTCTCCGAGGACAGAAGTGGTTTATGGTTGCGATGATCTGAAAAGGGTTGACACATGGCTCATACTATAGGCCACAGTTCCCTGTCATACATGGGGCAATGGGTCTCTGTTTTTTGTCAAAATGCAGTTGCCATGTGCAACGACATTTTCCATGTCATCAGCATTCATCTGTGACAGAACACATCCGATTGCTGTGTCGGGTGCATCGGTGAAGCACAGAAACTTACGTGAGAAATCTGAATATGGTGCGGATGGTGGGTGTTACACAGAGCATGACGGGAGGCTTTCAAATGCTCTCTGCTCAATCTCAGTCCATAAAATGTCCGTCCTTTCTGAACAAGAGTTTGCAGGGGCACTGACATTTTTTTTTATTTAAACTGGTAAACAAAGCACAGTTACTAAGAGAATAGCTCAAGAAATACTCTCACTTCAGCGTTTTCAGCACAGGCCGGTTTCAGTTTCCTAATGTTTTTTTGGGTCAAATTTTAGTACACGTCCCAAGAATGTCACAAAAATGTCATCAAGGTATACCAGGCATGTTTTCCAGGAGAAGAATGAGCTGACCCATAAGTTGAAGATCTTATCTAATCTTGAGGAAAGCAGTGTGTCATTCTACATAACAATGGTTTATTTCAGGATTTATAGTGTATCAGAGCACAAAGACAACATTGAAGACAGTGTCAAATGTCCAGAGTACCACAAAGTGCTTGGACTGATACTAATTGCTTTATATATGCTTCTCTTAGAAAAGCATGTATTAGGAATAGAAAACCCTCGATGATCTGCAATTTTCTGCTACTATATTTGGTGCTAAACACCACAGATTAAAAAGCCATTTTCACATCTCTTTTTTTTACCAATCTCTTGTCACTTTCTCCTTCACTCCTTTTATTTCCTACCCACTCTCAACCCCCAACAAACCTACTGTCCCGGCTGTGCTGCCGAGAAGCTGATATTAAAACGCGCTGACAATATGACAGTCAACAATCCAATAAGAACACAGTAAATCCATTAGGAAGTACGGTACGATGTTATACTGAGAGACACTGCACCCATAAAACCCATGTTTAACCTTATGTTTACACAGCTTTTGGCCATACGACACAATTTCACTCTTTCACTTACAGCACGCCCTATGCCGGCGGTTGTCACTCAAACACAGATATAAACAGCGAGCCAGAAAAGGAGCATTTCGAATATTTCTGATATTCCCCTGGAAGCAAAACCTTTACAAACCTTTAAACCCCGATGTGAAGGATGAATGTTTGCTGTTTGTATCAATAAATACACTGTGGCAGATAACTCCCACGTCACCGCCATGATATACAGACTATGAATCATGCCTGACTGGCTTGGATCACTTATTCTACATTTTCTGTGTGTGTGTGTGTGTGTGTGTGTGCGTGCATGTATGAAAATCATGAAGGCCATTTGTAGAAAATAGGAATGGTTTTAAAGCCTAAAGCCTTACAAGGTTATCTTTACAACTCACCGTTTACCATTTGAACTCGGCAATAAACCACAGGTATGCTGGGAAACGGAACAAAATCATGATGTGTAGTTTAATGCTATGCAGCTTGCCTTGAAAGTCCACAGTAAAGCTACCTGAGATGACATATCCACTCTCATACCACAATAAGCGTCCCGAAATCTACAATTCATAGATTTTTCATGTTAAAACATGCAAACAGGACAGCAGCTACTGGTTAAGTGTTAAATGATACTGAAACAAATGGTGCAACCATTCCATTTCCTGTGATGCCTTACTGTGGCCGTGCCGGTGACCGTCTGACTGCCGGCGTCCGAGCCGCTCTGATCGCTGTGGCTCTGCGAGGACTGGTACATGTTGAGCGGATGCTCGCTGACGGAGGCCTGGACGCCGCTGTAGTCCTGCGGCGCCGCCGGGTGCTGGTGCGGATGCGGGTGGGCGTGTGGATGCGCGTGCGGGTGTGAAGCCGTGAACTCAGCTGGAATGCCATTCTGGGGAGGAGGGGGGGCGAACTGGGCCGACGGGTAAGCCTGGGCCATGGATGGGTCCGGTGGCGCCGGTGTGTCCTGGTTACCCTGTACAGCCACAAAAAAAATTGCATGATTTATTTCATAAAACCATTTCCTGCATTTCCTTACTAAAAACTTAACTTAAATGCACAATATGTCAATTTCTGTCACTATGGGGTCTCTCAGTCATCTTCTACCTAATGCTGATATTTGCTCAGCTCGTCGCTCTTGATGTCTACTAGAAAATCAATCCTTTATTTTTAAGACATTTCAACAAATTATGATAGCCAAATTAAATGGTTAGTCCGTAGATTTACGACGTTGGTGAGTGGATGTTGTATGGCTTGAAATAAAGATAAGTGAGTTGGGAGAGAGCCAGTGATGGAGAGAGTGAGAGAAAAATGAATTACATTCTGGATGAATAAGCCAAGTTACAATCTACAGATACCTGGACCTAAAGGTAGAAACAAATACAAGCATCAGAACACGACCCAAACCTACAGCAATAAATGGGCCCTATTTTGCCATTCACTCAGTTTAATATGTATATTTTTCTTGTCTATAAAATAAATGCATATTTTAATGGACCAAAAGCACCAGTACATTACCGTTCAAATCTTTGAGGTCACCCAGACATTTTTGTTTTTTTCAAAGTCCCACTTTTATTTAGCACTTGATAAACTTGATAAATGGATATCAAATATAGTCAAGACATTGACTAGGTCGAAATTATGATCTTTATTTGAAATACTAAACTTTGCTTTCATCAGAGAATGCTCCATCTAACCAGCTAAACTGTTTTTAGCTGTGCAACATATTTACCACAGGGGTTTTCTAATCATCCATTAGCTTCTAAAGCAATTAGCAAACACAATGTACAATTAGTGATGGTTGCTGGAAATAGGCCTCTATGCACCTATGTAGGTATTACAGTAAAACCTCATCGTTTACTACGTTAACAATTTATGGTGTGTGTGTTTATGAATAGTTTAATGTTATCTTTATTAAAAATCTGGGCTTTCCTTTAAAAATAAGGACATTTCTAATTGACCTGTTAATTTAGACCTGTAGCAGCAATGCAGTCTGCCATTTTACACACTTAAAAAATCACAAAGATCCTGTTTATCTGTGCTAGAAGAAATCACCTGGTCAGATATTGCATGTTACCCTATTTGCCAATGTACTGGCATTGCTTAAAGGTATAGGATGCAGAATTTCATTAACAAAGAAATGTATCGATTGGCCTGTGGATCTGTGAGAGGTATCATCAGGCAAAGCCGCATGCTGTTTGGAGGTTTCACATCATAGTTCACCACAAGCTCTGGTCATTTAGCTCACTCGACCACGACTGCTCTCTCTCTCTCTCTCTTTGAACGCCAGTGTTTACAAAGCACAACAGACAAATCCTGCACTCTCTAAAGAACACTTAAGGAATTGATACTGCTACAGAGTCCATCACAACCGACACTTTAGTAATTAATCTTGTTTAGTCCTTTATTGCATTGAGTGTCAATAAACACATTTTCAATGCACTCCGATTGGATGAGCTTGTAGTATTCTTCAGTGACTTCTTACTGTAATCAATAAATGAACTCCACTGACTTACACACACGCATGCACAAACACACACAAGCATGCATTAATTTTAATATCTGAGTTCACATTAGTCAATAAAATGATTTGGCCACAAACAATAGTTAATGCACAAGCTTTGGGAGTCTCAAAGACATATGTTTCTCTTCTTATTCGTATCCCCTTTTGTTATGGGTGCAGGAACAGTGATTCCTCCATATATGGTGACTGCAAATTATCAGAAATTATGAACAAAAATTTGCTGATGCCTGAGCTTTTTAGCCATCTGCCATCTGCAGCCCCTCACAACCTGTTTGTGCAAATTACCTAGGATTCCCAATACAATAAACACAAGGGGCTATATTTGTAAGAAAAGGAAAGAGAGCAAAAAACGTAAAAAAAAAAAAAAAATCATATTAAAAATTCACAATGCATAGTGATCCAACAAAATAAATAATCACTATCATCTTTATTCAGACATTATAAGTATTATTACATATAATAATCATCCTTGTTTAATAAATTACAGCTGCAAAAAGCTTAAAAATTCTGGTGGTTATATTTAATTGCTTACATTTATTTATCCCTAATTTAGTACTTAACCTATTTGATATTCTGCCTTTATAGTGTTATTTTGTTGGGTGAGGGACATGAGTGCATCTGTAATGAGATCGACCACAAACATTATCCCTGCACAAGCTCATCTGTGGCATTTCATTAACTCACAATCATACAGCGCTTGAAGAAAATTTCTCCCTCTTTCTCTGTCTGCCATTTTCTCCAAAATGCAATTTTAAGGGGAAATTGTACAAACAATTCTCGTCCAGACAGGATCTGAAAATACCAAAGAACTACAGTGACCATTTTTATCATCTAGTGAAAGAAAGACCAAATAATGAATGCTTGATTTTTTTTGCCAAAATCATGTTACATTCTGAAAGGAGGAGCCCTCAACACCCAATACAAGTCATCTTTCAACAAAGAGTGAGTTGAGATTGATGGTTCATCATTATGGGTTTACGTTAAAACCCCAACTGCCTTACTTCATCAGGCAAATGGCCTCCTTGACAGGATCAAAACTGCGTGGTGTGACGCCATGCCTGCTTTGTGGAGTGTACCTCCTTTAACATAGCCTAGTGCTATTAGGCTCTTATACTATACCACTCCTGATTAACTTACTTGAAGGCAGGTTTAAAACTATTGCATCTGACCAGAGCCGCACTGGATCTGCTGTAATCAATCATTAACATTTGATCATGATGCATGTCATGTGCATGAGCGTGCCAGAACCAGCCAGAAATCAACTCACCAAAGATTGCTTTTGCTCCACCTTCTGGATATTCTGCATTGCCTCTTGATATTCCACAACAAATCAAATGGCTTTGCTTACATCTTTTTCTTAGCTGCAAATACTGAACTACAACCATAGACTGACTACAACTCAAACTAGCGTACAACCTTAATGTCATTGTTCTCAGCCACACTGTCTGTTCATTGTTTGGACAGGCAACTATAAGTACTATAACTATAAGTATAAGTATACTAAGTATAAGTATAGTGAAAAACCCAGGCAGAGTACTGAAGGAAAATGAAAATTTGAGCTAATTACCCTCACCTATGGTGACAAACTCTGTCCTAAAGAACAATATCATGAACACAAGTGGCTGAAATGAGTATCTCAACCAATGCGTCTGGGCTCTTGATTAGAGATTGGTCACTCCTGACGGAGCTCATAGTAGAACCACTGCTCCTCCACATCGAGAGGAGCCAGATGAGGTGGTTCAGGCATCAAGTAAGGATGCCTCCTTGATGCCTCTCTGGTGATGTATTACAGGGGGCCCTGGGAAAGACCATTGTCTCCCACCTGGCCTGGGAACACCTTGGGGTTCCCCTGGAAGAGCTAGATGAAGTGGCTGGGGGGGGAAGTCTGGTCTTGACTGCAGAGTCTGCTACCCCTGCGACCAGGCCACCTATAACCTGTTCAGCGATGGCTTTGGCTGGTACACCATTGGCTAGAACATCAATTATCCTGCACTGCTGCAGGAAAAATGGCCACCACCGACCTTGCAGCTATGACACACCATCAAAAGTGCAGCCTGGTCATAAAAAAACAAATACTCCTCATCTATAGGCTGGATATTTATAGATATCGCTTCATTCATATGATGACACCTGGGTGTGTCACAGGGCTTTGTAGGTGCTAGTGTGGCCACCTTTTACTTGCAATTAGTGACCTCATTCATGATCTTACATGGGTGCCAAGAGCCTTTTTGCAAACGAAAACCTGTACATGCTCAGAGAAAGTCACGGGAGGTGTGTCCTTGCTTCCTTCGCAACACAACACATTCAGTTCCGCTGCACCAGCATTGTTAATGGAGGTGGGGGCCCGGGTACGACTGACAACCAACTGACCTCACACAGGCGACACTGATTAGAGATCCAGAAATGCACCAGCAATTATTGCTTATCACCACAGGTACGGCCAAAAAAAGAAAATGAAATGAAAGATCTATAAGATTGCGCCTTTAATGTGACTGGTTAGTTCAAAAGATGGAGTCAAAACAACCCCCCCATAGAATAATCTTAGTGAGAATGGTGCATTTAAGAAAAAAATGTGGTTCCAGCTGACTTGCTGTGATTCACAAAAACAACAAAAAAGAAAAACGAGTGGAGAAATTGAAGGGAAAGAACGTGAATGTGCCTCCAAATACAGAGTGGTGTGTAAGTATGTAAAGAGGGGGAGAGAGAGAAGGAGAGCGAGAGAGAGAGAGAAGGAGAGCGAGAGAGAGAGAGAGAGAAGGAGAGCGAGAGAGAGAGAGAGAAAAAGAGAAGGGAGAGAGACACTGAGAGAAAGAAGGGGGGAAGGATGCAGACAGTGAGTCTTGGCTAAACGCTCTGCTGTGTAATGAGAACCACATTTAGAAGGCTGAAATATGCTTTACGTGGCAGAGCACTGCACACACACACACACACACACTCTCCCTCTCTCTCTCTCTCTCTCTCTTAACTGAGGAATACAATAAAAAAGGGCAGAGAGAGAAAGAAGAATTTCTCTCCTTCAGGTTAAAAACTGTGTCTGGTATTTCTTCCCTTAAGACCATTTTTGAGTGTACTCCAATCTCTTTTAATTTTGAGATACGCTGAACACTGCTCCATTCACTGTCTGTCACACAACTGAGATCACCATAACGTCTTCAAGATTTCCATAAGAGACTTCAGCGCTGGGTTTCGTCATGCTGCATCTGCCCAGTCGGCGTTCTCAATGAAAGCCACTTTACCAGATGACATGAAGACTTTTATTTGTAACTTCACAAAAAAAAAAGGAATATGTCAAATTGTGCTTTATTTTCATGGCTCTGACCATCGTTCCCCTCAGTATAACCACGTACTCACAGTCATTGCTGAGATCGAGAGAGTCAAGAAATACAAGCGGATGATGCAGGCAGGTTGTAAACAGTTTATCCGCATCAGCTACATCACTTTATTTGGATTATAAACTGAAAGTGAGTGTGCCTTCCTATTACCTGATGTCAGTACTTTGTCCAGTATGTTGTGGCCAGGGTTATAAGAATAAAATCTGATTTGTTATACAAAATGTCTGAAAGCTACTCCAGCTCCGGAACCACTGAGTACTTTGTGTTATTTATTGTATTTAATACATAACGTAGCATGTTAAGATTTGTTGGTTTGTTAATGTTGCACATCATTGTCTGTGACTGACACTTCTAACTGTCCTACCTATACACACCTACCAGCATCTCTAGCTGTCCAACAGTTACTAACAACACCAACTATCTGACACCTACTGATACTTCAAATGGTCCTCCAACACCTACTGACACCTCCAACTATCCTACAATCACAGACACCTCAATCTGTCCTACAGCACCTACAACACCTCCAACTGTGCATCTATCAGCCCCTTTGCCTGTCCTAAGCTCAAACTGTCTGATTACCCTCATCTCCAAAGCTCAGTGATTAACAATGTGTGTGTGTTTTATTGGTTTAAATAAAAGCTACTCAACTCTGGAACCACTTACCGCCGCCTAGTCTTGTTTGTTTCGCTAGTGTTTTACGTCACTGTCCGCGACCAGCACCTCCAACAGTCCTACAACACCTACTGACTCCACGAAGGGCTCGGTGATTAACACCACATTTTTCCTGGTTTAATCCGTAATGAAATGCACTAAATATTTATTGACTTACAACAGCCAGGGGCAGTGACTACATACAGCTTTCAGAAGTCTGCCATCACAGTGGGGTTGGCAGATTTTGGTATGTTTGTGCAGGTAATGCAGAGACTTGGTCAATAATGGTCCAGATCTATAGATGATCTATAGACATAATAAATACTATGGTTAACACACAAGTCTTAACATCACAAAATGTAATTTTAACAATTGTGCATTTTAATGAGTCAGGTTTAAAAGTGTTGGTACTCCAGATTCTATTCCATCCAAGTTGTCATCACTCATACAGTCAGATAATGTCTTTACCTGTGTCCTTCAGTAAAATGACAGAGGTTTGAACTCTTATTTTTTTCCATGCAAGTATTCTGAGCATTTAGCAGACCATAACTTTTTAGGTTGACTGAATTTGAATTATATTCTAAATTCAAAAGCTCCAAAGCCAGCAGATGAGCTGAAATCCTGGGAAGGGATTAACTCCTATTCTACATACAGCATTGGAATATTTAAAGACAGATGTGAAAAACCACCAAACACACCATACAAGAACAACATTGTTGTAATATTGTTGTACGCATTCCGTTACACAGAAATAAAATAAATGATAACATTTCTCCCGCTCTCCTTTCATTTTTTACATGACTGTTGTTATCTCAGCTGAATGAATACAACAGACTTTCTTAGTTTCATTTCTAAAACAGAGCTGCAGCTCTCTCTGAAGCATAAAATCATCAAAGCTTTTTAGCACAGATGAAGATGAAAGGGTGAAGTAAGAAGACAGAGATGTGTGCATGTGCATGTGCGCACACACACACACACACACACACACCCACGCATAAACAGTGCATGCAGCCTGTGAACTCTCACACACACACAAACACACACGTAACCCCACGACAGAAGCATGCAGCATGCTGCCTTCTGCAGTCGCAGCGCAAACAGAATGGAGCGAAGGGTATAGAAGTGACAATGAGGAGAGAGAGAGAAAGAGCGAGAAAGAGAGAGAGAGAGGGAGAGAGAGAGAGAGAGAGAGAGAGAGATGGAGGAAAAACAGTGTGTATTCTCAGAAGTACCTGCTCTACCATCTTGCCTCTGCCTTCCTCCATGCACATCCAGCTGCGCTATAAAGTCCAGCCAGTGTCTGCCTACAGCTAGCATCAATTATGGATGGTGTGTGTGTGTGTGTGTGTGTATGCGCGTGTGTAATGGGGGAACGAGCAGGAGGAGGAGGAGGAGGAGGAGGAGGAAGTGCCACTGTGAATGAAAGCAGCATTCCATAAAAATGTTTTCACTCCTCTATATTCTCTTCTCTCTCACGACCTCTCCCTTAGACTTTATTTCTACATGTGTTTCCCCCCCAGTTTGGCTTCTTCCTTTTTCCATTATTCAACCATACGACCAACCCTTTCCGCAGACTATTTTTTTTTTTCAATTTCCTAACAAAACTACTTCCGTCACTTTTTTAGGTGAATGATTGATCTCAGGGCTACGCTGCATCCCAGAGAAGAGAGGTTGACAACTCCTCACCTGGCCACGTTTAACAGCTATAAATCCGTTTGGTTACAAGTGGGATAAGATGACAACATGCAAACTGTAGATTGTTTCAAGCAAACTGCAGCTTTAATGCTTGGGTAAATGAATGGTCGCATTTCCCTGCAACCAGGGTCCATATTTTGGTGGGAACCATTTCCATTGGAGTATGCATGAATTTTCAACTAGGTCTTTAAACAGGCGGTCTGAGTATCCATTTTATATTACTTAATGCCCATGAACTTCCACTAACAGGTTCACAATGTTTCCAATGTCTTAAAGGAATAGTTCTTTATTTGGACAGCTAGTCCCATTCCCCATGTTTCTGGCATATATCTAAAGCCGGGAGATCATGATTTCATTGATGCCTCTCATATTGAGCTTTGTGGAAGTTTCCCTTCGACTAAATTTTCAACAAAATGGAAGTGCAAAGGGCAGATTTGAATCTGAGTAGAAAAACCTATTTGACTTCCAAAATCCAGCCGTCCAAAATACTCATCTATCCCTTTAAAATAACAGTGTCCATATGAACAATGAAAGGTGTTTTCCACTAATCATTTCAGGACGAGACAATAAATTAAAACAAATATTTATAAACTTGGGTTTACTTTGGTCATCAAATAGACACATTTAATGTCTCTATCCCTGAAAATAATGATCATTGGTTTTGATATCCACCCATCCTTACGGACCCACCTTGCATACATGAGCCTGAATGATTTTGCTTTTTACATAATGTGGGTGCTGAGGGTGAAAATGACTACTCCAGCAGTGGTAACTAGAAATTACTACTGTGTTTGGGCACTGCGCCCATTTTAAGTGTTGTCTAAATAAGGCCTGTGCTTTATTGAGTCACAACATTACATTAAAGTATATATTGATACATGCCCACAAGAAAGAATACCATTTAAAGTGACTTATTATGATCATTTCCAGATCTGTAAACTACAGCAGCTTATCATTAGTCACTGTTTCTTAATTTTATATTCTTATTTAAAATTCTTATCTTCCACTGACCCTTATGCAGCATTTGTTTAGCAGTGTTGCAGAGTTATTTGATGACTATACATGACAAATGTGTGTTTTCGTTGACGCGATGAGTGAAGATGAAAATGTTAGTGGGTGGACTAACAACATTATAAATCGCATGAAAAGTCGGTCAAAGACTTAAAATATCAGAAATTCTGTTAATGGCGATGTTCTCCTAAACTGTCCTTGTTGGTCACTAGCTATGTTCTCCCCTCTGCATGCCTGCTTCATTTACTGAAAGACATATAGCATGACAAACTAATAAAACAAATATTATTTGTCACTTTGGAGACAATTAAATAGGAATGTCTGACATTGTCATATTATAATATCACAGAAAGAAAGGGAAAGCATAATTCGTCCACTTCAACTATACCTGTCCGTTCTATATTCAAGGACTAAAACATACCTGTGTGTTAACATCTTGATAAACTAATCTGACTGGGAAGGAAATCACATCCATGCTTAATTTTTAAAATGTTTTTTCAATCATTCTGGAGAATGCAACAATTTTGACAAATGGGAGGCATCAGAGGACAAAGAAAGGACGGAAATAAAGAAACCAATTAGAAAAGGGCACAAGTAACTGAGACCTGAAGAGCTTAAAATGATAGAAGAAGATAGAAGCACAACCTTTGCTTACCCCACCCCACAAACTCAAATATATCTCTTCCTGGCAAGTGAACTGTTGCTTCAGCTGACTAGAAAATAACCTCTTGCTAAGTCGTGTCTAAGGTCCATGCTATTTACTGGAGTACTGAGGAACATTACCATTTCATGAGAGCCATATGGGATGGTAATGATTGTTCCAGGTACTAGCCAGGGAAAGCATTTCCAGGGAAACTGTGTTAGGCTCATGAAAAACCTGCAATTTTGATTGCAAAACTTGTGAAAAAGTGAATGAACGGCCCTATTGCTGTTCCTTTGGCGTAAGTCTGTTAATCAAGGAGGCACTTCTCTTCACGTTGGGTGGTTCTTCACTTCATTGCATATCTCTTTGGTTGTGCATCTGGCAGCTTTTTGATTTCTATTGCACCCAACTGGACCCGATAAGTCAAGGCCCCCTCTCAGTTTTAGCTCCTGGAGGCCCAGACTCCCTCTTCTGAACCAGGTGCGACCAGTTTGCTTTGGAAGACCCCACCAGAGGCTGTTGGCAATTCTAGGAAGGGGGGTTATACTATGTGATGACCACATCTGGCAGGTTTTTAGTGACTTAAGCAGTTACCACTGGTGACAGATAAATCAGTTTAATGATGTGACAACAATATGGTTAAGGTTGAGTTGTGTTAAGGTGAACCATGTGGGATTGACTTTGGACTTAACTGAACTGTTTAAAGGTCAAGTGTTTGTTGAACCCACCCACCTATAAACCCTGACCCTGACTCCCTGTCTGTATTCTGTTGCTCTAAAACAACATTGCCCGGTTTCCTCCTCAGTACTCGCCAACCCTCTCAAATTTTACTTGGAGACTCATTGTGTTTTCATAAATTTTTTCATAGCCTGGTCCTTCCAGACTCTCGTACTACATTTCATTTTGTACAAAGAGTCTATGTAGGAAGGCGTAGCCACGCTATGGTTTTCATTTCCCTCTCCCGGTCACGATTCTCCCATATTTCTCCAGCTTTATGACAAATTCTCACGCAAACCTGTGTCTGGCATTGAACAGCATCTATAACTCCACGCCTGTGACGTTCTACACCCAAAACATTTCCAGCATGCAGGTGTAGCTGCTCTCCTAGTTCCTCCTCCATCTTGTTGCCAACAGGCGGCCGGTTTGTTGCACTTATCTGCATGCGCTATAAATCATTAAGTGATATTCTGCTGTAAACATTGTAAGTTTAGTCTCTACATTGTTTCTGAAAAATATAATGTTTGCTGCTGGGCAAATATTAGCATGAAATGCAGCAGTAGACCTATTATTTTTTGTTATTTGTATTATTTAAAAGTCACTGGAATGCAGGAGACTCCGCAACCGCTTGAATTATCCTAAGGAAAGGTCCAAAGAATCCCTACTTTTTAGGTCTAGAGGCTGGTAGTATGGCAGCAGGGGTCTTGGTATAGATTGTTAAATGTAGAAGCACATCTGTTCCATCAAGGGACTCGCATCTTCTTGCTCACTAGTGAAATCTTTACACATCTGTATTAAAAAAGTAATATGAGCCACTGGATGGTCAAGGAGTCAATCAAAGCTTCTTTAAAATGCTACATAAAAAGAACCCGACCTGTTTGATTACTTGGACTGTTGGGCCAAATATCCACAGCAGTGTTTCCTTGTTCCCGCGTTATCAATGACATTTAGTACAAAGTTGCCCTCAATTAGAAAACCCTTTAAAACATCAGCTGCCACAGTGTCACTCTTTACTATTAACCCGATCAGGATTTAACAGGAGCTGACGGCTTTAATTAATGCTTCATGCGCGTGCTGTGATGTGTGTGTGTGTGTGTGTGTTTCCCTAACGTGTACATGCGTACACGTGTGCGAGCATCGCCGCGTAACACGTGTGCGAGCTGTTACGTCAGCTTCTCGTTTCTGGTGTTTAACACTTGTTCGTTTGCCTAACGAGGGCCCACAGATGTTGTTCTGTTGTCAGGATCAATGTTTGCGCTGTGTAGTAACTGAAAGCTGTTACAACAGCACATGCAGCGAGCTGAGAGGGAGGGAGGGAAACACAGATGATGGTGATATGGACCCATCTGTTTAGCTGAGAGGTGTTTGTATCTCGCACACACTAAACTGTTAACAATCCTGATGAATCACCTCATTTAACAGTAAAGCCTTTTTCTTTTCCTTTTTTTTATTTCCCAATGTGGCGGGGTAATATGTGTATGTACCATTATGCAACTACTTTATGATCCAACATTACTTTCCAAGAATCTTCCTCGTATCCTCATGACACATGACTATGTTCATCAGTGCCTGCCAAACAGACCCAATAGCTGTGTATAGGTTATTAAATGAAATATGTTAACGACAATGCCACAGCTACTTTATATGAGCCCACATGGGTGCTAAATAGTTGGACCAGATCTTCTATAAGGGGATGATCAAATGACGCACGCCTGTGACTTGGGCTCTTGAACGATCTTCGCTTTGTTCCTTGGTGCATTAAGTATAAGATATGTCCGATGAAGCTGAATGTCGCTACCTTGCCGCAGCCTCTCTCTGCTCTGTCAGTTCCAGCATCCACACACACACACACACACACACACACACACGATGGATAACCAGGTGACGATAAAGCCCAGCATATACGTTGCAACACCGTTCTGGGCATTCGGACGCTTTGCTCTGCCGAATTTCAGACTGTATGTACCAGACTAGCTTTTCTTTTGCCTGTTTTTTCTCTTCCTTATCAATACCAGACTGAACCAGTGTGTTTGTTTGGAACTTGGAGAAGCCGTTTGTGGTGGCTTAACTGAACCAATCACAGCCATCGCGGTTTATGTCAACACGACACATATTTAGGATTTTTTTGGGAGTTGCGCATCAGCCTTCAGCCTACAGCATACAGGTGTGCATCGACGCCATAGTTATGGACGCAGAGGGAGAAACGAGGCCTAAGTGGAAGACTACTTGAGTTGTTGACCATCTATGCTCACTATTGGAAGCACAATAAAATTTCTCTATTAAAAACAAAAGAGTCAGACAAGCTAAAGCTAAAGTTGTCTATATTTTGCCTGTTTTTCTTAGTTTGTCATGTACATTGTGAACTTGTGAACGTGTGAAGGTGATAATCCTTACTCCCTGAGGTCAAGCAATAGACGTTAAAGGGATACCTTTAGTATATTTTGGAAATCTAGCCCCATTTCCCACCTTCCTGCTATGTATCTGAAGCATTAAGATCATACCTTTACCCATTCCTCCAGTATAGCACTCATGGTGTAATCTTACTTGTTGTCAATATGTAGTCCTGCGAGTTATAGATTACTTGCTAACCGAATAATAAACCGGAAGTAGATTTGTCTCTGAACTATGTTGAAAACCACAGTATGGCTCGATTAAACCTCTGCCTCTGAAAATGAATACAGGTCTAGTTAAGTATAGACAAATGTATTTACACCTTCTTTCTTTTTCGCCTTTACTGTTCCAAAAGCCAGGAGTGACTTGTCAAGCTCTATTTTTAGAATTGTGATTTTAATGTCTTCGTACATGTGTCCCACAAACAATGTACTGTGTTGCTGTGTTCCTGGTAAGGTCTGGCATCCATCAGTGGCTGACCTGTTGTTCGAACACACAATAATATGCGAAGAGTACAATGGCTGATATTGTGAATGAACATGTGCTGTTTGGTGTCTGTTTAAAATCTGTTTAAAACATTGAGAACATAACACTACTCTTTACTTCAGTGTTAAAGGAGGATCTGTCTGGTGCATCTTGGGCTGAATTCTGGCCTTTGCGTGTGAAATGTCTTTGTAATCCTGATTCTTTGCTAGGATGAGCAAGCTGCACTAATGCTGCCATCATTACTGCAGCATTAGTAATAGGCCAAGAAGTCGGTGGGTACTGTCCAGTCCTTGACCGACATGTTTTTGTCTGATATCTCAGGACGTGGCTGGACTTCTTCTCAGTCCATTCAGGGTCCGTGGGCACATTTTCACGGTTCATTTCACCCATTTAAAATCTGATTTCTGACAGAGAGGCCTGCCATAAATTGTAACAAGACCTGGCGGATATGACCGCCATGCAGATGAGTCCAAGCCACACCCACACACACACACACACAGACTTTGAATTAGCTTTCTGGTGTGTGTGAGTGTGTGTGTGTGTGTGTGTGAGAGAGAGAGAGAGAGAGAGAGAGAGAGAATACCCAGCACATTCTGCTGAGGCTAATTGAAGGTTTTCACCTACCAAGTACTTTGTTCATTCATTCCTCAATCGCACAAACCCCACTGGGGACATCACACTGTCACACTGTGTAAGAGTGAGTGAGTGTGTTTGGTGTGTCATTAAAATATAATCAACATCGCACCATGTCATTCTTTATTGCAGTCAAGCTTTTGTTAATGTGATGTTTAACTAATTTTCATCCTATTTTTAATTAGTGACAGGAAGAAAAAAAAAATAAGCTCTTTGAGGAATCATGAGAATTGTTTTTTTAACTTTAAGAGTGGGCATTCCTGTGTATGTGTTTATTTGACAACTCATGAAAAAAGACTTAAAATAGAACTGTTAACTGCTTAAGGGCAGGGCATTTGCGCAACTTTTCAACACACAAGGTAACTATCTAAAGACCTGGTGACGTACTAGACAAGTTTCATTTTTGTTAGCTGGAGGAGGGTTTGGTGGATGGCTCGAATCTTTACTTCATAGATTGGAGCTTTACTATTATTTAGCATATTTTGAATCAAACCGTGATTTTGTGACCACAGATTTTGTGTCTAAACCTAACCATTAAACAGTACTTGTACAAATCCCTGTGTGTCGAAAAAACGACTAAAGAGGATACTATTCTATGTCGACGATTTGGGGAGTGATTACTCTTTACGTCAAAAATGACGCAAATGTCCTACCCCTGTTCATCTTAAAGTAACTCAGGGGGATCCTGACCATGCAAACGTCCCACCCTTTGTCTGTCATAAAGGGACTTGAGGAGATCCTGACCATACGTCACTATTTTGGCGAGTTTGGAGCAATGTGTTGCATCAGCAGTGATGTCGAAGTATAAGCACCATCATTTTGCAACCTCCGCCTAGCTATCTCAACTTCAAACATGCAGTTTGTTAGTGAATTCTAACCTGGTGTACGCTTGTTTAAGGGTTCCATTTAATGAGAACAGGACTAGCTGCAGAACTCATGTCTGGGGTCTGCTAATGAGAAGAGACATGGTCAAAACAATACCAACTCTACTCCAGCACACTGCCAAGTCAATTTTCTAAAGCACCGAATCATAACCAAAGTTATCTCATGGCATTTTTCATAATAGAGCGGGTCTAGACGAGACCCTTGGTAATACTTACAACTACGGGCACGGCGTTCCCCCAGGAGGGAGCACTAGCTGATGGCGGTAAGAAAAAAAGAGACTTGTTTTCTGTCACATTTCAATCAATTTGTTCTGAATGACTTCATGCCATTACCTTTGCTAAGGAGGTATTGTCTTTGTTGACGTTTGATGTCTGTTTATTTATCGGTGAACAGGATTATGGAAACACCTACTGCGCTTATTTTAATTGAGCTAGATGTTAGTGTAGAATTAGCCAGGAGCCAATCCATAAAATCTTTGGGCTGATCCCACTGATGATGAAAGAAAAAACTAAGAAATTATTTTCTGTTTGAAGGTTAAGACATGCTTGAAGTTTTGCCAAATGATTAGTTTCATCTGGCTTCAATAATGAATATTATAAAGTAAAATCTGCATAACAGGGAATATTTATGTAGTATTTCCTAATAATGTCACCTAAAGGAAGCATATGTAATGTTAATAGCATTGGTCCATGCATAGAACTCCATGTCTCAATGGATGTAAAGATATAATAAAATAATCCTTTGTACTGCGAATATAAAAAAAAATCAAAAATTCACCCTGAAAAAAATTCAATGCCACATTTAAAACTTTGGATCAAAGAAGGCTGACTATATTTGGACGGCATATAGGTGAGGTGTCCAATTTGAATCCTTACAAAGACGGCATGGCCTGCCAGGATCAAATTTTATTTAGGTACTTACAAGTCAGCAGCTATATCGAAAAGAGTGACAGGAGCTCACTGCAGCAAAGGAACAGGAGACCGCTGCAGCTCGACAGGAATAGAGTTTATACTTCTGCTACTTTGTAGCTACAGTGTCGATGCAGACACTGTAGTGTTCTGTAGGCTGATGTGCACCAAAAAAATATCCTAACTACGCGTCACAGTGACGCCAACTGCGAGGACTGTGAGTGGTGCAGCTCAGCCGCGATGGCTGTACATGCCTCCTCACTGGGAATAAGCTCAGCTCATTTGTCACCTAATTAATTTTAATCAGCTACTGCAATGTCAAAGATATGTTTGTGTAGGTAAAGTGTTTTATTTTCCATATTTAATACATGACAAAAATCCATACTTCTATAGTAATATACCTAATCAGCACCTAATCTTTCCCATTGGCTTGCAAATATACCGTTAGAAACATTTGCACAGAACAAAACACGTCCTTATTTGTAGATTAGAAGGAGAGAGGAGCTACAAAGTTTTTATAGGTTGGTATTCCATATTTCTTGTTTCGTTTTATGGTGCTGTCTGGTTGTTATTCCCGCCGTGATGACAATGACAATGATGTTGCTGCGTGCAAATACTATTTTAAATGAGTCAAGAAGTTTGCTGTCTACAGAGGATCGTCTGACACACACACACACACACACACACACGAACACACACACACACACACATTACAAGTCCTCCAAGAACATAAAAAAATGTTCTTCCTACAATGTTTCCAAGGCAACATGAAGATGAGCTTCCACCCGCTTTGATCAAGTGTATCGCGGCCAATGCTTTAAAGTGATCCAAAATCCAGTGTGTGTGTGTGTGTGTGTGTGTGTTGGGGAGGGGAGAAGAATAAAAATAGACAAATCCAAAAACTATGAGAGAAGCAACTGAACAGCAGCCCTTTTTTTTTACACAAATTCCTAGAAGATACAGCAAGTTATATTTATGTATGTTTAACCTATTCATTACAATATAGATTTTCATATAGTGTTACACTACTGCACATTACTAATTTTCCTGCACTCACCACTTAAAGAGTCAAACAATGCAAAACTAAACTCCTGCCTTTGGAATGTCAGTACATTCTGTTACACTATAATAGTACTACTGTAATAGGCAGAGTGCTGGACCTACACAGCCCATTGTTGCTCTGATTGCTTTTATTCTTGATTTGATTTTGACCCTAATTTCGTAAAAATGCTGCATTTAATGGTTTGACATGTCTCACTGCGCCATCTGCTGCTGTCCAGTCGGTGGTGGAAATTCACCATTTTCTTTGGTTTACCAACCACCAAAAAAGAAAAAAAAAAACACCACAGGAGGAGAAGAGGAGGAGGAAGAAGAGCTACAGTAAACATTAATTACTTTTTAAATCACTTGACCTTCTATTCCTCATTTCAGTAAGAGGCCAAGACAAACAACAGACTCCAACACCGCCCAACAAAATAAATAATTAAATGAAGCTGCATTCATGAGGCCAAGTGTATGAAAATGGCCCAAGTTCACAAAACGAGGACACAACGTACATGTAACAACATGATGTCAGGCCTCTGCAGTGCAAATATTTCACCCACACGTGACCCCAAAAGTAGGTTTGTGCTAATTAACAAAATGCAAGGTCTAAAGGTAGATTATGTCCATATTGAATATACATTCTCTAAATTCTTTTAGTGACAGTAGGAGGGTTGTGTTCTAAAAGGTCAAATAGCGGTATCGCCAAGCTAGTGTAATAAAAGCATGAATGACATGTAAACATCAATCACGTTGTATTTGTTACATCATATAATCATGACAATCACAGTGAAATGTAATCATGTAATCATCTGCAGAGTTAATACAGACTTTTTTTTGTATGAAAGTCCAGGGTCGACATTATTCTTAAATGAAGATAAAGACGGCGAATCTGATGTGGAAACTGCATATATAAGGCCACAATGACAGTAACCATATGTTATTTTTATTATTATTGTTCCTTATGTTCAACTGAGCATGAGTTGTAATCACTCGAGGTCCCTGCTGTCCCCTGCTCCAGAGCACTGCTATCAGGTCAGGATTTAACAAGAGAAATATATATTTGTAATGGCTCAGCAACAAGCTTCACTGAGCACATTCGTGATCATTTCCTCAGAGGACTCCCTCTTCATTGGGATGAGTCTGCTCCCGCTTTTCCACTACTGCCCCCGTCAGGACGAATTCTACACTACACGACTACTCTGGCACAGCTTGTGTTAGGAGGTCAGCGTCACCTTTTCCAGCCATAAAATACACGCGTTGTAATGTTTGAAAGACACGGATGCAACGGCCAATTAATTATCTATACATAACCAAAATGGGATGAAGATGGTAAAGGGACAATGAGCCTGTGGGCGTGTGTGCACATGCACACATTTGTGTGTGTGTGTGTGTGTGTGGCAGGGTTTTCCTACAGTACAGTATGCTAATTCAGCATCAGAAATTTACTTCATTTCCATCACATCTGCTACAGGCATTAATTCTAATACTTGGCTTTGGGGCTTGTAATTGCATGATTTGCATTTTTCTCTATTATAAGTAATCTAGGCTGCACACACACACACACACACACACACACACACACACACAAACACGCACGCATGATCAGGCTCTTTTGTGCTAAAGTAAACACACACGCACAAAGAAAGCTGACATTCTGGCACTCAGTCAGGTAGCCACTGTATAACCAGGGACTGGGTTCATTGGGAACTGCTTTGTCAACACACACTCACACACACGCACACACACACACTTCATCTCCATGGAGTCATTTCCATAATCTACTAAAACAGGCTTTTCTCTGCACCGCAGCAGCTCCCGCATGCAAACGAGGGATATTCCTCCATCGGAACAAAGAGTGTGCATGTTGACCTGTGTGTGTGTGTGTGTGTGTGTGTGTGTATGTGTGAGAGCCCATCAGGTCTCTATTGTCATGCGTTATCCCTTCAGCTTTTGCTTTAACATTTTTTACTGTAATGTCGGCACAGTTTTTCCATTTTGGTCCCAACATTTTTTCTTTTTTTTTTGCCCTGACATCAGGACATTTTCGCATTTTGTGAAGAACGAAAAAAAAGGCTCGAGTCGAGAAGTTCAAAACCCACTTTCACACCTCCGCACACCTGACCTCCCTGTTTTGGAAAATTACTCAAATCGTCGGGGGCACAGTTTACTCCAATCTGGCCTTCGGAAAGCGGGTTTCAGGCGCAGCTGGATTCGACAATCTCTCTAGGAGCGCGAGGTCTTTACAGGGCGATGTCGCGTAACTACTGGCTCCAATCTGCCAAAGCCCAACGCTTAACCAGTGGGAATCCTCTGCTGAAAATCCAGCTCACCGCTTAAAAGAAAATGGAAAGATATTTGAACTTATGTTAAAAGCTGAACTTCTCTTCTCAGATGACAGCCCTTGTAGGTTATCTCAAAACACATCCAAACTGTGATCGCCATTAGAAATGTGCTGGTCGGCAACTTTCTGAAAGTTTCTTCACACTCTTTCGTGCAATAAAAGAATAATGAACATAAATAACCAGAATACCAATTGTATCCTTTGTTACACATATCGCTACGGATTTGGGTGGAGGGTGTGAATTAAGCAATGCAGAAACCTCCATTTTTAATCAAGGAAACAATAAGTTTGCTGTTTTCAACACTTAATTTCTATATGAAGGGTTCTTTCCTTGGTTTACAAAAAAACACATTTGACTTTCATCGTCTAGCGGCCATTCGACAAACTACTATTTCTGACTCTTTGGGATTGACTTCACGGACAAATAATAATCCACGGCCGTACAAACACACACACACATGGTGCATCGGCGGAGTCAGACATCAGGAGGATTTGTGTTGCAGTGTGAGCTCGCTGCAGCCGCAGCCTTGGATTCACTCGGGACTGGAAACGTTACGCAACGGCTGTGATGAACAGAGCCGAGCTGAGAGCCGGGCTCTCTCTGCACGCTTAACACCCACGGAAAATAGCAGGGTTCCCGAGCAGCGCAGGCAGGCTGTAAATAATGCATGTCAGGACACACACACACACACACACACACACACACACACACACACACACACACATTCTTAGGGTCTGTTTGAAGCACTGTATCCCAAATTATATGGTTTTGTTTCCAAGACGACTCATTTTAAAAAAGCTAGGAGGCTGTGTCTGTGTGTGTGTGTGTGTGTGTGTGCCCACATGTGTGTGTGTGTGTGTATGTTCTGGCAGATTCTCTTGCAGGCAGAGTCCAGGGAAACATTATTCTCTCATCCTAAAAATCTCTCAACACCGCAAATGTCGTCGTCTTATTTTTCCCTCACATATGTGACCTTTTTTTGCCTTTTAAAACAAGGCAGCGCGTGATTTGCGTGATTTATTTCACAGGTTGTCCAGATGATAAATAATTCAAGTATGTGGTGCAGTTTATAATAAGCATTACTTGTTCTAATAGAAAAGTTTCACAGTGGCCAGTGGGCTAAATACGAATCAGTATAGAAGAGTGTGATTTGTAAAGCCCATATCTACAATCCATTAACATATTTATAATGTGCTTATAGTACTGCATAACTATAGGTATAGGAATTCATAAAAATGCATAGTTTATAACAATTATCACAACATATAAATTCTTTTATAATCACCATAAGCCCAAGTATTATAATGCCTCATAGCTGCTTTTCATTATTATAAGGATCATAGTGAAGTATTGTCTTATACCTTGTGTGACTACTCTTTTCTGATTGGCGGACAGAATTCATTCGGAATTCATGCGCTTTGAAGTTATAACCATAGCAACCATAGGCTGAACTCAAACGCTATAGTAACTGCAACCGTGCGTGACTGAGTTATCACTTTGATGAACTAATCACTGAGAACAACAAGACACCGACAGCACAGAAAATGGATGATTGTCAGGTTTTCCTTCAATATTTTCGGGGGATGCGACAGTTTTGAGGGATGGGAGGCTACAGAGAAGAGAAAACAAGAGAAAGCGAGAGACCAGCTAACAAATGACACAAGGAAGTCACAGTTGAGAAAATTAAAATGATAGAAGAGGAGAAGGATGAGATCAACTTGAAAAAGGCAACAAAATGGGAGGTGAATATACTAAAAGACTTTATAATCCAAAAACAAGTTATGCTTAATCACATCTTGCATGAATTTTATGCCTCGGTTCAATCCACCATGGCCAGAGGTGAATACAGTGTGGCAAGCTTGATGAGCATCAGAGCTGTTCAGAGTTTTTACTGATTCACGGCGCCATATAATAAAATTATACTATAATGAAATGAGCAATTACTTTGTAAAAGTGCATAGAATTAAGAGTGAGTATTTTATTTGGTTCTTAGGGCTACTGGGATCTCGATCAGTTCTGTTCTGTAATTGCATGTGGGTCAAATGGGAATAGGAAAGTTTGATCAAGCACAGCTTGGTCATTTGGAAAAATGGCTGCTACAGCCACCATAGAGTAAGTTTGTAATGGCCCAATATCCAGTTTTGTATGCAAAATGAGGTGGGGTCTAGCAAATATTCTATGAATGAAAATAGAGAAATTCTAAAATTATTGTTGCAAATATGCCAGAATTTGATAAAGAAACACATCCACCAACCCAAGAGAGATAACATATTTTCATCAATTAATGAAAAAAAAAAAAAAAAACAGACAGATGGATGGAGATGCAAAATGCAGAAAGATAAATTGGATATTTCAGTTCGCTCAAACAATGCCGTTTGAGAGAAAAATGTCAGAGTAGCAGCTCAGTGTGAAAGAGCTCGGGGCTGATCGGCTGTTAATTAAACAGCAGGCCAAAGACAGGAAGGATCAGACCCAGCATGGATCCAGACAGGTATGACTGATTAAAAGCACTTTTCTGAAACAAAAAAAGAAGCCAAAAAGCGTGAAAAAACAAGGATCCACATGGGAAATATATGATAATTTTACCTATAGCATTGTATGGAAATTAGGTCTGTGGCTCAGCCAGTAGACTATGACCCATTGGACAAACTACCAAAAGAAGCCCTGCACAATGAATTCTGTTGAAGAATTCTAAATATTTAGCCATCGAAAGGGTAAATTCACAAAGAGACTGTGTGGCTTTTTCTGACAGTTATAGCTGTGCAAATAATCCTGAAATAAATGCACTTGCAAAGTGTGAAATGCCATGCCAACTGTGTTACCGTCATCATTGCGTGCCTGTGCGTCCATGCTGTTTGCACGTATTTAAATTAGGTAAATATCTTCCCCTTTCTATGCAAATTGATAAAAAACAGTCCCACAAAGTCCATCACTAATAGCTACATGCAATCAGTGCACATGCAACTACTGTACATGCTATCTCCTATCTCATCCATACAGTCTGCTTTATTACAAATCCCACCCAATAAACTGGAATCTGTATACAACAGCTAATCTGTGCAGGTGTTTAGTTCCTGACCAATCCACTGTTAATCTAGTAATACCAATGCAAATGCATGAAAGCATGTTGTATTCACTTATCAGCTAATTTAGTTCATATTTCAGAATAGTCTCGTTGCACCTTCATCCGATTGAGGAATTCTGAGAAATTTTTACTCCTGCACCAGAACATCAAGCAGTTAGTTACATATCTGATTCTACAAATTAACCATTACAGCCCTTGGTAAGGAGCTTCATAAGCAGAAGGTGTATAACTGCTTGGTTGGGACAAAATCCTTCAGCTAACTCCTGCCTACTCCAGACCAAGCAGCTCCACTACAGCTGTGTAAGGAGTGGCTAGTTCAGCTAGACATAATATAAGTGTGCTCTGCCTTAAGGACAGATACATCAGATGCTGCAGGAATGAGCCAGAGAGATTCATCAGGGATCCCATCCAACCCGGATAATGACCTTTTTCCCCCTGCCGCAGTCCGGAAGAAGGTACCAGATACACGAGGTCAGCACAGGGGCTCAGGAAGAGCTCCTACAATGAGGTCACAAATTGAAGGGCAGGATTACATTTTACTATTATTGGACCTGATATGATTACATGTGATAAATAGAAACTGATTGATTGGTGAATCAATAACACTGTAAGATGACATGCACATTTACAAATAGTCTTAATGTCTTATATGATGCACCGAGGTCTATGGTCTTTATTCATAACCCGACAGCTGTACAGTCAGCCCAGTATTACTCACCGATCAACTGACCATAAGCTTATTATAATGAGGTGGTCACTGAGATTTCATATTTTAATAAAAACCCGTCAGTCTGCATCAGCGGCTACAGCGATCCCACATGTTCTGCAGGTCAAAACCTAAACGCACTAAGATACAGGAGCGATTTAATATTCCACAACTGTGAGAGGCGTACTCAGCATACGCGGACATCTGAAATCCAATTAAACCCAAACCTGCAAAAACCAATCAAACGCGGCCGTCTTCAGAAGCTGAATGAGTGTTTGGCAGCTCGCAGCTGTTCATCAGCGAACCGCCGAGCATTGGAAGTCACGGTGAGAGTTTCCCAGTAGCGGAGGAGGCACATGAATATCATGAAGCGGCTACAAACGGAGCAGCCCGCAGAGAACATTTTCAACCACAAGCAGCGGGAGGAAAAAAAAAGTGAACAGTATGCTGCATAAACAAGGTTATAAAAGATGACATGAGCATAGGAGAAAAAAACACTGCTCTGTTACCGTCAGCTCTGCAGAGGGGGAAGTTAGCAAGAACAGCAGAGTGTTTCCCATACATCATGTATGTCCTCAGTGCACTCACTGTCTGTACTTCACTACTGTCTCATTATGTAACTGGGGGTGAGCATCTGATTAGCTTAGCTTTAGCAGAATGAGACTGGTGGATGGTCACATTCATATGGATGGATGGTCATAAACTCCACTCTACTGATTGTACACAGACATAAATGTTTATATTTCATGTTGTTTAAGAGATCTGGGCAAGAATCCACGTTTTATACCAACCATGAGATGCCTAGGACTCATACAGAAACATGAGTCACTGACTGAGTGATGAGGTCAACCCCGTTGGTCTCTCGCCTTGACTTCATCGCTCATCGCTCGGCCCGGGCGCGGCGCTGCTTCTTTTCCGGGTCCTTTGTTCCATTATTAAAAAAGCCCTCGAGCATTGCAAGCACAGTCCAGCCACCCTCTCCAACGTTATCAGTTCTCAGCGCTGGTTAAGTGCCTGTTATCAGTTGTCATCAGGAGCATAATTTTTGGAGGAAGTATGCTCTCAATTTACCTCATAGTTGGCTCAGGAGTCTGTTATTATGGTAAGATGGATCATAGTCTCATAACACCTAGATAACCTTTTTTTTCTTAAAATAGACCAAATAAACATATTTAAGAGACATTGTATTTTTTCTAATTCTTGTTTTTTTATTTTTGAGTTTGTTGCGAAATGACAAAATTTGAAAATAATGAAAACAATGTAAAAATTGAAAATTAAAAGGCAAAAAAAAAGTTTACATTGTAATAACATTTATAATTGTAAAACGCGTTAAATAGAAATTTATAAAAAAAAATGTGTCAATTACAATGAAATGCAATGTGACACTCACAAAGTGTATTATTATAACATGTGCACCAACATAATAATGCTAATATTCTTACTACAACTAATTCATGTGGATCTGTCAAATTATATATCACTATATATATATATATATTTTTTTTCTTCCCAGGTGAAAAATGTTACCTTTAACACCTTCAATTGGAGCTTTTAACAATTTACTGACAAATTTAAATACCTCTATTGATTCTGTTATGGCCCCACTTCTTTTGAATACATGGAATTATGAGATATACTGTGTGTGTGTAGTACCCCATAGAGGGCTAGTAAATGTATTTGATTTTTTAGTCTGTTGTTGTGGATACTCCTGCAGGTATTCTGTTGTTGCTATGTTGTTTGCAATGGACACTGCTATTGCTGAAACCAATGCCTTGTTTCCATAGACAGCACCAGCTTGACTCACCACGACTTAGTGCTGCTTGCCTTGGTTTGGTTTCAGGCCTGTTGTGCTTCCATCAAGACTTAACGTCAATGGGGTCGAAACTGCAGTGACTGCAGTGACGACTAACAAGGATCATGGTTTGTCTTTTTATGTTCCTTCCTTGTCAATCCAATAATCAGTCACTAGCGTTGACTGAAGTCTGCTGCTGTTATTTAAAGATGCCGGCGATCCAGGCTCAGATCACCCTGTGATGTACATCTCTACTCAAACAGTGGCCAGCAGCCTGGTTTCGTCACATTGAAGTACACTTTGAACACCAATTACCAAAAGTAGTACCAGTTACCAAATTTTAGTAAATGAAACACAAAAAAGGCAAGCTACAGCACCAACTTATTCCTCAATAGGGTCACAGACATCTGCTGGAGCCAATCCTAGCACATTACAGGTACACCCCAGAAAGATCTCCAGCCTGTCGTTTACTCACACACTCCATTTAGAGTCTCTCAATCAAACCTTAGCATGTTTTTCGGACTGTGGGTGGAAGCTAGAGAACCTGGAAAGAACCCACACAGAAAGGTTCCAGCTCAAGGACCTTAGAACATGTGACCATCTTGCTGTGAGGCAACAGCATGCGTCAAACATGTAAGTTCACTCACAACACAATGTGCATGTGTGTGTGTTTGTTGTCGGGACTGGAAGATATGTGTATTAGGGTTTCCCCTGTCAGTGACCCTGACCTGAGCACCGGTGGTACGGATCTGTGGTGGCTCCATGCTCCTGGTGTGTAGGATGGGTCAATTACAGAGAATGAATTTCCTCACTGGAGATCAATGAATTACTACTTTTTTTTCTAAAACTCATGGGTAAGGGGATACAAGGGTGAAAACTAGGTCGGCTCGGTGTGCCTTAAACCTAAAAGCTTCAGGCCCCGCTAAGCAGGGAAAAAGAGACAAAGCACACATCAAACCTCTCACCAGTGGATTTCTTGATTTGGTGGACAGCCGTGACAGTTTCACGTTATGTCTCTGTGATTGAAGTTTCTCTTGATACATGCAGGAGTGGCACGAGAATGTTCCAATCATATCCTTTTGTATATCATTACAATTCAATTACATTTAAAAAGTGAATGTGTGCATTTGGATGATGTCACCTCCTGATCCAGCATTCACTCCAGCACAGAGTGTTTTTTTTTTTTTTTGCAGCCAGTCGTTTCTTGTAAAAATATCCCAAGCAAAATGGAAAAAATAAGTCGTGATGTTTCATGATGTTGACAGGAAATCAAACAAGCTATGCGACTTCCATTGGTTCTTCTGGCATCTTTTTGTCCTAAACACACACATACACTGCTGATTTGTGTAACACTTTCTATTCTTTTCTTTTGTTACTTCTTTTGGACCCAATCCTGAAGACAATGAATTTAACTAATGATGAATGTAGTCATTAAAAACACAATGATATGATTTAACAAGTGATGTCAACATTCACAAATGGTCCTGTGGCACCTACACCTTAAATAATATATTTGAAACACACCATGTTTTCATTTCAGAATGGACGGAGACATAATGTACGTGAAGCTGTCAGTCTGTTATCAGGGACACTTTAGCATTTTGTGTTGAGAAATCTTGACGATATTAAAAGAAAACCTTGGCTTGGTGGTCAAGGTATATGCATTGAATGACAAGGAGAATGGCGGGCACAAATAAGGGTAAAAGGAAAGAAAACCAGGCACAATGGGAAAGATTTAATAGGATTTCAAAGTTTGTCTTGAAAAGACGGGGTGAGCCTTCAGCGAATGCTTAAAGTGTTAGTGAAGGTTTTTGGGTGTTAAATCCTATTTTAAGGGTTTTCTTCGAAGAACTAAAATAAAAAAGGCCAAAAACTCAGACAACATCCCGCTGTTTATCTGTCTGCGATCTTCTCTTCACCTTCGTACATTTGAAAGATTACATTGCATTTATGCTGTTTTTGAAGCCGGATTTTGACTTTTTTTAAAAACGCCAAAACCGAGGACTCCCAAGGCTCCATATTCTTTAGCTGTTTTTAAAGTCATTATTGGACCAATTTTTTAAATTCCAAAACTTTTTACAGTATAGTTGTTGGGCTTTTCACCTTTTTTTTGATAGTATAGTAGAGAATTGACAGAAAAGGGCTCCCAAGGATAGGATTTAAACCAAGGCTTATAAAGGGGCAACCATTCAATCAAAATGTACATATTCCTAAAGACCAATTTACAATTCTGAGTCAAATCAGCATCAATGGCATAGGATTCATAGCTATGCCAACCCTACGGCGTAGCTTGACATGCACCTCTCCAGAAATGTACCTTTGGTCCAGTCTCTCATCGGCCCAGTTCAACTTCTTCCTGTCTCCATAATTTCAAAGGTTGTTCACCCAAATCTCCAATTTTTTCTCCAATTGGGTTTTGTCATTGCAGAACAACACAAACAGAGTACAAGCATAATTGAAACTTAAGGCGCCATTTTCTTAACAGACGTCTCACAATTTACAATCCGTCACTTATACTTCAAACCCTGCCCATGTCTGTGTGATGTTACTGATGTTGATCACAGGTTCTTGTAAGTCAGCTTTGTACAGCAATACAACGTATCCTGTTCTCACGCCCTTAAATAGAATGAGGAAAAACTCGGCTAAGTTTCAGAGAAGTAGAGGAGGGATCCAGAACAGGGAGATTTGCAATTGATTTATGCTGTTAAACAAATTGGGGGCAGCTAGGTCATGTGTTTGGTCAGATTTTTTACCTATTATATTGAGTCAGCAGTATCATGTGACAAAGTAGAAATACCTTACTTAAATAGAATTTATAGGTATCTATAATTTACTGAGTTATTATTTTTCCGGACTCAACTATTTTCTTTTACTTACATTTTTAAAATATCATTGTGACTACTATCTCATTAAAACTTGTTTCTTCTGATGATAAAGAATGATGATAACTCATACAGTGG
Source organism: Eupleurogrammus muticus (assembly GCA_036785175.1). Lineage (NCBI taxonomy): Eukaryota > Metazoa > Chordata > Actinopteri > Scombriformes > Trichiuridae > Eupleurogrammus > Eupleurogrammus muticus. The sequence continues at coordinate 18,137,168 of JAYKQN010000011.1, read as the reverse complement.
GATTAAAAAAATATACTTTTTCTAGTTCTAATTTTTTTTACTTCACTCGATTACTACTATCAGTGCAAATACTTTTATATTGATAATACAGAAAAATCTGCCAAAAAGCAATTACAGTGCATATGCTTTGACTGACGGGCAACTATTTCTTTTCATTACTTTTACTTTGTGTGTGGTTTTGAAACCAGGACCTGTGCACTTTTACTTTAGTGAAAAGCTTGAGTTGACACTTCAACTTCTAAAGAAGTATTTTTAAACACTAGTAGCTCCTTTTGCCTGAGTAATTATTGTTAATATGTCTGACACCTTTTGGATTTAGGCACATCTAAGAAATGGTGCAATGTGGTAACACTTCCTGCAGTTTAAAAGGTGAGCTGAGTATCAAACAAGCTGCAAACACCATGCTTGTGGACCAGTCAGAATTAGAGTAATCAAACTGGGAAGGTTTTGGAAGCATGCACAACCCTCTCCACGTCTTTAGGGACGAGACGGACCTTGTCCTCGGGTCGGAACTTCAGCAACGGAGTGAATTCCTTCGTCAAATTTGAGAGCGCTGAAACTGAAACCCAGAGGCTTTTTCTTTTTTCAAACACAACATTCAAACAACATGCAACCTATTTTTAGCAAACGCAGCATCCATAGCAACAACCACGGCAACGATGGAATGCCTCTTTGGAATAATGGACAACTACAAATATACATTTCCTACTAGAATTATCATCAAAAAGCCTTTCAATGCATAAACGCTCTCATATACATTTCTTACATATTAATTATATTGTTTTGTTTCTACTGAGCCATTACAGCTCTGAAATCTATCGAATTAATTATGGTATGAAGTCATTGGGATTGGTCTATTTACCCCAGCAGGCTAAATAACACTGATGCAGTGTTATCCCCATGATTTCTGTGTTGCTGTTGTTTGCTGAAGAGACACATTTACAATGCAAATGTCATTATTATCATCATTAGAGCCAGTCATCAGTATAAGCGACCGGCCACAGCTGCCAGCAAACTGCAACAATTAGCAGTCCACACACACACATGCACACACATACACATACGGAGCTACTCATGGTCAGGGGGCTATATTTCTCATCATTTTTCCCTAAAAGTGCATTGGAAAAAAATCTTCTAAATGAATTGTTACTTGAGTCTATCTAACCATTAATTGTATGGAATTCTTTAAACATATGATCAAAGGAATTTGTATTTCGACGAGTTTTTATATGAAATGAGCATTAAAAAAAAAAGAAAATTTAGTGGCTTAATACTAAGGTCAGCAAGGTTATATAAATATATATATCTCAAAAGTAGAAGGAATTCAAAAAGTATGAAACAATGGATTTAAAACAACTTCAGTTAACAGAAACAACAAAACATTTATGTGTCTAACAGAAACAAGTCTGTGTCTGTAACATACAAAATGTTATAGTTAAGTAATCAATAGGTTAGCAAGGCATTTTTTTTTTTGCCTTTTTTTCAAATTGATTTTTTGTTATGTTTTTGTCACATACACACAACAGCCGTTCACCAGCACACTCACGTCTTTTTTTAATTTACTTTACTTTTACTTTGTTAATCGCAGAACTGGGAAAAATGACTTTCCACAACAAATGATACACAACTATACAAAAAAAAGATAAAAACAAGTACAAAGATGAGAAAATCAATTTAAAAGTGACTTGAGAAATGAAAAGTATATATATATATATATTTCTACTAACACTAACTATGTCATGGAACTTGTTTGTTAGACTTTAGGAAAACTCGCTGACAACCTAGCTTTATTTAATTATTGAAAATGCACTTTATCTGGTATAAAATAAACACACTTTAAAATAACAACGTCTTTCTATACTGCCCAATTAAAAAGGGAAAGAGAAAAGTGGGCTTAATATGTAAATGAGTTCCTGATGTCGGAGGTGCACCTGTTCACATATCAGAATGTATATAAGTCAACTTAAATAGGCCATCATGTAAAATGCCCCAGATACAGTATGTAAGGTCGGAGCATCAGCAAGCAGAGAAGGCAATGGGGGCCCTGTTTAGCTTTTTCCATGGTCTATTTATAAGAATTAGCTCGTTTTATCGTCCAAAAGCACCTAGTTAGCAGCAATGCAGTCTGCCTTCCCACACACTGACTGAAAAAGTAGCAGTGACATCACAACAGGAGCCTTTTCTCAAAGGCTTGTGTTCAGCCAGGATTCAGCAATGTTACAAAGAATTTTAATTTTAAATAATAACTTTTTATTACAAACCACTGTCAACAATCACCAGAACACCAACAATTAAAATTGAAATGTGTATTTGAAAGTGGAAGTATTATTAACAAGTTAATGTTATCCATATGCAGCTACATGTGGAGCTATGCTTGTTGAGGGACTTGTGTGAACACTGTATATTATCTGCACACAATGGAGGGTTTCCAAGTTAATAGCATATTGGTTTATTTATTATTTAGACTCCGCTGCCTGGCACACATGGGTACTACCGAATATAAATGTGTGCATACAGTATATGAACACACACACACACACATATACACACAAATCTCCCCCCTGCTCATATCTGGCGAAAATAGCTCCCTCTAGCACAATCTATCCAGAGTGGGCCGAGCTACTTGATCGAGCGAGCAGAAGGAGCTCCGTGTATCACGGTTTCCTCCCCCGACATACATTAAAACTGCACCCGCAGTGGTGACACTTTATATTTTTATAAAAGAACACAAAGACATCAAAGTGCTAAAAAACACACACCCATGTATGGAACAAAAGCTGTACGCAGTGTTTTTTTTGTAATAACATTGTAAGACAGTGTAATATTTTCTAAAATTTGAAAATGTAAAATAGAAAAATGTGTCAGGTATGAATGAATGAATATGAATTGCAACATGGGAAGGACTCACAAAGTGTCTTTTTGTAATAACACTGTAATACTGGTGTAATAACATTTTTATGTACTTTACTAGTTTCATTTTAATAAATCATCAAATACAGTGTAATAAATTCCATAATAGTGAACTCACCTATTCCTATTCCTATTCTGTACATATATATATTTTCCCCAGGTGAGAAATGTTATAAAATACTTTCTTTGCCTGACATTTGAGGATCAAAATGTCGAGGCTCCTCATGGGGAAGAGTTCTATGGAAAAGGCCTTCAATAACAATTTTAAAGAAAAATCACAACAAATTTAAACAAGGCTATTGGTTCTCTTAGAGCCCTACTTCTTATGAATACATGCTACCAGTGATAATGAATACATTACTGTGTGTGTGTAGTTGGCCAAAAAAAGGATTTGTTGATATATTGCAACATTGTACAATAGATGACTAAACAAAATAATATACTGTCAAAATTAAAACAATTTCATCTGTAAAACACTGTTTTGCCTCTTTGGCTCTGTTTGTCGTCACATCACACAAAGGTCAGCTGTCACAAAAAAAAATAATAATACTGTTTAAATCACATGTTACAAACTGAAGGCACCGGCCCCGAATCGGCCCGTGGGCAACAGGAAGCCTTCAGTCACACTTCCTGTTGCCAGCGTGTGCTCACAAAGAATGGCACAATTTAATGAGATGGAAAAGCGAGTAAACGTTTCTTCTTAATGGAGACAAGCTGGTGATGTCTTCTTCGTAATGAGGCGGTAGCACTAGCAAAGGAATACAATTTGACACGCAACATGGAGCCAAGTGTGCAGCGTTTCCCATACATTTGTTTATTTGTGGCGGGCTGCCATAATAGACAAATAGATTTTACTTTGGAGCTGTGCACCTCTCTCTGCGTGTCTCTCTCTCTCCGATATCCTCCCAAACAGACGTCGCTCTACACTCGTTGCGCACAAACACTCGGAGATCTGACCTGCAGTCTCCACTTAGGGCTTTAACACTTGAAGACTGACTGATGAGCCCTTAATCATCTGTGTCACAACCTCTCGAGTCTGTATTACATTATACATGTGTTAAGCCCGTGTGATGTGAGTGTGTTCCAACACATGGAGCCATTTGGAAAAAGCTGCTGTAGCCACTATCTCTAGGGGTAGATGAATGTTTTTATCATCGGTCTATACATAGGTTTTGTTGACATGTTTCAATAACATATATGAATTATTTTCCTTTGACCGTTTTTGAAATAAAATAAAAAATCGTATGTATTTTTTGTTGTTCACTTACTGTTGAAAAAGAGATAGAAAGAGAAAATAACATTCCATTACTTAACATTGTATATCCTGTGGATGTATTAATTGATGAATAAATTGTATTAAAAGTAAAATGAAGTGAAGTAGGAGATCACCAGTAATCCTTGCAGAAGGTGCAATACTGCATGCTGTGCTGTATTTCAAGCAAATTTTTTATCCAGTACTTTACTCATTTATGATCTATGATTACAATATATTTGATACTGGTTTAGAGCTGCACCTATTTCAATAATCTATTGATTATTAAACAATTAACTGATTAGTTGTTTGGTTCATAAAATAGTATAAAATGTTGTTCCCAAAGCCAGGGATGCAACTTAAAATGTATTTTTAAGAGATCAGTAGACTATAGAAAACTATAGAAAATTGAAAATAATCAGATTTAAGAAGCTGAAACCAGAGAATGTGGACATTTTCCTCTTTAAAACTGACTCGAATCTTTTACTCAATCAAATGTTGTGTGTACAGACACGTGCAGACTGATCATAAAGTGTCAGGAACGTGAGTCACTGGCACTGAAGTATGAGCTAAAACAAACCACGTCCACTTGGCAACGGAGGGAATGATTATGATGACGGTGTAGTACGTGAACTGTTGAGGAAACGTCCCCTCCACAACACGAAGCAGCGCTGCTGGGTGACCCAGGGCCAGGAGGAGCCTGCGGGCTTCCTTCAGTAACAGCCCATAATAACTTCTCTGTGTTGGCCCTTTGGATTCGCCGGTTTACGGAGATAGCGGCGGCAGATTAAAATGAGACACAAACACAGCGACACGGTCGCCATTATCATTAATGACACGCTAATCATCACCACGAGCTGAACAGTGAACAAGCACACACACACACACACACAAAACATAATTTACGGTACAGTAACCCTACCAACCAAACAGTGCTTTATATTGATCTGTGTCAGCATCATTAGATCAAACAGGACTTGTGTTATTATTCCTGGCTGCTGTGTGTGTGCATATGTGTGTTTGGTGGTAGTAGTAGTAGTAGTAGTAGTAGTGGTAATAATATCAGCCTCTGCTCTGCCTACATTACCCTTTAGTTAATCTGTCACTTCCCATTTTGCCTAACATGATGCTGCAGAGGGCTCACACACACACACACACACACACACACACACACACACACACACACACACAGAGTTAACCATTTACTGCTAAATGTGTCCATTATGCTGTATAATACAACAAGGAATCCTTATTGCTACAGAAATAAAATACCTATGTGAACATTCTTGCCCTCATCAGCGGGTTAACCAGGAGAAAAGATCATTTCTACAGACAGACGTACCACTCCAGACATTACAGCTAGGGACGAGTGACTACAAATATTTTGTAGTCCAATCTGGTTTCTACAGTTAGCCTCACACTTTCAATGGCTGGCTATGTGAATGAGCAGGGAGATTAAAAGGTACTTTAATAAATGAAAGGTGTCAGATGACTGCACCTTTACACACGATCACATCCAGAAACTTCCTTGGGCAGCCAAAAGCTTTTTTACTGGCCATTGGGCAGCTCTACTGCACCCACCCTGCGCCTTCTGGCTGGTTATTAATCATCAGCTCTTCTATTTCCACCATACAGGCCCCTGTTTCCCTACATGCTGTAATCTCCACAAAACAGACACACACTTTTTACCATATATAAGCACACGAGCTACAATACATGGAAAGACTCCAGAGTTTCTCGGCTGACAGATTAGCGGCTGTCATTTTCCTGTGATAAAACAAATCAATAAGTCAGATAGAAGCACTCAAACATCATCAGTAAGCCCCGCAGCAGTCCGAGAAATGAATGAAAGAGGTTAAATGATGTGGGACATGATGTGGGATGTGTCAAGTAGAAAATGTTGTGGTCTTACCTTTATGAGGCCAAATACATTCATCACGTCCAGCACAGAGAGAAAAAGAGAGAGAGAGAGAGAGAGAGATTGCAGTAAGCTTTCAGTAATTCTGTTTTCCACTGACAACAACATGCTCTCAAATCATAGACTGTGTCTCTTCCGTGAACATATTTGGATGAGAGGGTTGGATCTGGGGCGAATTAACGATGTAGCCAAGGCTGTTTGGGATTCCTGGATACTATCTCTAGGCCTCTATGCTAATGATGCAATCATATATTCCACTGGCTCCTCGCTGCCTCTCCCCAACAAAGCGTCAACTCCGTTCACCTCCAGCCACGTTTTCTTGAATCTCCACCCGCTCCTTACCTGAAACCTGCCCTGCGAAGATCTTCAGTGCAGATGGCTGGAGTTTGTCTGTGTTCATAATTACCCTGGCTTTATCAATAACCTTCTGGCTTAAGTCAAAGCGAGAGTTGGTTTCCTATGATCTAAACAAGGCTTCTGTTACACACTCATTAAAAAAGACCACTGAAGGCATTGAAAGTCATCCTCAGAAAACTGTTTTCCCTTTAGCGCTGTGATCACTGACAAATTGCTGGATTGGCCCTCTATTGACACTGGTTAGATGTATAGATCCAACAATTGGTTGATTAATCGATTAAGTTTTAAATTGGCAACTTTAGCTTCCATCTTCAGCTATGGGAAACAGTGATTACCTTTTTACACCATTTCGACTAACAAGTAATCGATTCATCAAATTAGCGATGGACATATTAATGAACTATTGAAATAGTCATTTGTTGCAGCACCTACCAAAGGCTGCAAACTGGTCTACAAAACAATTCTGGGAAAGCCACCTTGCTATCTCTCACACCTCCTGCACATTTTTCCGACAGCTGTCACCATTCCCATCCAGTGGCTTCACTTCGCTCATCATTCTAAAAAACTGTTGTTTGCCATTTATTACACTGCAAAAAATACAATCATATCAGAGAGAAATATCTTGCATTTAGTAGAATTGTTCTAATATTGAGCAGTTGTAGGGCATTTCTGCTCTATATGCTTTGTGTGGACTTTATTTAAATTATTCTTCTGTCTTTCTGATAGCTCCTGGCCAGGTAAATTGTAAAGAAGAATTACTTCTCAGTTGATTTTACTCGGTTAAAAAAAAAAAAAGACTGTTAACCTCAGACTCTCCTGTGAGATGAGAGAATGAAATGAAAAGCAATGCAAATATGACAGTTAAGTGAGCTCAATTTAGAATTTCTAATATAGTTCTCTCTTACATCATTGTTGCAAACTTGCAACACATTCTCATTGTGACCGTTGCCCCAGTCCACGTCTACAAAGCCACCAATAATGATTGTTGTTGTTCTATCCTGTCGTTTCAATTTAAATTAGTTTTTTTTGTAGTATTATAAATGCTGTGGATATCTACTTTTATGTTTGCTTTGGATTTGGTGCATGAATTGTGCTACATAAATAACATTTTTTTATTATTATTATTATTATTATTATATGGTATGAAATAACACACAAGACACTACACTTATATAAGTGCTAATGGATTTTTCTGCTACACAGACTCTGAATAACAACCAACTTTGGCTTTTTCTGCCAAAGTCTGCTTCTTATCTATCTTGCAGACATGAATGAGCCACCGACCAAGCATTACAGTTGAGAATGATCCTTTGTTGCTTTATTTATTGTCTTGCTTTCAATTTCGAAACCTCATGAAAGCTGAGCTTTGAAGGGAATTTCATTTATTTTTATTGTAAAAAGGTTCCAGCCCGGGTCCTCTGCTTTCTACCATGTTTCATCCATACAGTTCCATTCATTCTTTATTGTCATATAAATGTCCTCAGAGGTCAGCCGTGGTGGAGACCTTTGCTTGATTTTACTCGCAACCGCATGTAAATTATGAACTCCTCCCTGAGGTCAGAGTCCTGCTGTTAAAGCCCTATGACACAATAATAAATACTCATAACATATGAGGACACACACGTACTAAACATTTAACAATGCAGAGCTTACAGCTTAATATTGTGTTATCTTATCTTATATACACATGTCAAAGGGGTTATATGATGAAGGATGAACTGCCCGCACACACACACACACACACACACACACACACAAACACACTTGCAGAGTATTTAGCATATTGTGGTGCCTGCAGCCAGCAAATTAGTCACATCTGAAACAGTCTAATTAACCCAGAGGAGCTTAACCCACTTATCACAGTGAACAGAGAGAGAGAGACATTGAGAGAGAGACATTGAGAGAGAGAGAGAGAGAGAGAGTGACGGACTCGGAATCTCCTTCACTGATTGATTTCTCTCATCAACTGTTTGTGTGTGTGTGTTTGTGTGTCTGTGTGTGTGTGTGTGTGTGTATTTACTCTCTGCAGTCTGATTGATTGGCTTGTACAAAGCCAACCCTTCCTTGTCCGATACATTACTAAAACACACACACAAACACATGAACACACACACACACACATACACACACATAGGCGAAAAAAAAATGTCAGCTGCAGAAACAGAAGGCAACTTTTGCATCAGATTTTATTTACATTTCTCCATCTGAACCCAAAATAAATGAGTATACACTCATTTGCATACAGAGTCGGAGCTAATTAGCTCATTATCTGGGAGTGGTGCTCCCTGCTGCAGGAGCTTTGTCCCCACATGGCTCTTTCTCTTTATTTCAGATAGTTTTACATTTATTTTATCTTGTTTGTATACAGAATTTTTCACTTGTTTTTGTACTGTGAGTTAAGTACCCTTATTTTTTTTAAAGAAATATTTACCTTTATGTTCACAAGTAACACAATGAAAAACAAGGGAACGATCGAAAGATATTCATTCAATGAAATTTAAAATTGGCACAATGCAAAACAGAAACTGCACTATGTCTTGCCAAAAATTGTTCCAGCTTCTGCTCCTTGAAACACATGTCAATCCTCAGTAGTTCACATATTTGGTTCTGTAATGTATTTGCATTGTACTTAAATGCTTCATTTCATTTGCAACATAAATTTAATTTTTATTATAACACAGTCGTTATGGCCTTTAAAATATATATGAGTTTTGTCAATGTATTCTTGTTTTCTTAAAATAAGATTAAACTGGTCAACTTTTAACACTCTCTGTAATGTTGTCTTTTTTTCTTATATTTTAGAAAAAGAAAAGTGTAATGAAAATGATCAGCAAATTTACCTATTGTATTAAATTCAAGATACTTTCCCTTCACAAGAGTTCAATTTTTGCAGCACACTGAACATATTTTTTTTTTTTTTCAGAATAGAAAGACCTAACAAACAATTTACACATTCAAACCAGCACATTTTGTATGCATTAGAGCACAGAAAGATGCTCACTGACTTCACATTTCTGCAGGAAAAAAAGCAACTGCTTCACTTCATAGGCAGGATTGGACTCGAGTCGGTTTTGGACCTGTGTTCGACATCCCTGTAGTAGAGGATGAACGGATGTACAGAAAAGTGAAATCATCTTACCGGCCACAGTCTGTGATTGTGTGTGTGTGTGTGTGTGTGTGTGTGTGTGTGTAAACTGGCTGCAGGCTGCTGCTGCTCTTTGCTGCTAAAGGTCTGACGCCATAACCTGATATTTTTGTTGACTGTTATTAATTGTATTTATCATTTTTTTGTTATGTTTTTTCACATTATATAAATCCGCACATTGGCTCATATTCCGAGTGTTTTGTGAACACTTGCGCTTAAAAGCGTTACATAAATAAACCTGCCTTGCCTTGATTTCCTGCAAAGTGCAGCGAATGTATCAAACGGCGCTCTCGCTGTGCTGGAAATGTGTCTGATACGCGAGGCGTGGGAAGCTTCATTTAGTCAATACTGAAGTTATGATTGGAATTATGAATTACACGAGCATTGTGAACAGCCTCTGCACCACATCCCTCTCTCTCTCGTTTTTCTTCTCTTCCTGTAAAGCGCCTGTTTGTGCGTCTGAGGCACAACGTGCAGTTATTCTTCCTGCCTGGCGGGACAAAGCGTTGACATCAGCACCTCCGGCTCGGTGCGAGGGTCTCTCTCTCTCGCTCGCTCTCTCTCCTCACTGTTGTAATCAATCATCAGTACAGTTTCTCTGCTTCTCTCTCTTTCCCTCCATCTTTCCCTCCCTCCCTCCCTCTCTCCCTCTCTCTCTTTTCCTGACAGGTCCTATTTGTTATAGTGCTTCCACAACACTGGGCCGTGCTATTCACTTATGCAGGAGAGTGCACACACACACACACACACACACACACACACACACACACACACACACACACACGTTACGGCCCTCAGCATAAACAGATAGCCTATTAACATATATTTGTACATCTATGAAAAGAGAATTTCTGCAAAATTTTGATTTTCAGATACATTTTGGCTGTTTGTGTGAGATGTGTTGTTTTTCTGTAAAAAAAATAACAATAGACAAAACATCATCAGTGGAGATGTGTGATTTTTTTGCTGAAATACGATTATCATTGTCTGAAGCTGCAGCAAAGTAGACATGCCTCATAGAGAATGAATGATTTTCCTTAGTCGGGATGCAAAGAAAGTAGGGAGATACACAGAGTGTGAAAAGAAAAAACGATTGGGGATAAACAGACAGAGGGAGGAGAGAGAGAAAGAAGTTGACAGAGAGAAACAAGAAGGAAAGAAGTTAACAGAGCAGAGAAAGGAAAAAAGGAAGATAAATGAGATGGTAAAGAAGGAAAAAAGGAAGATAAACGAGAGCAAAGAAAGAAGGAAGGAAAGTAAACAGAGAAGAGAGAATAGAAAGAAAAACGTATGTTAACAGAGAGAGAGAGAGAGAGAGAGAGAGAAACCACCAAGGAAAGAAGATAAATTTAAACACAAACAGAAATACACTCAGGCCTCACTGTCTAACTATAGACTGTGAGTGTGTGTGTGTGTGTGTATGTGTGTGTGTGTGTGTGTGTGTGTGTGTGTGTGTGTGTGTGTGTGTGTGTGTGTGCGGGCCCGTATGCGAGTGGGTGTTTTGCCGACCTCAGCATTTTTCTCCACATTATTCTTGGTCATTTGATTTGAGAGGCTCTCAGGATGAACCTGCCGATGCAAGCACTTTTGCAACGGCGCCGTACACACACACACACTCGCACACACACACACACACACACACAGTTAAAGGCATACACACCTGCCCCCTCTCTCTCTCTTCTCAGCTAATGAATGCAAATGACCTGAAAATTCTCATCTGTGTTCCCATAAAAGCCCATTACTGCCAGAAAACATAGAACCCAACTATCTATATCTATACAGTATTTATACTCTATATGTACTATCTATATAACGCACGTATGTAAATATATGGAATACATTGGCACTAGAGTCAGTAAGTGGATCTGCTCTCCACTCAGTGATCGCTCTTTCAGAGCACAGTTACAACTCAGGCACACTCCGTGCAGACAGAGGAAGGAAAACAAGGGAATCTGCATGTGTGAGTGAGCGGAGAAGAGTCAGTTACACGCAGCCCTTTCCATTAAAGAAAGAGCCGGGCCCGGTCAGCACCACGGACAGCGCCTCCTCCCCCGCTTCCTGGGCCCAGTATTTCCAACAGATGCCGCGGGATTATCCTTGTTGGATTTGATCAAAATCCCGACCTGATCTGGGAATTGATTATTTCGAAGCAGATCTGAAGGATCCGTGAGCTCAATTGGGCAATGCCACGAGGCCTTTGTTTCTAAGGAGTCAATCTATTATGTACTCGATTACTACTAATGGAAGATTTTCGGTAGCGTGACAGGAAGCTTGGAAATAACCTATATAAACATATAGATTTTAACACAGATTTTGAATATATGTGACATAAAATCGATATAAAATTGGCCATTTTCCTGTATATGCACCTATATATTTGCACTAACTACAAATATTCATTGCAGTTTTTACAGTGATAATAAAGAAATAAGGCTAGGCATCATGTATGATCTGATGATGAGCTACAGTAGGTATGATCAGAACCTGCCACTGGCTATATGAGCTTTATAGACATACCTTGAATGTGAATATAGGGCCCTACTGTATGCGGATATAAATAAATAATAAAGGAGACCTATGTGTATGGTCTGTATATCATATATGCTGGTAATATACACCATATAAGTGCTGATTAGTGTATATATCCTCATATCGGTCACTTCCATGTGGATAATGACTGATGAACCGAAAATAAAAAGATTTAGATTTGTTCTCGAACTATTTTTGAAGACCACATCACAGCTCTAGTAAACCGTTGCAAATAGGAGCACGACGCTCATTTCCAAGCCTTTCGAGACAAGCACAAATTAATGAATGGGGAAACATTAGACGATACGGCTCACTGAAATGGGTACTATTTCACACCAAACTTTCTAACAGTGTTTATTCAGTTTCTCCACAAAGTTAAATAGTTTTTTTTCTACTATGATTCAAATCTGCCCTGTGCACTTCCATTACATTGAAAATTTGGTCATAGGGAAATCAATCTACAAAGATCAGTACTGGAGGGATCGCTGAAATTATGGTCTCCAGGATTTACATAAAATTGTGAATTGTGACAAATGGAGATATATGTCCAAAATACTGCACTATCTATATATCTATATATCAAAAAGCCAGATTGCCATCCAGGCTAGCTATGTAACAAAGACTGGAGCCACCTTAGCTCACATTATCATGACCCCCAGCTCTTGTTTTGAGTAGCTGCAGCTACATGTTCCTTTGTTGTCACAAATGCTACATATAATATGTGTCAACATTATAGTTGTATACTATTAGAACACAGAAATAGTGCTTCTGCTGACTTGAAAGTCACCTTTGGTGAAATGATCCACCATGTTCTGAATCCCGCATCTCATGATTTGGAAATCCCTATCCAGGCGGATCGAGGTCACGTGCATTCAGCCCACCGCCGCTTTGAAATACCCCAAAGTCAGTGAGATTGGCTTGATCCGAACTGAGAGAGAGGGCAGATTTCATTATCCCCATCTTCCTCGTCCAGATCGCAAGTTTTAAAAAAATATCGATCCCTGGAGCTTTAAGTGAGCGGAAACATTCTGCAGTGGCCACAAACCCGGTGAGTTATTATTTAAACAGCGTATGAATGGAAATATGAAGGACACTCACCTCGCCGACTGAATAATGCATTATCATGGACTGTCTCACTGGCTCTCAGATGTGTGCTGTGTCAGGCCAATAAATTAAGCAGCTGGCTCAGATGTATTAGCATTATGTTTTTATGAACGGCCATTTACTTTTTATGAAGATGTCTTTTTCTTTGGCCAGAACACATAACAGCTTGTGAACCTCCAGGATGCAGAGGCCGCTGTGAGTCAAAGTGTTTCTTCACATCCGGCAGAAACACAACAGTTACCGATTATCAATATTTGGATGCTGCAAAATGCCAACAGGACCTTTTTTTTTGTGTACCTTGGTCCACACTCAGAGAAGTCTGTGATGATTCATCCTTTCCGATGACACCAAACACAGCATCATCCTGTATGTGGTGGGGTGATGCGTTCGGTGACACTTCACAGTGGAGAGACAGAGAAGGAAAGAGACATTAAGTGCATGAGAGGAAAGCTAGAGGAGCCAACACTGATAACACTGTGCAGCTTCAGTGATGCATTGTTACTGTCTGATCCGGTAATGTGAGGCTGATTGCAATTACACTGCTGATAATGTGTGAAACGTCTCCTCACAGGAGGGATGACACTTGATTTCCGAATCTGTTACATTCATAATTTGCTGGGGAGCTTTAGTTTCAATCAAATGCAATAATGACAGTGTAGCCAGCAGCAGGTGTTCCATCCCCTGAGCTACAGCAGCACTACAGATCACTGGAGGGGGACTCACGAGTGGCAGATTAAAAAGAAGCCTGACTGTAAGTATGAATCAAAGGCCAGGAACACTGGGTCCTACATTTCCCACAATCCAACCCTAAAATCACCTCTTTGTCAGGCCCTTCCGCATGGCATAGCACCAAATCGCATGCATAAACGCATGCACAGTTGAGGTAAAAGTTGATTACAAATGGCAATATTATCGATCATATAGTCACGTTGTGTCTCTTTACGTTTTATTCCACTTGTGCAAGTGTGTATGTGCGCGTGTGTGTGTTGGTTTCTGTGTACGTGAGAGGGAAGGAGAGAGCAAAAGACAGGATGATCAGCACATTAAAGGGCTAGAACCATATGTTAATTATGTAAATGATTTGGCTTTAATCAGGCTCAGCCATGTAGCAAGTTGGCGGGGAAGGAGAATGTGTAGATCCAGCACAATCCCAATTAATATTCATCTGGAAGGTGTGTGTGTGGGTGTGTGTGTGTGTGTGTGTGTAGCTTTGGACTGAGTGAGGATGAATTAATAGTTTGATGAGGGATGAAAGAGCTGGAGTGGCTCGGCTCTGCTCCCCATCTGTCTTCACCTCAGTTGCCTTTGAACACACACACATACACACACACACACACACAAACACATATACACACACACACACACACACACATATACACACACACACACACACACACACACACACACACACACACACACACACGTTAACTAAGTCTGGACAATCTAGACAGTACCCATACAAATTGTTTAGTGTTTGGATGACACTAAACACATACTAAATGACTGATAAAACACTATATGGCTGATAAAACACTGGAATACTGATAAGCACTGGATGACTGATGAAACACTGGATGACTGACAACACACTGGATGACTGATAACCCACTGGTTGACTGATAACACACTAAACAACTGATAACACTAAGTGACTGATAACACAGTGGATGACTGATAACACACTAAATGACTGATGAGAATAGATGACTGATAACACAATGGATGACTGATTACAAACTAGATTAGATTAGATTAGATTAGATTAGATTAGATAGCTCCTTTATTGTCCCACAGTGGGGAAATTTACAGTGCTACAGCAGCAGTTAGAAAAGCAGTTAGTTGAAAAGCAGTTAGAAAAGTTACAAAAATGTTTTTTTTTTAAATTTAAAAGGAAAAAAAAGAAAATTAAAAAATAAATAAATTAAAAAACAATATACAGATATATACAGATATATACAGGTGTATATAAATATGAATTATAAATGTATTGCACTTGTCCATTTTTCTGTTGGGGGGGGGGGTTACTGAGAGCTGTACTTGTTGTACAGTCTGACAGCTTTAGGAAGGAAGGACTTCCTATATCGCTCCCTCAGACACTTTGGATGGATAAGTCTGTTGCTGAGGGAGCTCGTCAGCCCAGACAGTGTGTCCTGCATGGGGTGGAGGTGGTTTTCCATCATTGATGATATCTTCCTTATCATCCTTTCCTCTCCCACCACCTCCACTGGGTCAAGGGAGCACCCCAGGACAGAGCTGGCCTTCCTGATGATCTTGTTCAGTCTCTTCCTGTCTGCAGCTGTTATGCTGCCTCCCCAGCAGACCACCCCATAATGTATGACTGATGCCACAACTGAGTCATAGAATGTCTTAAGGAGTGTCCCCTGCACTCCAAAAGACCTCAACCGCCTGAGCAGGTAGAGCCTGCTCTGGCCCCTCTTGTATAGCGCAGTTGTATTATCAGTCCAGTCCAATTTTTTGTTCAGATGAACACCCAGGTACTTGTAAGATGTCACCATCTCAATGTCCATTCCCTGGATGTTCACTGGTGCCGGGGGATTGCATACCCGCCTACGGAAGTCCACCACCAGTTCCTTGGTTTTCCCCGTGTTGATCTGGAGATGGTTCCGCTGGCACCAGTTGACAAAATCCTGCGTAAGTTCTCTGTATTCCCTGTCGTCATCATCCTCAATGAGGCCAACGATGGCAGAGTCATCGGAGAACTTCTGCAGGTGGCAGGTTGGTGACTTGTAGGTGAAGTCTGCAGTGTAGAGGGTGAAGAGGAACGGAGCCAGGACCGTTCCCTGTGGGGCCCCCGTACTGCAGACGACTGTGTTGGATACACAGTCCCGTGTCCTCACATACTGTGGACGGTTGGTGAGGTAGTCCAGAACCCAGGACGTGAGGTGACGGTCCACCCCAGTGTTCTCCAGCTTGTTCCCCAGGAGTGCTGGTTGAATCGTGTTGAAGGCACTGGAGAAATCAAGGAACATGATTCTCACAGTGCCTCCAGGCTTCTCCAGGTGGGAGAGAGCACGGTGGAGGAGAAAGATGATGGCATCGTCCACCCCGATGTCAGGCTGGTAAGCAAACTGGAGGGGATCCATCAGTGGGCTCACCAGGGGGCGGAGATGGTCGAGGACCAGGCGCTCCAGTGTCTTCATCAGGTGGGACGTTAGTGCCACCGGCCTGTAGTCACTGAGGTCCTTGGGGTGTGGCATTTTGGGGATGGGTACCACGCAGGATGTTTTCCACAGTTGTGGCACCTTCCCCAGCTTCAGGCTCAAGTTGTAGATATGCCCTACAATCCTGCTCAGCTCGTCTGCACAGGATTTCAGGAGCCTGGAACTGATGCCATCTGGACCTGCAGCCTTCCTCGTCTTCATCCTCCTGAGCTTGTTCCTCACCTGTAGTGCTGTGAGGGACAGGCTGGAGAGGGGGGGCTGTGTGCCCGAGTGTGTTGGGGAGGGGGTTGGGTTGATGGTGTGGAGTGTCGTTGGTAAGTGTGAACTCAGCCAGGGCTGAGAGGCGGAGGTGGAAGCGGGGGGGAGGGGAGGGCATTGTCCAGGAGGTAAAGTCAGGGGGGGCTGCAGTAGGGCAGGCTGGGCCGGGGGAGGGGCAGATGACTGGTCAAACCTATTGAAAAATAGGTTTAGGTCATTCGCCCACTGTTGGTCCCCTGCCGTCTGGGAGTTTGGTTCTTTGTAGCCTGAGATGGTTTTCAGGCCTCTCCAGACTCCACTGACGTTACTCCTCTGCAGCTGATCCTCCATCTTCCTCCTGTAGATGTTCTTCCCCTAGTTCTTCAAACTAGTTGATTGATACCACCCTGAATGGCCGATAACACACTGAACTGATAAGACACTGGATGAGTGATAACACAAATAGTGTTTTAGACTAGATGTATATTTTTTGTAATTCCTTTCACATCGAAATTGACTACTAATAATTTTAGTCTTGTTGACAGACCCATAGGACACTTTCACACCACTAGTTTGATTATTTGGTCCACACCAGACAATACAATTTTCATTATGTAGCATAATGACGTGGTCAGCTTTAATATCTGCAATTGAACCAAAATTGATCCGATTGACATTTCATCAATTTTTAATCTCCAAACAACAGGAAATACAATGATTAGCATCCCCTCTCATGCTGTGTCTTGCATATTTTGTTTGGACCCCATTTTGCATTCTCACCAGAAGGACCACCGCAAATTTGTCATTTAGTGTACGCCCGAGTCTGACTGATGCTTTCACACCAATGAAAACAAAGAATCTTGGTTCTAATTCCACTTTTTGGCGAGTACCAACAGCTGTTGGTGTGAAAGCATTTTTGCCCTTAAAAACACTTTATCCAATTTTCCCGCTATCTCACATCTGACCCTGCTGAAGGGCTACAATACAGGTAAGGTAAGAGGTCGTCATACCAGCACATTCTTCTTGTAGATGCAAAAAAGTAGAGTGAGAGAGACAGTCATTGTACATTGAGTGACAAAGTAGACGTACTAAGTAGTTGGGGGTTGGGGGAGGGGGGTTGTAACAACTGAAGCCTGGATTACTGAGCTGTTCAATGAAGCCACTTAGATACTCACCAGATGCATTAGAGCAGCATTACATGCTTCAGTGTATGTGTGTGTGTGGGTGTGTACTGCCTGCACAGTAATAAGCAGAAAATTGCTACAATCAATTGTTATTTAATTCTCAGCTCCTGACTCCATCAAAGCTCTCTTTCTAAATGTTTTTTTTTTCTTATTCAACCTCCTGGCAGCCATATTGAAAGTCTTCATACCTTCATTTTGAGAACTGGGATTACTGACATTTTACTTTTCATGACACACATGCTTTCAAGGGCTTTTTTCCCAAGGACAGGTTCAAGGTTTTTCTATTCATTGAGGAGTGAATGAATCAGAGATTTTCTGTCTGACAACAAATCGCCATGTGTCGGAACTGACCGTTTTAAATGCTGGTACCATTCCATCACCTCTATTATTATTCATCGTACGCCTATGAGTTCAGAGTCCAAGGCTCAGATTTGAGCCCACTTAAAATATACTGATGATGGCAAACTCGTTGGTCTCCTACGTGAAGGGGAAAGCCTGAATTTTTAATCATGTAGAACTGGTGTCGGTTGAGAGCGATTCAGATGAACATTTATGAAACCAAAGACATCCAATAAACAATACATCTCAGAGAGATGTGAGACCTCAGGAAATATTCAGCCCTGCAATTTGCAACTACATGATTGCAGTCTGGTACACATTCCAGGAGACCACCATCAATCTTTATAGATGATATCAATGGATTCATTATTAAATCCACTACACTATGTGCAAATCTACATTTAAATCATTCCATACCCAGAATCCATGGCTTACCAGAACCATCAGCGATGCCATGGACGGACACACACACACACACACACACACACACACACACACACACACACACAATACATCCAGCAAATTATGGCTGCAGTCAGGAAACATGGACAATTTTTAAGCAGAAGCCTACAATGTAAGGAGAGCAGTATAGGGGGCAAAAAGGGACTACAGGAAGAAAAGAATGCAGCAAAGACTAGGAACAGTGACAGTTTACAAGCCCCACCTTCCTTGTCAAGAGTTGATGCATCTCTAGAAAGTGAGCTACACAACTTTGAGACCATTGCCAGACAGCGAGCAAGAACAGAGGTCACCAACAAAGCAGCAGGACCAGATGGTATGTGTGGGCCTGTTCTCGACCTATGTGCTGACCAACCAGCAACGGTGTTCACGATGATATTCAACCTGTCCCTTGCTTAATCTCTCATGCTCACGTTCTTCAAGGAGTGCCCAAGAAAACCAAGACAGCCTGCCTGAATGATTACTGCCCAGTGGCACTCGCCTCTGTAGTGATGGAATGCTATGAACAGCTGGTCAAGGATCACATCTGCTCCTCTGCTGGACCCACTACAGTTCGCATACTGTCCCAACCAATCAATGGATGACACCATAAAGCACATCCTCACATCGCATTGTTCCACCTGGACAAGGAAGCTAGTGACATTGCTGTTCACTGACTACAGCTCAGCCTTCAAACATAATGGTTTCCTCCTGGTTTGTCATAAAACTCAAAAATCTGGGATCTCATAGCTGTGAAGTGGATCCTGGAATTTCTGATGGATAAAGTAGACCCTAGGGTGGGTGGACACACCCTTTCTTGTACTTTCCTGTACAAACACTACTGGTAGCCACTTCAGACTCCAGTGTTTGCTGGCAGCAAAGCTGCAGTGGACCTGATCACAGAAAACAAAGCCTACCTGAAGGAATTAGAGGGTCTGACTTGCTGGTGTCAGGACAATAACCTACTTCTGAATGTCAGCGATACCAAACAGCTGAAAGTGATTTTTGGAAAGAAGCAAGAAGGGATTAATGCATTGCTTAACATCAACAGCTCTTCAGCGGTGACGGTGGACAGTTTTAGGTACCTTGGTGTCCACATCTCAGTGGGGACTGAAAACCGACTGTAGTGTAGTAAGCAAGGCTTAAGCAAGGCTTACTACACTGCTTCATCTAGGACACTTTAGGTAGCTCCAAGTATCCCCTCAAATACTGAGGCATTAATACTCCTTCACCATCGAAAGCATCCTGACAGGATAGATCACCATCTCGTATAGAAACAGCACTAAATGCAATCTCAAGGCCCTGCAAGGAGTGGTTTATTCAGGTGAATACACAATAGGCAGTGCCCAACCCTACTTTGAAGACATTCACATCACACACTGCAAAAAAGGAAAGAGAAACACTGGGGATCAAACCATCTGGGTAATAGCCTTTTTTTTCCCCTGCTGCGGCCAGAAAGAATACTATACTGGATACACAAGAGGTTTAGGAAGAAGCTTCTACCCGCAAGCCACTAGGATCTAGAAAGAGGTCAGTGCTTGAGACTATTACTACATGCAAATTATGTTAAAGTAGATCATAAACAATTTTCATGTATATTGGAATTCTTAATTAGAAATAACCTGTGGAGATGTATCATCTTGTATCCATAGGGTTCCTTGACAACAATGATACAATAAGCACAATTAGGCAAAAACGAATAAATAAATAACTATTACAAAATGTAAAGGTAAATAAACCACCTACATATGTCAAATAAACCATTGATATGAAATAATAATAATAATAATAATAATAAAGAAAATAGTAATTATAAAGTGTATAAAGATGGACTTTCTTTCATTAGAAATGAAAAAAATGAAATCAAATATTAATGACACTGGTAGCAATAATTAAATTAAAGGGGTTATATTTATGGAAATGTACAACTGATCTTAGAATGAAATGACTTTTTTTGTGGAAGGATGATATGGTATTAAAGCAAATGCTAATTTATGTTTAGGTAGACACACACAAATGAACACACACACATCTGAAAATAAATCTCTTCATGTTCAAAAAAAGACTCAAGGGTGGGGTGTTGCTGCACAGACAAATGTAAAGCCCCCTGAGGAAAATCTGTGATACGTCATTTCAGTTCTACACAAATAAAATTGACTTGACTAGCAGAAAGGAGAAAAAGACAAAAGGGGAGGAAATAAACAAGGAATGTTGCAACAAAAACAAATAACGGAAAGAGGAGAAAGCAACGAGTGAAGGAGAAGAAGGGGGATGTATGGCAGACATTATTTGGTAACCATGACAACGTAGCATCTGCATTCTACCGGGTCAGCAGATTTGGACGATATTGTTAATTCCATGCTGGTGTGTGTGTGTGAGACTGGGGGTGTATAAGATATATTCGCTGACCTTGGAGTCATCAGCCTCCACCTCATGCTGTATTTCAGCTTGTACTGGGGGATGAAAGTGGAGTTTAGAAAGCACTTGTGTCCACGTGTGTGAGAGAAGACAAGTGACGGACAGTTATTGGCTCAGCTGAATGACAGCCAGATTTTTTTTTTTATTTTATTCATACATTTTTTTTCATGACACCTCTCTCCCAGCAAGACCACGTCATCTGTACCATGCCTCTGTGGTTCATGGTTTGGGTCTAAATAAGACAAATACGTGTTGAGAGTATATGACCTGCCTGCTAACTGCTAATACGATTTGTTTTAATTCGATTGACTCAGACACTGATATAGCGTATTGAATCGTGTTTTTTTTTTTTTTTTTCCCTAACGGTTAAGCCTGCACGGACTTACAGACACCAAAACACTGCTGCAGTGATGAAACATTCGTCAAACACAGACAGCAACAACAAATCTACCGTTACATTGCAGAGAAATCTGTCTCCTCTAACCGAACTCTACAGCCACACAAAACATTCCCTTCCTGAAACAGCTCACTTTTTTCTCTTTTTTTGTCCTTATATAATCATTCATCCAGAAAAAAAAAATCGAAGATTAAGGAAATGGTACAACATGGTGTAGCTCTTAAATCATCATATAATGAGCAATGAGACATTAAATGGACTTTGTCTACTGGTCTCACCTAAATCAAACACTTTTCTCTCGGGGGAGACATTAAACCTGCCTGTTTCTATAGCTGATGGTGATATACCTGAACATAACCGCGCACAGAGATCTTCACGTCATTACATCGGCCTCCAGTGCTGTCAGATAATATATCCTTAATTTAGGTTCGTAACCAGCATCAACAGAATAGTTTCCTAAGAATCATAAATATAACACTGTATTCTGTCTTGGAAATTCAACAACAATAATATTAATAATAATAATAAAGCCTGCAAAATAATGTCATTGACCAAGAGCTGTCCATGCAAAATACCCCAAATGAAAAAAAAATTTCAGGAATTTCACTGGGCGTGGACTTACTGTGTGATAATATACACACAAGTTATGAAAAAATCTGTTAAAATTCACAAAGTAGTGAACGGAGCACTGAACACAGAGGAATATGATAAGTCATGGTGTGCTGTTAGAAATCCATTAAAAGATATGAGGTGTGTTGAGCTCACTATAAAATCTG
Organism: Eupleurogrammus muticus; assembly: GCA_036785175.1. NCBI lineage: Eukaryota > Metazoa > Chordata > Actinopteri > Scombriformes > Trichiuridae > Eupleurogrammus > Eupleurogrammus muticus. The sequence goes on along the minus strand of JAYKQN010000011.1, from coordinate 18,114,982 downwards.
CCAGATATATTTATGCTCATATGGGAATATTATAGGACTAATACACAGAGCCTGGAATAATAAACTAAGTGACCTAGTTTGTTTATTCTTTTGGTGCGTCACTGCTTTTATTTATAGTATTTCCCGACCACATGCCGATCTCATTTTAATGCAGCCCCGTTCAATTATATAACACGTCTCCCTGAAAGAGAAGTATAATAATCAATACGTTATCTTGTATGCACATGGGAACGTACAGTAATTGGTTCAATGAGCCACTGAACGAGTGAAAACACTTGTGCGGGAGACACATTTATTGAAGATGCTTCCCCTTAGATGACCTCAGCTAGTGTGTGTGTGTGTGTGTGTGGAGGCTGACAGATCTCAGTGAAATTTCTATCAAACTGTAATGAGGTTCATGATATCTTTAGCCAATAGGGAAAACCTTCACAGATCACTATTTATAGGCCAGTGTGTGTGTTTTCTTAATGGCAGATTCCTGTCTTGCAAAAATCGCAGATGTTACATACACTAACTGTCTAACTGTCTAAAACACTAAATGTCCCAGTAAGACAGTAATCCAGCGATACAAGGACCCTAAAACTAAAGCTGCTAAATCATTCATTTTATTATTCAAGATGCACACACACACACACACACACACACACACACACAATGGAAAAGACTGGTAATAGTCTCAAACATTTCAACATGGCGTGCATGTGTTGAGATCAGTGAAGACGCGATGGTTTGTTCATTAAATGATGAGGCTAGCCTTGTATATTATTCACTGTCAACAACTATCATATCAGTTAGTCCCTATCTCAATCACGTTGACTGTGATCTGTAAATTAATTTTAGCTTAGACAACACTTGTTATCTGGAAGGTACCTTCACCTTCAAAATGAAGCCAATCTCACTAGATCCATCTACATCTATACATGCTGTGATATAAAATAGAGGACAGTGTGTGTTCATAGTAATGGCGTGCAATGGTGTGGCTCATTGATGTGTTTTTCATCTTCTTCTTCTTGGAAAACTGGCTTTGAAAACACACACACACACACACACACACACACACACACACACACCGTTTGACAGCCACAATCTCTCCATTGTTGCTTTCTCTCTGGAGGAGCGGTGTCATCCTGACTAATCGTCAGTGCTGTCACGGTCATCACCAACACCTACAGAAAAAAATCAGCATTGTCATCATCATCATCAGCGAAACATTAAGTAATGCTCATCGATGCCGTCAGCCTCAGAATCAACACGGTCAACGCATACATCAGCAGCAGCAATCGGTTATTGTTAAACTGTAAACATGCAATAAAACACTGGGTGTGTGTTTGAGTGTGAGCGAGAGAAAGCGTGCATGAGAGAGAGAGAGATCTATGGCTAACCCAGGTAAGGCCACGGATGGAATGTTAAACAGTTTTCAGATCGATGTCAGTGAACGCAACTCAACTGCGCCATTTGTTCAGCCGTGAGAGATGTCAATACACCCATGAGGGTCATCCGTCTCTGTGATTTCCCCCAGTGTGTGTGTGTGTGTTTGTGTCAGATATCACTCTGTCTCTTGTATGGAGCCATGCTCACATACACACACACACACACACAGACACAAACATACACACCCATGCACACACACCCCACTCTGAAATTACATTAAAACTGCTCTACTCTGTCTCAAAGAACATTTCAAATTATTGCTCTAAGTGCTCTTCCATCACTGAATGTCAAGTATCGAGTGTCACCTGACACACACACACACACACACACACACACACACACACACACATACAATGTGTGTGCATGTATAAGCCGAGTAAGACTCTAACTGTGCGTGGGTCGATTGTAGAACTATGGAATTCCATTGAAAATCATGCTGCAGATCTCTAAATTCCTTTAAATAACATCAAGAAACGATGTGATGCGGCATTGACTATTTGTTTTTTCTCCTTCGCTCAGAGGTCAGAGATCAGGCCGAGCTGAGGTGGATCTGAGCCAACACACACACACACACACACCGTTGCACCCTGAACAGATATGAACATGAACGTTCTTTCCCCATATATCCTCACTCACACCCCATCTTCTCAGTCATAACTCGGTCAGGTCAGAGCACAGATGTCTGCATTATGCTCATTTTCCTGCTCTCACCTCTGCTTCCATTCATTTGCTGATATTCTTGTCGTTGTTTATTTCTGCTCATAGATTTACATAAAGAAAGGCTGTTACCACATTTGTAACACATTTCAGTAATTCCAAATACCAACAGTACATGCCTGGAAACGTGCTATTTAGCTAAAGCAAATTATTGGCAAGATGCCAATAATTGTGTGTGAGTGACACCAGTTTACCATGAACTCAGAATGGTGGACACAAGAATGAAAACACATGGCTAATTAGCACCAACGCGTTTAGCAAGAAACAGGATAACTGTGGCCGGTTAATAAATCGAGAAGGGGTGGTCCTCCTCCGAACTCTCTTGGTGCATGTCTGGAGAGTAAATCATTTCCCGGAGAAATGGGAGGATGTGTAACGGGCAGAGGCCAGCTCCTGGAGATTTGTGGTGTGACTGGCTGGTCTGCATTAACATCCAGGCAGAGTGCCTCTTCAACCTCTGTTCTTAGGAGGAATTGGCTGTTGACAGCTGAAACACGGAGAAGCCAGCAAACAAAAGTGGCCCCGACAACCGAGTGTAAAACTGGAGTACAGACCCCGGATCGGCGTCTGATGACCTGGATCACCTCTCATCCTCACAGCGAAGGGTAAGGACCGGAGTAGAGTTAAAGGTCAAAGGCCACAGGGAAGGCTAATGACTGGGCCTCCGGGTCTGACTGTGGATGACTTTGCAGTAAGAGAAGTAAAAAGCAAAAAGTTGTGACGACCAGTCAGAGAGGAGATGAGAGATCCAGCAGATTGCTGGCACGGAGCTACCTGCACACATGGCACAAGTTTCCAGATTCAACATAATTGTCTTTTTTATAGATTATTTTTACATTTAATAAAATGTAATTCAAGCAGATTTTCTCTTTCTAACATAACGTTAATTACATAGTGTGTGTGTTTGTGTATTGTGTGTGGGGAGGGGCATCAAATAACTTCTCGAGTACACACAATGCAAGATTCAGCCCGTTAATTATTTACGATCATACTCATAGAACTGGAGTTACTTCCAGGTAATTACTGCTCCTTGTCAAACGCAACGCATCCGAGCCAAGTTCCCCAAGTAACATGAGCACGCTGACTTTGGATATTTTACAAACCGAGGCAAGGAGTGTAGAAGCAGTTAAAGTCGCGAGCTATTAATCTCTGTGGACAGAGTGGCTGTGACAACAGATTGTGTTGTGTAGCGCTGCAGCAGTGAGGCTCTGTGAAAGGGATGAGAGCGGCTGTGTGCGTGTGTGTGTGCGTGTGTGTGCAAGCCTGCAGCTCGCTGCTGCCCCACACACACAAACACACACACACAGCGCCTACATTTTGAGTACAGATATCGACACATTTTAATTGGATGATAGTTGAGCTTGCAAAGCGTACATTATCCCTACCAGATACTTGTTTCAAACGAGTAATCATCTCAACCTTAATACCTACAGTATATGCAGTGACTCTCTCAGTGGTGGATCCATTTGGAGTAGACATAAACATATATGATCTGTGTCTAGAAAACAGCATGAATTTTGTCTTGCAAGAGTTCAGCACCAGTTTATGTTTAATAAGAGCTTCCTGTCGAGCAACAAAGGAATGCTAGGGGTTATTCATCTCTAGCTGACCCAGCCATATAATGAATTATACTATCCACATACAAATGGGCTTGACAAAAAGAGACTATAACATTTATATAACTGATGAAAGAGACTGGGCCGAGAATTGGACCCTGCGGTATACCTTTTTTCTGCATACATATATATATATATATATATATATATATATGTGTGTGTGTGTGTGTGTGTGTGTGTGTGTGTATTAAGGCTCATGGAGTTCAGATCAAATTTAATCAGCTGTTATAAATTAATCCGCAACACATCCTGTAGCCATTTCAACATTTAAGTGGAATTCAAATCAAGCTAAACTTTAATACTTTATAACAAGTTACAATAATGGAGGCATAACCTTTGCTTACCTCCCCAACAAGAAATATTCCTTGTTATGACAACCTTTAATCTTGAAACCCATCAGTGATTGTATAACAATAATTCTGTGATCCCAGTGGAGCCAGGGGATATCCAGTCCAACATTTCTCTTTCTGTTCATCGGCCATAGTTTGCAATCTGACAAACTCCCATAATTTCAAAGATAATAGGTAGTATAACAGTAAACAGTCTCCAGTAAGTCCAGGGATAAAAGCTAATAAAATGTTTTTTAAAAAATTAAACTCATATAAATTCTTAGATAACTCTCGGCCAATGGCTCCATGCAGCTCTCCACACTTGTTGTGGGCATGCAACCACGACCTACTAGAGCATGTTTGGTCATTACTAGACAGACTGCAATACCATACCATACTTGATATGTATTTATAAGAGAATTTGTGGATTTATTTTCAGCTATCCAAGCACACTTACCATTGGAATTATGTATTCCCCATAGAAAAGTGGAAGCTTGAGTAGATTTTTAGATTTTTCAGGCCAACTGAGGGTGTGTTGGACTGTTACATTATCTTAATAGAACAACTGTACATTGGGTGAGACATGGACATAAACTGAGATAAGGACAGAGATGAAAGAAAAAATGAAAAAGAAATTCAATTAAATGGTTAGACATATAGGGGCGACACGGTGGTGCGGTGGGTAGCACTGTTGCCTCACAGCAAGAAGGTCGCAGGTTCAAGACCGCCTTGGGCCTGGGTCTGGGGCCTTTCTGTGTGGAGTTTGCATGTTCTCCCCGTGTCTGCGTGGGTTTTCACCGGGTACTCCGGTTTCCTCCCACAATACAAAAAACATGCTCAGGTTAATTGGTAAACTCTAAATTGCCCATAGGTGTGAGTGTGAGAGTGAATGGTGTGTGAATGGTGTGTGTGCCCCACGATTGGCTGGCGACCATCTGGGGTGTATCCCTGCCTCTCGCCTTAACGCGCTGGGATAGGCTCCAGCAGACCCCTGCGACCCCGAAAGGGAATAAGCGGGATAGACAATGGATGGATGGATGGATGGATGGGTTAGACATATATTTACAGACAGAGATATAGAAGATTACTGTAACATGGAGGACATCCATCATAAGCATCCACACAGAGTGAACCAGACTAATATTTACATTTAAAGTGCAGATCTCAATCTCCATATCATTTTTTCTTTTTTTGTGTTGATAGCCCAAATAAAACTGGAGTTATGATAAAAATTACTACTCCCATACTTTACTTCATACTAATTTCCAGTTTATTTCCATTATGTTATAACAGAGCTTTGAATTGTAATAAAAGTGTTGGGAAGCAGTATGAAAAGGAGCGTTACATACATGATACATGTAAGTCAATGGGATGATTGGTTGATCTGACAAACAGAGTCAGAGAGATACACGAGGCAAAGAGATGCTCCTAGAGGTAAAGGTAAGGTAAGGTAAAGTTGTCTTCACGGAAAAAAATAAAATAAATGAAAAATAAAGCCTCAAGAGTCATTTGTAAATCCAAAAATTCCACTGAAAGGTTAATGTCCCTAAAATTAATTTCAGTAAATGTTTGGAATTTTGTTTGTTTTATTAATTGTAACCTTCAAATACAAACAATTGTACAGAGATCACTAATGCCAGGTTTAAAACCACTGCAGGCTGTAACTTTGTCAGACCTATTGAGAGAATAAAAGGTCTTTTATTGTAGACCCGGAGCAATCTTTCAAAATTAGTTTGGTGGGTTCTGTTAAAACTGGGGTAGTGTAAGGTTACTACTAATCTCTTTAAGATACTCAGCCAAGTCATTGAGCCCATTTAAATTGAAGTCATCCGTGACAATTAGATTTCCATCAGAATATTTCCACATTAGACCCGTTAAAGCAGCAATGGTAATTTGATCTGCAGTGTGTAGACCCCCATTACAACTTTCAGAGCAAGAAATTCATACCATTTTGTTCTAGTAACAGCCACTGAAATTGAAAAGGGAACATTGAGGCGACGGCTGCTGCTGACTTGGGTTTTGCCCCTAGAAGGACCCATGGATCTTCATGTTGGGCTGACACGGCCCTGAGCTCAGCCATCGGAGACCCCCTGCACACAGGTGACCTCAGTCGGGACGGCCAGGTGCACCGCTTGGCTGGTGGCAGTGGGAACATGAGCTAATTTTTCTCCTTGACTTTGGCTGGTAAACCAGCAACCTTTTTCTCCAGGTTTGACGAGGCGAGTTTGAGAGTATAGTTAAGAGTTGCAGTTAAATAAGAGTAATCAATCAGATCAGCAATAACTTACATTCAGAATGTTGTATTGTACACTACTAACCATAAAAACAATCCTACTGCCAGGAGCTAAATTGAAGGAGAGAGATAAGGAAACATAGAGCTTGACTAATACAATTTTCTTTCCATTAGTAAAGCTCTAAGAAGCCCTCTCCTTTGCATTCCCTTTACTTCTTTTCCAGTGTTGGGGTATGTAAGGCATTACTGAATTCTGTGTTAATTTAATCACAGGAGAAAAAGAATATATTTTTTTAATATTTTTAAAATCCATCACAATACTTATTGACCACAAAAAGAAACGGTTCGAAGAAAGACTGAGCAACTATTGTTGCCACCATGCAACAGGGCCACCATGGCTAAAAGTGGTAATTACATTTTAACAAAAGGATTTCCTTGGTAAGAAAAACAATTTCACAAAATTTTAATTCAGAACACCCACTCATTCTGTTGTGGACTGGCCGCCTTTGTATTGATGCTAAAACCTCGCTGAGCACAAGCCATTTAGAAATGCCTCTGGTTGTGATGTCACAACAGGACTGGATGTTTACACTAACTGCTCCTGGATCTGTGTAGCCTCCACTTACTGCAGGGGCAAGATATTTCTAACAACAATGAGTTAATCACAACAGAGTGGGTGTTTTTGGACCATATTAAGCATGTTAATGTTTATAAAGAGAGCATTAAATTGTAAATATGCACATTATGTAATGTGCAGTTTTCTCTGTGATGTTATTTACATTGTGTGAGATGTGTGGGAGTAGGAGATAGTGATGTTGTGAGATTATTTTTTTTTGTGCTACTTTTAGTTTGCATTTGGTAATTTTTCATCACAACAAATGGTTGTCGTGTTTGTGTCACAGCACAGCTATAAGCAGCAGACAGGAGCAGTTCCAGCTTTTTTTTTTATGCCTGGTGCGTTTTGGGCAGATTCCTATCTGTTTGTCTCAGCTTTAATCAACACAGCTGTCTACACCTGCAGCTCAACAACTGAACTCCACAGTTATGCGGAACCACGGTTCTTTGAATTATAGATACATTACACCTTTATCAGTGCACCAAGATCCCAAAATATTTTACAAAGCCTGAACCCAGAACAGTCTTATAGCCACATATTGACTCAGCACATGTTTCTTCCTAGCAATGCATGCTTTTAGCCATGTGTACATCATATAAAGTCAGTGAGTGTGGAGTAAGATAATGTTTCTAACCTTGAATCTAAGTAATGGCTAACAGAATGCTACAGGGTTAAGACACTGACACCCAGCATCCAGCTGTAGCACTGCAGCACACTTTAATAGACATTATTCTGCTTCCTAATACATATCATACTCCCCTCAGCTTCTTACTGCCTGGTGTAAGGCACAACAATACATCCCCCTCAGCAACCACACATATCAGAGACATGCTGACACAAAATCAACAGCAGACTGTCAACACGGACGTCAGCAGCAGTAGGTTATTGTTAAATGTGCCGCTCTTCAGACAGCGGCGACCCAAAAGGTTAGACAAGGGTGCTTGTGACCGGAAAGTCCGGAAATTCTCGGGTTGGAGGAAAAGAGGCGAAAAAAAAAAAAAAAAAAGCGGCGTTCACCTCACCTCACCTTATAGATCAGTGTGGTTGCACTGGACAGCTTCCAGTAGTGAAATGTGTGTAACTGTGTGACCGCGATAAGGGTCCTCCTGCAAAAGAGAGGCTGCCTCTCAGTGAAAGTTCCCTGAATAAATAAAAGGTTTGAAAAAAAAAAGGAGAAGAAAAGAAAAAACTGCTAAAATGTAATAAACCAATGTGTGTGTGTGTGTGTGGGTCTATGTGTGTGTGTGTGTGTGTGTGTGTGTGTTTCTTCAGCCTGTAAGGCACACTGTGACCCAGATAGCATAAAGGATTTCACGCATTCGGGATCCCTCTAAATTAAAGACACTCACTTCTCTTTCTTCTACCCTCTCTCTTCCCCGTTGTGGGAAGAGCAGAAGCGAGGGATGTGTGAGTGGAGGATTGAAACGGTGTCATGGACGGAGGAGAGAACACGTCTCCTCCTCCTCCTCCCCCCCCTCTTCTTACTAAATCATCAAAAGGAGTTAAAATGCCAACAGACATAATGAGGTTGTGGAGTCTACCACTCCCCCCTCACCCCCCCCCCCCCTTTTTTTCCTTCATTGCTACCCTGCTCCACTCCTCTGTTATCTCTTTCACATTCTCGTCTTCATGAATTTTCTGTCAATAGCAGGTGGTATTCAAGGTTATAATATATAAGTCTGATAATGTTCTGTCTTGTACTTATTGTCAAGTAATCCCATAAAAAGTCCAAACCACGTCTTGTGCATGTATACAAAATCTTATACCATATAATGTGGCCTGTGTCCCACTTATTATCACATTAACAATTTCTACTGATGTTCTCCATCATTTAATAACCCAGAGTAAGATCAGGGTGTCCTTCGAACACTCCAAATGATTTATTGGGCCGAATGTTAGAGGGAAAATGTAAGTGATGTAACTCATATCAGACCCGACGCTCAGGAATTTTCAGCCTCGTGAGACGGAGAGTCTCCCGGACTTTAATTTTATTGATACTAAGAATTAATGGGCGAATAACAAACATTCTAATTAATGAAGAAAGTTTTTATGTGGTTCTTTTGTTGACAATTAAGAGTTTTAACTAGATGGTAAATCAGATAAGAAATAAAATTTTGGAGTGATATATTTGAGTTTCTTGAATACATTGCTCCTTGCTGAGGGAGACTCGGGTCAGCCTGCAAAACGGTGCAGTGGAATGACTTCTAGTTCAAGCAACGAAGCAAAAAAAAAAAAAAAAGAGATTTGGGAAGCACCGCATGTCTTGATAATGCTCATCCAGGGCCACACAAGATATTATGCAACAGTTTTCTACAGGCTGAGTAGGCGGAATCACACTGACTAAACTGTGTCAAATCTGCGGAGTGCTCCTTTAAAAAAAAAAAACACATCAATGAGTCACAGTTACACTGGATGACATGTTATTTTATTACCAAGAACATACACAGTGCGGTTTATTTAGACTCATTCCCATATTCACCGTACTACTGACAGAAATACTCACTGGAGCAACAAATGTGGATTCACCCGCTGCTATAAATAGTCCCCAACAAATGCACTAGCTCCTCTCGTTTGAGTCATGTTTGTCAAAAAACTACAGAGGTCAGCTGTTTTAGGGTTAGGGGCGATATTGATATGCAAAGTATTAGAGTTAGAATTCAAACTGGCAAACTTTTAACCCTGGAAGTTTTTTTTTGACTAGGGTAAAACTCAAACTCCATTTTGGTGATAGTGTGTAATTGCCTCATACAAGTCTTCAAAAAAAGAAGATTCTAACACATCATCACTGAGATCCAGATATCAAAGGCACTTAATGTTATTCTGGGAAGTGTATCCTGAAGTATTTGAAGAGATTTTAATTTGAAAGGATGAAACATTTAGGAGATTCACTCCTACAGCCTGCACTTCATCATTTTTCTTTCATTTTTAATATTACTATTTATTATTTCATTATTTTAGATGTGTAAAGGCAGTGAGTCCGAACAAAATGTTCAGAACCGCTCTGCGTGCATTCCACTGCCAATGAGATGTTGGCTTAGCTTGGTCACCATAATCACAAAAGGTTTGAGAGCAGTCACATATTTAATATTTCTAAATGCAAGGCTGCAGCCAGTGGAGCCAGGGACTATGTGAGCGGTTTCCACATCAAGTCAAGACAGAGACTAATGGAACAAAAGGGTCTATTTTATATTCTATATATTCTTGTGCATCATTAAGGTTGACTGTGACACATCGCTCAGTGCAGATCAATCAGGAGAGACTTCATTTTTGGCCTGAGACCAGCAATATGATAAAATGCAAACTTTCTTTGGCAATTAGACGCCATCAGGACATCATCATGTTTATAAAGGAGGCAGTGAAGCAAAGAGTAGAGGTGGATATTCCCATGACAGAGCCTGGACACTGGTGGTGACGGCTAAGAAGAGGTGAAGAGATGCCGAGTCCTCGATGATGAAAAGGTTGGCAGCTTTAGACCTGCTGCTGACTGATGAACTGGAAGCAAACGTGGTGGAGGAGGGTCACCGTGAGTCACAGAAATGACAGCTGACGTGACAGAGGGGAGACCAGATATAAAGTTTGACAGCTCAGACACGACTGGCTGCTGGAAAATCTGCTGAAATCTGATTGGACTGAGAGGAGGAGGAGGAGAATTCACTGGCCCTCGTTTATCAATCCAATGTGGAAACCAGTGCAGAGACCATTTCATGACAGGGTTCAAACGTTTGTATCTCGCCGATCACAGCATAGGAATGACCGGGCATTGATAAATGTGGTGTCTGAAAACAGACATTTATATCTGTCACCACTATATTCTCTGGTTTTAGAGGCCTCACCCCTGGAGTACGACATGTAATGATAAATCCATCCAAGAAGAAAAATTCCTCCAATATAGAAACTAGAACCATAGATCAACCTAAATCTAAAAATCTAAAAAAAATTGAATATGAACAGTGGAAACAGTAACAAATTAAATGTACTTGAATACTCTACTAAAGTACATGTTTGGAATATCTGTACTTTGAGTATTATTTTTTTTTAAATATATGACTACTACTATATATCAAATATTCTATTTGTCACTCCATTGCATTTTTTTGAACACCAACAAACTGTACAGGAAACAAAATTCTATCCACCCTCACTCTTTCATCACAACCTGTAACTGATATGCACAAGGCCCAGGCGTTGGGGCTAATAACATTCCTGACTCTTTCTAAGCCAAAGCCCACTACCGGTAGTGGTTGGTTTGTTAGTAGAAAAGTAATTAGCCAAGAAACAGGAAAACAGACAAGTTATGCAAATGTTGCTAATTTATTCCTCATCTGCTATAAAAGTCAAAAGAAATTAGGCAGGTGATGCTTTAACACATGAGTTTGGCTTGGTAAATGTCAAATCTTCGGCAAGGAAAATATTTTTGTAATTAGTGATTTGATTATCGAACACAATGTTAATTTTAGTTTTGTAAATTAAACTTAATTAGACAGATAAAAAAGTGGTGTCAGAGATTGCTGATGAAATTGGGCAAAAGAGAGAAGCTTTGTCTACTGTTAGAAAGTCTTTTGGTTAAAAAAAAAAAAAAATTTGCAAACATGTTTACATGTCCTTCCATAAGTGGTGGGAGGAAATTATAGCTGATGTAACAATCTACCTTTCCAAGCATATGGTCACACTAAATATAATTGAAAGGTGTCTTCAGAGGCATAAAAAATTAATAAATTCAAGGGGAAACATTTCCCTATGTTCCCTGGATCCTATTTTCTCCACCTTGTTCTGTGTCCTTAACTTTTTCTGAGATTGGGTCCAATGTTCCCCAACCCCTAAATCCTAACCTAACCCCTAACCCATAAATCTAAACCCTAACCTCAACCCCTAACTGTAAACCCACTCCAGAAGTTCAAAGATGCCTTCATTGAAACCATGAAGTACTCTGGAAAGGACCCTGGCAAAGAAGACTTGCTCGCACCCTGCTTCCCTTCTTGATCACCGCTTTCAAACCACATGCCTCAAGATGAAAAAAATGTGGAAGGCATCACAGCTAGAGCAGGGGAAGAGATCAAATCATTGCTGACAGAACAACAGGTAGATACCCCTGAAACTCGACATCTCCCCCACGGGCTGCAGCTGCAGCACCAGAGCTACTCCTCCTGAGGATAAAAAGGGGAAAAAAAGGCTTTGTCCAGGTTTTTCAAAAGGACCAAACATACTGGGAGCAGCAGAGCAACTCTTTCCAGATGACGAGAGTATCAAAGTGGAGCTGAGAAGCAACCTGCAGACCACGGAGGTTGACAGTGATACACACCCTTTGAAGTGGTGGAAAATCCACCAAGACAATTTCTCCCGTGTAGCAAAGCTAGCCAGGAAATATCAGTGTATTCCTGCCACCAGTGCCCCATCTGAGAGAGCTTTCAGCTCCAGCGGGAGCATTGTCACATGCTCAAGCACATTACAAGGTTTGCTCAATAAAAAAAAAAAAAAGTTTATATTCTGACTGCAAGGGTTTCATGCATTTTTCTGGTTCCTGCACTGCACAACAAGCCTCAAGAATGACATCACTTTTTTGCAGCTAAGCAAACCCTAAATTAATCAAAGCCTTCAGTGTAAGCATTTGTGTGTGTGATGACATTAAAATGTTGGTATATTCAATGTACTCATCCTGAGAATAAGCCATTAAAAACCAATCTCCTCAAGTAATTCATTCATGTGATCAGAGGCCTAGCCATCATTTTAGAAGTGAGGGGGACAAATTGTTCAGAGGTTTATTGAGTGATTTATCATCCCCCCGCATTCAATGGCACCTCTCCGTAGCAGCTAGAGAACCACACAAACACAAACAGCACAGCATCGGGAAGCAAACTTGAGCTCTTTAAAAATGATACACTATCAAAGTCAAAATCTAAACTCTAAAGCTGCCAAACTCTGGTTGAGTTGACATAGAATGACCCTGGGGCATATACAGTACAAGGTGAGGAGCCAGATAATTAAGCACCAAATGAAAACACCATTCTTGTCAAATCATCAGCACCAAAATTAAATGGGAGTGAAAAGCTATTGATTGATTGCATATTTCTGTTTGGTATTAGACAAAAACGTGATTGGTTGGAGTCACATAGCTATTCCTACTTAAGATGGCTTTCTCTTCTGACAACATAGGGTTTGGTTGGAAAACACTGTATTTGTAAGTTTTTGGCCTCTTGGCTGGTTTGTCTGACATGTGTTAATCCTTTTTTCACTCACAAAATTCTAAAAAATTAGACAAGGAGTCACTGTCTCCACATCAGGTCCATGGTAAGCATTTTTCCCAGTGTCCAGTTAAATTGAATTCAAATAGCTTGACACACTTTGATACAATCAACTATGAAAAATAAAAAAAAAAACCTTTAGGGCATTATACAACTTAGAACATTCTCTTCTTTCTCGATATTCTGCCTACAGGGTTTTACAGAAATGGTTCTAACTGCATGGCCTCAAATTTCATGTCTTCTCTCAGGTGTGTTCCCACGGGTCCTGAGAACTGCCGTCATCAAGCCACTCTTAAGAATGAACAATTTACATACTACACTAATGAATAATTATAGCCCCATATCAAACCTCCTGTTCCTAAGTGAAATCATTTGAAAAGTTGTTTTTTTGACAACGGTGTCTTCTGGTCAGGATTTTGATCACACCATAGCACTGAGACTGCTAAGGTTAATTACCCTCAAAGACATTCATTTAAACAATTTCATTTCATTAATTTAATCCCACTTAATGGACATATACTACTTTTTGTCTATAGGTAATTGCACATACTAATACATCTACTACACCTGATCCCACTACATCAGATTACAGAAAATTAGATGTTATCATAATTATGCAGATGACACACACATACATTCCCAGATAGCAAGGAGACTATAATCCCATACAAACACTGATATTGTATGGGGTTATAGTTTTAATTGCATTGTGCAAATCAGTGATTGGATGTGCAAGAATAAAACACTCAGCTTCATTGGGTAATGTTAAAAAACCACAAACCAAGCTAGAAATCCTTGTGTAATCATTGACTTAGACCTGAATTTAAACAGTCACATTAAAAGTCAGCCTACTACCACCAGAAAAAATATATAAAGGATTAAAAGATCTATGTCTCAGCAGGATTTATAAAAACTTGTCCAAGCTTTTATCTTCAGCAGCCTCTGTTACTGTAACAGCGTCTTTACAGGTTTCTCTAAAATGTCGATCAGACAGTTACCGCTGATTCGGGAAAACCGCTGCTCAAGTCCTCACAAAAACCAAGAAAATGGATCACATCACATTTCTGAGGTCTTTACACAGGCTTCCTCCCTGCTAAAAAACAGCTGTTGGCTTATAAAACACTGAGTGGTTCGAGGCCAAAATACATTTCTGACCTGCTACTACGTTACGAGCCATACCAGACCTCTCTGATTGTCTGGGACAGGTCTGCTTTCTGTCCCCTGAGTCTGAACTAAACATGGAAAAGCATCATTCAGTTTTTATGCTCCACATATCTGGAACAAACGCACAGAAAGCTGCAGGTCTGCTGCATCTCTCCATTCCTTTAAATTAGGGCTGAAGACCTTTGTGTTCGCTGCTGTCTTTTATTAAATCAAACAGTTAATTTCTGTATTTTTTTTGATGATTTTATTGTGTAAGCACTTTGACTTACTAGCTGAGGTTAGAAGAGGATGTGGAAGAACTGAAAAATAAATCGTTATCTGTGCGTTGATCCGATTGCTCCACTGAAAGTATATGGTATGGATAACATACTTTATACCAGCACAAGTGTGTGTGTGTGTGTGTGTGTGTGTGTGTGTGTGTGTGTGTGTGTGTGTGTGTGTGTGTGTGTGTGTGGTTGCAGCGGGGCTCACTCACACAGCCCCTCCCCTATCCCCCCCAGACTGCTGCTGCGCGACACAACACAATCAGCCTTTACTCTCTGTCTGGAGAGATTAAAAACCCGCGACTCGCACTGCTTCTGCTCCCCTTCCTTGTCTCACTGTGTAAAATATATATAAGTCAGCACACTCAAGTTACCAAGAGAGCTTGTCTTGTACAGGACGCAGTGCTTTAGTACAAGAAATAGTCACCTGGATTTACAGTAAGTTCTATGAGTGGAATATATAATGTGGAATGCCAACTCTAGCAGTGCTAACCATTATTAAAATAAATAAATAAAACTGATATTTGATGCACTTACCCACACACAGATTTTATTTGCTAAGCACACTAAATGCTATTTTTCTCTTTTATTTTATCATGTGGCCATGCCTTTTTCCTCATTAAAGCTCATGAATATAAAATGATAGTAAAAATAATTCAGGCTATAGTTATATATGTGTTATATATATGGAGTTCATGCACTTTACTTCTTTTTTCTTAATAGCCTACTGTTGTGTCAATTGATTCACGGATCATTCATGTAAGTTCATTATAAAAAAAAAAAAAAAAAACATTAACCATTGCAGGTAGCCCCACCCACTTCAGGGTTAAATTCAACAGAAGACACAGAGATGTATCTGTGTTTATTTTTGACTAACATTTTTGTATCCTAGATGTAAATGTGTTCTGTCTATATCAAATAAAAAATCTGCCCAAAGAATGTAAGAAACAATTTGGTTGGAGAGTTGTTCATTCCCTCAGTTTGCCATAGGCCACATATTTTTAAATGAAGAATAAGGTAATGTGGATGCATATGCTTACACTAAGCTGCATTACCCGGGTAACCCAAAGTTGCCGCTGACCGTATATTTTTAGGGAAGGTTAAGGACAGAGGATGTTGTACAGTCCCTGAGGCAAATTTGTAATTTGTGCTATTAGGTTACACAAATAAAAGGCTGCTGACTTGTTTTTGACAAACATTTCTCAATTTCACTACAAACCTTTGAAGTGTAAAAAAAAATAAAATGAGACAATCATTCCCACAATTTCTTATTATCGTTATTGAGAAATGTACGAGAAACATTTTTCAATCATTATCATATGATATCAACTCAGGGAATTTATTTGCATTTGTTCTTTTGGTTAATGAAGCTTTGTGGTGTCCTGGATGAAACTCCTAAATCTTTTCAGATATGGATAGCATGTGTTTGTCTGTATTTATTGTGTTATGTTAACACACTCTAGACAATGAAATATTTGCATTATGTTGATTAATTATAGTTGGAAGCACCCTGCATAGTCTCCACAGCTGCCTGTACCTGCCTTCAGAAGCAGCGTGCGGAAATGTATTTCTGAAGAGAGAAGGCTGAAGTTAGTTGCCTTTGGCCTACTTCTCTATTCTCTCTCTTTTCTAATCCTCTTTCTTCATCCTTTCCTTTCATCGCTCTCTCTCTTCCCCTGCTCTCTCTTTCCATCTTCCACTCCATTCATCCGTGCAGCGCTGGCGTGTCATTACATGAACACAACCATGGACTGTGAGTGTGTGTGTGTGTGTGTGTGTGTGTGTGAGAGAGAAGGGGGGGGGGGGGGCAAGAGAGAGAGAGAGAGAGAGATGAAATGGGCAAGTGCAATGAACAGCAAATGACACAGCACATACACAGTCACCCAGCGATAACAGTGACACATTCACACATAACATATAATTGCTACACAATTTCATTTGGAGGGAAGAAATCTCAAATTAAATATGAAATGGCAACCTGTCATTTCCGATTGCATGCACAAAAAGCTAATCATTATTCTAGTCTATGTAAAGAAACAACTATTGTTCCAATATCAAGCTGATCCTACCAAATATCAGGATGTTGGGGTATATACATACTGATGTCTGTACTGTTTGCTCTTCAAGGATTGGTTCTCCTCTTAATATTTTCCAATTCTAGTTACTTGTCAAAAGGTGATCTGATCACTTGTTGGGTGGCAATAGCAGAAGGTGGCGCTGGAGTGACATCTAACATCGTTTTGTCTGTTAGTTAAATGACCTTAATATTGGCATAGGAAAAAGAGGGCCAACAGTCAGGGATGTCATGTGAGCACAATTGTGAATAGTTACGTTTTGCAGTTTCGTAGGGGATACAGTAAGTGGTGTTATACCTATTTCTTTTGTTGAGGGCTGGTTTCTCTACATTTTTTGAAGTAGATTGCTTCCCTCATTCCTCTTTTAAACCATCGCAGACATCGCAGGTCGAAACCCAGACATCCCAGGCTCCTTTGCATGTGCTCATTGTGTTTGTGTACATTTCTTTTAGATGGTCTGGTTCCCTCCCACCATCAAAAAAAAAATCATCCTTACTTCTGTCACTGCCCCTGGCCAAGGCACTGGCAATACAAACACTGCAATGCAGTGGCCCAATGCTCCTAGTATGTGTATAGGTTAGGTCAAATGCAGAGGATCAATTTCCTCAAGGCGATCAATTACTCAGGAAAGAGTCTCCCTGACCTACACCTGAGTCTTCACCTGGGGAGTTTAACCTTCTGTAGTGAGTTTGTTTAAAGGTTGTTTAGTTTCCCTGATATACAAGTGTTTTTTGTATTTCTCACTTCTCTCTTCTTATGGGATTGCATACACTAGAATGTAGACTTACTTGTGTTTGGGTCGAGTATTTGGGGTGGACCAGATCCTTGATTCGTGTGTGGTTGGATTTGACCAGACACATAAGAAAAATTGACAGTCACCACATCCAGTATTGGTAATCTTCCTGGGTCTGATTTGTGGTTCAAAGGGCCCATAAATTAAACTCCAGGTGTGCTCCTTCTCTTGTGCCCAAACACTTGTTGGTCAATATCAGGACATCCAAACTCCACACAGAAAGGTCACAGCTCACAGCCTTGAACGATCAATCTTCTTGTGACCCAGCTGCGCCCCTTTGCTGTTGACCCCTTCTGGTTAAAGATTGGCCATATTGGAAGGTACTTGTAAGCCCATAAGCATAGTCTTGCTTCTGATATAGGTCTGAGTTTTCAAAACCAAGTTCAGTTGCCCTTGACTCAGCTGTCCTTGGTTAACAATGACCCGGGTGACTGATAATCTGCAGAGGAAGTTTGCTAGAGTATTCTGGGTAGTATGAAAGGACAACCAGAACAGTTGCAGACTACTGAGACCACCAAGACGGGCATGGTAGTGCAGTAGTGCTGTTGTGGGTTCAAGAAGTTGGGCTGGGATCTTAATGTGTGGATGTGTGGTATGTATGTTTAGGTGGGAATTCTCCAGCGTCCTCCTATAGTCCAAAAACATGTCAGTTTGATTGGAGATGCTGAATTGGCTGCAGGTACAAGTGTGTGTATCCCTGCCTCTACCCTGCAGTGGCTCCAGGAGGCCCCTGCGATCATGGTGAGGATTAAACAGGTCTAGAAAATGGGTGGATTAAACCACAAACAGTTTAACTTGAATGTTTGAACAGTCTCCCCTGTGATGTGTTCTCAAAGAACCACTAGAACCAACAGTATAACTGATAAATGGTTGTTATCCATCTTAAGAGGAAATGTCCTTAGCAGAAAGCAAAAACACATATAGAATATCTTTCGAGTTTTGCTGCAAATTGCAACAGACACCATCTTCCTGTCTGTTATCCCCACAGGTCTGACAACACTACTTCCAATCTGCTTTTTGAAGAAGAGATGCTTCATAACAAGGGCTCACTTTCCCCCTGCAACAGCAGGTATGTGAAAACTATACGCAGCCCATTTGCAGTGAAGAGACCGGTTGGAAAGCCACTTGTTCCTGAACCTGATGGCTTCCTGTGCCGAACAGATGAAGGAGAACAAGGTTTTACCTAGATACAGTAAGCTACGATCCATTACCTAGGGTTGACCTGGCAAGCATCACTCAGAACAGCCAATCAGAGAGAGAGATAGAAGTGTGTGGCTAGAAATAATAATAATAATATTAATAATAATAATTGAGGGCGACACGGTGGTGCGGTGGGTAGCACTGTTGCCTCACAGCAAGAAGGTCGCAGGTTCAAGACCGCCTTGGGCCTGGGTCTGGGGCCTTTCTGTGTGGAGTTTGCATGTTCTCCCCGTGTCTGCGTGGGTTTTCACCGGGTACTCCGGTTTCCTCCCACAATACAAAAAACATGCTCAGGTTAATTGGTAAACTCTAAATTTCCCATAGGTGTGAGTGTGAGAGTGAATGGTGTGTGAATGGTGTGTGTGCCCCACGATTGGCTGGCGACCATCTGGGGTGTATCCCCCTGCCTCTCGCCTTAACGCGCTGGGATAGGCTCCAGCAGACCCCTGCGACCCCGAAAGGGAATAAGCGGGATAGACAATGGATGGATGGATGGATGGATAATAATTGAAAGGAGTGCAGACAGTACAGGAGGGCTGCTCATGAATCGTGTCTGCATCACTTCTGTGGTCACTAAAAATAGAAAAGATTTGACTTAATATTAGAAACAAACAGAAAAAGGGAACATCTGTCGAACATCTGTCAGACCTGGTATGAGGCCACATCAGTGGGATGGAAGCATGTCCAAACAACACAGATGGATGACTGCTGCAGACATCACAGAAACATTGAGTCTTCGGAGATGCAGGTGAACATGCTGAACAAAATTAAAAAAAACGTGAAAGTAGAATTTCTGTTTAATAGCGAAGCAGCAGAGTGTTGACATGACTCAGTCAAAACTTATAAATGCAGAGTGTAAAACTGTATCGTTACATCATATGCAACAGTTCAACAATAACACAGACAATGTACATCATCATATTACAGGTTGGCTGTGTATACCCAGAATGGTAATTCCTCCCCAGCACATACATATACACACACACACACGACTATGCACACATGGCGCGTACATGATTAAAAATCGACTGTATGCCCATAATGAATCCACCTCTCACAAACACTGTGATAGACTATTGAGCTCTCTGGGAAGAACAAAAACATCTAATGTGCGTCTTCAAATAAATAAAGGGATCATCGAAGGGAGAATCAAAATGTACAAAAATTAATTATTGCACGGCGCTATCTGGAAATATATTCACACACACGCGCGCACAGAATCCCCAAAGGCCTTCAGATGTATTCAAAATGCCTTACATGGCTTGACTATATATAGCTTCAAAGACCCAGATTCCCTATGTAGGCAAGGCAAGGCGGCGCGCACACACATGCACGCACAAACACACGCACCTGCACACACACACACACACACACACACACACACACACACACACACACACACACACACACACACACACACAGTGATCTGGCATAACATGCCAACACATTAGCACAATCTGGAATCCTCAAACATTGCAATCTGAAAACAAAAGCTTTCTCACACACATGCAAGCATGCGCATGAGCACCCACACATACACACACACACACACTTTCCCAGCGTGCAGCAGGGGATGAAAGAGCTGGATAAAGGAATGAGACTAATGGAGGAAAGTTGCTTAATGACAAATTGTCAGATTGCAGAAGTCATTTTCTCTGCTCGTCATTTAGCTCTTTCATCCCTGAGCGCTGTTAAAATATTCCTCCACTTCAGGCTTCTGCTCGGTCACACTTTCAATTCTTCCTTCTCGCTCCTTTTGCATTTTCTTTCTTCTCGCTGTTTTCCAAACGCGCCGGCAGAAGGCCCACAATGCCGATGTGCTGGAAAACTGGGTCACAAAAACACAAGGCGCACGCACACCAGCTCCATACATTCTGACAGCGAGCACTGTACATGAACATAAAAAGTTCACTTTGAAGCACATGTCCTTTTAACTGCAGCTTCTTACATGTATTTCACTGCACCGTTGTGTGTCTGAGGAAGTTCGCTTTATTATATTTTCATCAGCATCATTTATTGATGGTGTTCGGATTTGTGCACGTGGAAGGGGATCGAGGGAAACGGGAATTGCAATTCAAACGCTGTATGTTGAGCACGGTTATAATAATGGATGTAATGCATCATGTTATTGTAATACACTTCAAAGCGCAGACTGATGAGAAATGTCTGCTCCAAAAATCAAAGGAGAGATGATGCGGCGAACTCGAGCAAGGTTCGCGCCGACATTTCACAATGTGGAACATGAAGTGAATGGAAATCAATGGGTGCTAACAGAATAATGCAAACAGATAGAATACACCACAGTGCGGCTTGTGGTTGAGGTTTTGGAATTACAGGGTCAGAAAGGGTCACTCTGCTTGTTATAAAGCTTTCCTTAATATTGTTGTTTTTATCATTTGTCTTGATTTCCAGATAGCAGGACAGATGAGTCTGCCAATCTTAGTCATTTCTTTATTCATATAGTCACTGGTCACTTATTACACAATGTTATTACATGTGGAAACACTCTATATATTATATTGTTAAGATAAGTCCCTTTTCTAACCTATTTCTAAACCATCCCAACAGCACAAAGACACACACACACACACACCATTCATAAAATACATATTATATTATATTTTATATTATCACCTTTTTTAAATGCATACATAATGGCAGAATGCTAATATGCCATTTGAGTTATGTAATGTATCTAATATATGAATTGCTAACATGTTTAATGTGTAATTGCAGTTTCCCACAATTGCAGTGACCTTTTTCAGTTCTGTCATATTTTCAAAACTCTTCACACATATAGCACAACATCAGCCTGCGTGGGCTATTCAATTAACACATTTCTTTGACAATTTAGACAATATATTTAACAAGCAAAACAATGGACTTTTAATTCAAAATCTAATAAGAAAATGCTTTCACGCTGCATGAGAACCTCATGCTCTGGATCTAATATATAAACTAAAGAAGAAGTGAACAGCAGTTCACATTAACGACTGAAACACAAAAAAATGTCCTGTATTGGTTTCCGTTGCTATTTAGAAAGAACTTATTGAAGCTCTGCAAACAGATCGATCTCAGCTAACACTCGGAATGATCTCAGAAACAGATATAGAAAAATTTAGAGAAGCATGGACGAGTGAGAGGAAGACGAGTACGAGGACAAGTGAGAGGCGTTGGACAAGGACAAGGAGGAGGAATGAATGGCTGGCGAGGACAAGGCAGAGTGAGAGGAGTTAGAATGTGTGGTGATGCTTAAAGAACGGCCAGAGCTAGAAATTAGGTATTTTTCTTTCTTTCTTTCTTTCTTTTTTTTATTTCTTCTGGGCCTTTCTCTATACGTATATTTTGTATTTTCACTTAGCTAACCAGCAGCTATATTAGACAATATATGTTCTCTTGCAGTAATTTTCCTGTTGCAAATAAAACCTTTACTGTATAAATTATGTTGTTCACTGCTGTCTACTTTTCCTAAACTGCAAATTCTAAATTCTATAAAGCTTTAAGCTGGGTCATATTATTGTATTAAAACAAAATGCTTAATCCAACTAAAGAAAAATGCAAAAAAGATATGTTCAATACTTTATATTAAACATATTCTATTCTATTGCAATGCAGTTTGGGTAAAATCCATCTGCTGTTAGTGCGTGTTTATGACACTGCTGTGATTGTCCAAATGTTCCTGTTGGAATAAAACATGTGCTAGTGAATTATATGAAAGGTTTCATTATGTTAATGTTTATATTTAGTTTAAAATGTGTGATTTTGAGCATGAAATAATTGTTTTGCCAATTGTGTGTGTGTGTGTTGGTGTGCAAAGAGTACAGAAAAAAAGGCTTTTGGCTTACTTTAATTCCAGGAAATTATCTTTGACTCTTCCGAAGTATTATCATCTTTCTTTGTGTTGTTTGCTAAAATCTCCAATTGAATCCATAGAATATCTGCAATTTATTTAAATGTTCTTGTGTATTATGATTATTTTTGTTCTCACATGTAATTTGTCTAATTCATGAATTTTTCAGCCTTTTCTTTTATTCACTTTTAAACAGCATAGCAATGTTTTGATTATTGCTCAGTGCAGCACATCCAGTTATCCTTTGGGGACAAACAGAGAAATCAAGTTACTGTTTCCTACACCGGTGTCGTATGTTACTGTGTTGGCTTTCCCAACAGGACAGGGTCCCTGCTAAATGTCTGATGGTAAATGCACCGCACAGTGACAGATGTGTAACGGTATAGCGCCATCTACTGGGACTCATCCCAGCCTATGATTGATTTGTGGCTCATGTAATGACGGAGGAACATGAGGCCAGTGTCCAGAAGCAGCGGCAGCCTGCAGAGTTCAAACACTGCTCATGTTTCCATTCCACAGCATCTTTCTCCACATCACTCTGGATCACAACCCACATCTTACAGAGAATCATTTTAAAATGCAACTATAATGTTTTCTGTTGTCTAACCGCAGCTAAACGTAAACTGTGTCATTACAAAATCCTTTCAGTCACTCTGATGTATGAAAAAAAAAGAACAAGACTGTATGTGGCTGTTAATAATAAAATCAAAGAAGTTTAAAAAAATTGTATTTTATTGAACATTAATATCATTTTCAGTTGACTCCTTAAAACAATTTTTAAATATAGGTGAATCTTCTCTTTTTTTTCCTTTTTTTTTTAATCATGTGCAGACAATGTGTAAATGGAACTTGAAATTGATTGACTTTTGCATATGAATCATACTGAATTATAAAATCATGTGAGCATTTAAAAAACACCAATTAAAAACAAATTTGAAAGGAGTTAGTGTTACATTTATCTTTTCTTTTTTTTTGCTATATAATGGTTTTAAATAGTTCATGATTGATCGGTCCTGATTGATATAATCCCCCCCCCTTATGCTGAGGCATAGCACTAAGAACACCAAAAAAAATCAAAAAACAGCACGCCTGAAGAAAGAAATGTGGCTGCTACACACAGTGTACAATACATTATGGGATATCAGGCGGTGCACCTTCAAAAATGAAAGAATTTGAGCCCAACTTCAGCCAAAATACATGTGATGAATATGAATGGCAGTAATTTAACTGTTACTGACTGGACATCCATAGTCATTTTATTTTCAACTGCAAAATAAAGCCTGGCAATAATATGCTTCATCTATTATTAACCATCAACATTTGTAGTCTTTTTTTTTTTTAAACACGAGAGTGATGTTCTGCCCTTGTTGGATACACACACACACACACACACACACACATGCACACACGAGAATGGTCCTGGGCCACATAGAAGATGCAAAACATCACTGAACCTCTTTTTTTTTCTTTCTTTTTTTTCTTATGTAAGCAGAAATCCACCAGGTTCAAACTGACCAAAAGATGAGCGTGACAGCAAGGATGCGGGAGTGAGCGACGCTCCTACGCATTTTACAGTTACTTTCTGTTGCGATTGCCCCGTTAAGTGCAAAAACACGCGGTTTACTCTGTTCCACTCCACTTCCCGTGTCCGGCAGCGGCACGGAAAACGGCGAGATGCAAAAAAAAAAAAAAAAAAATGCACGCACGGAGGCAAAATAACACACGCGGGCACACACACGCACGCACGCACGCACGCACACGCATACGCGCGCGCGCGCTCACTCACCTGCTGTAAATACATGAAGGTGAGGGCGGCGCAGGACAGCTGAGGACAGGCGTCCACGTTGGGTAACGCCACGCATGTTCCTCCGGGATGCTGCATGTTCCCTCCTCTAGCTGAGCAACACAAACCCCCCTCAAAACCCCGACAATACACTACCCCCTGATCTGAGCGGTAAAAAACAAAAAAAAGAGGCAGAGGGGAGCAGGGTGAGCGGAGCCAAAGAGAGAGAGATGCAGAGAGAGCGAGAGAGAAAGAGAGAAAAGAAAAAGAGAAAGAAGGATCAGTAGAGAGTGAGCAGGAAGATGGAGCTTCAAAGGAAGCTGCAGCCAGTCCCGTACGATGGAGACCCGGGTGCTTTCTGCTCGCAAGAAGGCGGGACAAGCGCTGGCAGAGAGAGGGAGAGAGGGGGGGGAGAGAGAGAGAGAGACCTCTGCTGCAGTGTGTGTGACTCAGAGTGTGTGTGAGGGAGACTCAGTGTGAGTCTGATTCAGCATGTGTGTGTGTGTGTGTGTGCGTGCGCACGCATGCTCGTATGTGGAGGCAAGCCAGCAGTCAGTGTGACTGCGATCTCTGGAGCGTGAGGGAGGCAGAAAATTGTCTGTGTGTGTGTGTGTGTGTGTGTGTGTGTGTTGAGCGTGTGTATTTGTAATGTCAAGTCAAGTCAAGTCAAGTTTATTTATACAGCACATTTCATACAAGGCATAGATTCAATGTGGTTCAAGTTAACCATAATATATCGCATAAGATCATACATGACAAATGTAAAACACAAGATAACAAAGGGGTATTAGAAAAGGTATGTATATATATATATATATATATATATATATATATATATATATATATATATATATATATATATATATATATATATATATATATATATATATATATATATTACTGTAAACTAAAAGTTTTACCCCTTTAACACATACTTACAAACTAACTGAAAGCTTGCTGATCTGCCCAGCAGTGTGTTCTCAATGAGCATGTCAAGAATGTAGAAATCAGCCAAACCATTCATAGATGAAAATAATTGTCTTTGTGTGTGTGGGCAGGTGTGTATTTGTAATGTCAGGTCAATTCATTTATACAGCTCATTTGATTCAAGGCATAGATTCGTTGTGGTTCAGGTTAACCAAAATATATCGGCATAAGATTGTACATGACAAAAACACAAGATAACAAATTAATGAATAAGATTAAAAACAATAACAAGTGTCTTAAAATATTGTGTGTGTGTGTGTGTGTGTATGTGTGTGTATGTGTGTGTGTTATTGGGAGCCAATGAAGATAAGCCAACAGGAGTGATGTTTTCACTTAAAAGTCTGGTTGCAGTGTTCTGAATGAGCTGGAGTTTATTGAACACCTGCTTTGTCAGACCAGCAAAAGTGCATTACAGTAATCAAGTCTATTCAAAATAAGTGCATGAAGCAGCTTTTTGGAGTCTCACACCCACATATTTGGCATGTTCACAAGGTTTTACCGACAGAGAAGTTAAGGAAGAGTGAATCTAGTGCCTTAAAGCCTTGGGTCCTACTAATAGAATATTTTTTATACTCTTTTAGCTGTAAAACTAAATTCGCAGCAATCCAATATTTGATATCTGCAGTGCATTGGATGAGGTCATTCATTGGGCTAAAAGCTTGTTGGCAGACACAGATATGTACATTGATGTGTCTTCAGCATGAAAGCAATGTAAACTATTGTATTGCATAATGATCAATTTAATGGGACATATCAAAATAAAAAAAAATAAAAACAGTGGGCCAAGTATTGACTCCTGAGGTACTCCATATGCAATGACAACTCCTACTGGCTCAATGTCACTAATAGAAACAGAGCAGCTTAACTGCTCACAGATTGGAGCCAGGTGTTAGCTGACCTTGATGTCTTTTACATGAACTGGGTCCAAAGCACTTTCATGGCAAAGGTGTTTCTTGATGTTGGCCTACCCTACAATAAATCAGACAACACTCTACCAAGCTTCAGTAGTTACTCTACTCGATCAGCTATCATGGTTAAACACCAAGTCTCCTAACCCAGGAGACAGAGGAGTTTGCCTTGTTGGGTGCTAGTTCCAGTGGGGGCTCACAACTGGATCTGGCCATGGCTCTTTCAATGGATAGTGTGGCCAAACTCAACCATCTTGCTGGCAATAACTAGCGCTTCGAGCTTCCATTCTCAGAGTAGGAAGAGGAGGACATGCTCCTCACGCCCAGGGCTGCTGCTGCCACCTCTCAGGATGTTGAGGAGGTCTCGCTGACCCTGGTTCTCCCTGGTTGTTTTGTGCTGTGCTAAAGCAGTGTCAGCTCATTTAAGCCAAGTAGAAAAGACACTCCAAATCACTTGAGCACACACAAAAAAGTTTCTGTGAAACAAATTAAGTCTGTAAAACTGCCACATCCAGATCTGTGGTCGAAAATCTAATTCAATGAACTCCATCAGGCAACGGTCTTGGATCCAGACCTTGGATGTGAGGCAATGGCCTTTATCTGCGGCTAGAGAAAGACTGCCACTGTCATCATACTGTCAGTATGCAACTATGGGTTTTCATGAATTAGGTTTTCACGATCCTCCAAAACCACAATTCGATTTGACTTTTGTTTTTTTAGGTCATGATTCAATTTGATTTGAACGTTCTACATTTACAGCTCCAGTTTATTCTGCTCACACTGTGCATGAAGGCTGTATTCATACAGAATGAATAAAGAATATTTATAGTTTATAGTTTTATTTTTCTCCCTCACCAGCTTTCTCTCTGCCACCACTGCCTTCATTCCCTCTGTAGTTCGACTGACCACTGCTGCTCATTCTCTCTCGTTAAACAAGTTAGATAGCCCACAGAAAAATCTAACTTTACTTTTAACCTCATTAAGAGAAATGTCCTCCCATCTATGTAATCCCTCGTTGCAGGGTTGTACCACTCTACTCAGTCTGATCAGATTAACCACACCTCTGGACACACCACTGAGCTGTCTGTGGGAGGGTAAGACACTGTTAAACTTGTGTTGGTAACTGTAGCTTGCATTTTATGGTCAGAAAGCTTGGTTTTCGGTTGTGTTACAGAGCTTCATCGTTAGGAAGGACTTCACAATTAGAAATTACATGCGATTGCTGAAATCTGATTTAGAATTCGCTGCTGGACACTGAACAGTATAGAAAATGTATTGAGACTTATGATAGACAATGGTGGAATCATGCCGTTCCTCTGTCTGTCTGAGAACAAGATTACGGAAAAATTGCTGAGTTCGTTTTTCGGTGAAATTTGGGAGGGTGTGAAATGAGGCAAAGACTAACCCATTAATTCTTTGGGTGCAGATCCCACTTACGGAATTTGCACAACCATTGCTTTTACACCAAAGTCTAAATCTTTAACATTATATGGTTTTACTCGCCACAGCTTCAACTTTTCCTAAATAATGCATACATCAGAGTGTAGACAATGTTCTTGCACTGCACCAATGTTACTTCCATTGAAATAGGACTCTGTTTTTTTTCATAAATTGCTCAAGGGTGCAGAAAGTGCTGACTAACTGTACTGTTGACTTCCATGTTAACTCACCTCTGAAGCTGTGTGTCAAGAACAGAGATTAGGGTGATTTATAAATGGTCACACCTCTTTCCTTTTAAATCATACAGACACATGTCATATATCATTCTTAGTAGCGAAAAAGAGGTGGAGGGGTTTCATAAGAAGGACTGTGTACAGTCTCAATTATCACATTTGGCCTACCTGTGTATATCTGCCTTTTGTTCACTTTCAGCTTTACTAACTGTTGGATTTGAACTTTGGTTCTAAAAGGGGCACAGTAATGGAAAAATCTTAAAACATTAAACTATCAGATATGCTGTCTTACCAACAAAGGATGACGCAGATATCAATAATAAGTAATTAATGAGTGCCTGATCCACCCTCCATTTCAATTATATATATCTCAGAAACTGTAAGTCTTATAGGAAATGTTGTTCTTTGCTGCCTGACAGAGTCAAACTTACTAACAAACTAACATTGGGTCTAAAAAAGACACAAATTGCCTGGTCTTAAAGAAGTGGATTACTCAAAGAAACAGTTTCTGTACAACCACTGATAACTCGTTTAAACATGAATCAATCTCATTACTTATTACAGTTTTTTTCTGTTTTACACACAAAAAATGGAATTATACACACGATCCTGAAAACATGAAACTTTTATATCAACAATATGGCTAGAATCTGTAAGCGCAGTAACTAAACATTTTTTTTTGAAAAGCTCTGAACACAAATTGCATCATTTAGCACATTTTGTTCACCTGGAAAACGCTGGCCTTCAGAATGCAACAATGCGAATACTAATCGGCCACATTCACTTCTCACCTGTTCAAACTCAATTGGCAAAACACTTCAATCACATGTCAGAGAACAGATGAGTCCTCGGGTGACCTCGACTGTGTTGGGGACAAAAATGGAGCAGCATGGAGAATAGAGAGGAAGAGTGAAAACAGGTGGAGCAATTTCATTTTCAGTCTGTGTGTGTGCATACATCTTTTTGGTCAGTTTATTTATCTGAATCTTTTACTGTATTATGCATCAGTTACAAATACATC
The DNA here is from genome assembly GCA_036785175.1 of Eupleurogrammus muticus. Taxonomy (NCBI): domain Eukaryota; kingdom Metazoa; phylum Chordata; class Actinopteri; order Scombriformes; family Trichiuridae; genus Eupleurogrammus; species Eupleurogrammus muticus. Next base: position 18,086,084 of record JAYKQN010000011.1, on the reverse strand, counting down.
TTAGTGTTAGTTTTTTTTCCCTATTTTCCTGAATTTCATCATTACATCCTTAGAAAGATGTCTTTCTTTCTGTATTATTTCTCATTTTGCTTACTAGTGCAATTACTGCGAGTTTTGCCAAAATAGGAAACATTTGTGTGTCCCAGAACTCAACAATGCTTCAGTATCAACTCATTCATCTGTTTACCATCGAACTCTGTATGAAGCCCCAATTGGGTCTCATTGAATAAAGTACACTACATTCTGTTCTGATATGATACGTCACTACAAGATCTAAATAATATATTTCCAAAGTTGTCTTTATATGCATGGAGCATGTACTGTATAAATCCATAAACAGCAATAATAAAATCCCATTATAAGTAAAAAATAAATAAATTTAAAAGGGAAAGCAACTACTACATAATGTCAAACATTTGAACAAGTAACGTGGGCTCATGATGCCAGAACAAGAGTAAAGTATATGAGCACAATTTTGATTCTGTTTTAGATTTATCACGCAGGAGTTAAATTGATTCTTTGAAAGAAACATTCATAAAACAGCTGTTTATGATCTTTTGGTGTTAAGGTGGATAAAAAAAATGGTTTGACAGAGAACAAGCTTTGAGTGCTGTGTGAGCCACAATGTGTGGAAACGTGTTTGAACATTCGGGGAAAAAATGTAACTTAAAAGGTAATCTCTGAAGAAATTGCATGTAAGAGCTACTGCTGCTGCCTCATTCAACAGGTTTGCATCACCTGAACACATCTACATCTTTATCTTCAAGCCAGCTGAGCGCTGGATTTGAACTCACATCCTCTGAAAGTAGAAAGAGGATCATTCCTTATCCATGTGGTTATGTTATTTAGTGTAGCCATGACGATGAAGGCAACTTTAACTGATGATATATCCAAATCTCTGATTAGACAACATGCCTGATTGGGTGTGCCCACAAAAAACTACCATTAACTTAAAATTCTTAAAATAACATATCCCCCCTTCCCCCTCATAAAAAGCTCCAGAATTTTTCAATATGTGAAGTTCAGCTGCCGGAAAACAACATATCTCCTACCTCACTGTAAAGTGCATTTTCAGTGTATTTGGCAGTTTCCACATCACACCTGTCTAAATTGAATAGTGAACTGTTCGAAACTTCAGTTGCATCTCAAATAATTACAATACTGTAACAAGTTTGTAAATTTAATTATCTGTACGGCATAATCTTCAAAATTATAAGGAAAAAAATGCCTGTCACATTTCACTCTGTGTATAATTATGCTATAAATATGAGTTTCTTTTTCTGAAATGATTGACAAAAAATATTGATTAATACTTTTTCACAATACCCTAATTATTTGAGATGTACCAGTGTTATCACAAATCCTGCTCATATGCCTGGCCTTGAGAATCAGGTTTTCAATGTGCACAGAAAGAGAGTTGAATGTAAAAACTAATCTCAGACATTTTATGCATCAGAGAGTGTTTGAGTCACACAATGAAACACTATATTTGATTGTTAAATTTGGAGGTTAGGGTTTACCAAACATACACAGGGTATCACCAGTCTTTCACAGGGCTGACACAGGCACTGACCAACAGACCAGTCATGTTAATACACAGAGACAGATATCAGAAACTCATGACAAGGAGTAAATGACCGCTCAAAATAAAAATATTATCGACTTACTATCTAATTACAATTAGTAGACTGGAATATAGATGCATTCTATATGTCTGTTGGTGTAAGATTTTTCAAAGCCGAATGGTGAAAGTGTGTCTTTGTATGTGAGTGAAACACTGCAGAACACTGCAGCAGCATGGCTGCAGGCTAAGAGCTGCCTTTTATCCATTCGTTCCACTGAAGACACACTCCCTCTTTTCTACTCTTTGCTTTCTCTCTTCCACCTCCATCCTGTGGGCACATCTTTATTTTGCAACCGCGTGCGCGCGCACGCACTATTAGACAATTGGCTGAGCTCTTATCCAGCACGAACACATTCTCCTCTAGTCAATAATTCCATGTTACAATGAGAATTTACAATAAAGAGCATTGCCTGAAGTTAGAAACATTAAACCTGTGACAGAAATGAGAGTTTGTCTCCTATATATTTCGCCCTGAAACAGAAATTGCAACCATTACTCTGATAGTTTGCATGGTAAACTCGGTGTAAGTTTCCATCAGTACAGCAGTCATGTACACTAACCACTCTGCTCTGACTTGCTCTTTTTAATAGAAACCTTTCCTTTTTTTTACCTTTTGCATTGATTATGATGAATTTTTCGTCCTTCCACTATGCAGTTTGTCATTGTTTGTAAGCAACAATTAATTAAACACAACAAACCTGCGAAGAACAAGCGGAACTACCCACTGAGCTGCTGGAAGGCTTTCCATGTGAAACATTCATGAATCAAGTGAGTTTAATTGAGAAAAGCAAAATAAATGAATAACAGTGATCAAAAAAATGCATGGAAGGATGGAACAAATTGTTTAAATAAGCCACAAACCCTGCGAATGAGCCAATATTAAGTCAATGAGGAGCTTCTTCTCGTCCCTTGCAATGCAGAAAACAATTATAATAACTGAAAAGGAAAAAAGAAAAGTGTCCACACATTATGTGATGATGTAGCGTGGTTTAAGGGCAGTCGCTGATTTTGTCTCCTTACTGGTTCCTTGCCGTTTTTATACTAACTCTCATATGTCATGTTGGATAAAACCATCTACTAAATGAAATTGTAATTGTAAGCACAAGTGCCCTAAGACCATGGACATTAACATTCTAATGACAGCGAGCACAATAATAATGATGGTAGCAAAGGAGTAAATCAGATTCGGGTGGACATTGTAATTTTAACATGGGAGATCAATTTAACAGAAGATTTAAACAATCAACTGAAGAGGACTAACCATTTGTTTTGCACTGCGCTCCATAATAGCACTAGTGCACTTAAAAGAGGCCCTATTTTTCTATTTATTTAGTTTAATATTTAAATATCAGTGGTGTATTTATGAGAATTAGCATGCGTTTGTGGCCCAAAAGCACCTCGTTAGGCTTGTTACAGCAATGCAGTTTGCCTTCTCAAACAGTCACAATGAAAAGTCTTGTTTCTTGCCCCACTCCCAAAATGTCCTGTTTCTTAGGATTGACCTTACACTGTTGGAAATGTCCCATCCCTCAGAAAGCTGGGGTCAGTCGTAGAAACAGAAGTCAAGAATAATCACTACATGGATCCAGTGGTGGTTACTATTAAGTATGACTTCATGACAAGAGCCCTTTTTAAATTGGTTGTGGACTGCCAGTCAGCAACAATAGAGAGAAGGCAAAACTAAATGAGCCTTATTTAAACCAGATATCTAAATATCTACACAAACAAAATCAAAATAAGTGTCTTTTTTTAATAAGGCCTTTTTATGCAATGCAAATATTTGGTTATGCAATGTGTACAATAACCACACACACTATATTGTTTAACTTGTTGACCTTCTCGCAGTAAATTATGCTACACGTCGCCTCTGCCTCCTATGTGTGCAAGTCCGCTTATTGTTACACACCTGAGTGTGTGAAATTTGATCTCGGTATTAGATCCATCCCTTCAGGGAAAGGTGAGCAGCAGCAGTGCTGCGCTCAGGAATCATACGGTGATCCCCCCTGCCATGCCAAAGTCTAACCTTTTGATGCTGAGTGCCAAGCAGGGAGGCAATTGGTCCCGTTTAAAGTCTTTGGTATGACTCTACAAAAGTTTGAAATCCCACAGTCTCCCAGTCCCAGGGCAGACACTCTACTACTAGGCCACTGAGCTGGTGATAATGTGTGACTTTGTTGTATTTTTTTCCCAGGTGTTTGAAATATGCTTTCCATGTAAAGTTGCTATCTAGCCACACTTAGCTTCTTTGTAAACTTCATGTAATGGGACTTACTTGTTGACAGTTTGAACACGAAATTTTCTCTATTGTTTAGCTGTATTCTCTATTGGCACATTTTTTCTACCAGTCACATAACCTCATCATCAGCATATATGGTACCATTGAATTGATGCATCCAGCTAAATATGTATAGATATGATTTATAATTATGTTGAATACAGGGCAGATTGCACCTGAGAGATAGCAATTCTAATTCCTAATCATTAGATACATCTAGAACCTTGATTCTAAATGTCCTACCTGTTGAAAAGTCCATAATCTAGCGATCACACAGCGTCTCAAGTACCCATTTTACCTAATTTGATGAACCACCCTCCATGTAGAATCATATACATTTTCAATGTCAAAATATACTATAGTCATCAACTCTTTCATTCTGAGTGTCTTTTCCACTTCATTACTTGGTTTAAGTAATGAATTGGAATTGGGGGTCATCCTTTTTTAAAGTCCTTCTGAAACGTATTCAGTACAGTCCTTTGTTCCAGGAGATAAAATATCCTTAACATTAATATCTCCTCCATTGATTTGGACAGTCGAGTCATCAAGACAATTGGTCCTATACCTACAAAGATCAGCTGGCTTGTTAAATGGTATAATTTCTTCCCTTCTTCAATCACTCAGCATAAATTCCTTCCTCCAGGTACTGTATCTATCGGGACATGGCACAACATAACTGATCTTTTCCTGGTGCTGCATATACTGTATTTGCAAAACTATTTCGAGTGAGTCCACATTCTGAGCTGACATATCCTCCTCTATCTTCTCCCTCACATTCTCTTTCTCTCTAAATGAATGTTCTTTCTGCTGCCTATGTGCATATGTATTTAATTGTGCTACGAACTGATGCCCTTGTCCAATGATCTATACGTTTGCCTTTTGACATGTTTTACTTCGTTACTTTGTGATTTTACTTTGTTCCATCAAGTTATCACTTTCTTTCTACACAGTGTTCTTCCTTTTTTGGACATTTTGTAGCATTTAAAATATCTTCTGTAACATCTATGGTTCCTGCTAGAGTTTACAAGCGTGTGACTCCTTACAACATATTCAATATTCCTCCCAGGCCAACTTACCAATGCACTTCCTGGTAATTGTACTTCCTTCTCGTATAAAAGTGGAGTAATCCTCTTCTTCCAGAGTTGGATAATTCTTGCCATACTATTCGCAAGCATTTCCCAAGCTATCTGACACCACTGTAAAATCTAAGGATGATACCATACCCCTGTTCACATCTACTATTGTAACCTGTCCATTGTTGAAGCAGACAAGTGATCTTTCAACCAACATTTTTTTCCATTACTGTCTGGGAGATTGCTACCCCATAAGCTGCTATGTGCATTAAAAAAGTCCACACCATATTTCCTTTCTATGCAGACCTTCCCATTTCCTTGAATGTGTCAACAGTTTGATTTCTACAAGAATTTTAAAAAATATTAATCTAAAATCATGTACTATCACACATTGCATATGTCCAGGGAAAAGAACCTCTATATAAGCCAAACCACCGTTGATCGAAGTATCATATCATGTCTTCTTTACTGAACCCTGGGATAACAAAATCAAGTGAACCAATTGAATTGGATAAAACAACAGAAAGCTCTCAGAAAGTAATAATTAACAATATTCATAAAATCATATTTCCCAGGCAGTGATCTCTTTCCAGGATCCAATTGGTGCAAGGGTAGTTAGATCCAAGTGTAGAAACTCTTTGTAAGAACCTCAGCCCACCTGGTACCTTAAGTTTCTTCATACTCCATCTGGAATTACTTCTATTTCATGTATATTCATTTTATATATAATATAATATTTCCACTGGCTATTCCATTATAGGATATATAAAACCTCAGTTAAAATCTCAACTCACAACACAAGTAGATTTTCTCCAGCGTTCTGTTAGCAGAGCTTTTACATCTCTCATTTCTTAGTGTCTTTCTGCTACTTTCATGATGGCCTTGATTCTATCACCTTTATTTTGCATCTGTGATGCAACTTTATTGATATGGCAAAGAAGACCACAAAATTCACTTTGTTCATGACTAGTGTGTCATCACTGACTTTTAATTTGTGACTACACTTTGGACCCTATTTAAATGCTGCAATGCAAGCATGGTTATGAGGGTATGTTCAAGTTATCTCCCTACTTAGATGATATACTTAATGGGCGCAAAGCAGGGCACACAGTGCTGAGGGTGTCATCTGCCATCCCCCTTTTAGCTTTGCACCTGGGAGCATAGATGGCAGATTTGTCAAATTGGAGAAATGTATGTCGTGGCCATATAGGAATATTTGCAGCAGCTTGGTATCCACATGGGGAAGGGATAAGATGCAGGCATTCAGCTGTACATCCGCCTGGAGTGCCTTATATATTATACAGATTCTGCTGTCGAAGCATTCACAAAGTCCTAGATAGAACATACAGCCAAACATCCTCACTGACTTTTTCCCAAAGTAAAACGATGAAAGCAGCAAGAGTGTGTGACTGTCCGTAGCTCCTTCTGTCTGAAAACAAAAGTGAGGAGAAATCAATGGTTTAATCCCCCAAATTTACAAAAATAAACTCCTCTCAACCATAAATGGTTTCCCTATTATCTGGTGTGACAGATTAGGTGAATCTGTGTTTGTTAATTCCTCCAGAAAGCAGCAGCTGCAGCCAGCTGCATCTGGCTCTGTTTGCTCATTCTCTCCTTCAGATTTGCCCGCCTCTCAGTAACTGTCCGTCAGCTAGTGGCAGCTCAATCTGCATCTTTAAGACATTTGTACGTTATTTAAAATGAGGGGTCACTGGAAGATTTTAGTGCTCTGAAATAAAAGGCTCTAACCATTCTTCTGACTACATTGGTGCATGAAATCATAGACAGATACATTCAAACTGCTCTACAATCCCCAGTTTTCAACCAATTTCTCAGATTCATTGGATACCATGTCAAAAAAGCCTCACCGCCAATTCCCCCGTGCCAACCAAGCGTCTATGACCTGTCACTCAAAGGCTACGACACATTTTGTGAAAGGTGGCTTTTTTTGGCCACAGCTATCCCATCTCTCGCTCTGTCTCGTCTATCACTTTGGCTTGGTTAGTAAATAAAGTGAAAAGTAATGAACTGAAATTAATTCAATGATAAAGTGCATTAAATTACCTAAGAAGGGATTAAAGTTGGAAACCATTTGGAGCATTAGTAAGTTAACTGAAATCACTACTAAGATAATTTACACATTCTAGCAATATCAGGTCTTGATATTCAGCGGTGAAGCACTAATGATACAAGGATACAGCTTTTTGTTTAGGAGAGATAGGAGATAAGGAGAGTGCATTTGGCAGTGGAGTTTCTTTTTATATTCCGAATTACATACCGGTGAAAATGATGCATGAATTTAATTCCAGATGAGATTGAAGTATTATGTCTGCAACTGCATTTGCCTCATTTGAAGCTGGTGTAGATGGGTTGTTGTTATAGACCACCTAGTGTGAACATCGGGTAGGCCTTCCTGGATGAGAGCTCATGGTGTGATTTCAGTGAGGAAAGCTATTTTATGGATGATAAAACATAAAAACATAAAATATAGAATCATCTAAGATGTTCATTAAAAAAAGTCTCCAAACTGTAGCATGTGGTTTGTCACAGGTAATTAACAAACCAAATATATTGTCTGAGAAGGGTTGGCACTCAAAGTGCAACTTCATAACTTTTTACCATTACACATAAGAGCTGTGCATGAAAGCAGCATTAGTGACCATTATTTAGTTTCAATTTAAAAAAAAACATGAAAGTGCTCAAGCCTAAAACTATCCTTAAAGTGTAAGTGAAAGATTGTGAATCGTAATGTCTATTAGGTTATGGTATCTTAGGAGAACATTTTGGAATTTTGTAAATTGGTCCAGTAATAGTTTCAAAAACAGCCCACATGAGATATCAATTCCCATTTGCTCAGACTACAGCACTTAACACTGCTGCCTTCACCTCTTCTCTTTTTAAAAGACATTTTTCAAGAGACATAGTGAACCCGAGGTGTAAAAATATGTATATGTTTAATACAGTAATAGCTTCAGAAACACATAGAGGAAGCAAGCATATTTGTTTTGATTTTATAAACCATTTGACAAGATAGAAGAATTTGTTTGTTGGTCAAATTTGTTATGGGAAAAAGATTGAGAGGATCTGGTGAAATTGTGGGACTGTGGCACAGTGGGTAGTACTGTTATCCCACAGCAATAAGGTCATAGTTTTAAAGGCTTAGGCCGGGATCTTTTTTCTTGTTGAGTTTGCATGTTCTCCAAGCGGGTATAGAAAATGGATGGATGGTTTTAGGCACTGGCTGAAAAACATGCACCTCTGAAGTTTAGAAACCAACTAACATGGCATCACAAATCAGATTGGAAAATTAAAAAAAAAATAGAATTATGGAAATAGGAATAATGATATTAAAAACTATAGTAAAAAATATGGAAGACAGGTAATGAATTATTATAGTCACCACTTATTTTTAGTGAAAGTATATGATGTAAGTATATGGTATAACATATTTAGAGTGAAATATTATATTTACTAATAAGCAATCAAATCTGAAAGGAAAAATGCTTACATTTAACTTTCATAGAATACATATAGGAAAGGTAGAAAATATGCTGATAACTTATAAGAATAAACCACCAGGTGTTTAACAACATTGATGCGAAACCTCTTAAACTGGTCAGTGAGTTAGTGTCACCTGCTGCCTGTCATATCATTAACCCGAGTTTGATGAAAGGTTTATGTCCACAAAAACAGAGAATAACTAAAATAATTCCCTTTTTCCAAAAAATGGGAAATTCCCATTCTCTGGATCAAACAGCTGTCTTACAAGTTTATTGCCTATATTAAGAAACATGATGAAAAAAAATAGTGTGTGAACAAATGAAATGCTATTTTTCTATGAATAATTTAACCACTGATTTCAACATGCATTCAGAGAAGGGCATTCAACAGCCACTGCTCTGACTCAAATGACTAATGACAGTCTGAGAGAAATTGAAGAAAAGAAAATACCATCTACTGTATACTTGATTTTACAACAGCATTTGATATTACTGATGATGAATTATTAATGAAAAAAGTAGATTGTTATGTGTGTTTTTTCCTTCAATCTGCATTAGTAATAATGGATAGTTATCCAACAGGACAAAAACTCATATTTTAATTTAAGCTGTTGAGATGTTCAAACAGTAAAGTGGAGGAGTGCCCCAAGGTATCTGTCATGAGCCACTATGGTACCACCACCTATACAAATGATTCTCCACTTGTTTTAAACTAAATCTCAACGTATGCAGATGATGCAAGGGTATATATGTCTGCATTATGAACACTGAGTTAAAGTCAATAGTATTATATTTTGTTCAAATCATGCTTTGGGGAGAATACCAGTTTTAAAGATTTATATAATTGAAGTGTTTGTTGTTCAAGTATAGTACACAAAATCAAGCTGTTTAAAGACAAACATTCTACATTAGTTTGAATAAAACAAAATGATTAAGACTTCCATATCTTTGACTATTACCCAGCACCAGTACTGTTACAATAGAAAAGATAGAGAAATTACAAATGTTGGAAAACAGTGCATCAGAGCATATAACACTCAGTTGTGAATACAGAACAAAATGTGGTTACAATACATAATCATTACTGACAGTTTTTCACAAATAGACTGTAACACATCTCTTGCTCTAAATAAACATGGTTATGTTACCAGATATTCTATAGAACACAATTTAGTCATGTACTGAGGCATGTATGAATAGCATTAAGTTCATAGACACTGTCACGTTAGAATGAAAAAAAAGTAAAATAAAGCATATATTGAAGAGGTGTAGAAACTTTTTTTTTCTTTTATATGTTGATGAATGTATTAAATGTTGATTACTTAAAATGGTTGGGATGTTAGAATGAAACAGACTATTTCACATACATACAACATTTATTACTGTCTTGTAATACTATGAGTCGTCATGTTTATGTGTGTGGTTGGTGTTTGTCTTGTTAGATTGTATTGCCTCCTATTCTTCCCCCCAGTAAGAATAGGTGAGGCAAAGCTGCAGCTAATGGGGATATTAAATGAACTAAAGTCTTCACAGACCTTGCAATCATCCAGTGCTTTTTCTCTCCATACCAGATGTCATGGTGTTACAGTTAGAGTACAGTTAATGCTATCCACCAAACAATAATTCAACTCCACCACGCTTCTGCTTCATCTGGGTCTCACCCTTACCGCACTCCTCAGCATCTTTAGTTTGACACAAGTGGCCTGCACTCTGGCACTTCTAAAAAGTTTTTTTTAATGTATTTTATGTACAGGTGTGTGTATGTGTGTGTGTGTAAGTGTGTTGCTTTTAATATGAACTGGTTTTCCACCCTACCATTTGAGTCGATTTTTTTTTCCTGCACAAAGTTTATTTTCAACAAGAGGAAATGCAATATATTGTGTTTATGCTTCAGTTACTGTGAAACAGGAGGCATTTAAAAGTCTCTGAATGGGCTTTCTTTGGAAAATGCCTAGAAAGACCCAACCATTCCATTGTGGTCATATGTAGTGAAAGGCCAAGAGTGTGATTAATGCTGTATATTGTTGTGCTGCTTTGTACTAATATGGCATAACAGACACTTCTGCACCCCTGTTTATATTCATTTCTCTAAGCCTGAGGCTGTTTTGTATCGTTTAAGAGATGAATTTGAATATTTCTTACTCTGGTGACTTGCACTGATGAAAAGCGCTGTTTTTTTATGGAGGTTGTTTTGTGGAAATATTTTGTTTGGGGGAAATTTACTTCTTTGGTAAAGGCAATAAATCAGCCAGATCCTAAAGTTCATTATTTCGCTGTCCATTATTACCATGTTGCTGAGTTAAATATAATGTTTCATTAGGATAATACCATGCTTATTTGCAAATTATTGTCATGGTGGCATGCTTTTACGTAATGTTAGGCAATCGGGGTTAGCTAGCTAATGCTAACTACCTAACTATAGTACCTACTGGTGCTAGCTAGTAATATTAGCTATGTTAATACGGTTAGAATTTACTTGGCTACCATTCTATTTAAATAGTATTTGTCCTTTTTGAGGATTTTTTTCTGAAAGTCTGTGCAGGGCCTGCTGTTTACAATTAAAACCAAATAAAATTGAGTAACACTAGGCTATGCTTAATTTAGCAGCCATTTTGAGGAAAAAGGCCTTGAAAAAAATTCTTCAAATGTTGTCTAAAGTTGGCTAAAAAGCTAACCAGCTATTTCTATTAATCAATAAATAAAGAAAGAAACTGAATTTACAGAGGAGCATTTCAAGTCCTGCATATTTGCTTACAGAAAAAAAAAAATAATGAAGCTCCTAATAATATCAAATAACAACAAGCTATCAATATTGTTAATGAAGGGTTGTGGTTAAAACCACTGATGATGAATTGGTTTAAAATAGAGCAAATCCAAAAGCTGAAAGTCATTTACACATTCATTCAAGTTCTACTACTGTTTAATGGCTGAGATTGGTTGTTCATACCTCTCGCTGTGGTTACCACGGTTACCACTGCAGCTGAGCGGCTCCACGAGCTGCTGCCACATGTTGGTGTTTTTCTAGCTGGAAGAAATACAAGTCGCCAGAACAGAGAGGAGGGACTTTGTGCAACATCCAAATAACAACATGCAGAAAAAGCCACTTTGTTGTATATGCAATGTTAATAAGGATAATTGCTTAATAAGTTTTTCAGAAAACATAATTTGACAATTTCTAAAGACATTCAATCTGATATGTTTTAGGGGACATTTACCACAAAGTGCAGCTTCGGTTGATAGGAATGTCATTAATTATTCAGGTATTGGTTAAAAATCTGAGCTGATAATGGCACCAAGATCAAATCATCAGAATGTGAATATATACAGAGCAACAGATCTCTGTCCATCCAACTCTTAATGCTGGTTCTAAAACCCTGTAGCTTCCCAAAATTAAAGACCTGGGTATTTGTGTCTTGTTTAGTGTCTGTGAGGGCTGGAAATACATCCCTTTGTTATTCTTTTTGTAGATAGTTTGTGTCTCTCCTGTCTCTGGTTATGTGAGTGTATATTTCTATGTGTGGATATGGGTGAGTGTGGGTTTGTGCGTGTGCAGATGTGTTTGTCTTTTTTCTTTCTATGTATTGTTCTTGCTGGGTAATGTAGGTGTTGTATTGTTATTATAATAAAAAAAAAAACAAGGTTTGGGTACAGTTCTGCAAAGATTTCAGGTTGCAGAACACTCCATCTCAGGCCACTGTTTCAGCAAACCTTCTTCTCGCCCCCTCAATGTCTGACCTGGCCTTTCCATGGGAATGGCATTACATCTGTTAAGGATTTACATATAAATGGGAGATTTGCATTATTTTAGCAACTGTCAGAGAAGTATGCGCTACCACGCTCCCTTTTATTTTGATACCTACAGATTAGGGACTATGTCCAAGAAGGATACCACCTTTTCTTAGAGCAGCGCTCAAGTATCCACATAGATGCCCTTTTCGGATTTAACCTTTTTTTTGTTTCAGGCAACTGATGGGCTTTGAATCCTGAATTGATACATTCTCCCTCTCCTTGTGCAATGCACAAATCTAAATAGTCAAGGATATATCGACTGATCTTACCTGTGATCAGTGGAAGTGTTCAACTGTAACCTGGTTGCATATGTTATGCTCATGCTCGGGCCTTAAAGGGGGCCTATTTTGTAATTTTTTAAGTTAAATATTGCTTTCTTGGCAGACAAAAAATTGCTGCTAATGGTCCATCTAATCAGACCTGTATCAGCAATGCAGTCTCACAGACTCACTCTGAAAAACCCTGTTTTCTCTCTTCCCCTCCCTACTGAAACGCCCACTCTACTGTGATTGGCCTAGCATTGTCAGAGATGTCCCACCCCTCAGAGAGCTGGGGTGGAACAGAGGAAGAGAAGTCAAGTACAAGCCCTCAGGAAGGAGGCCACGGCCACATGGATCCAAGGGCGCTTACTATTAACTTCCACTCCTGTTGTGACATCACTACAGGAGCCTTTTCTAAATGTCTTGTATTCAGCCAACCACGATAGAATTATTAGGTTATTTTACAGTGTTTGTGTTAGCAGGAACATCAGAGACTCAAATATTCACACATACAGCACAGCACTGGGCAAGTATTTTTTTCTTAAAAAGTCCCCTTTAAAACATTTTGATGATGATCTTTAAATCCGTCGGTGAGATGCATAATATGACAATTAAGCCCTTTGCTATTAATCCCTTGTTTGTTTTGAAGGATACAGGTCGGCCAACTGATATGTGTAATCCGGTTTTATTTTCTACTCTGTTAGCTGGACACCTCTTCATCCCCAATTGGAGGAGTTTGGGACCTGCTATACAAGATGGCTTATAGATACTTTGGAGTTTGATAAAATCCAATTTACACTGAAGGGAAATGCAAACAAATTTGAAATAGTGAGGAGGAGGAGGCCTTTTCTCATATATATATGTGTATATATATATATATATATATATATATATATATATATATATATATATATATATATATATATATATATATATATATATAAGCCAACATGAAAGAAATATTACAACGTCCCCTATTGCAATAAACTAAAACACTGTGATCCAACCTCATTCTGTGCTTCCTCAGTCAGTCCACGAGGGGTCCCTGGTGTTTTCTCCTCCTGCCTCAACTCTTCCTAATTATTGTCTCATTAGCTTTCATGTATTAAACCTATGTCCTTAGTTCATTTATTTCTCATGGCTTCTCCAGCATTCCTCTGATCTGAATACCTGTGCTCCTATCGCTAGAATAAGTAGGGCACTGTTTTACCCGCACAAGGCAAGTATACGTCAGACTCTTCATCTATTACATCTATTATATTATTATCATATTAATAACCGGTTGGATTAGCCTTTATTCTATTGATTAAGCTCTGATCACATGTGACAAATAAAGGTGAATTGATTGATTGGTAACTGTTACATGTCGAAAGATCATGCTGAGGCTACAATATCATCAGTTCATGTAAGATCATTCTCTCTCTCTCTCTCTCTCTCTCTCTTTCTTTACTGTCACTATATAAAAAGGGATATAATAAAAAGGTATATATATATATATATATATATATATATATATATATATATCTTTTGACTTAGTCAGAAAAAGAAAACAAAAAAAGGAAAAAGCCTTTTTTAATTACTGCATTCCTAATTTTAAAGAAATAATGATCACTTTTTTATCCTGCACTACAGACAGATAGATAGATAAAGGCACTGTTTAAAGGCCATGTTTGAAGTGTTTTGTGATGTCACATATTGTTATCCAGGTATAGAAAGATGACGGTTTATTACTTGTGTATAGTGTATGTGATGTGCTGCTGTTTACTTCAAATTGTTCCTTGAGGAAATAATAAAGCATTTTGAATTGAATAACATACTGTGCATCTAAGGACATCCAAACAGGCTCCAACAATGTGCTACCTCATAGTTCACATGCTCCTTTACAACAGTTTACAATAGGAGTTCTGCTGTTCATCCATGTGACCTTGGTTCATTGGTGGACATGTGTCTCTGTCCTTAGAAAACATTCAGCTAGCAGTTTCTCAGTTTCAGCCAGCGCTGACGGTCACTTTTACCGGTTGGAATGATAAATCATATCAGCTGTCACTAATGAAGGTTAATTCTGTGAATAACTTGACGGCAGGCTATAAATAAACGTGGCTGTTGTCAGGATTGTGTGGATGTACTCAAAGATCATGTGAGGAGAGGTGCTCCAGTCTGCTGGGATGTTTCTGTCAAATCTCAGATACATTCAGTGACACCCAAACAAGATTTATGTAAGATTCATACATTAACCTAAAACATTCATTTCATCTGCCACGCTGCCATGTTAATAGCTGTATTTTGAGATTTGACATTCATTTTATGCTGTAGATTATGATATGCAAAATACAAGAGAAGTGAAGAAGCAAAGTACATGGAAGTTGGTTTGCGATAAACACAATTCAAAGCTTTTGAGCTTAGCAAATTCCATTAGTAAGTGAAAATCTGTGCTGAAATATGAAACTATGTCAAATCATTAGCGCACTTTTGTGAATAGGACCTTAAGACATGGCAAATAGGTGTTTCTGTTCCCACAGATCCGGTAGAGATATGTCTTCTTTCTGGTGGAATTTACACATTGCATTTAAAATTGCATTTTCACAGCTAAACCCCCCCCCAATCAAAAAAACAAAAAAAAAAACTTGTATTCAACTGATCAAAAAACAATTGCAGTGGCTGTAAAAAATCTCTATAGTTATGGTTTGGTTTTTCCATTCTGGGCTCCACTTGTAGATTAAAGCTCAATATAAACTGAAAAAAAAACAACATTTTATTTTGATTGAATAATGTGCTAATTCAAATTCTGCATTCAAAATGCACCGGTATGAAATAATAAAATTCAGGCCCAAGAGCTGAACTCTTCCAATATGGCCACCACAGAATACATTATTTTAGAGTGGATTAGATTACATTCAATCAGATTCATCTTCATTCTCATTGTACAGCATATGGAGACAAAATCTAATCTAACCAGAAGTGCATCAGTTAGAAACATTATACACAGCGTAGTGGGTAGTATGAATAGGCACTGTAAATACAGGGAGTCTCACTTAAATGTGTATATTGATGGTAGTAGATATACATAAGTATACATATCAAATATTTCAAATGCATAACCATTTTTAAATAAGATGGAAATGTACTGTACAACACAATATATGTGTAGCTGGCTGATAAATAGACTATGATTCAGTGTATGGGTGTAGCACTCCCCAGACTGAAGGAAGGGAAAGGGAAAGTGTGTGTGTGTGTGTGTGTGTGTGTGTGTGTGTGTGTGTGTGTGTGGTTGTTGTGAGGCAACGCCTGCACAGGAGGTCTTGAATGGCAGGTAAGTGGGCGGTTTTCACATGCATTTTGAGCATTTACCAAACCGTACCATGACATACACAACCTCTGCTGCACATTTTCTGACCATTTCTGTCGAGGTGCTTCAGGATCAAGGTCCGGATAAAACTAGAAATTTGTTCCACCTCTGACCCATTGATGTGAACGGGATCCGCATTTTGGAATCAGAGGAAATACTGTCAAGACTGTCCCTCCCAGGAAAAAAGACACGGCTTGAAGCAGTGAGAGTGCAGGTTTGTTTTAGCCCCGTCTCTTCCTCTTCTGAAAACCTCCTGACATGAAACCGACAGCGCAGCGGAAGGCAGAACTAATGTTATGACCACCACCCTGGCAGCCAACCGGTGATAAACTAAATGAAGGAGAATTGAATCGCCTCATTTGCTTCATTTCTCATTTGGTCAGTTCAAGCGCCAGTGAAAGCATCAGATACAGCCCGATGCAGTGACGTTACCTCCCACTGCCTTCCAGCTGTTAAAAAAAAAGAACGTCTGCCACATCTCCAGATGCAGCTAGACAGCAATTCTCCTCCACACAAAACAGCATCCTACAAGTGTTAAATGTTGGCTTGGTAAAATAAGTATATGTCATCACTAAATACAATGTAATAATGTTGTGCACAAATGTAACATTCATCTTGGAAGAGTTCACTTTTCACAATTTTGTTTGGATGAGATATTTATTTCAACGCAACATAAAACAGATCATTAAAAAAGTATTGACCATGCTATGACTGTTTAAAACCACAGATGCAGAAGGAGAACACATGTGCCATCTGCAACTCCAACAGGAGCATCGCTGCCTCAGCTTCTCTTGGTAGTACTGTATACAACAAACTGTCCCCTCCTGCATTTTGACATTAAATAGTATAGTAAACACAGGTGTTAATCACCACTGACATTTACCGACTTTTTTATGACAAAGTGTCTGCTGTTAAAAGGGCCTATTGACCCTATATTAGTAGTATACTGTCCACAACCCTGTTGATACAACACAACCCCGCCTCAAGACATAAATGTGTATGTGCATTATAATATTAATATGTATATATGACATTACCATCTCAGCTCCTTATAATAATATAAAAAAGTATTCCGAGAAACTGTTGCTACAAGAAGTTGAATAGAAGGTATATCAATTACGATGACTAATTGATTTTGTTTATGTTAATCAATGTGTTGTATGGTATTATTATGATAACACATAATATTACCATATATATATATATATATATATATATATATATATATATATATATATATATATATATATATATATATATGTGTGTGTGTGTGTGTGCGTGCGTGTGTATATACATTTTATATCTCTTTTTTGTTTACCGATAGTCTATGTCGATGACAAAGGCCAAACTACAACTTATGCCTAAAATGAACCCTTCATACTTTAAATGATCTGAGATAATGAGGGTTTTATAAGATGGTAGTTCCTGTTCCCGTCACAGAAGTTTAGTTCTGAAAGCCAAAATAAATGAAAACTGTCTTCCCACTGTGCAGAGCCAGCAAACATTTCAACCCAGCTATTCCAATTTACTCACATAATTGGCTGTCTGTGCAGAGAGAAAGTGGCCATATCTCAGGGTTTTCCTCCGCTGGCCTGACGGCTTGTAATTAGAGGAGGGAAAGAGTCTGTTCCTTCAATTAAACAGCAGTGCAGCAGGAAGAACTGCCCTCTTTTTGTACAGAAGACTAAAGGATCTGCACTCTCCACGCAAAATAAATACGCCACCGCGTAATGAGCTAAGCGGCCTGAGCGCTCGTGCGTATGTGCGCGCGTGCGTGTGTGTGTGTGTGTGTACATTGGGTAATTATCGGCAGTTATTTAAGCTGGTTGAAGTAATTGATGATCTAATTTGTGAAAGCTGGGTGGAGACTGTAGGAGACAGAGCAAACTGCTTCCTTCCTACAGTATGATTGCTCAAGATGTTTCAAGTGATCTTCCTTTAGCTTATAACACGGAGAAAGTCGCCAGTTTGCTCCACTAAAGTCCTGTAGATTAGAAACCAATCTGCTTCATGACATGCTCCGCAGCTTTTTTTCCTAGTGTTCCTCATTTCTGCTATAGCGCACTGTCATCTTTATAGTGTTTAAATATTGTTTTACCTAAAGTTAACTACACACTCTACAGTGTGTGTGTGTGTAGCACAATCTAACCCATCTGTCCGCCATTGCTTATCAGGCCCCAAAGTTCATAGTCGACTTTACGTCATTCAAGACTATAAACGTGAGAAGTGCCTTCATCCCAACTCAACGTGTAAAACAAAAAAGTCGATAAAAACATGAATCACACAAAGACATAAAAACATATCGCCCATGATACGCCGACGCTACTAGAAACTCCATGAGAGACACGAGCCGAGGCTGCAGCCGGCCGGCGTTCCGCTGTTTACGCCTGCAGCTGACAGGTGAAAGAAGGTCTCAGAGAGGGGCCACGGAATTTCCAGCAGGCAAACTACATGCTTGTTTTGGGCAGGAAAATCATTTCTTTTGACACAATTTGTGTAATATTTAAACGCATAATACGCATGATTTGTTGCTTGGTTGGTTGCCAAGATAAGTAAGTCAAAAACCTTTTAAATTTGCGGTTAAAAGAAGCATTCACCATTTTGTTTCTCAAAATGGACATTTTTTTTGTTCATGTTGGTTTCTACAACGATCACAATTTTGTGTGACACAAAATGTCAAATGGTGCGTCTGCATTGTCATTATTTATTTATATGTGCATTTAGTATGGGTGATTGTTCACAAGGACTGAAGTAAATAACTATACTACTACAACCTTTCAAGATGCATTTTGGTACTTAAAACCACAAAAATATTGTGTTCAGCATATTAAAAGTTCAACTTCAAAAATAGGGCCATTAAAAGCCCATATTTTTTAACACAGGCTAAGGTATTTTTCTTCAGATTAAATATACTGTATTTTCATAGCACCTACATAAATAATAATAATAACAAAATAATAATAAAATAAATACATAAAATCACCTTTTCTACAATATTGGCCTTTTAGAAAAATACATAATTTGTCAACAAAAATCTGACATATCAACATGTAAATGACTATAAAAATAAAGTGCATAGTAAATCAGTGGCAGGATAATGGAAGATATTAATAAATTGATTTGCTTCTACAGGCAGTCGAGTAAAATCCTGCTATGACTCACATCAGCTAAACGTTTCTGCACTGACTCACAACGCTCTGCTTTTGCTCTGCTATAGGTTCAACAGGTAACTGTTAGATTAGGAGAATAATGTATTCTATATATTATTAGAACATCAACATGGCCTGCGAGAATCCGCGCAGTGATGATCTTTTTATCATTATGGTTTATTATAATGTGTTGCTTTGTTTGCACTGGAGGAGCAGCAGGAGCTCTCTGCCGTCTGATGGAGATACAATCATCCTTACTTTGACGGAAACCATTGGAGCTTTTTTAAAAGGTCATTTAAGGTGTGCGCCTGTGTGTGTGTGTGTGTGTGTGTGTGTGTCTACTGTAGACACTTTTCTACTACAAACAACACAGAGTGAGTCAGCCAATCACAAATCCAAAACCCTGTAGATCAATTTCAGCACACAACACACACGCACGCATGCACATGCACGCGCGCAGGCACACACACACACACACACACACACACACACACACACACACACCAGAAATTACAGATCTTGTTACAAATACCAGTTTGGCCAGAGTAAAAGGAAATTGCATTAAAGCAGTGGGGTGGGGAATATATATTGTTCATATTATATCTTTGAAACTGTTGAGCCCACAGAAACAAATATTATAGAATTTAACTCCAGTTGTATGCAATCATTAATCATAACATTAAATATTAAAGTTGATTTTTTTTCATTATAATTATTTGGGGAAGTTTTCTTTAAGGTGATAACTAATTTGCAATTTCAGGTTATAAAATAGAATTGTCTTGTAATCAGCACATAAATATTATTTACATTTATTTATGAATATTTTGTGTACAAGATGCCTAAACTTAATGTGGATAAACTACGACTCTCAAAATATTTATTTACTTATTTTTTTTTTTATTCCCTTGGTTTAATGGTTTATACAATGTCCTCTGTTACCTGAATTGTTGCCTGGATCAATTATATACATAAGCTAAAATACACTATTGCAGGTAATTTGGAAAGTAATCACCTTTAATTATTCACATTCCAATGTGTTGCAACTTGATTTTACATTTTCTCTCTCATCAGTCTTTATTGAATGCTTCAAAATGACTAAGAGATAATATAATCTGATTGCACTGTTTGCATATTAGGGCTTACAATTTATTAAAAAGTAATGATATAGAATAACTGCCCACTTTTCTGTGATATATCATAATTTATTAAATTAATCAATCGCCCCTTTTCTTTTTAAGCTTGTAATAATGGACACGTAAATGTAAAAATCACAAAAAGAATGTAGAATGAACATCAAGGGATTATATTTAAATTAAACAGTGTTTAATAGCATCCTTTCTCCTGTGAACTACAAATTCCCAATGAAACCTTCAAGACTGTCAGCTTGAAAGGAAGATTTCTTATCTGCACTAAGTAAATAATTTAATAGCGATAAACCGCAAGCCTTTAAATCGCAGCTGACTTTCAAATGAGCTTAGGAGGCAATGCTTTCCTCATATGCACTAATATAAAATGATAATTAACAATATAATGTGTTCAAGTGCCAGTTGAAGTTCAAACACAGTCCTGCAAATATATGAGAAGAACAAAGAACAGATTCTAATTCTGTTGTGACCTTGGCCGTAATCCTGCATCTCCCAGTGTCCTCCTGTGTTTACGCCCCCTCCTCTCCCGCCCCCCCCCTTGTCTGTCTCTGTCTGACCCAATCCAAATCTCCACCCTCAGGAATTGCAGACTGAGCCGACTCGCAGACTTCAGTCGTACACACTGTGACATGTTCACCGCCATCATGTCAAAGGGCCCCGAGGGCCTCGAGGGGATCAAAATGTGCTCTGAGACAGACTTCAGACATCCAGTGTCTTTATGGAGATAAATTGTAATTTGAAGTTATTGTTTTTTTTTTATATGTGTAGCTTTGCTACTTCACATCTGCTGGGTGAGATTTGGCCCATTGAACCCTGCTAGTATTATATCCTCAATTGAGGAGCTTTATGTTACAAAAAAAAAAAAACATTTTTCCTATCTATTTTATCAGATTACATACAAGACATCTAGTCTGCAGGAAGTCCACTTGAGGCCTGATGTGGACTTTATGAAGCACTTGGACCAGGGATCCCCCACCCTGGCTCTGGGGGGTTGGTGTGGTTGCAGGTTTTTGTTCCAACCAAGCAGTAGCCCACCTGATTCTACCAATAAAGGACATTAGCGAGGGTTCTAATGGTTGATTCGTAGAATCAGTTGCCCTCCAGGATAAGGATTTGAGACACTGGGTACAGTGCTCACAAAAACCTGAGGGTGAAGCGTGTGTGGGTTGTGTGATGGATAGAAGGTGTTTGACAGCCTTGTGGTCTGGATCTCAGGCTCCAGCAGCATTAGCTTGATAGCAGCAGTGTAAAGAGTCAGGGTGTGTTTTGTCCTTGATTATGTTGTGTGCTCTCTAGGGGGTCCCGGGGGAGTAAATGTCCTAAAGGGACAGGAAGGCTACTCCAGAGATGGACTATGCAGTTTTGATCAACCACTGGAGACCCTTTCTGTCCTGGGCAGTGCAGTTTCCAACCGGACTGTGGTAGACCATACACCTGTATACTGCACCCTTCTCTTCCTTTGGTCAATAATCATCTCCTTGGTCTTTTATGCTTTCAATGAGATATTATTGTCCTGACAATACTGGTATAGTTCTGGGAGGCCCATGGAGTGAAGAGTGTAAAGCGGGGGACTCAGCATGTAGCAGTTCATCCTCAGCGCTGACTGAGGCAAAGGCATGTTGCATGGACCTAACCTAACAGTTAAATTAGTGCTTTTGGTCCTGGTACTATCCGGTAACGCTTTGTGGACATAATGCTTTTCACACATGTGCTGATGTAGCCATTTACATTGGGAGCTTATTCCTCTAATTCTACAAAGCAGTCATTCCTCTTAGCAGCAGCTTTAAAAAGGTCCCAGTTAGTACTCCTAAACTAGTCCTGAAGCATCAGTTCCATGTCTTCATTCCACACAACAGTAGTACGACTGAGGGGGGTCTTACTTGAGACATCAGCCCCACCCACGGATGGGGCACAGCCCTGTAGACTCCCCTCGTGTTGCCGTAGACCTGGTCCAGAGTCAGGTTCTTGTGAGGTTGCGGCAATCAAAACTGTTGGCTGCAATGAACACGACATCCAGGTGTACGGTCTTGTGAATATTGATGATGTTATGCAGCGTCTTCAGCTTCGTAGCAGATTCCTTTCATGATGGGACGTACACGTACACCCAAGGCACATAGAAGAAACCATTAGAAGTTCAACGTCAGCTGAGCATTGTCTTCCAACAACCTGTACTTCAGAGCACCAGCTGTTGTTGATGCTGCAGCCTCTCTCCCTTTCCGAAGCCTCTGTTCAATCTTCGCTGTGAATAGAGTGTGTCGCGAGTTGAATGGTAAACTCTAGGATGTTGTCCCAAAGCCAGGTTTCCATGAAAATAAGAACCCCCTCTCTCTAAAGTACTACTCAGTTACCCGGTGAGGCAAACGAATTCTTGCAGGATCACGAGATTACCTGATGACGTGAGAATCCATCTTACCATGCATTTGTGTTAGAAAAAGCAGTGGATCGAACCAAACGGTGTCTTGCATGTTTTAATTGCGGCAGCATAGAGAGGAAGGGCGGCGTTGCTGTGTTGCCGCTTTACCATACACTGCAGCCTGTATCGGCAAAAGACAGATGGTTCACACTTGGTTTGGCCAAGAATTTATTCATTCTATTCTAACCCTAACCCTAACCCTTTTTTAATATTTTTGTGAAAACGCTCCTAACTGTTACTCAGGAGGACTTCCCAGGTGGCTACATGTAACAAAACTATCTGGCTGAATCAGGTTAACTACTCCGGCTGAACTTATTAACTCCTTGTGACCTTTTTTGCTTCTTAACCCTAAATTTTTCCTCTGAGCTTCAGGACCACCACTCATGTGCCTGTCTGCTGTTCCACCTGCCCGTTATTATCCCCTTCCTCCCTCTCTTTTTTTTCTTTTTTTTACCCCATTTTACAATAAACCCTTTTCTCTCACCAAAATGTAGCCTGACTTTGGAGTGTTACTTAGTCCCTTCCTGACAATCGATTATATGGCAGGTTCCAAGGTGCATTAACATGTGTAGTTTCATATGATACCAGTAAATTCTGTCTGACTTTAACTGAGCCGATACACTTTCTGAAAGACGACAATGTGGTAATGACATTAATTCAATTTGTTAAACACTTCAAATGAATGTTTTCATCTTGACAGTATATTGTGTTATGTTTGACTTGTATTCAATCATGATAAGTAAGAAGTGCTGTGTAAATCCGCAATATGCTGATTTTCACCCCCTCAGTTTACCAGCTTGTGGGGAATTGACATTATTTGTGTTATTTCTTGCTGTACTGAAATGCTGACAGTCTTTTTCTCAGTCTGGTTTTATGCACACAGAAGTAGTACATGCACACACACACACAGTTTTCACTGCATTGCAGTTTCAGAGTGACTGTGTGTGTGTTTTGTTGTGCGAGTGTGCATCCATTTATGGCTGTGCGGTCTTTTACCTATCACGCATGGCGGAGCAAGGCAATTGAACACTGGCGGCGACGGCGGTCATTCAGTCTGCCGGTGGAACTCAAATGTCAGCGGCGGAGGCTCATTCTTAAAGCTTAGAAATAATGTAAAAGCAGCGCATGTGGTCAGCAGAGTGGAAGCGGCTGCTCCTCCACTGTGGCCGGACGACTCTGGCTTTGATAAAGAACTACATCACATATTCATTAGATTTATGACGCAGCTTTAAAGGAAATCCTGTGCTGAAAAATAGGGAAATTAAAGGAACAATGAGATTTTAATTTAAATTCAACTAATTAAACGCTGATTTATATATTTATTTGATGCTGGTTCATCAACTTAAACATCCAGTTGTTGAAAAGTCACTCTATGTTGCTATTATTTCTCACAGTGTAATATACTGTAATTCAGAATAGACAAATAATGGATAATCAATTCCACAAAATACATTGCAATCAGTGGGGTAGGTCGCAGCCTGGTATGTTCAGCAGAACATATAAAGAAGTAATTGTGGAACAAAGTCTTCAGCAATAACTATATCTGTATTTTGTATCTATGTATATAGATGCGTGAAAGGCTGCAGGTAAAATAATAAAATAGATAAACTTTCTTCTCAAATCAAAATAATGTTTCTTATTTTAAACCAATATTTTAATATGTCTCTCAAAATGCAGCATATTTCCATCAATGCAGACCTGAATGTTAGAATGTATACTAAAAGTTGATTATTTTAGAGATTTAGATTTAGATTTAGATTTAGATTTAGATTTAGATTTAGAGATATCTAAATTTTTGCATTTGCTTTAGTTGTGAAATTATCTTGCTGGTAGTAAACTCCAACATGACTTAGAATAAAGTCAAAAAACATTTTGTATCAAAGTTTGCACAGTTTCATTCACACTCAACTGATGCTGGTGTGAAAATTGAACATGGTATTGAGACAAGTGTGAGATTGTAAAAAAAAAAATGTAATATGTATATGCCTCTTGTTTTAATATTAAAAACAAACAGTTATATTTAAAAAAAAAATAATAATAATTCCACTTTTTGTGACACTTTTCTTCAGCTTCCCCTCTGCCGAGGTAAAAGCAGGTCAACATGCGCTGCAGTTTCTATTAGACCATTGTTATACTAAGAATAAAATGTTTTGCTGGATCATTTTAAGTGCACTAATCCACCTTTAATCATAATTTGAGCTTGTAATTTTTAAACGTTTGCAAAATCAGCAGTAAAAAAAAAATCACTGTTCACACAGTGACTGCAGGCTCAGGATCTGCATCCGTCTCAGGATGCCTCGTTTTCATTCCTTACGCGGCTTCATCTGTCACTTCTCGTTTGTACCGCCGAGCGCAACACCATGAATGCTTCAGAGGAGAGAATGTCGGCTATGATTGCGGATGATTCCCCTTTACACAATGTCAAAAAAAAAAAAATGTAATAACGAAACGATACCTTAGATTATTAAAATTGAAAATTCACAGAGACATATTTCCCAATATTTGAAAAGATTGAGTGTAACCAGATATATTTTTATATATTGCCACCTCATACAAGCATGTGTGGCCTTTTGCTATTTTTTTCATGAATCATTTTTATTGCAGATCAGATCTGATCTGAATATTATAACATATGACCAATCAATAGCTTGTCAGAGTCAGCTCACACACACACACACAAACACACACCTGCCCTCTCCACCAGAATATGAAACCAGAGGCCATATGTTCGGTGACTTCTGAGCTTCATTTGTAAATAGTCAACATAAAGACGGAGCTGATGTGACCACCTGGGTCACCTGTGTGGTGAAGAGAGAGAGATGGCGAGTTACGGCGGCATCAGCCTTCCTCCTCCTCCTCTCCCTCACCATCACTCCATCTCAATCCAACACCCTCTCCATCTCTCTAACTGTACGCTCACTGTCTCTGTTTTCCTCCTCCTGTGAACACAGACATGAACACACACACACATGCATACGCACACACATGCCACACACATGCAAACACACACACACACATGCACACACACAGGCAGCCCTCTCTGTGGTGAACTAGCTGCTATTGATTGAATCTGAGGAGATGTCTGAGGAGGAGAGTAGTGTTCAGGGCACGGGGAATAGACTTCCCTCAGCTCTCAGCTAATAGATAGCACAGATTGCCTTGGTGTGTGTGTATGTATGTGTGTGTGTGTGTGTGTGTTTTAGGCAGAGAAGCCTGTCTTTTCACAGGCTCCATTGACTGAGGCACAGCGTGGAAACGCTTCAAGCTTGATGATAGGGCTGATAACAGGCCTGATGTGGCTGAATAAGCCCCACTGGAGCCCAGCAAGCAGGGAAATACAATTTGGTAAATAGTGATGGTTACTTGTGTGAGACAAATAGCCCATTTGGTCAATAATCAAGACAGCTGCTGGGCAATAAGGTACAGTAGGAGGCTTCGGACAAAGGAGTGTATCTGCCAGCGAATGCGCTTATGTCGGATTCTTGCAAATGACAAAAAGCGATTCTTGTTTTCCCAATGAAGTGGCTGAAATCAAGTTTCTATGGTAAAACCCTCTACATCTTCCTCACCTTCCTCACACACTCATGTCACACCAATAACTCCTTTTGGTTGCAGAAATGCTGATCAGATTAGGTTAGCTGTTATAATGGTAAATATTTGTTTTTTGCCCTGTATCTCAGGGGCTACTTGTGGAATTACATTGATGCTCACGTAAAGGTTGTTAGCAGATAAATTAAAAAGAAACCCTAAACTACAAAATAATTAGAAATACTTTCTTGATCTCTATAGAGGGTATAACGATTTTAATAAATAGATAGGGTAAATAAATGTAACAAAATAACCCATAACCTAATGAATAACAAACAAATTAGCAATAAAACAATTCTGTCCATACAAGGAAAATTCAGATTTTTAGCAAATTCTTTGTCACTCTAAAGCTTCTAGCTACAACAGGCTGCGTCCCTCTAGCAAACCCCAACCATGGCACAGGTAACTCTTTAAAGTAGGAAACCTAGTTAACAGGCTAGCAGCGTAGCCAATTATGTGATTATAATTGCAGTGAATGCATATCTGTCCATGTTAATTAATTCAATCTGACTGTCCCCCCGTAGTGGAATGTAAGTTGACCAAACACGACCTATCTGTGTTTGGCAGATGCCATCTAGTGTCTGTAGCAGTAGTGCAGGTTAGATGGGCTCAAAATGGTTCTAAATTGTTGGGTGGATGAATACCTCTAAAGTGGCTTTATTGGATTTTGTCACAGACTGATATTTGCTTCCCTTTTCCAACCTTTTGTCACATTTCTAAGTGCAAGTTAACCCTGTTGTAGTTACCATGGCCTCAAAGGTGGCCTTCCTTTAACTAAGTAGTAAGTGCAACCCACACAAGTTGCTGTAGCCTTAAAGCTGCAGTGCGGAACTTTTAAATAGAAATCAATATTTCTAACATCAAAGCACTTGCCAAATGAGTTCCCAAAATGCTCATTAAGCTTCTCACCCCCAGGTAACCCTCTGCGTTTTCTCAGTATATCAAGGTTTCACTTTTTCAGGTCGTTGCCGACACTCCCTGCAGGCTGTATGAATGCATAATGATCATGTTTTGGGGGGAGAGCATTTTTGTGTATATCAGACCAAATGGATCATATACTGCTAGTAGTAGGAATCATTTTTTGGGGGTTGTGTGAAGCTTCAAGCAGCTTAGACGCTGTGTTACAGCCGCAACACGGCAGCGTTTTCACAAAATAGAATTTCCAGTCTTGGTGTAATGCATGTTCACCACCAGCAGATGGAGACAGAATTCTGGCACTTATGCTTTAACTAAGTGAATATTTTAATTAAGCAAGTTAAGCCGCGAAAAGTCTTTCAGAAATGGAATTCCGCTCTGACTTCTGTGAGCTACAAGATCTTTAGCTCATATAAAAAGAAGCTGTTATGTAAAGCTGAAGCTAAAAAAAATGTCCACTGGTAATAGCCCACTACTAACAAGCTGAAAGAGTGCATATCAACACCTAGCAAAGCTGAGGAGATATGACTACATCAATAAATTGATTTCCCTCTCATGAATGTAAACTGGAACTAGGACGCTAGTCTGAATTGAAGAGCTATAAACACACAGCTTGTCTTAACTGTTCATGGAAACTTGCTGTGTATGTGTCATTGAGTTATGGTCTAGTGTTTTCTTTTGCATGTTTAACATGGACATATAGAACGCTGCATGCAGGACCTCTAATTGGATGCTTCTCCTATCTAGTGTATTATGCATTTCAAACTTCACTGCCGTAAAGGGGAGATTAGACTATTCATAATTTGGTCTAACTTGGTGTGTCACGTTTTTAAAATTATCTTCTAATTGCATAAAATGCTCGACACGCTTTTCTGTTTCAGCGCATTCACTGCCAGGACAAACGTTATCTCAAGCACCGATTCTCAGATAACCATGATATAAGGCGGGATGATGGCTGTTGCATGATTTTAATTGCTATTTGCTTTTCTGAGAATCTGGTCTTCTTTTGGGAGATCATGATTCTAGTTTTTTTTTTTTTTTTTTTTTTATTAAGTTCACTCTCAGGACTCAGTTGTGACAACACTGCTGACAGTACTGTTCCAGGTGCGGCTGCTGCAGCCCGCTGTGTGAGGTGGGTGACAGAAACAGCAGATCATCCGTGCAGAACACAGATCTAACTTCCTGATTGTGAAGGGTTAGGCCAGCGGGTTCCGGCAGTGCTGCTAAATCATTAACGTGGATGTTAAACAGAGTTGGAGACACGCTGTTGCCCTGAAAGACACCTCTCCCTCGAGTGAAGAGATCTGTAGTTCTGTTGCCAATTTTTCGCTCCACAATTACTACTAACACACATTGACTTAATTAATGTCATAAAGTTGAACCCCTCTCTCTGTCTTTTTCTCTTTCTCTCTCTGTCTGTTTCTCAATTCAATTCAATATGCTTAATTGGCACGGATGTTAGGTGAACAGCATTGCCAAAGCATCGAAAATAGCGATAATACAATTCAATAATGAGATTAAAAAAAATTTAATTAAATAAATAAAGAAAGAGTGAACAAGAAAATGGCCAGACAGACACTCCCTTCTGTCTGCTTAATGAATATATAGCAAACAAGAATGTTTTAATGCAGACAGATGTTGCAGGGGCGCGGTGTGTTGCCAGCGATCACATTTAAAGGTTGGTACACTAAGAATGCAGAGAGCTATACTTGGCAGTGATTCATTTCGGCTCTGACCTCTCTTTTCTCTGTCTCAACACCTTTGAGGAAGGATTCATGTTTTTTTTTTTCCTTTTATCAAGAAGATTTAACAACCCATAGCTTATTATTATGCTATATTCAACATGTTGCGTCATCACAAAATGTGAAATGGCTGCATACGCCCGTCATTACAGAGTTACAACCATGTCTGAGTCCTTAAGTCTCTATTGCATAATGTTGCCACATGGAAAGTATAACCTCAGCTTGATATTACTAAAAAGCAGTTTTACTGTTTAGTTGTCTTTTATTTTTACTTTGCAGGACAAAAAAGTAATCACATCATGAGACCGGAGAATACCATTTTCACTCCTTTTTACACAGACTGTCAACAAATCTGTTGAACCTCCAGGGCATATTTGTTGCAGCGAACCCGAGTGTGGTAGCACATTCTGGGCTGAGATTAGAAAAGAAAAACCTAAATGGCAAAAGTTGCATGGCGTTGCCATATTTCAACACCATGCCAGGGAATATTAGAGAGGTCTTATTATGAAAAAACATAACACAGTTTAGTTCTTGTGTGTATATATTTAGGTCTGATGTGTTCCTGCTAACACACAAATTAAAATACATTTTTTTTATCACTTATTCTGTTGTGGTCCAGTCTCCTCTGTAGAGATGATAAAAAAGCCATTTAGAAATGGCTCCTGTTGTAGTAGTAAGTAGTTGTTAGTAACCACAACTAGATCTACATATATACCTTAGTGCTATGTCAGCAGGGCTTGCTCTTTAATTCTTCTTCTGGATGACTTCAGCTCTCTGAACGGTGTGAAATTTCTGAGAGGTGCATCACAACAGATATATATTTATATATTTAGAAGAGTTAAACACAAGCCAGTCATCCCTGTAAATTGGAAACAGCTGGAAACTTAATTTCTCTAGTCTTCACCATCTCCCTCTTAAGCATCAGTCTTTAAAGAGGGGTGAGACAGATGGTGGTGTGGTTAGAGAGACTGAGGGAGGGGGTTGATTTCCGGACAAAATGGACACATAGAATGGTCGGTGCAAGACAACAATTCAGTGTTGCATATGGATTCCCTGATTGTGATGTTGTTGCACCTCTGCTGATTAAAGGCACATCCGACCCCGTGGGATTTCTCCATAGCTGTTAGGTCTCTATCCGGCAGCCTGGCGCTGCATGAAGCCGCTCATTGTCAGGTCCAAGACAACTGGGATAACAACACGTAGCTACATGTCTGTAGTTGACTTAAGCCACGGCCCGCCGAAGGTCATGGTTAAGGCATCTTCTGCATTCCTGCCCGTGGTTTGCATTTTTAATACTCACAAAGGAATTTGCAGGCAGAGGGAGGTGCGGGATGCACCTCGGCTTCTAGTGTTTTAATCTACAGTAAGTGAAGTCAATTTCATTTGCACAGCCCCAGAATCACAAATCACAGATTTGCCTCAGGGGGCTTTACAGTTTTTACAGCAGCAATACAGCATCACCTGTCCATAGAACCTCGCAGTGTACAAGGAAAAAAAAACTGTTAACACGGAGGAAAATAAAGGAAGAAACCTCAGGAGGAGGGATCCCTCATCCGGAACGGACAGACTTGCAATAAATGTGTGAAGAGGATGGGATACAACACATTTGAACTGGGAAGAAATTATCGGATACATCATTACACTGTCTATGACAGACTGTTACACTTTTAACTAATTTTCTTGTTTTATCAAAGCGATTTCTGCCCTATTCATGAGTCTTATATCTGGAGATCTCTGTGTAGTAGTAACAAAGAGCCAAAACAAGGCACACTGCGGCAAAAACGAAAAAATCATGGCAACGAACAATGCAAAGACACACCTGCTGTGTATGTGTGTGTGTATTGGTTTGCATATGTATGTCAACTTGTGTTTTCTGGGGGGGCACTGGGGCTCAGAGGCAGAGTGGTCATCCATCATAAGTCATAGGCCTCATGTATATAGTAGTAACATGTTTGTTCAGGATCAATAAATAGACAAATAATAATGCTATACAAATACAAAATCACAAGTATAAAATGTCAAATGTAAAAAAAAAATTTGAATCAAAAGGCAGAGTGAGTTGTGAGACAACCAACTCCAGCTGTTATGTGTTGTTGTGCTGGTTGTGTCTGACCCAGTGTCTAGACACCAAGTGTAGCGTGAACAGCACGTTTCAGCAGCTGCAGCAAGTGATCCGTGTGTGTGTGTGTGTGTGTGTGTGTGTCTACACCGTGGTGTTCGGATACCGTGTTGTGAAACGAAAATCGACTTGGCACATAAATGAAGCGGATGCGTCCGTGAGATGCAGCTGTGGAGCCCGGTGGGGGGGGGTAGAGCCGGCGTGCGGCCGCATCGATTAGCGCGGGAGTCTTACCCGCCGCGTGCCACGCGACGCTAACACAGCGCTGACGTGACACTTTGCGTCTAGACGCAGCTTTGGTCTGTGACATGCACACATGTCTGGCTGTGACATGCACATCATGTCTGGTGGCTTCTAGGGTCAGGACACGATTTTCTCCAGGTAGTTACAATTGAGTTTACTCAGGAGTGAATAAAAAATACTGTCATTTATATTTAATTATAGTAAAACCTTTCTTATTTTCTTACTATATGCTACATATGTATACAATTAAAATATCGTAAAAAAAAAAAAATAAATAAATAAATAAAACACAGGATAGACAATCTTTTTTAGATATAAGTATATCTACACACATACATTTTACACAGAAGAGTAGTAGGCCGCCAATACAGCACAGAATCAAACACTACGGGACCATTTACTGTAACAATGATTTGTCCTCCACTTAAATACTCTCTGTGTATCTACACCACTATTTCCCCCCCCCTACAGTATGAGTGCAGTGGCGTGCTCGCCGTGCTGCAGTGCCTGCCATTAATACCCGTCAGCCAGTGCTGCTCCCACATCATATTTCTGCTGTTCTGCACTCTGCATAACTGACTACAAAACAGGCAACGCGGGTTCCGCACCGGTGGACCTCTGAGCAGGACCACGTGAAAAAAACACATTTACTATATATATTTATATATCTATACATTGCACAGCCCGTACTACACCATAGCTATAGTGCAGCTTGAAATGAATGTAAATGAATGATATGACTTGGTTTAAAATGGTTTATTTTGTGTATAAAAGCAGGTAACGCCAGACCTGTGATATATATATATATATATATATATATATATATATATATATCTTTTTATATATATATATATATATATATATATATATATATATATATATATACCATGCTTCTGTTCAAGTGTCAGCATGTGGATGTTACTGTTGACACAGATCCTCTAACTTTATTAAAGTCCTATTATACTGAACCAGGATCTTTAACAAATATTTGAGACCTGAGCCACAGCGTTAAATATTAATCTTTGAAAAATTAATCATCTCATTTATTTTCAATGTTTCTATAAATACTAATATTAGAATAAGAATAAGTGGCTTTGAAATTGTAAGAGTGTATAAAGTCAAATATCAGTCATCATACAGTATATGGCCTAGACGCTCAATAATTGTTTGTGATCCCTATGAAATATGTTCCTGCCAGTTCAGTTGTGTAATATGGTAAGTTTTATTGATACTATTACAATTATTACAAAAAATACAATTTAATGATGCATAATTATTAGACAATGTAGTAGAGTTTTAAATAAACAATTTGAAAAACAATGAAAGAGCAATAATATATGTATATGATATAATCAGAGGGGAATGGGGTGCAGGTCATGCAGTGACCTCATCCTAGATCAGAGTATCCTGAGCCTCTTAGTACTGGCCTGGCATATCTGGTACCTTCTTCCTGACCGCAGCAGGGGAAAAACAGCCATTATCTGAGTGGTTTGGATCCCCAATGATTCTCTTCCGCTAATTCCTGCAGTGCCTGACGTAAAAGTCCTTAAATGCACAATAACACAATCAGCCACTAGGAGCCTTTCAAGACAAATAATAACAAAGTTTTAGAGTTGAAGATGTCATGACGTATCATGGGATTATGGGAAATGCTACAACCTCTAGCTTACCTTCCCTCTTTAAAAAACAAATGAATAAAAGTAAAACCACTGAATGAAGCAGTTTTGCATGAACAATCTGTGTTTTCCCGAGGCAGTGCCTTTTGATCTGATAGCTTACGGAGCCAGGTACTTGACTTGCAGATCTACCATTTGGTTTACAATTTTTCTACCTCTGAGGCACAACTGCCCCCCCCCCCTTCTCTGCTTCTTCCCAAAGTCCAATATAATCTCCTTAGTCTTGCTGACGTCGAGAAAGTAGGTTATTGTCCTCCCACCCATGGGTCAGGTCCTCTACTTCCTTCAGGCAGGCCTTTTCATTGTTATCTTTAGTCCCTTTTACACAGCCTGTTCAAGGTGGGATTGTTACGCCACTTCACCTTTGTGTGTAAAAAAAAGTACAAAGGTGGAATTGAGGGTGTCAAAGATGTCCAGCCAATAGACCAGGAATGGAGGTGGTCATAATAGCATATTGACCGTGTTACGTGTCTGTGTAAAAGGGACACAGACACCACGATTGCCCGGGACAGGGGCGAGACGTTTAAATGACATGTAAGGTGTGACTTTGCTTCAATTTATCCTCCGGTCCTTCTTTCCATTCACACAGTGTTACACATGCACAAGTTTCAATACGCCACCTGTCGACTTCAGCAGTTCATCAAACCCTGCAACAATGAAGCAAGTCTAAAAAAACGTAACCAAACCACCACCGCTCACCCCTGTCCAATGATGTGTGTGTGTGTGTGTGTGTGTGTGTGTGTATGTGCATGCCTATGAGCCTTTTGTTTGTGTATCGATGTCATCCATCCAACAGTCGGCCTGGTTATATTTAGTTGTAATACAGCGCACGGCTGTAACTCCACAATGAGGACAGTCCTGTTTGAACTTAGCTCCTTTTCACCGTGTTCCTTTAACTAATGTTAGCAACATCACTTACTGCTTAGGGACATGGCCCCGTCCCCGCACTGCTATCTCATTCATCCGCTTTGCAGCGGCCTGCCTTGTACCTTACCCAGGGCACTACCAATCATGCGCCTATACATATAGAACAATCCATCATGTGCACTGTGTATACCGCAATGCTCCTTTGTTGCTTGTATCAGTATTTCACTTGTATCGTAATGAGCATACAGCTTACCCGCACTGATTTTAATTAACCAACTCCCTCATATTTGAGATACAGACATAGAAGCTTGCACTTTAATCTATGTATTTAATGTGTATGTAATTCTATTTATTGTTATCCTACTTGATAACTGATGGACAGTGCTATGAAAATAAAACCAAAATTGTAATAAACCATAGCTTTCCTTTAACACTGTAAAATTAATCAAACGTAAAACATCACAGAGGTGCTTTATCACACTTGCTTCATGCCAGTTATTCTATTCTATTTCATTCTGAAGTCATTATGCAGCTGCTGAAACTGTTCTTCTGGATATTCTCTCTATAATATCTTCAAATCAATATAAACAAATACAAGCCAACCCTCCAGTGAATGTTGCAGCTAAATCTTTTTGACATTTTTATGAAGCGCAGCCTCACATCACAAGCAGCCCTCAAATTGAATATTGATTCTAATGATTTCTTCTTTGGGGCTGCAAGACTTTGAATCTTAATAAAGCCGAGAGAAATGCAGCGCAGAAAACTTTATACAGAGCCCTGGGGAAATCCAGTGGTAATGTGATAGATTTGTTGGGTTCCTCATTCATGAAACCGATTCCAATGAACTTTTTTGGAGCGTGGTGAATCTTTTTGTAAATTTGTTTCGGTCTCTCTGGGGCAGCAGTCGACTTTACGGTGGGGCTGCAATCTCAATTAAATATGAACTCTTCAGATGAAGTGTACTGCTGCACAGAGGATAGGACTTACTTAAAATATATATATCAAGCTTCCTTTCATTAAAAGGTGGCCTAATATTTTTCAATTAACATATCCCTACTGCCAAAGCCCTGGAGTCAGCAAGGACATATAAATTATAAGTTTCATTAATTATTTGTATAAAATGTAATTATTATGTGGTGCTTTCGTGAAGGGTAGAATTCAATACAAAACGTATATCAAGTGTGTCTACTACAAAAGCATGTTATATGCTTCACCTCATACATTTGGCAATAATTTCTGCCAAGATTATAAACAGGTAACTTAAGTCCACTTCCAATCCAATATGACATTGTTCTATGACAGAGAAGTCATGAGAAGGAGGGCAAAAAACAGAATCTCTGTCTATATTCATAAATCTCACAAAACAGTTATTTTAATCCACTTCACAGTGGGAGGTATATTGCTGGGGACCTGAAGAAGTTTGGTCTGAAATTTGATGCAGATTGACCAGAGATGGCGCTATTCCAACAAACTCTGTCATTGTTCTCACAGCCCAGTATTCAGAAGCCTCAATAGACCGAAAAAAGAGAGATCTTTTCTCCAGCAGCCCCTTATCCTGAAAAATCAAAACCCCATTGGGCTGAAAGCACATTGCTTTGATAATATACTATTAGAAAGATCCATAGCCTGCAAACAGCACCTGCAAGTAGCCAAAAATATGCATTTAGCATTGGAGCGGATTGTGTGTATTTATTTCTAGATATGAGTGTAGCATGTGCTTATGACATAATGTAGAATAGACATTTTTGCTGTGCTCTGCAAACCTGATGCAGCCCACAATGAAGTGGTTATTTATAGGCTCTGATATAATGAACTGTTATATAGCCTACATCTTTGACTGCAGAGGCACATGTACACACACACACACACACTGCAATTCTCCTGCTTTTACTTGAAACGGCGTCACACCATTTGATCAGTAACCCACTCACAACAATATTGTAATTTACTTTGTCTGAACATAAAAAATCTCAAAAAAATATACAAATAAAATAAAATACCATGGGTAAAGTGTAAAAACTCCTTGTGATCACACACAAAGATTACAATGTGTATGATGCAATCTTTTAAGTGAAAAAAAGAATCAATAAGAATGTTAAGTATGAACAGTCCGTTTTAATTTATACTTCTCAATACTGCATATTGTGTGTTCATTGATTCACTGAGGTTTAATAATGTAAATTTATATATAAAATACAGTTTGTCTAGACAGGGAACAGTTTTCAAATACAGGTTTCTTAATCTTGTTTATTAGCAGTATTTCATTTCCTCCATAATATATTTGCTATGACTGTGTAGTTATGGACGTAATGTGAGCTTTATATATAAAAACCCTAGAATGTATTTAATAATGTATTTTCCGTCATGAAGTAAAGATGAGCGTATGTTTTACTGAGAGCTCCACAAATTAGTCAGAAACATTATTTCACTGACAAAAAGCCATTTGATTCAGTACATTGCCATATGGAGGGAGAAAGATAGATCCACTTACTTCTAAAATATTACACAATTATATAACTGCACACAGTACATTGCAGGATAGTTAGAAACTGCAAGCAATCACTGAATTTCTATCACACCCACTGACCAATCCATCACGTTGGGTCAGCACAGCAGTGGTGAGTGGTAGCAGTGATGCTGATATCCTCAACTAAACCCTGAGATACTTAAACATCTTCACTCTCTCACAACCTAATGGGAGCAGTGCAGTGTTTTACAGTTGCACTGTACCATTGCTGACTCATCCCAGCTGTTTCAAAATCGGCTGCAAACCATCCCGGCGCACACTGGGAGCCACAGGTCAATAAAACCACGGATTCAATTAAAAGGCCAACATATGGCCCATTGATGGCCATCTCCCGGTGGTGCCTTGAGATTGTGTTCATAAAAACCACAAACAGAATCAGCCCAACCTCACCAGAGTCTGAAAACCTGCTGAGGATGTGCTTCACTTGCTGCTGGGAAACAAGGCGGAACCCCTAAAGGTCTCCGTCCAGAAGACTCCCCTCACAAGTGTTCCAATTCAAGTGCAATCAATACAGCTGTGTAACAGCGAGCGCTTTACTTTATCCAAAATGTACTTTTACTTCAAGCCTACTTTCTTCTGATATAAAAATGTGGCTGTGAGCCCTACTAGGGCTCAGGTCGAGGGTAGGGGGGTGCTCCGATTGAAACAAATACAAGAGTAAAGTGAAAAACCTATGAAATAACCCCCGAAGAACAAGTAAAATAAATAAAATCACAGTAAGGTGATTCAGCCTAGATTCTTAAGTTTTGTGATTAAGGCTGAAGGGAACTATGGTGCTGAACATTTATATATAGTCAATGAAGAGCAATCTCATGTCCAGGTGAGATAGGGTGATTTGAAGGATGTGTGCTATGGTGTCATCTATTGATCGGTTGGGATGGTAGGCAAACTGTAGCGATTCCAACGTGCCAGGTAGTGAGGAGCAGATGTGATCCTTGACCAGCCGTTCGAGGCAATTCATCACTACAGAGGTGAGTGCCGCTGGGCAGTAATCATTCAGGCAGGCTGGGCTGGTTTTCTTCGGGCAGAGGAATGATGGTGGACTCCTTGAAACATGCGGACATGACAGATTGAGCCTGGGACAGGTTGAATATCATTGTGAACACCAGTGCTAGTTGGTCAGCACATCGTTCGAGGAGCCGCACTCTGATACCATCTGGTCCTGCTGCGTTCTCAGTGTTCACACATTTAATAGCCCTCCTGATGTCATGCTCAGGAAAGGGTGATAAGTGTTAAAGGTGCATCCACCCATCCATCAACCTCTGTTCTTACTTGCTAGCTGGCGACGGTCTCAAAGTGAGCATAAAAGTTGTTTAGCTCACTTGGTAGACATGCATCAGCACTTGACAAGGAAGGGGGGAAAAGGGTAAGCACATTGAGTGGATAGAGAAAACTTGCCAGTAGAGGTGTCTAAGGGGTATAGAACCAATATAAATTGCTTTTTAAATCCAGACAAAGCCAAAGTGCTACTACTTGGAACTAGACCCTCTAAAAAATGACTTCACTTTAAATATTGCTGATGCATCTATCACCCCAATCTCAGTTCACTAAGAACCTAGTTATCCTTAGTTCTTAACCATGATCTTTTGATGCATGCATATATTGTGTTATATTTCTATCTATTGCAACACATCAGACATGCTGCCAGGTAAGGATGCTGAAAAGCTAATTCATGAATTCAGATCTTGATTACTATAACGCACTTTTCTACAGTTAAGAGCCACCAACTTGTTGCCCCTTGGATGCTGATGAAAACCAAGATATTCGACCATATCACTCCTGTGTTGTTATCCTTTCATTGGTTTTGATTTCACAGAACTCCTTGCTATTAAAGCCCTCAAAGGGCTAGCACCCCCACCCCCCCACCCCCACCTCGGTGACCTCCTGATTCCCGATGTGCCCTCTGCACTGCGGATGCCAGCTACCTCACTGTACCACACTTCAATAGACCGTCTCCAGGGAGCAGAGCCTTCTCTCACAGAACACCTGTGCTGTGGAACGGCTTACCCCCTGATGTACGGTCTGTGAGCGCTTTATCCATTTTAGAATCTAAATTAAAGACCCATCTTTTAAACAAAGCCTTTGGAGTTGGCTAAAGTTCCATTCTCCACTTTTTAAGTCTGTAATCCTCATTGATTGTTTTTAAATGTCTTCTGATGTTTTAGTGCCTCTTGCACCTTTGCTTCTTGTTTTATGTATTGTAAAGCTGCCTTGTGACTCTTTGAGGTAAAATGTGCTGAATTAAATTTCTAGTTAGTATAAGTATATTTGCATCTGCCTGAGAAATTGATTCATTATAATAAAACTACAATAAATCTATTATGCAAATAATGCTATTACCAGTATGACTAGAAATGGTTCAAATGACATATGAGTATGTACTTTAGGGATATATCAAAATCACTACTTTGAAGACAGAATTTTGTTTAAGTTAAGTTAAGCAACCAAACTGTATTCAGAATCACAGGAAAGATTTTGTGTTCTGTTCCATGGCCAAAGCTGTCTCTTACTTTGTGGCTAATCCCCTTAACTTAATCAGCAGGTTGCAGCAAGACCTAGGAACTTTCTGCAAGCATTCATTCACTGACAAATAGTCTAAACTATACACACACTGCATTGCTACTGACACATGTTTGCTCTTTCAGCCCTCTCATGTAGGTCATGTATTTTGGATTCAAAACGGCAAATTTTGTCAAAAGATGAGGAATTTGTCTCTTTTTGGCATTATCACTGGCTCTGTGGCCCACTGTATGATCCTCTAAAGTCCACCAATGGGTTTAGATCAGTGAAGCAAATCAACGCAAATAATATTAATCAAGTCAGCCAAAATAAAATAAAAAATAATGTGTTTTCAAAATGTCATATTTTTCTGTTTGTCCTGGAATACTTACTTACTAAAGCCTTAGATCTTACACACTGACCAACTCCAGTTGCCTTTGTCTCTGTCAATAAAACGTATGAAATTTTTTCTGGACACTTTTATTTAAGGAAGACAGTAGACAGACAGGAGAGGAGGAAACAGTAGGGGAATGACATGCAGAAACGGTCCAGCCAGTCAGGAGCCGAACTCGGGACTCCCTGCTCAGGACATGTTTTGCCGATATGGTGGTATCAGTGTTCGTCTAAAAGTGTGCACTTTTGTGATTTTGCTTTCAATTACAAAATTTGGAACAATGATAACATATGTTTATGACACACTGGTCAGTATAAAGAAATGGTCAACTCATCATTTTGGAATCTCTCCCACTGCCGACGCTGCTACTTAGCTAGATGAAATTTTATCCGGCTCATCTCACTTTCCAAAGGGATATCAGAAACTGTAATGTCCCCCGTTTCACTGAAACTTGGCTAAGTCCTGGAATACTAGACAGCGCCATTCAACCAGAATGACTTTTTCTGGGTATTGATCTGACAGGACAGAAGACTCTGGAAAGCAAAAAGGGAGAAGTGTGTTTTATGGTGAATAAGGGCTGGTGTGACAAGGAGGAATATTAAATTCCTATCTTGTTCCTGCTCACCTGATCTGGATTGATTGACATTCAAATGCAGGCTGCACTTTCTACCAGGGGAATTGC
The DNA here is from genome assembly GCA_036785175.1 of Eupleurogrammus muticus. Taxonomy (NCBI): domain Eukaryota; kingdom Metazoa; phylum Chordata; class Actinopteri; order Scombriformes; family Trichiuridae; genus Eupleurogrammus; species Eupleurogrammus muticus. Next base: position 18,046,258 of record JAYKQN010000011.1, on the reverse strand, counting down.
CCGTATCAGCTCTTTGCAAAGACATAATTTACTCACAGACTAGTAATCCTGATGCAGTGCACATTGTTGCGGGAGACTTCAATCAGGCTAACCCTAAGGAGGTTATGCCTAACTTCTATCAACATACTGATTGTGCAAAAGAAATGGTTACAAAGTGGAATCACTACCCGACAGTATGTAAATAAAAACTACATTGTGTGCCCATAGTGATCCTTGGAGTCAGGTAATGGTCAGGCTGCTCTATAGTCTGCAACTACACTATGTCTACTAAAGGATCAGTAAAGGAGGAAAAAAGGAGGAAAAAAGTGGACTATGAGAATAGAGCGAAATTATAATTTTAGGAGGAAATCTCAGAAGAATGTGGTAAGGACATAAAAATAATAAATTACAAGCTACATTCTACTTGTCAAGTGTTGATTTATTTCTAGTAAATAATATATATATATATATATATATATATATATATATATATATATATATATATATATATATATATATATATATATATATATATATATATATATATATATATTGCTTTGAGACCATTGGTAGCCATCAAGTAAGACACAAGTCGATGGGTGAGTGCAACTTTAACAACCACCACCCTTTTTGAGGATGACGTCAGGAAGGCTTTCATACTCAATCATACCAACATGTTTCATTTTCCACATTTTCATAGTGATTACCACCCAATTAAATTTACCTCTGCAAAGATGAGGTGCCTTGAATGGCTGTTCAAGGATCACATGCTCCTCACTACCCACCACATTACACTCTCTTCAATTTGGCTACCATCCTAGGGAATCAACAGATGGTAACCTAGCACACATTCTTCTCACCACCCAATCTCACCTGTATAAGGAAAGGCGGTATGTGGGATTTCTGTTTACTTACTATCATCCAGCATTCAACACCAACACACAAGTAACCTACAGGCGCATTACGAAGCTCAAGGATCTGGGATTAAACAGGAGATGAGGGTCTGTGGACACGACTCTATGACCCTCAACACCATAGCACCTCAAGACTGTGCTTTTAAATCCACTTGTAAAGACCTACCTGAACAAAGGAGAACACCTGATCACTGCCATCAGGACTCTAACCTACTTTGGAATGTTGGCAAGACTAGAAGAAGAAACAATGTGTCCTAAGTAGAAAAGGTGGACAGTTTCAAAAACCTTGGTGTCTACATGATCTAGGAGCTGCATGCTGGTTTAGTGGTGAAGAAGACAAGGCAGAGACTGTTTCACCTCAAACACAGAATTTCTGAGAATCCTATCAAATATATTGATATTGTGTTAAAGGAATAGTTCAACATTGTTGAAAGTTCACCCATCGATATGATTCCCATAGCAATAGAAATTTTAGAGGGAGTTAGCACAAATTTCAATTCATTTCAGCCTTGTGCAAACTCAGAAGCAAAACATAAAATATTTAGTTTGATTGCCCAACTCAAAATTGTATTATAGTATGTTGCCTTGAAATTTTGAGTTGAACCAATATTTCTTTTCTTTTTTTCAATGTGGACATGCATATCAGAAAATACATTCATAATATATTCAAGCAGGTGTAATATGTTTATAATATGCTTTGCCCTATGTAAGGCAGAGTGAATCACTTGGAACCCCAACCACCTGGGTAAGAGCTTTTTTTTCACTGCTGTGGTCAGGAAGCAGAAACTGGATATACCAGGCCAGCACTTAGAAGCACAGGCAAAGCTTTGACTTCGGGCCACTAGGATCCTCACCTCTGTGTTGAACCAACATTTGGTCATTGCTATTTTTTTTTTTAGTTATTACTATTTAATTACAATATATTATTGAAGACCACAGGGGACTGATGGGACCACATTTCACAGTGTGGTCACATGTTACAAACAGAATGATTGATTGACAGTCTGTTCAGGGAGGGTAGGACAGAGTTGTGTTGGTAACTGCAGCTGCAAATTAAGGGCTGAAAGTTTCGCTAGCAGTTGTGTTGAGGAGCGAGGACTCCACCATTTGAGCGGTCTTGACAGTTTTAGGCACCATTTATGTAAGCGTTTCAGCTGCAGTGTGCAGGCTAACGACTAATTGACGGTAAGCTTGTGGAGTTCAGTGAGTAGGCGAGCGAACCCGTAGCCATTAACTGGAGGAGTACTATAAAAACAGGGTTTACCCGTTCTGTTGCTCCGTCATATCAACGTTTGACAGTGGTCATGGAGTTTTGAAAGGAAACGGAGGCAACCTGTGAGCTCGTTAACTAGCAACAGCACCATGTCTTCTTTGTAGTGCTGTTTTCTTTCCCTTTCAGATGTGTTCCAATCGGTGGAGTGGAGAGAAGAACTTACACTGGGACAAACCTGATCCTTTTTTTACGATGGTAAAAAAGGAACGCTTATTTTGAAATCATGACATATCTAATAACTAGATATACACATGCAAACATTTGCAAACATTCTTATATCATCTATCATATCTTTTATCTCAGAAGCATCTCTGGCTTCAAGCAATAGGGTTGCTTTCTCTGGAAGAAAGACAAAGGCTTGGTTCTTCCAACCTTATATACCGCGTATGGGCTACCACTGCAAGGCCAGCATGACTGACTGCTCTGCAACACAGCAACTAACAGCAACTACACTACAGGCAGGCCTGCAACCTAGGAAAGGCACACCAAAGCAATCTGCTTTCCCAATGTAAAATAAGGAACTGGGCATAGTATTAGGATAGCACCCAGCAAAGTCAGTTTAATTATTGTCAATGTACAGCATGTTTTTTCTTTTTTTTTTTTTCTTTTCAAGGTTAATTGTGAATGTTGAATATATTGTGCTTTAAGGTTACATGATGTTAGTCCACACATCTTGCATGCAGACTAACCTCTTTTAACCTGGCACCATTGAATATACATAAATTGACCTTAAACATACATATGCACGCAGAGTAAGAGCTCCAGTAGTTCAAAGCTTGACTTAAAATGGCCTTATGCCCATTTCAATAGCTCCTTTGTGTATCTCACTCCTATACATTTAACCTGGCCAAACCAAACTGTCTTCCTCAGCGGAGCATGCCGTTATTTCTGTCAAATTTCCTGCACACATATTTGTAAATAATACTGTTTATATTGAATATGGGGCATTTTACTTTTTCTTGAATGAATGCTTTTTTAAGTTGCACATGGGTGAGCTTTAATTATCACGTCAGTTTCTGACAGCTTCCTTACTGGTTGGAGGTGTCCAACCACCAATTCTACACTAATATTAAAAATATATTCCACCGTGCAAAGACAAACCATATACTTATCGTTTCTTGCCATTGTGTGCTATGTTTTGGTTATTATCATCACTACTGCATTCCACTGTGGGATATTAATGTCAGCATAATGGAATATTTTCCCAGAAATAGTATGCAGTTTATGCACTAGTGGTATCATACAGGTTTTAGACATACAAAAAATTACATATAATTTTTCTATACTTATTAGCATGTTTGTATGGAATTTTGAATCTACTTTGTAAAGAACTCTAAATCCTTCAATCTTTATTAGCTATTGATAAAGTAATTTTGGTTTAGTATTTTTGTTTTAATTATGAGACTGAATCAGAGAATTAACTATCAATTCCCTCCAAGGGTGGCACCCTAAATTGATTTAACCTGAATTAAATCCTATTTTCAAAAATAAATTCATTATTTCTGATGACCATCTTCAATCTGAAATGGTTACAAAAGCATAGCAAACATCTTAATTGAGCACTGATATCTACATATTATTGTTTTCCTATGTGTGAGATCTACAACATACAAAAAAAGCTTTGTGTGTCAAACTACATTCTCTGTATACTACCAAATGACATCACCCCAAACAATTGAGTTAACAGTTTATTTTTTTGTTTTCAAAAATATTATGAACAAAGTGATATATTACAATGAAATGCTTATTTTAAAATCTGTAATCTATGTAAGGCTTATCAGATAGTACTAGTAGTACTAGTGTAATGCAAAAGGTGTACTTTTGCTAGAACCAGTGAATATTTCTTACAGTATTAATATATGATAATTAATTAGGACTTATTGTAGACCTCAGTATTTTTAATCTGATCTACACCATTTGTTTGGAGGTGTAATTGAAAGTGAGTGGACCCAAGATGTCGGTACTACCTCCACTGCAGGAAAACTGGGTGCATGCAATTACAATGACTTGACTGATCATGTTCTCAATACAGAGCAAATATATAAAGCTTATAATAAAGCATTGCAGTACACACACACACACACACACACACACACACACACAGATGCACACACACACACAGGTACAACTTACCCACAGATACATCATCATGATGACTGGACAGTTGAGTCTTTCCCCGCAGCACTGGAAGCGAATCCTCCTTCACTTTAAACACAAGTTAAACCTACAGACTGAATCCTCCGTCACCGCTTCACCATCACACTCAGTACTGCATGAGCCAACTCTTCTTTTGACCCTTTTTTTTCTTTAAATGTTTCCTTTTGACTTCTCTTTCTTCTTCACTGCTCCTTTTGTGTAAAATCCTGCTTAGCCACCACTTCTCAGTGAGTGTGTATTTCACTGTGCATGTGTGAGAGAGAAAGAGAGAGCCTAATGACTAAATCTATTCTCTGCAGCAGGAAGCTCCCGTACAGCACGGCACAGCGAAAGAGAAAGAGCGAAAGACGAAGACAGAAGAGGAGAGACGAAAAAAAAAGCATACACACACACGCACACACATACGCACACACACAGAAATAAAACAATATATTAAATGGTCATTTTAAAGTGATCCTTTAAAATATTCTTATATTGCTGTAGCTGCATATAGTGGAGGCACTTTAATGATATGAGAGACTAATAGTTGATATTTGTCAGTCTTTTAAATAACATCTTATTGGCCCGGCCTTGTGCACTGTGGACCACTGTGGGTTTAAAGAGTTAACGAAGGTTTGGGGATGTTGGACCCTATTTTAAGGTCTTCCTCTGATGAACTGGAAACATTAGACCTAAAACATCAGCCCACTGTTATCTGCCTGCAGGTTCCACTCACTTTGTGATGGGTAAGAAGTCAAATGCATCACAGTGAGCACTGCGGCCACGGGTCCCATCGGTTTTGCACCATATTTTAAAGGCATTACTGGACATCTTTCTGAAATTGCAAAATGTGTGAACCCATAAGGCTCCACATCAATTGCATGTAGACTGTATACTTATGAAGAGCATGTGTATATTTCAGCTGTTTGCTATTGCATGTTTTTTATGTGAAAAAACAGGGCTGACAGATGTTGATTGTTTGATGCCACAGTGCTTAACTTAATTATATATATATATATATATATATATTTTAACTTTTAACAAGTTGGAACATCATTTGGCCTCTGATCCTCTTCATTCACCAGTCTGGCATTATCTAACCTTAGTGTGGGTTTAACTGGGTCTAACCTCTCTGTGGGTCTCATCTGTGTTGAGCACAACCCAACGCTGACCCAGAAAGGGAACAAAAACCCCAAGTGTGTTGCTCACAATCTCAGTTCATAACCTCATAACAGCCTTTGTATCTGTACAAATCAAGCATCTACTGCAATTCCTGTAACTCAAAAAAAAAAAAAAAAAGTAAAAAAAAAAAAAAAAAAAGCCAGGAGGGTCCCACTACTTGCCAATCAAAAAGTTGCTGGTTTCGATTCCTGGATCCTCCAGTCTGCATGTCCAAGTGTCATCTAATATCATATCATTATATCATCTATGATTGTGTCACTAGGTAACTGAGCATTAGAAACACAAGGCTTGCTTTATTACAGGTGATGAGCAGGTCGTAAGTGTCTGAGTGTGTGTGAATGGCTCAAAAGCTCAAATGGTTCAAAAGACTAGAAAAGAACTGTACTGTATAAACACACTGCTTTTACCATTAACCCAGTACCCACTACTGAGTGAATATTGCCAACAAAACAAATTCAATTGAAGTGAGTACATTCACACATCACATAGTCCTAAATATACTAACACACACATTGCTCCAAACCCACACTTTCCTGCACCACATCAGTGTGTCCATCAGCTGATTTTAGAACCCACAATAGTCAACAGACATAAAGATGAAGTTATGATGAAATAAATATATTCAGTAGCATCCACATGAGTTATAACAGAAAGCTCAACAGATGGTTCTTAATTTAATATTCTCCTAATAAATATAAATGTGACTAATAAGGATAAGATTGCCTAACTGACTATCAAGCTAAATATTATACACCATTTTAAATAAAGAAATAACACTTAGATCAAAAGAACAATATCCGTAACATAGAGAAACTATTGTCAGTGATATTTAATGTCTGACCAATACTTTCTTTTTTCCATTTTCAAGATAAAGGGCTGTTGGAAAAAAAAAATCTTTCAGTCCAACGGGACATTGGGGAGCGGTGGGGCTTTGAAATAATGGGTTGCCGGAACAATGGTAAGTCCCCCAGGAAACGTCCTCAACATCGTCTGTAGTGCAGCTGTTCCGGGCCAGCCAGATGCTGTATGGTTTACGACAGAACCCAACCCTTACCCCAACCTAATGCAGTTCATACTAGAAACAGCCAAACCACAGCCCCACCTAGAGCTCTCCAACGGCCTGCCTGCCGAGGCTGCCGTTTACCTGGCAGATACTCCCATGGCCCCAGAGCCATTCAGCTCCATATTCTCACTGGCTGCATCTGCTGCTGATTAGAGGAGAATATAATAGAAAATGCTTTATTGTCTTGGCTTTTTTTGCATGCAAAACGGCGGCTGTCGGGACCACTGCGGGATGACAAAACCAACAAAGGGGAGGTCCTCCTCCTACTGCAGGCTGCCGAATGAGGCTGGAAACAGGTGTTCTGTTGATATCCATCGCCCCCAGCAAGCAGAGGAACAGCCTCCCCTCACCACGGCATTTGCCCGTCGAGGCCGGGCCATCCTTAGCTGTTGGCACCTTCTCTGTTGACATTGGATGGGTGATGTCTACTCCTGGAAGTGCTTGGCCTCCATTTACTCATCCACTCTTCTCTCCTGACACTTTGTTAATCATCGATTTCGTAATCAGGAGTTGTTTTCTCCAATGCAACCACTCAACCAACCAACTGGTAAAGCCGCCTTCTGAATGCCCCGTTGTCCCACGATGCTGCTCAATTCTGCGGAGCCCTCAGCCTCCACACCTGGCTCCAGTCAGCATGCAAGGCTCACAGCATCTGCTTCATTGACAGTTTTAATTTGTTTTGGGAATGCTTTTCCTTTTTTAAGACAGACGGTATCCATCCAAACAAACTTGGTAGTGGGCATGCTACCTCTGCTACTTCTGTCTGTATGAATGACTATTGCTTTTAAGCAGTTTGAGCCTGTGTCTTTTGCACTTTTGAAAGGAAATTAGTCATTTGCAATTGTCAGGTTATTATTTAACTTTTTTAAATTGATCTGTGTACTTATTGAACATTCAAATACAGAACAGCAGTCTTGGTACAGTCAGCTTTGTGACTCAGGCCTTATCAGTGCCGCTCCATTGTGGGGTTGCTCAGGGTTCTATCCTTGGGCCTTCCCTATTTTCCCTTTACCTGCTCCCCTTAAGATAAATTCTTTGGAAATATGCCATCTTGCTCCACAGTGACATCACAACAGGAGCCATTTCTAAATAACTTGTGTTCGGCCGACTTCAGCCGCAACACATCACAGAGAAGGCCAGACCACAACAGAATGAGTGGCTCGATGTACCTCGCTGAAATGGCAACATGATTATGTGATGATAATGATGTGTGGGAGAAAAATATGACACCTGCTGTGTTAAAAAATGTGACTAAAAAAGAAATGCCCCAAAAGCTAAATTACCAATCAGAAAAAAAAAAAATGGAATCCAATCTGCAAGTGTAATCTATTTGCTTCTCATTTCCCTATCCTGAAGGAAAGACTTGTTGGTTTTCTTTATGGCTGTGGACAATTAAAAAAGATTAAATTGGCCGGTAGTTGTGTGTAGAGGGGCTGCAATAAGACACCGTGGCATGAATAATAACACTAACGCTGGAAGTTTATTTTTAGACTCAAAATGTACCCACAATATAATGAGAGCTATACTGCATGACATCAAAGCCAACACGAGCTGCACTTACTGCTGCTTTAACTCTGGTATTCTGTAGTTACATATTGGAAAATATGCAAATAAATAAATAAATAAGTCACATTTGGCTTAACCTAGCAATAAATTACAGAAGTAGACTCATAATCCCATGAGGGGAGAAGACAGCAGAGAGGCAAGATCTCTGATTAAGTGTAGATATCTACATGCTTGATAATGAGGCTGCTGGTTCATTGCTACTCTCAAGTCTCTTGTCAACTCAGTAATGAGACCAAAATACAGTCATCATACAGATGCTTCACACATACAAGTGGAATAAAGACATTCATACATGAGTAAATGTGGTGTGCTGTGAAAACTACAAAGAGGGCAACAAGCACTGTAATCTCTTAAACTGTAAAGCTGGGATGCAACATGCTCTACATACACACACACACACACACACACACACACACACACACACACACACACACATAAAAAGATCGGCAAATAAAATAATATGCTGAAGTTTACTACCGACTGTCAGTGATGCAGTTTTCTATCAATAAATATTTATTTAAGTTCCCATAACATGCAATTTTCAGGATTTTATTTGATGTTTTGATGTCCCTAACGTGATATATTTCAGTTTAAAGCACCAAAAATCATCTCATTATGGTTTTACTGCTCCTCTCTGCTCTTCTCTTCTCTAGAAAGAACAGGTCATTGTGCGTCTCATCAATATTCATGAGCCTCTCTTGTATAGGTGTGACATCATAAAATCCATGGAAGTACAAACACGCATTTTTTGTTTGATCTATGGGACAGTATTTATAAAGCACAGACCTTTTTTATAGCGAAAAAAGGAATAAAAATCTGAATGTATATATGGAATCTATATAAGATACTATATGAATGTGCATAGTCTAATTGGACATATGTAGTCTATATTTCCAGTATTTAAGTATTCTATTTCTTATTCGCTCACCTGCCTTGACTCGCATATGAATTTAAGCGAAATTTGTCTGGGAAGTCTGTCCACAAGGTTTAAGGGGTGTGTTCATGGGAATTTTTGAGCATTCTTCTAGAAGCACATTTGTTAAGTTATGTTGGAGGAGAAGGCCTGGCTCTCAGTCTCCTCTCTAATACATCCCAAAAGTGTTCAATCTATCGAGTTGAGGTCAAGTCAGTCAAGTTCATCCATGCCAGTGTCTGTCATCCAGGTCTTTATGGACCAGAATGGTGGGTTTGAATGGGTGATCGAGTACTTTTAGAAAAATAGTGTGTGCATGGTATAACAAGATAGATGTTGAAGGTATTTGGTCATCATCCAATCATCTCTTGGAAATTTTTACATTAATCACTTCTACTACACTCTACAAACAAAACTAAAACATCAGCGGTCAAAATCTCCACGTAGCACCTTTAGCTACATTTGGGTTAAAGTTCTGGGTTTTAAAACAGCTGTGTCATTGATGTTATAATATGGAACAGTGCTCTCAGCAGGTCGTCTCCTGTGACGTGTGATTGACAGTCGATAGTCTAATTAGTTTTGGGAGAATGCCGAAGTGCTGATTACTGTGACTGTTCCCAGTGTGACATATGGCAGGTTTCACCTCCAATGAGCTTGTTCCAAGTGAATATAAATGTACAGCAGGACTGGATATAAAACAATGTAGCTCAGCAACAGGTTTGTATGAGGTTGTTAAATTGGTTTTATGCTCTGTCGGTGTTGAATATCAACACATTTCTCATGGGGTTTCTTTTAGGGTGAAGGTGAAGCTTTTTAATTTTTTTTTTTTGAGTTTTGGTTGTTGGGGGCTCAAGTTAGCATACAAATACATTTGCATGTTCACTGTGTCGTGATTGCATTGCCGTGGCAACCAAGCCATGTAGTTTTGTTGTACCTCTGATGTTAAAATCGATTTGATATTCATATAAATAGATAACAGCACAAGCGCATACATAACCATCAAGGGAAGTTTTATGTATTTGCAAAGTTGTCTGGCAGAATACTTAAGTGTCGTATTCTTACAAATACACTTCGACACAAGAAGGAATTAAGACTTACCCTCAGCTGGTCCTGCTCACAGCTCATTAGTTGGCTTGAAACCTACACAAGATGAAACGGAAAAAAATGAATTGATCACAAGCCTTTTTTTCCAGCAGCAACAGACAATCACAACTGTATAGTCCCCCCCCCAAAAAAAAATGTATGTATAGACTTAATATTAGCCTTCTCTAGTTTTGTCTGGAGGGTGGCACTACAGCAAAAATCATAGGTCATCTGTCTAGCCTAAACAAGGCATCTCTGTATGTGTGTGCATGTCTGATCTTTGTATATCTTGGGAAAACTTCAGCTGTAGAGTTTGGCCCAATGTTGCCTGGACTCTTGACTGATAACTTTAGTATGCATTTTAAAACTTTGGTCTATAGTCACAGACCTTGTGATTGTCATTTGCCTTTTGCCATTCTACTACTTTTTCAGTAAACAAGAAAATAGATTGTTGATTGATATTCCCATTAAATTAGGAGGAGACGCGCTATGTAATAATACATCCCCTTATTTAGACACAATTTTGTGTTTTCACCAGAGGGCGCCGAGTCAATTAGGGCGCACCCAAGTGCGATCGATGCTTTCACACTGACAAAAATGAACCAAACCAAGTGCTTTGAACGGATGTTTGGTGTAGACTGACTACTGTTGGTGTGGAAGCTCCCGAAGGTATACAAGAGGACAAAAGGCTGAACCACTGACTTAAAGAGACAAACTGAACTAGCAAGGGGAGGAAGAGGACCACACAAAGTACAATACTCCAGGGGATGGGGGGTGGGTAATGAAACACAGGTGCAACGCATTAGGGCAGGACAGGTAATTGCACAGGAGGCCAGGAAGTAAGAGACTTGGAACCAGTGTCAAAATAAAATAGAAAACACAGGACTAGGCGTGAGTAAGGCAAAAAAAGAACAAAAATAACTAGTAATAACTATGTAATAACTATATAATAACTATACTAAATGTAGGGAAGTGAAGTAGTACAAGTACCTCTAAACTGTATTTAAGGATTGTACTTGAGTAAATGCACTTAGTTACACTGGTTTCCACTAGACCTATATAGACCTATGGCCCATTATTCTATCCATGACTGCATCACAAAACACACCATCTGCACCAATGTTTCTTTTGGTTTATTATTAGTCAGTTACTCTTTTAGGCCTCACATTGTATTTTTCACACTGAAAAAAAATAATGAATTGTTTACTTCTGCTGCAACTGGCATTCCCTGGAGGTTTTATTTTCTTTGGAAACTACAACGGGATGATTTATGTGCATTTTGAAAGGATACTGATATATTTAAAGGCTAAAGTCACCACCAGCCTGATATTAATTTGAATATATATGTTACATCCACCGCCCAAGTCACACATCTCTACTTTCCACTACTATGTATGAGTGAGAAAACAGCTGATAGAGATAAAGAGAACACAATGTGGAAGACAAAGTGGAAGAAAACTGATACCTGAAAATAACATGAACGAAAGGATGTTAAGAGAAAAAATGAGAACATCAGAGAGAGAAATGAAGATGCAGTGATAGAGCAAAGCCCCTTGGAACACTATGTACCTTAGCAATGCAGAAAATGCTGGAGTAAAGAAAACTGCTAATAAGTCTGCTGATCACAGCCAAATGAGCCTGATGTACTCTCTGAGAGAGAGAGAGAGAGAGAGAGAGAGAGAGAGAGAGAGAGAGAAAGAGAGAGAGCATACAGGGACTATAAGAGTCAACCATTCAGCCAAAGCAGCTGGCTGCTGTCGAGCAGACGTCAATCCATCACCGCTCCAGTACCAGATTATTCCATGATTCTGAGCCCCGTTTTGGGGAATGACTCCTGGCCAAATGTTATGAAAAGCCAAAGGAAGGCCTAGGTGTTCCCAAGGTGTTTTTTTTTCTTTTTTTCTTTTTTTTAATGTCCGATCAAGGTTACCAAGCTAAATGTCAGGCTTCAGCATCTGTTCGTTTGTTTCAGGTGTATGGGTGATACTTCTAATGTGATACTTCTCTTATAAGCAAAGCTTGTTTTTGCAGTTTTATTATGAGAAGGTTCTGAAAAAAATGCATGTAGTATACAAAAGGACAAATATACAGTACACAAGGTCTAAAACCAAATCCAAAAATATGACAAATGTGTTTAATTCCCATATAATGTATAATTGATGCACACATTATGTCTAATACAGAAAATAGCAGCACTATTATTGAAAACTATTTACTCTATGATGTACATTAGTGCAGTTAGTAGCTATACCATCTTCACTTTAAGCAATGAGCAGTTTAAAGAGGCTGAATTCACCTTAAAATCAAGTACATGCATCCATTTTTTTCTGATAATTTTGCAGAAAAGGAAAGGTATTATGTAGGTAATTAATGAATCTATGTTGCACACCACTCTAAAAACCAGCTGGGAAAGCCAGGAAGCAGGAATGGAAAAAGAGAGAGGGAGCGGGAATGAGCGAGGAGATGCTGAATAAGCAGGAATGCTCGCAGCCCCCGGTGGGAGACTGTACCTATACCACTGCAGTCCGCTCTTAACAGAGAGGGAGCCGAGACAAACGACGTGTGAGCTTTGTTAGCGCCCCCTAGAGGCCTTAGCTTTCATTACACTGTCACACACGTAATGCACTGTAACAAACATACTGGTAGAATTTGAAATAAAAAAGGCCCAAGAAATGGTCCATTAAGGTGCCAATGGATTTTGACCTTTGGGGACCATGAATATTTACAAAATATATCTAAATACAGCCATTGGCTTTTGAGATACTTTAGTAGAGTTATATAACATTGCACTTCAGCAATAGGCATGGGGGAGAATTATTTTTTTCTATGGGAACCATGAATGCATATAATAACAGGGGTCACCAACCCTAGTCCTGGAGGGATGTGGGTGCAGGTTTTTGTTCCAACCAGGCAGTAAAAAACCTGATTCTACTAATCAACCACTGGACCTACAGTAGTAATATGTAATCTAATGTATCTAAATATAGTCAATGGATTTTGAGATTCTAAAATTATATGGTATTGCCCTTCAGTAAAAAGCACAAAAGCATGTGTGTAACCAAAATAAATGTCCAAACCATATAAAAGTTTGCAAAATACACCGTTTCAGACATACTCTGTTATGTCAGGTTAATAAAGGGGAGTTTTTGATCGATTGATAGTTCCTCTAAAGAAGTCAATCACCAGGAATCATCCACTGGCACCATGATAATCTAAACCACGATGTCTAACCAGTAGTTTCACTGACATTATTACATTTGGAAAAAAAAATAAAACTTAATGAAAATGTATTTTCCACTGCCTCTGGTATTTTACAAATACCAAAGGCAGTGTTAAATAGTATCACAGATCCTATCCCCTCTTTAAGGATACATCTGTACTTCGAGTTGTCTGGACACACATAAGAACAACTAGCTCAAACATGTGACCCAATATGGGCAAAAAGTTATTCCTTATAAAGTTGGGGCCAAATGTTCCTGTGATTGCAGCCGTAACAATGACAACAACATCAGATCTTTCACTTTCAAACACAGCAACCAGCCAAAGTGCTCTGGGCAACTTGGGCAAAGGACCAAGAAAGTCCATGCAGCCTCTACCCAGGATTTTTCATGCCAAACCTGGTACTATGCGTATTGGGATGAGCCAAATTATATCTCGCTGGTAGCACTCCAAGTCCCACCGTAGTTCCAGCTCCTTACCCGCAATCGTGCACCACTTTACATAAAATATCAGAGGCACAGCCTTAGTTTTCTTGGCATCAAAGACAAAGTTTTAGCTAACGTGAAAGAAAAACCATCCAAACTTTTCAAATAAACAACTGTGTAATCAGATTCTACCCACTGCAGATCTAGGGGTAGTGGAAACAATCCAACATCTTTTTTTTTTCATAAACAAATCTGTGGTTTCACTAGTTTGAGAATATGTAGAACGATACATTGGAAGACACAGCAAAATTCCATTAAATTAAAAGTTGTGATAAGTGCAAATGACATGATGAGCGAATGTGCTGACTATTTGACAGTCTGTACAGTATGTCTAGAAATACCTACATTGTGGACACTGTAACAGGTATTATGCAATCTTATTTGACCTCCTATTTTTGGACCTATATTGGCCTGAATGATTATTACTCCATCGTTACACTTGCCCTGATGCCATGACTTCTCTAGAACAACGGGTTTACGCAAGCGGCAGAGAGATGTTGCAATAAGCACCATCCAGACAAGGTTTCCATCCCTTCTATTTTTATCTCTGAAACTATTCCTGGACGAGTTCACATTCTGTACTTATTTCTGACAGTTATTGCTACCCACTGCTAACTGAATAAAGGAGAGCAGTTTGTGTGTATTAAACTGGCAAAGTCTTCCTCATTAGCTCCCCTCAAACACCGGCCGTATCCTCCTTTTCTCGCAATCCCTCCACCTTCCACTCTTGGCCGGGGGAAAAAAGGGGAGCATATTTTATAATGACAGGCAGAGCAGCCAAATACCAATAGAGAATACATCAGCTTGGCAATTATTGGATTATCTCACACTGATATCATTACCGCCGAGCATTCACTCCAACCATTGATTGCGTTTTTCAATTTACTTCACCATTAATTCGAGTGGCCCGACTGAACAATCTTCTGATGAGTCCACGGCTCAGTCAATAAGTCCAGCCCCCTCAGGTGCATGTCAAAGGGTGTGTGTGTGTGTGTGTGTGTGTGTGTGTGTGTGTGTGTGTGTGTGTGTGTGTAAACATGTGTGTAGCAAAGTGTCATAAAATCTTGGAAGTTGTTATCACTCTCCCTGATACTTGAGGGGCTACCCATCACACCTGAGGCAGAAAGAACAGGCCCACTCATTTAAACAAAAATGACTCATAGGGAGGAAGTCAGTAAGTTCAACAGGACTGGTGATGGTTTGTCAAAACACACTTTTGAAGAGAAGAATGCTTTTTTTTTTTTTTTTAAGTATATGCATATGTATATATATATATTTAGACCAAAATCTACAGATGAGGAAATACCGTCTGAGGTTAGGTTATTTCTATGACACTAAATAAAGGTTGCTGCCCCTTCACGGCACAGGCATCATTGAGTTTTTATCATAAAGTACGCTGTGTACATCGTGGTGTAGCAATATGTGTACTTGTCTGGAGCTGTTTTGTAGAGGATCTTCTTTTGTATTCATGACGGTTGACTCACAGTCAAATAAGCCTCATAAATTCTTGTTAGGTATGGGTCTCAGCTAGTCTGGCTCCGCCCTCCTACGTATTTCCACTAAATTTTCATTTTCCTCCAGTATGACGTCTGGGTAAATATGAAATGTAGCAGGCCTGTTCAAATCTAGAAAGACCCGGTTAAATCTCAGCGTGAGCGGAACATCAATTCAAGTGGAAGTTTCACTTGGACAGGTGTTGTCTATTAATTACACCATGCCGAATGGGTCGATAATGTAAAGCTCATTTAACGACTTCCTCAGTATGATCTCCCTGATGTCAGTAAAGTCTACCCTGTGGAAGTGACACTAGTTAAAGAGTTGTGGATTGACAGACCTTTGGACAGGTCTCTGTATAGGCAGCAAATGTGCTTGAAACATTTGTGACGGTTGCACATCTGCCACTTATTACATGGACTGAATCTCTGCACCTTTACTGCTACTCATCTTCCTGCTTTTAGCACCGCATGTAAACGTACAATAGGTCATTTTAATGTCCCAATGAATGAGCAAATGCTCTCACAAGCTCCCACAAACCACTGTTTTGGCGCAGCTTCTTTATCTTGAAATAGAGAAACATAGATGTGTTTTGCATATGAACATAATGCTTCTTACCCATCGTCACGCTTCTCTTTTTTATTTCCCTAATGCATCGCAGGACACTGTTAGAGAAATGTGCAATATCTCTGTCATTGCTCTGTGCCGCTGAAGCCAAGCTCAGATCTAAAGGTGTCATTGTGTGCCCACAGTATGCTAATCACAGACTGATTTGTGGTAAAAAAAATAATTGCTTTAATTTAATTATGGCTGCATTTTTGTCCTTCAGCCTCTGATTAGGACCAGGTCTTATTGACTAAAGAGCAGTGTTAGACAATAACATGTTACTGTAATGCTGTATTTTTTCTTACAGTAATCAGTGCCCTAACATGTTACTCACTCAATTAGAAAACACACTACAAACTTAATTACTACTACACTATGATGCATTACTCAGTTACCTTATTTTTACATGGTCGGGTAATAGTTATTATAGTTTATATTCACATGCAAAGCCATGATGTGCATGCAACTGTTTACTTAAACCTGCAGCAGTCAAGTCAGAGAGAAAGTGGAGTTTAGGCATTTAGGAACCATTTAAATGCCACTGGAGGTCATCATATCTAGGAGAATAACTTAAACCTGCAATCCGGCTGATTTTTTGTCCACTACTTTGAGCAGACACGAGTAATGAACACATCCCCGACATACCATCACCTTTAATAAATGGGTAGGTTGTTAGTTTACACAATTTCCAGCAGTCACAGTGGTACATTATCATTCATTTGGAGCCATGTTTGTCTCCATCTGGTGAACGTAGCACAGCGTTTCATACAGCATTTTGCAGCTGTTGGACTCACCAGATCTATTTTAATCAGTTTAGCTGTCTATACCACATGTAATGGCTCATGTTTCACTAGTGTTATATGGCCATAGATGCGGTGTGATCTATATTCACTCACTTTTAGCTCCGCTTCTGATCTCTACCGAGTCCTGGGGGAGATATCTGTCTCTATGACTCTTAAATGCTCCGCTTTGTTCATCTACAGCCCTGTGTGCGTTTGCCATTTTGGTGCTGAGCAGGTAGTGTAAAGTGTGTTTTTTTTTTTTACAGCTTTTTCTCTAAAAAAGAACCGCCTGCTACAACCCAACACGACGCTATGAGGAAGCTGAGAGTGGACCAGAAGAGTAAAGTTGAGGCCAGATAGAAAAACAATGAGCTGAAACTCGCTGTTAATCTGTAAAACCAAAGGGAGACAAAGAGTCTCTGATATTTCTCTGTAGGTTCATCACTATGACCCAAAAGCAACACGTTACACACTGATATTTGATGCATGGTTCTGAAAATATCATTTATAGATTCATAGCCTGAAAAGACATCAATTCAGATTTAACCAATAATCAAAATCTAGTCAACCAGTTGAATTCATCTATTGCTGTCAATTATTACGAAAAAGGTTATTTTGAAAAATCCTTAGATTTTTTTTTTCAAAATTTCCTGACTCCATAAAGAATAAACCAAAAGAGTTAGATAAGAAAATAATATGCAGATTAATCCTTAAAAAATCAATCCCATAATGGTCTTTTGTCCATGTTTAACCCTCATCCCACCAACACATCCTTCTTCTTCTCCAAAGTATTATTAGTCAGCCGGTGTAATTAATATCACGGAAAAAAATGACTTGTCTGCGGGGACCCTGGTCGGTAGAGTGAAGGCGAGCAATAAAAAGGGAAAGAAAATAAAATAAATAACGATAAGTTGCGAGGGAATCATTTTTCTCCATTAGAGTAAGTGAGTCAGGAAAGAAAACGCCAACCGAAGCAGTGAGTGGGTGAACGGCAGTATGAATTACTGAATGAGTTAAGTGAATCAAAGCCCCAGCGAGAGAGAAGCCACAACAAATGGAGCTTCCAGGAATTATGGTGAGGTCAAAAGACTAATGACACATCGTACTCTGTAAACCCCCCACCACTCTTAATCTTTTCACAGAGCTATTGATCCACCAATAGTCTGGCACTGTTTTAACTATAGAAGCAAACTGACAAATAGTTTTTTTTTTTTTTTTGGAGGACAGACTCTAACAAGAGTGGTTTCTTTTGATCTCTCCTATCACACGTTGCATTTTATATTTTTACAACCTCTCCTGTCTCTCCTCTAAAATTTTTCTCTGTCCCGATGTCATTTTATTTATTTTACTATTTTATTTTTTGATGGACCGGAACGGGCCAAATGTCTGCCTAAACACTTTTGTGTTTAGTCCCATAGGGTCTCGATCTGTGCTCCGTCACTAATGTGATTTACACCTTTTCCGTGTTCTCCTTAAAAAGCAATATAACAAATACACTTATGCATTAAGGTTATTTACACTTAACATTAATGATTAACTTTTTAGTGCATAATCACTGTGGGCTGCTGCTGCTTGCTTACTAGATCTAGCGAAAGGGCAATTTATTTCCAAAGCCTATAAAATAGAGTCTTAACTTAATCTTTCTTGCAACAGAACAATATAGCATACGTATAAAATCTAGTGCAATTTAATCTCAGGTTTTTCTTATTGCAGCGAACGCTCTGCTTCACCTCTCGTCCTCGTGCTGCTGGTTCTTATTTGTATTGCATGATCTCGCGGCAGAGAATTGTCAGAGGCCTGTGAGGTTTTATATAAAAGCTCCTGAGCTACAGAACCGGCATTTGAGGCCTTGGACACGCTCACCCAGAAGGAACCTGCAGGACTAAATGTCTAAACCTCTCAAGTAAGCAACTCCGTCAGGCCACTTTACAGTACTTAATAAGGGTTTAAACTCTGTATGATTGATGTGTGGTACTTAAAGCTGCAAATATATCTTGATAGGGATATCAAAACTTCAAATAAAGCCCAGGAAAAAAAAGTGTAAAATATGGGACCTTTTAAAAATCAAGGTCAGATCCTGAAGGGACGACCATCTATTATCTTCTCACCTGCTACTCTAAGAGCAGCGAAAAATGTAAACACGCCTTCAAACACTGGCACATTCTCAAGACAGATTCACTTTGGGATAAATCATTTTTTTGAACTTCTTTTGATTGCATTTTCTCACGGAGAAAACGATAGAGAACATTTAGTTAAAAATGATTTGCTCCCCATCCCAGTTTCCTCTAATTAATACTAAGTTATAGGAGGTTATGCAGCCAATGCAATCGCACTAGCATTTCAAACATGTGACCTTAGAAATAAAAAATTTGCCTTTTTGTGCGTTTTGTAAAATGTACAAATAACTGCAAACTATTGTTACACATGCATCAACTACAGCTACTGAACAATGCATTCTTACATTTTTACTATATATATATATATAGTATTATATATCCATCCATCCATTGTCTATCCCGCTTATTCCCTTTCGGGGTCGCAGGGGTCTGCTGGAGCCTATCCCAGCGCGTTAAGGCAAGAGGCAGGGATACACCCCAGATGGTCGCCAGCCAATCGTGGGGCACACACACCATTCACACACCATTCACTCTCACACTCACACCTATGGGCAATTTAGAGTTTACCAATTAACCTGAGCATGTTTTTTGTATTGTGGGAGGAAGCCGGAGTACCCGGTGAAAACCCACGCAGACACGGGGAGAACATGCAAACTCCACACAGAAAGGCCCCAGACCCAGGCCCGAGGCGGTCTTGAACCTGCGACCTTCTTGCTGTGAGGCAACAGTGCTACCCACCGCACCACCGTGTCGCCCCAGTATTATATATATATATATATATATATATATATATATATATATATATATATATATATATATATATATATATATATATATATATATATATATATATAGTTAATTATACTCAACATGGATAATTTTTTGACAGCAATCTATAATACATGTAAAGAAATCTCTTCATGAATGTGTAATAAATGTGCTTGTTATCAAAATAACACACATAAAAACTATTTAACTCAAAAAAAAATCTTGCTATGTTTATTTTTTACTATGTTAAAATTCATTATGACAGTAGCAAACAAAAAAAAAAATCACCATATTCTGGAGTGGTGTCTGGCCTCAATGATCGTCTTTCTTTGAACAATCTACTTTAACCTTTGTATGGTAACTTTGTATGTTTTGCTTCAACTACCAACTCCATGTGTTTAGCCAGGTCCCGCTGACTGTTCAGCCAGCAGGTCAAACTGTGACAAGCTCACCCTAATGAAGGCCGCTGGCTCTGAAATGTTGGTTTGCGTCTCCTCACAATAATTAGGCACATCGGAGCTTAAGTGTGCGGATGCGTCTTCATCTGTTCCTTCATTGAAAAAAGCTCACCACTTTCGCACGGTTCATCCTTTATACCTCTCTCCCATCATGGGTAGTTATCCTGTGCTCTTAATTTGGTAATACATTTGGCTTTTTATTTTTTAATTCTCTTATCCTTGGACATTAATGTTGCATTCTTACTTCACTACAATTTTAAGAATATCTTTACTTTTCACTCTGATACATTTCCACCGCTCCACCTCCCAAGTATTCCTTACATTTCCAATCCGATGAAATAAAATATTTAACCTATACTGCCTTAAAGTAGAATTTTGGTATTTCTCAACTTTTCGGATATATTTAAAATTCTCCATTCGCTCCACGGATATAGTTGAATGTAGACAGGGCATGGAACCCCCACTGTTTTTAGCTTCTACAGTATATGCAAGACTTTTGATAATATGATAAGCAGGGCTGAAGACTTTTGCTCACATGCCCAGAATAAACTGGAAAGAGCCACCAGTCACTCTGGATAATATAGAGCTCTAACTCTGCAGAAGTTTATTTTTGTAACTTTGGCATCCTCCTGTTCACCCGGCGGATGGAGAACAGGAGCTGCTCGTACCTCCGTGCAGCTGCTTGGTGAGTTACAGAGAAACGCTGGTGTCTTTTGGAGTGATTGCAATATTATGATGAGGATCTGAGGCTGATAGGCAACAACTGGCGCTTATAAAGGACGAACACAGCGGGGGCAATGGTGCCCTAACCACTTCCGTTTGAAGTGGGCCGCTGCTTCTTGCTCAATAGTGGAACAAATTGCTGCTCAGTTTACTCTGTTAGCAGTGAATGTTCAGAAAATAGAAAGTGGAGAAATCTTTAAAGGTACCAGTCAGATTCTGAGAGTTTTTTATTGAAGATTTTTAACTTAAAAGGAGCGATGAGTCACCCTCTTCATAATCTAAACGTGTCTTATAGTTGTCTTATTGTCCCTTATGATGCAAATGGTATTTAGGGTTGTGAGATTGTATCACTTTTTATTAGTTGAACTGTTCTGATCTGCAGCATTTCACAGAGCATGCAAGTGTTTGCACTTCTGGCCCCGTGGCACGCACGGACACACACACACACACACACACACATACACGTAGGAGTGGGGGATTAACTGTAAAACTGTTATCTATTTGCTTTTCACTTATAGTATTCAAGCATTTTTTAAAAGGTATGCATACTTTTACTCGGGTAATACTATTACCATTCTTGTACTTAGCTTAGGAGCTGTGCTGTGACATGTATGCACAAACGTAAGTTTCATGACAATTTCTATAGAAATAAATTAACTTTTATAAAAAAAAAAATAATAAATATATTAAAAAATTGATGATGTCCATTTTTGATGATAGCCCAGCAACGTACATTTTAACCCAGAGTGTTTCAAACGTGGTCCAGACATTTACTAGGTTTTGACCCAGTCTTGTTATCACTCTTTTTCTCTCCCTCTCTGTTCTTTCTTCCGTCCCTCTAATGCATGCCGTCCGGTTCTTTTCTTTAATACGTCAATATACTATTGTGGGGTGGCTGCCATTTTCTGACGCAAATTATCTTCTAAAATGGGGATGTGAGGCGCTCAGCCGCCCTGCACAATCCTTTATTGATCGTTCAGTCTCATAAAAGTGTAATGGGCGCGGGCTGAGAAATAATGAAAGAGAGGGAGACCGACAGACAGACAGACAGATAGAGAGAGAGAGAGAGAGAGAGAGAAGACAAACCATCTGTGCTGACGGAGAGATTTTCCACCACTCGGAGGTTAACTTCCAGTCAGTATTTTGTATTGTGATTTAACAAGCTCTTAAATTGGCTTGACGTTTACCACTGTAAGGAAAATAATACCCCCTAATGCTGCACAATCTTTTCTTTCACAAAAATAGGGTATGCATATTATATTTTAGAATCATGTGATCCGCATCGTGTAAATTTATCTAAATTACAAATAAAATTAGAGTAGAGGCAAAAGAAGCAAATAGTTTCACTTTTAAAATACACCATCATTAACAAACAATGAAAATTCATGACCAAGGCTACTATTAGCCACAAATAAAATACTGTGTGATATTCCAGAAGGCACATTAGAAGATGCATCTAGTCATTCAGGATCTAGTATTAATTGATCAACTATGATGCTCACAGTATCATAGTTGATCAACAAATGCTATTTGCAAACTTGCAAATACAGTACATCTCTTATCCTTACTGCTCATTTTCTATTATTTATTTGGTTGTTGCTATTTATACAGTTCATTGTCCTCTTGCAATATGTCCATTCTCTTTTAATCATATCTTTTATCTTCTCACTTTTTTTTTGTTTTGTTCGCTAGTCACAACCAGATGCCCACCTACCCTTTGAGTGTATGTGTGTGTGTGTGTGTGTGTGTCTGACCCCAGAAAGCCACCACTGATCAGTGCAACAACACAATTAAACAAACCGAGTTCAGCCGTCCAAAAGAATTCAGTAAGGGGAGTGATTTATCAAAGAATTAAGAGTGCGATTTACTGGACAATTGTCCATGTGGAAAACATGGCCGACGGACAAAACAAAAAAGGGAAAGACGCGGCTAAAAATGGGAAAAAGCTACAAGATGGTTTGTCACATCTGCATCCAGACTCCAAATGACGAAGCTGTTTTAAACTCCTCTCCAGGGCTGCTATAATGTCGTAATAACTCCAGAAAGGAAGTAACCATTAAGACAAAAATGTGGCCAGTTTATCCATTCTCAGAGAAGTGAGGCCCCACAGGTTAAGTGAGCCCTCCTCATATGAATAGATATCACCACATTTGAATACAAATCAATCTATGTAAGTCAAGTGAACACGATCGGTGCTGTCTACAATACAATCATGTCCTAAAATAAATGAAAGTATGCATCTGAAAAAACTGTACTTCAACATAGTAACCAAAACAATTATGTTATCAACGGATTTAAGCTAAAGGGACAGTTAAAACCTTGTTGTGGCCCCACGGAGGATCGGGACTCATCTCATCCAAAAAAGTGCACCAGATTCCCAGCAAATCTGTCCATCATCGTAGCTACGAGTTCACTGAGCAGGAAAGTCCTCCCTAAAACAAAGCCGGTGATATTACAGACGATTCGGACAGTTAAATCAATATCTACAACCACAGACAACTGTCTCCCTAAGCTGGATATCAGAGCCTCAGATCCTCTTATCCCAGTCAGATCGGACGGTTGCTGTCACAGAGTCCGAGGATCCGCTCCATTATTCACCTCCCGGACTCGTCCCGGGGTGACATCATCACTACGGTTTGTTTGCCTTGTTTATGTGAAACAGCTTCGGACTCCGCGTTGCCCCTTCGAGCGATGTGACTCATGATTTCCTCCAAATTAAGCAAATAATGGGGAAAAAAAATGGAAATCAGAAACAAAGTTAAATCATTCCGGCCTGAAGCTGCCGGAGCCGACTCCAGGGAACGTCCTTTCTAATCGGCCCCATTGTTCATTGTTGTCCAGTGTTCATCCACCGGGGGTGTACTGTAAATATGTCTGTGAAATGAGTCATTCCAAAGACTTTGATGCGACAACATCATCCCTAATGCTATTAGGCAACATGTTTGCTCTGTAAAACAACCCAGTTACACTATTGCAGCAAGTTTCACGAGCCTAAACCTGACAGGAGAGGGCAAAGTAGTGACCGTGACACAAGAAGCGGAGAATTAAAAAAACACAACACGCAATGGAAACCAATGAAAAACCAATTCCATATTTGAGTATTTGTTATTCACCATGTACAGAAACTTTCTTTGCCCATCATGGACATGAGGGCCATACAGACTAAATAAAAAGTGATAGTAAAGGTTCCGGGATGTTAAACCCCATTTTTTAAGCTCTTTATCCAACGAACTGGAAACATCAGACCGAAAACTTCAGAACTCAGCTGTTCTCTGCGAATTCCACTCACGTTGTGAGGGTGAAACCTGTCAACTGTGTTCTGCTGCCTCCGCTCTGTTTGGAATATGATATTGCATTTGCATTTTGTAAGCCCCTGCTGGACTGATTATAGAAAATTCTAAATGGTTGTATTCCTGAGGCTCCATCTTCTTAAAGAACATTCTGATACACCAATCTTTCAATTGGAATTTAATAAGAAAGACATTTCTTTGACTTGGTATATTGTCTTATTGCACTTTTTTTTTTTAATCCTGGCATCTAATTGCAATGGAAGATATTTTCAATTTTTCCACAGAAAATCCAGCAATCCTATACATGACCATGGACCATGGAAAATATGTTAGATGTGGTTAAAAGAGAGGTGCAAAACCTTTTTTCAACCAAGATATACTTAGCAAATCCTGGATTTAAATGCACACAACAATTTAAAAGGTAACCCAAATAGAATGAATATTAATACTAGTTCTTGAAGTTGAAGAAGTGAAAAAAAATGTACTTTTAACAAACAAAAGTTAAAAGTTCATTTAAATCTGTTGTGGCAGGAAGAGAATTGCAGACAAAATAACTCAGCTTGGAAAATATCATTTTATTTCTTTATTTGAAACTTTAAAATACAGAGGCAAAAACAAAGCTTTAAAAAAGATTCCACCCCACTGTAGGAAAAAACAAAAATATGAAAAAAGTAGCAATAAAACACAACATAAAACACACAAGCATATTTCTCTGGAGGAGGCAGCAGGTTTTCTGCAGTAGGGGGATTTTGTGGATCTGTGCTTTGACTTGATTTTCAGACGAGAGATCGCAGACTCGCACACAAATAGGTTGCTCCCAAAAACGCGCTGTCAAGTTCTCCTGAGGCCGGGACACTTTTGCAGCCGCTTTCTGCAGGGTTCCGGAATTCCTCATTCATGCCGAATGTTGGCCTGGATTTGATCTCAGTATCATTCTGCGGCGTAGGAAGCATGTGCTGAGAGTTCTGCAGGTCACAGCCTTGCTGCCTGGAACGTTGGATCCAAAAAAAAGACACTCGTGGTGCTTTAGCTGTGCCATTTTGAAAGATTCGGAAAAGCTTTGATTTTTCAAGCAACAACCCTCTGAATCATGCCAAAAATCCCCCTCCACTTATCTCACATCTCCGTGCAGCAGCAGGACTTATCCAAGTCACAATCTCTGTAGGCTCCTGGCTCTGACTAAACACACAGGTTTCATCGCAAAATCCATCACTTAGGCTACTTCATGTTTAAAACTTTACCACACTACAGCGAAAAAAAAACTAACATTTTAGCCAAAAACAGTTATTTATGTTGGTGAAACTTGAATTATAAATTATTGACATTTTAAGCAATAATGTAAGCAATATTAATGTTTATGCAACAAAGCAAAAATACTTAGTTATTGCTTGATATTATATTGGTACACTTGCTGGTGGATTATACAATGATAGGAAAATGAGAGTTCTGTTTTCACAATGCAGTGATTGCAGCACATCGTCAGCAGTTGTGATGGAGATAAATTTAAAAAGAAGGGGCAATTTTGGCATCATTACAAATGTCATAAAAACATGGAAAATATTTTTTGCCTCCAGTGGGTAATTTTGATGGCAAAATGGTGAGTAGCCACTCAGTCACTCGTGTTTCGCACATGCATGATTGACACACCTCCACCATATCAGTTGACACGTTGAATGGAGAGAAAAACACGCACATGCCAGTGTCGTTCTTACTTAATGTCCTCTGCAAATTCTCTTGAATCGCTATATAATTGGGATTATTGCTTATTTAATAATTTTTCTGTTCCTTGATGAAGGTAGATAAGGCAGATGGACTTAAAAGATTCAGACAATAAAATTGATTATTTTTCCTTGTCATCTAACTAGACATATCACTGATTACCTGATCTGTGCAAACGTTGCCAATCTGTCACAATACATACAGATGTGGTGGGGTGTAACCTTGGTTCTTTGGGTGTTTCAGGTCTCACAAAAAACATGCACCCTCCCCCTAGGTGATCCAGTCGGGGTTGATCAGACCCTGACTAGTGTCCCAGCAGCCCTCATCCACCGATTGTCCCACTTCATCCACACGGCTGTTATTGTTTGATGGCCCCCTTCCTCCCCAGTAGGTCTGCAGACTCCGTACTGACATCCTCCACTAGTTCCTGATGCTTACAAACTAATCTGAACTCTCAATAATGTTATGTTTTATAATACTCAGCCAACAGCAAGCACGGTAGCAGAGCCAACATGAAATGTTACTTTAGTCAACTTAATGGTATCCAGCCATTTACTGTATATGTTTGTATTTATATGTGGTCATATGTTATTATTATTAGTGTGAAGTGCATGCAGATCTATACATGGGGGCCCAGTGAAAACATGCATATTTATCTCCTTGTTGGTGGTGGTGGTGTTGTTGCTGGTATCAGAGCGAGCAAACCAAGGTCGTCCAGCCCCGGCCTCCTCATTTTCCCCGAGTCCTTTCCCCATAGCTCAACCCTCTTCCAGGGACGTCATCCTGCAGACGAGCTCTGCAGCTCTAGTCTGTCTGTCTCTTCATGCTCCGGTCCAAGTATCTTTGTTCCTGTGACAATATGGAATTTACAATTCCATGTTTATGTCGATAAATTATTCATTTCGCAACCCCCGCTCTCCACTCATTTCACATTTGTAAATATAATCTGTTTATAATATTGTTCAGTTATGCATACGTCTTACATCCACATCAGCAATCCGCGGCATTCACGACATTACTCACATCTCGTTGCCCTCGGAGTCCGTGCAGCCGGCTGGTGGTTGTGGTAATTGTAGTGCGTGTTACATACACCGGTGAGCTGGTTTTGAAATGCTTCCACGTCTGATGATGTGCTGTGTACTGTATAGACAAACAGAGCGTCACTAAGTCCTACAAACAACAGGAATAATAAAGTAAAAGATTTTGTCCTTCAAGTATCATGTTTCTACAGAAAAGATGATGACCTACTCGACACACTCGAGCCAGTGTTTATCCAGAGCCTGGGAGCTGGGTGCAAAGTGAAACTGGAAATATTGTGGGAGTAATCATCCGCTCAGTTCTCCAGAGCTTATTATAGATATCGCAAACTCCAGAATGTAGCCTTTCATCTTACCTTGCCCCATCCACGGCTTATCTCATCAAGCGCGCCACAGTCACAGCTGGTCGCCCCTTAAAGTGGTGTAGAACAGCGCGCTACGTTGTCTAAAGGGAACAGATCACACGTTACACAATGGCGAGAAATGTCAGATTTCAGAGAATTTGTGCAATGAGTGCTAATGTAGTGGACAGTGTTTGAATGTCTCCACTGTCACAGCCTGGTAAAAAAGTTTAAATGGAGACATTTTTGGAAAAAAAAAAAGTTGCAGATCTAATATCTTTAAACAAATTTGAAAGCTGCTCCTTAAATGTCAGGAAAGTAGGACTCCATCATGTGTATTTACCCCAACAGACACAAGCTTGTCAGCCAAAGTGCATTAATGCTGTAAAATATTAAACAATTGCAAATGTGCTAACAGTAATACTGAGATCTGGATATCTTTCTAACATCCAAAGCTCTGATAAACCATTTTTCCCTGTCAGCACATAGTTACTAATTGTCTCTTTCTTGCTGATGGTTTAAATGATGTCCCTGAATGCCCCTTCTATGTTGGTGCATGTGCAGCATTGTGAATGTATGTACTGGTTGTACTTGGCACTCAAAAGGTTTGAATAGCTGAGTAAACATTGAAAAAAGCAGCTTACCTGGTGAGTGTGGTGTCATTGTCACCTGAGAATATCTAAGAGTTATGTGCTATTCACATGAACTGGTAAGAAAGAAGGTCGGGATTGGCTCCAGCAGACGCCTGTGACCCTAGTGAGGAGTAAGCGGGTACAGAAAATAGATGAATGATTGGAATCTCATTCACATGTGACGGCCCATTTTTTTTCTAGTGAATGGATAAAATGTAAAGTTTAATCTAGGATGAAGCATGAATGGAATAATACTGTTTGGGAGTTGAGGTTCTTCATATGCTTTAAGTGCTGTTCAATGAGTGTCAAAAGTTTGTTTTGCTACAATTTATCAGTGTAGCGTCATTTGTGTTTATTGGATCTAACAGTTCGCTCCCAAATGTAGCTTTTTAATGGTGTTCATCTTCTCACTGTAGCTGCATTGATGGACATGTCCCCCAATTGTCTTTCCCTTACAATTTATCGTTGTTAAAATGCGTTCGCATGTCCTCAACACCTTCTTCAAATCCACAAGGCTCATGCTTAGCCTGAGTAAATACGTATTTCCCCCTCACCATTCCCATTTTGAATTTTAACACTGTTATATATGTTATTAGTAAATCCTCATGCAACCTTCCTAAAATTTGGTCAACTCCACATAGAGAAAGTTTGCTATTCTTTGCAAAAAAATGAGTAGGTGAGTCATGGTTTTGTTTCCATCTATAGTCGTGATTAATGTGTTTCCTATGCATGGGACCCAGGTGGGTTGAACATTTTAATATCATCAGAATCAAGGATTATCTGCATATCAGGCCGGGCAGAAAATAAAGGGTGTGATTTCACGAGTTCTTTATCCATGATGTCATACAAATACCCACTTCTATACTTCTGGGGCTTATCTGTCATTTCCAAGAGTTTTGGAAGGGACAATCATTTTCCCAAAACTTTTGATGAGATATGTGTATGTATGAAAAAAATGTAGGTTTGGCTTCCATCAAACACAATCCTCCTCTGACTTCGCAAAATTGGAATTCTCGATCGCATTGTCCTGCTTGGACTTTATTGAAAGAAAAAAAGAAGGGAATGGATCCTCAACTTAGTCAAATGCTCCCATATTCTCCTTTTTAACATCACTACGTTGAATGTTGCTTTAATACTGTTCCATAGCTCCTCACCAACAGAGCTTGGCACTGCTGCATTGCTGCCGAGACGTCATTCAGATGACACACACACACGAACAGATGATGAAAAAAAAAAGAGAGGAAAAAAAGGAGAGGAAGGAGAACAAATTACATTTCAATAGTCCAGCATAAAAATGATTATTGTTCAGTGTCCCCTATAGGGGCTAGATACTACACCACCCTTTTCTAATGAGTAATACCATTCAGGTGAACTCTGCAATAATGACTATAATAAACAACTGGCTAACCCTAACAGTTATCACCTGCATGATGGGGAAATACAATGAAATATCATGTATATACATATATATACATATATACAGTATTAAAAACACCCAAGGTATAGATATCAGTCTTGTCATGGCAAATACATGAAGACAAACCTGTGAACCTGTGGGTCTTATTTTTTTCTTTTTTTTTTCTTGCAGTGAACACAATAGCAGCAGCGTGGCAGGTCAGAACGCCACGACAGGAGTCATCCTTTAAGAAAAGAAGAATCAATATCAGAAATGACCTCATTATACGCATTGTTCAGTTTAATTGAGAGTAAACTAATTGCATGGTATTGTGTGCTGAAGAGAACTATCAATAGGCTTACCCTTAGATGCACATGATGCCGAGGGGGCCATCTCTGGGCTCACTTGGAAAAATCATGGATATTCAAAGTTGTGTTTAAGGTACCTTCAACTGTCCGGGACAGAGTATTGTGCTGTGGGGGGGGTAGGCATTTCATTGTCCAAAGCAGGTGTACAATAATACAGTATTTTAAAGACACCAAAAGTGTAGTTGTACTTGGTTGCAAATTATGCTGCAACATTGAACAACAGACAACAGGCAAATCTGTCAAATCAGATCTCAAATCAACTCAGATCTCACTGTTTCCAGACATAACACAACCATATGCATTGGTTTCCAAATGGTAAAACGGTAGCAGAAGTTATCCCCCTGTCCCCAGAAAAGTCTCTGAATCAACTCGTCTTGGAATGAAACTTCAAAAAACACTCCAGTGGTGGTGGTTTATATTTCAAGACCGCTGATTCGGTCTTTTCGCTGTCAATCAAAAACGAGAGCCTCAGACAGGCTTCCACATTCAAGTCTTTTGACACAGAGCTTGAACACTGTTAAATGCACCGATGCTGAATGAATGACTGAATGACTGAATGAATGAATGAATGAATGACTGAATGAATGAATGAATGGAAGAATGAATGGAAGAATGAATGGAAGAATGAGAAGAAAGTCACATCAGTGACTTGTGAAATGTAGCTGATTCTAAAGTAACACATTCTAGCACATTAAATCAATGAAATGTCAACACTTAAACTTTGTTCAGGTTAGGGGAGCTTGGACAGACTGTTCTTCTCTGTATTTACCTCCCATGACATGTCTCCCAAAAGTGATTTGACACAAACTATTTTGAAACCCTTATGTTTCATCACTTTGGAAGCAAAGATGTTCCGATGTGTCGTGTGGATAAAAAAGGCCCAATGAAATCTTATTTCATCATCTAGAGTGTCCATAAGGAGACCCATATGCAGAAGTCCCAATGGAATCATATTTGAAACAACCTCCAAATGTGGTTTGGATCTGATTTGCAAAAATCATGATTTTCAAGCGGTTCAGGTTTCATGCTGTTCAGAGGTTCTAATATCTACTACAATCTTAATAACTCAGGATAAGTTAGGTTTTCTTTATATAAGCCTTTTGATTATGAATATTGTGACTCTTTAACTTGTTGCAAATCCAGAGCCAAGTTTAAAACATTGTACTTTTCTTGAGTCTTCTTTTCTCATGCCACTTTCTACTCTACTCATCTCAGATGGAAGAAATGTACTTTCACTACATTTATCTGTAAGGCTTAGGGTTAGGGTTAGGGCAATACATTGTAACTAGAGGTATATTTCACTGTTTGCACATTTTTTAAATGGAGAAAGTAATCATGATTATATTAAATCACCAAGCAATTGATGTAGTCTTATATAGTATAGGTAAAAATGAGCTCCACCCAAACTCCACAGTTCATTTTACCTGGTGAAAATAAACTGTCCATATACTCAATTTCTACTTACTTCGTACTTAAATCTAATTTCAATGTACTTTTTTTGCCACCACTCCATTTATTTGACAGTACTTTTCAGATACAAGTTTTACATGAAATAGCATGCTGTTGATCTTAAAAATTATAATACAATACTAAAGATTGAACCAGTGGTTTCTATTATAATGTGTCTCTGTCGTCTCGAAGACACATTTGGTTTCAAAGAAATAGGTCGGTCAGCTATCAGTATTAAAGTGAGACTTTCATAACCATTTAAAAACTCCCCGCAGCTGCTTTTAAAGTAGGAAAGTCAGTAAATGAGTCAGCATTGATCTCTAAATGAATGTGGATGATTCTCACACTATCTGTTGCTTACAGCTGCTCTATACTGCATGGAAAGCTTCTCCCCCAGGTCATTGCATCCCTGCAGCGTCCGAGGGCAGCAGGTCTTATATGTTGATAAATCTGCAGCCTCTGATTTGACAAGTGCCATTAGGCACGGCCGTTCACTGTGTTTACCTTCATTAAATCATGCGCACATGACACCAGGCTGCTACTGAATAACCCCACATACACACACACACACACACACACACACACACACACATCAGCCTGGTTGGTTATAACTCAATATACTTCCTGTTTATGTGGGAGCTGTTGGATTATTAATCCTGTACATCACGACCTCCTTTTCAACTTTTTTAATGTAAAAGTGTTTCATATTTTATATTTACTGTCGTGTGACATCATCTTACTACAAAAATTACTGAGTTTGAAATTGTGTCCAATTCGGATCAATATAGCACAATTACAACTTTAACTCAATGTTTTACAACAGCAGACGTTCAAGACAACGATGTGATTACTTGGAAAAACTCTTTTTTTTATTTGTTGAGCTAATGTGCAGGCCAGCGATGTGACTGGCTGAGAGAATGTATGTGTGAATCACAACACCTGCTGATCTAATTTATATTCACCTTCACCCAGCCCTTCTGCACTTTGTGCAGCTGCTGCACATACACATGCACCTAAACAGAATGTGGAGACACACACACACACACACACACACTGTCCGTATGCACTATACATACCACTTGTTTTTAATTGAATGTGCAAAATACGTGGATGCTAGGACATACAAGGTATGGCAAGGTGATACATAGAATAAATGCAGACAGACATTATGTATTCATTAGGCAGCTGATAAAACACAGACAAAAACAAATTATAAGAGATGAGAATTAACCAAAAACAGTGTAGACAAAAACTAACAATGACAATAACAAAAATAATAATACAAATAAAATAAATATGATTTACATAGGTGAGAAAATGATATATATGTAAATAAAAATATACAAATGTCCAATGAAATCTGGTTCTTTTTTGGTACATTTAGTGTGTGTAGACAGTGACGTGGTCCTGATTGAACAGTAACACTGAGGCTCAGCAGGAGCTCGGCTGTGATTGGTTCACAGGAGCTACAGGAGAAGGATACACAGCTTTACTGTTTAACACTTGAGTGTGAGAACTTGATCGACTTGATCAATGAAGGCCTGTACAGAAACTCAGAGACAAGGACGCTTGAATGCACACACACACACACACACACACACACAGATCAGAACTATATGGTGACGAGAAAACAATTTTCACTTGCTGCCTTCCACACAAACACATTGACACATACTCTAATAAATACAGTAACTTATTGTATACACACACAGCCCTGTGTGGCCCACTTCATATACTGAACACACACACACACACAAACATGTACCATCTGGCACACACACATCGCTCACCACTTTGAGTGACAGTTTACAACACACAATTAGTTGTGCATGAGTGGGAGAAAAAGAATATGGTGAAGAAAAGGCAATTTGTCAAACAATCCACAGTGTACAGCAGAAAACCTCAAGAGTGTGTGTGTGTGTGTGTGTGTTTGTGTTTCCTGACAGATTTCGTGTGTGCTTGCATGTGTACAGTATGTGTGTGTATGTGCGTGTGTGTGAAGGCATTAACATCATAGTTGTTTTTTCTGGAAAAAAACAAAAAACATTGCAGGTAATAAAATTGCTGATTTTCTGAAGAGTTGTCACACTGGAAAATAACAGACATATCCTGATGCTGCCAGTATGTGCTGACATAAGCCTCTTTTACACAGCCTGTTCATGCAGGATCGCTGCGCCTTCATTACGCCTCCCTGTTCCGGGTAAAAAGAACCAAGGCAGCATGGACCAATGCAGAGTTGTCCTGCCATCAAGCCAGCAGCAGAAGTGGTCCTGTATAAAAGGCACAATTTATCATCCAATGTATCCTTTTTGTCCCATAAACACACAGCACTAGTACACAGCACTCTCCCATTACTTACACGGTATGTATGTCTACTTGCATTACCCAATATCTTGACAGCTGTCAGTGCTATGGATGATATTTACTTGCCTGTGGATGTATACTCAGGCAGAGTGAAAAGGGGTTTGCAGGTAGATGAGATGGATATGAGATGTATATATATTTTTATATATGTATCTAAAAATACATTTAAAATCTCATTGATTATCCTGCAAAGAAATCAAAATGTGCACTAAGCTTTCTGCACCAGCGACACACCCATTTTCCAGAAATCTATCATCTTATCTTATGGAACAAGGCTAAAACAGTGGTGCATCTTGGTTTGCAAGATTATTTCATTCGAACAACTGAATAACCTGAGCCAGAAATGTTGTTTTTTGTTTTTTGCCATGCACTGTTTATGTAATGTAGAGAATGCTTTATTTCTTTGTGACTTGGTAAACCTAACAAATAAAGATTAAAAAAAAGCTGGTCTCCTGTAGTGTTCCCTTTACATTCTTTATGATCAGGAGAAACAGAGAACCCTAGAAACATAGGGATGCCCCATGGAAAAAACAGCTCATTTGAATTTTCCATTTTGTGAGATTTCAAAGATTAATTTAAAATTCACTTTACAAATAAACGGGAACGCAGCTCGTGAGTCAGAAGTGTCTCATAAATTTTTTACTGCAAAAATGGACTAAGCAATGTCTCAAGCCAATATATGAACACTGTTACTGAATGTCACGATGTGGAGCTCAGCAAGACTGGAAGGGAAGTGTGTGACTGGTACAAATGAGCTGCATTTTAAAGCATCCATGGACCTTTACTATTCGATTGTGAGTATTTCAAGTTTCACTTTTGTGAGAGAAAAGTCTTGAAGTTTTGAAATGTGAATCTTCTCTTTGGACTAATGATGTAGAATTAGCTTATGGAAAAGTGTGTTGGTCAGTTCATCATCAGAATCTTATTACAGTATATTCAGACTAATATTAGGCAGTGGATAGTCAACCTGACTGGTTGAATACACATAAAAGGAGACAAAAATTCAATTCAGCTTGTATCTGGAGGCATCTTGCTGTTTATCTCCGTAAGGGAACACTTACAGCATGACTTTCAAAATAAGCTGATCCACGGCACTCCGGCCTAGTGCCACGATGCTCAGACCCCGTTTTGCTGCCAGCTGATAAGATTCACCTGATCTTGTGATCAGTTTAAATCATGTCACATAGCATTACAAAAAAAAAAAAAAAAAAAAAAAAGATATGAGAAAACAAAGTATCTACAGACAGCTTGACAACTGCTTTGCATATTATGAAAAAGAGAAAAAAGGAAAGGGGTGGGAGCAGAGGGGGAGGAAGGGTAGCGGGGGGGTGGCAGTAACAAAGTGAACAAGAGCTTCCGTCTCTAATTCCACAGTCCATTAAATTGTAATTTCAATGCTTGATATATTTATGCATTAAAACATTACAACCGCCTACCCAACCAATTACTATGCAGACTGAGCTGTGGCTGTCCGCACACACACTGCCTCACAGGCAGGGTGTGGAAAGATCGTAAGCGTGAAACATATACACAACAACCAAGCCCAGCTTCGGTGAAATGAGATGTCATGGTTAGAAAAATGAGGAGAAGTTTGAGATGTTAACACTATCATCGGTTCGTCACACACCGGGCACACACGTTGTTATCTTAAACATCTTACTTTTTCACTGAGACTTGCTCGGTAAACCCACCATCCATTAACTAGAGGCCTTTTATCAAGCTGCATTCCTGACTATATTTGTGTTTTGGACAGACATCATCCATCTGCTGCAATTCAAAGTCCACACACAGCCTGACACAGTCCAAATGCTAAGATGTGTTATTATGTACAAATGCATTTTTACAAGCATTTTTATGTGTTCTTACAAATACCACCTCAGCTTACACTAGCCGCCCTCCCTTGATCCTACAATTGCCTCCCTCACCTAACCTTGCACTAGCCACCATTCCCTCACCTTGTACTAGCCACCATTCCCTCACCTTGCACTAGCCACCCTCTCCTCCTCACCTTACACTAGCATCCCTCTCCTTACCTTGCAGTAGCCACCATTCCCTCACCTTTTACTAGCCACCATTCCTTCACCTTGATCTAGCCACCATTCCTTCAACTTGCAGTAGCCACCATTCCTTCACCTTACACTAACCACCCTCTCCTCACCTTACACTGGCATCCCTCTCCTTACCTTGCAGTAGCCACCATTCCCTCACCTTGCACTAGCCACCATTCCTTCACCTTACACCAGCTACCCTTCACCTTACACTTCACTGAGATTTGCTCTGTAAACCCACCATACATTAACAAGAGGCCCTTTATCAAGCTGCATTCTTGACTATATTTGTCTTTTGGACAGACATCATCTATCTGCTGCAATTCAAGGTCCACATGAAGACTGACACAGTCCAAATGCTAAGATGTGTTATTATGTATAAACATGTTTTCACAAGTTCAAAGTCAAAGTCAAAGTCAATTTTACTGTCAATTTTTTCGCATGTACTTGACATACAAAGGAATCGACATTGCGTTTCTCACTATCCTATGCGTTTTACGTGTACAACAACATTAAAGTGCAGGTGCGCATAACGAGACAATCCTAAACTACATTTTTAAGAATGGTAAAGTGCAGTAGCTTAAGGCTACTTTTGCCTAGTGTTGCTAAACTAGGAACGAACAAACAGGTATGACAGGACATGAGAACCCCAAGACAACGAATACTAACCCAGCTTACACTAACCACCCTCCCTTCATCCTACAATAGCCTCCCTCGCCTTACCTTGCACTAGCCACCATTCCTTCACCTTATACCACCCACCTTCCCTTCATCTCACACTAGCCCAAAAGTACACTAGCCATCCTCCCTTCACCGAACACACCATATTTGCTCCTATGAGAAGATATAATAAACCCACCTTACCTAAACCAGGCCCCCTCCTCTCACCTTGGCTGTGCCAAAGTTTTAGTTCCATTCTCTGTCCAGTGTTAGTTCACACCAGGATCATAATAGCAGTGGAGCGGATATACGGATATATGATTAAGGCAATGTGTTTTCCTTTGAAAGGTGACTATGTAGTGGTCTATGCCGAAACTTTATCTTCCTGACTTCCACCATCCATACTGCCATTATGTCTGGTGTGATCAGATGAGCTGAGATTACCACTAGTTAGAAAGGGTATCCATGAAAATTAGACTTGCTTGGGTTTCACAGCGCTGTGGCACGTTGCTGAGCCGGTCTACGGCACTCTTGGTGGAAACTATCTCATTGATTTTAATGGAAGCCATTTGCACCGGTGGTTGCAGCTCAGCCGTTCCGCAGCGCTTTCTTCTCCCTGTGGAAATTAGGCTTTCTAATAGCTACCCTCTCTTCAGTTTTTCACCCTATACTAGCCAACCCACCCCATCACCTTACACTAGCCACCCTCTTACCTCCCAGCTGCCACCCTCACCTCATAGCAGCCACGCCCTCTCCATCCTATAGCAGCCACCCTCCCTTCACCTTACAAAAGACATTTTATTCAGACTGATTCTGTGGTGAAACTGAAAAATGTCATTTCAAAGAAAAACTGTGGTAGAAAACAGGTGTTCGAATCTGGTGATTTCATTTAGATTTTGTCCGATCCAATGGGATCAGTTCGTGAGAAGTGCGTGAGTATGTGTGTGTGTGTGTTTTTGTGTGTGTGTTTTTGTGTGTGTGTGTGTACGTGTGTGCGTGAGGGAGCGAGAGTGCACTCAGTTCATGTCACACAATCCATCATTGGCAGCTCTTCTTGTGGGTGGATCACTGCAGGTTATGGTTGCGCTCCCTAAGCATTGTGGTAGCTTGATGTATGTGCTGTCGACTGGCAGTTAATGAAACAGCAGCCTCCCTCTCTCGACTCTCCGTCCTCTCGCTATCTCCACCTCTGTTTGTCTCTTCCCTTTCTTTTTCTCTTTACCTCTATAAATCACAGTCTCCTGAAATCTGAAAAGAATTGAAAAATGTCTCGAAAATATTTTTCACTTTTTTACATTTTTTTCAGATCGCACCAAGTTACATTTTATAGGAAAGTAGTTGATTATGTCCCAAACCAGCAATCATAAAGCAGGTATGCATTTGGAGACAATTAACCAATCACCATTAAAAATCCATTTTAATAAATGCTTGCATTAAAAAAACAGATCATGACTGGCAATTTAGTAAAAGACAGCTGTAATAATATGAAATATCACATAGGAGAAAGTCTACTGTTGACAAATATGGTGTTTTATGAATAGTTATTAAATAAAGAACCACAACCTCTAAGACAGCAATGTACACTCTGGGATGGCAAGTAATACACATTTTTATTAATGAACTTTATCAGTGATATATCATAGTTTTTGCAAATATTCAGCCATTTTAGAGCATTTTACCATATATAAGTGTGCATATATATACAAAAAATGTACTATGCACAGGATTCAGAAACCTCATTCAACCTCATGAAGCTCATGTATCAACATATATCAAACTGCTAATTATGAGTCTCACTCAAATATAAAATATAAAATTATGTTTTTTGTGCAAAAACCCTAAGGACAAATTGCATAATTAGGCACACTTTGTTCACCCGGAAAACACTGGCTTTCAAAACGCATCACACTGGTTACCAGTGGGTCTCACTCACTTCCCACCTGTTCAAACTCAGTTGGCAAAACATGTTAATCATGTGTCAGAGCGTAAAAGAGGCCTTAGGTGACGCCTATAATATTGGAGGGGGGGTGTAGCAGAGTGGAGAATAGACAGAAAGAGATTTTTATTTTAATTCTATGTAGGCTTACAGAACATTTTTGTTTTGTCAACTGAATATTTTACTATAAATTTATTTCATTTCAGTGATTTTTAAGGGAATCCTCTCATTTTCTGGTTCTAGCTTCTAAAATCCAATAATTTTCTTGTTTCTTTTGTCTTGTATAATAATAAACTGATGATCTTTGGGGTTGTGAACTGGCTGTCTGGACAAAACAAAATAATAATAGTTTTAGAGAGTTTGTTGCAGAGAACATGGCTTGAGCCTATCATTTCATGAAGGTTTGTAGCGTTTTAACAAACTGGTTATCTCTTTTTAGTTTTGTGCTTTAGAGGTTTGAGAAAATGGAGTTTTCTAATTCTGCGTTTTGCATTTTACAAAGACAAGAAGAAGGTGAAAAAAACTGCAAACAAATTAGAGGTTTTTTTTGTAGTTATTTACTGTGTTAAACACAGTAACGTTATTGTATGCAATTATTAGAGTAGATTGCTGTATATTTTACAATGACAGTAAACAAATTTGCAACACCTAATAAAATACTTGTAAAAAGTTAGGTGAATTACTGCAGTTTTTATTTGTTCTGTAGGAATATGGTCTGCCTTTGTGAGACTGCCACACACTTATGGAGCTTACAATGAAAGCCCTAGTTTACCACTTTATTGAAAATGAGAAGTGGATAGCAGAGAGAGAGAAAGCATAGGTCAGAATGGCATACTGCAGTACAGAGAAGTTAAACTGCTCCAAACAGTTCTTGTTGGAACTGATTCTAAAACAAAGCACTGACTAGTCCATGTGAAGCACCCCCAGACCGTCGCCAGGGCGGAGAAAAGCAGGTTAGTTGTGCTTTTTTTCCTCCCTCTGCACAACTTGCCCCACTAATTAATATGAACCTAAATAAAGGCGGTGTGAGGGTCGGGAGAAAAGGGTAGATCAACTAATGGGTTGCCATGGGATACACTGTTTACTCCATCTGCCCTCCTCTTCCTCAACCCCCCCGAGACCAGCAGACAACCACAGGTACAGACAGAGATGGATGGAGAGTCGCAGCGAGCACATGAACATGGAGCTTGCCACCAAAAAACAGACTCGTGGTTGGATTAAAGGACGAGAACGGGGACCGGAAAAAACAACGACTTGAAGTGACAGCTAAAGCCGCTTTTGAGCTTGATTCAAATAAACCTCCAGCGGCTTTGTAGAGTCACAAAGTAGTAGGACTTTACACCTCATTCACCTTGGGTTATATTCTTCTACCAAAAATCCAAAAGCTTAGCGGTAAAATCTAGAGAAGACGTCTTTAACTTCTCTGACCGGGACTGGGTTGCATCAGCAAGCAAGAATCCACCCATTACTAAGCTTTACCAAGTTCTTTCAAACTACAACTTGGAAAATTTAAACTGTAATACAATTCAATATAAAGTCTTGAAAAGTATAAATTGCCATTGGAGTCCTAAGGTTAGAAGCTGCATACTGCATGCAATCTTATTCAATTCTTCAACTTAACGAAGAACAAAAATAGCTGCCTCATTAGCTCGCTCATAAGGCTTTTAAATTCATTTACTTTGTTTACTCGGTGTCAGGAGCTCCAAACTAAACAACAAATACATATTCCATCCAAAAGTATTATAAAATTAGACTTAAAGTTCAAGCAGAAAGGCAATGAACTTGTTCATTCATTTAACTGCCTCCTCTCCCTCAATTTTATTGAGGGAGAGGAAGAACAATATTACCAAAGCCTTCAAAAATAGTGACAACACAATAAAATGAAGAGATTACCAAAATAAACATCATTAAAATAAGAGAAAATATTACAATGAATAATACAATGCTCCCCCCAACCACACACTCCTCATTCACCTCATTATCCACAACTCTACCACTATACCACGACTCTACTCTGGGCATCACATTACACCTTTATGAACACAATGACATCATCATCATCGCAAAAAATGAAAAAAAAAAATATTCTTAATATTGAATTGATTATCAAAATAGTTGGCAATTAATGCACACATGTCCAAAGGTATGACTGTGTGTGTGAATGGTGTGTGTGTGCCTCATGATAGTGTGGTGTCCTGTCTGTGGTGTATCCCTGCCTCTTGCCTTACATGTAATAGTTAAGTTAAAAAATATAAAATAATAATAATAATTATTATTATTATTTGTATGTTTTTCTCCACTACATCTTGTGTTAGTTATTAGTATCCTTACATTTTGGAAATTGATGTCGTTTCTTGTTACAATAAATATTAATTTCTATTACTATTACTATTAATCATTTTTTGTCAAAGTCTTGCATGAAAAATTGCCCTCTGATTGGGTTGGGGTATTGTGTGCAATTTGCAACCAATCACATAGGTACCTGCCATTTGGGACACGCCCACTCAAAGCAGGCCAGCAGATGGAAAGCGTTGAATGAATATTCAGCGTAACAATGCCAGCCAGAGCCCTCCTGCTCCACATGTATTTTGATACTTTTTTTGAATTCAAATATGCCAAAAATGGTTTGACAAAAAAAATTTAAGTGAGAGCATGCACAATATTGGAGAGAACACATAATATCAAGACCAATCTTTTCAATACTTGATGTATTGCTTGTTAGCACCGAGCAGTGGCATTGGCACTGGAATGTGCATGAATAAAAATTAAAAATAAAAAGTCTGACTATATCCTTTATTATAATGACACAGCCCAGCGACTGATGAACCCATTGCATGAAGACTTGCACCTTTTTACTTAGAAGTAAAGTTAAAAGTAGGTACTTTGTGCCAGTTTAAATCATCAGTGTTTGATGCCATGAAGTCTAGAGGCATGGACATCTAATGTAATATCTTCTGACAGTCAACAGGTGGTATGAACTAAAATGTATAAATGTTAACTCTTAATGTTGCATGTCCAGCTGAACTGAGGTCATATTGAATGTGCATTGAAGGAAGCTTTCAATTCATTTTCCTACAAATCATCCATGGGAAACAACACTATTAATAATCATGGTGCCCCACAGCGTGTAACCCAGGCCAACTTAAGCCTTATTAACTGCTTCAATCACAGTGGCTAGCCCGCGCCGGGCTCGCTGTGGAGGACAGGTGGGAGGATCCCTTCTATCTGTTTACCTTCTGGTAGACGTTTCAGGCCTCATAAGAAACACCAGCCCCGTCTCTCTCTCTCTGCCTCTGCTTCTTATTCTGGTGACGCTGTGCTGGGGGAGTGTGTGAGGGATTATTGTGCTCAGTACATTCATCATGCTACTCAGGAGGGAAGCGAAAGTGTGACAGATAAATGTATTACGGTGCCGCAGACATCACAGGCGACGCGCATACAGTAACAAGGCGGCGTGCCTATTTAAGACGAAGCAGCGGATCCGTCTATCTCCTGGGGGGTCGACACTCTCCCTCCTGGGGGGTTCGAGAGTGGGAAGCTTGTTCATTTACTCTGGATAAGTTATGACTGGTATGGGGACATGCTGCATGCACTGTAGCCTTTTTTTTTGGTTTCTCATAAGTCACGCTACACTTCCCATAAAGCGGCAGAGTTTGGATCTTCACACCTTCAGAGCACACGTGTCAAACTCAAGTCTCGCGAGCCGGATTTGGTCAGAAACCTTATTTTATGTGGCCTTGGAGAGTGCTTGCACAGACCTGTACAGTTTATCAGCAGATGAGAAAGTGAATAAATGTTTAAACTTAACAGAGACAAGCTGCTCATTTCTTTTTTTTTTTTTTTTTTTTTTTTTGTGCAGCACAGTACGACATCAAGGTTTATTCAAGCACACCTCCCTAACTCTGAAATCTATTCTAAATTGTTCTCAAAGGTTGTTTGAAACACGACAGTCTCCGTTTTTTCTTTTTTTTTTCTCCGTCGACATACGCCTAAGTGGTTATTAGCTGTAATTATTCAAACATTATGAT
Organism: Eupleurogrammus muticus; assembly: GCA_036785175.1. Taxonomy (NCBI): domain Eukaryota; kingdom Metazoa; phylum Chordata; class Actinopteri; order Scombriformes; family Trichiuridae; genus Eupleurogrammus; species Eupleurogrammus muticus. The sequence goes on along the minus strand of JAYKQN010000011.1, from coordinate 18,004,229 downwards.
GGATAGGCAAACATGTAATCTGAGAATAAGTAGATACAATTATATAATCTTTACAACTGAACCCTTGAGTGAAACCAGAATGCTGTAGTGGCCCAGGATGAACTTGAGTTTGCTTTCACACCTACCAGAATAAGATTTCACACAGATCGTGTTTATTTCTTTGATATTTTGTTTGCACAATACTATAATATTTCATTTAGCTTGATATTTTAGAAGGCTGCCTGGTTACCCATGTCGAGCTGCAGCCTCTGAACCAGAGAGCTGAAATAAACGTGTTAACAGGATAACAAGTAACTGTGCTTGTTTACCTTAAACACACGTTTAATGTTTCATTACTGTACTTGCTCTCATCACATTATTTATTTATCATATTTTTAAGCTTCGTATCTGAACAGGCTACTGTTGACATGATGTTCTTGGTTTGGTTGAAAACTCATTACATTTCTTGTTATTTTTACTTAGTGATTTATTTTTTATACATAGTTTGAAAAACAACTACAAATTCCAAGGACAGCTCTATGAATGAAATCATAACGGCTACTAAGCAGACATATCAACCATCGTGATGAATCACTCCATCACATTTCAGACCGGGGCGTGAAGTGAATTTAAAAAGGGCCGCTTGAGCATAAAGTCTGTATATAGATGTGGAATTCATGAGTGGTGGTGCACAATAAGATGAAGATCCAAGTCTGAAAGGTTTTCAAGTGGTGCAAAACTGTGCACCCTGTGACTGTTAATGCCCATAATCCACTTCATAACCAACACAGGAGAACTGAAGGTGAAAGTAGAGAAACCGAAGGGAAAAATCACCTGAGTTCACCGTAGGTTCTGAGTCGAACATTCAGTCCTCACCCAAAACCAATTCAGATGTCAGAATTTGTGCCTTAGCGGGTGTTCGGACCTAAAAAAAGGAGCTGTAGTTTTATCAAACAGCGTGACAGGATATTACAGCGGTGGAAAGTGATCACAGTAGTCATTGCTTTAGCATTTGACACAATGATTGCGAGGTAAATGGTAGAAGTACTCACATTACAAAGTAATGTACACACAAAGTGCACTGATCGGCTACAGCAGGGCCTCGGCTAAGTTGCCGGATGACTGTGTGTTATTTTTTTCACCGCGTCAACCGGCCGGCCTGATTGAAATGAGCGGCGAGGCTGCGTTGTTCACACAGGGCTAAAGTCTGTCTGAATGCAGACTATTATTATCTGAACAAGCATTGTGCTGAATGCATCCAGCCTGTAATGTGGAGCTCTTCCTCCATCTCGCTCTCTGCCTCCTCTTTCATCTTCCTCCTCAACTTTCTAAGCTCTTAATCAGCCTTTTCTCTCCCTTTGATTTGTTCTCCACACCATCACTGGTCGGTTGGTTGAGTGTATATACATGTATGTATGTGTGTGTGTGTGTGTGTGTGTGTGTGTGTGTGTGCATGTGTATAGATTTCCATAGCGGAAACTCAATTAATTTAAGGATTTTTAATTAGCCCCAGCCTTGGTTCTACTGTTGTTTCTGCTCTCGCTCGTTCAAACAGCCCTTGTGTTTTAGCTTTGTTCTAATGCTTCCTCACTTTCTCTCTCTCCCCCTTGTTCTCTTTTCCTATCTCTCTCTCCATCTCCCTCCCTCCCTCCCTCCCTCCCTTTGTATTGCTTCCATTTTCTGCGACTGTCAGCATCTCAGCAGGGTTCTCCCTCCCTCACAAAACAAATCCCATCCGCGCCACAACCCTCCTCCAGGGCTGAAAAATGGAGCCAATGTGGAATTGCCGAAAACTAGACCCTGATGTTGGAATGCTCAACTGCATATTTCAACTTTACAGCAAAAAATAAACATGTTTATAGCCTGATATAAAAAAAAAATTGTCTTGGCCTCTGTGGATGATTTTATCATTCGTGGAAACTGTACAGGGGGTGAATTTTTTATATAACTCGCTCAATTAAATTTCATTAAGGGTTAAAGTTATGCATAATTAAGTGCGTGGCTGCTTTGAGTGACAAGTGGGTAGTCACCCGGGTGCTGGCTAACCGCTAGGGGGCTGCTGCTTGTTTGCCACACGCTACTCCTCCTCAGCTCCACACACAGACAGAAAAAAAAAACAAGATCAATGCGTGAGGCCGCAAACTAATGTATGATGTTACGCTGGCCAAGTCCATTATTTATGCAGTCTATGATCTCATCTAAAAAGAGTTTTTTCCATGTCACATGTCCAGTATCTGGAAGCCCTGAAACCACACATGAGATTCTCTTATGGGATCCTGCTGCATTTTCATTTCAATTAATTTCTCTCCAGCAAACAATTGAGATAAGTGTGTTTATTTAGATATACAACTTACATTCCTTTTAATTTCCAATGCAAACTAATTTTAGGTCACTTCCTAAAACATTATGTTGCCTTTCATGCTCTGGAAAAACTCAAACCCAAGCTAATACTAGTTTACTGAAGAGGACTAAGCTCTGCACCATGTGGTTAACTACTTAAGCAATTGTGCTAGTAGTGCAGGTATTAAACTTTATTGAACTATTGCAGCATTGGTCCGACTCAATGCGAGTCAAACGTTTTGACACATGTTCTCATTCATTGGAATGAGAAGGATTGTTTGTACTGTCCACCTTTAAATCTATTTAACAGATCAATAATTTACAAAATGACAACCTATTGAAAACAATAACTGACTCGAGCATCGAGCTTATCAATGAACAATATATATTACTACTTTGTATAATACTAATTAGTCTCATTTAAATAATTACAAATAATTACTCTTGCTTAAATAAAAAGGAGGAAGCCACATCAGCTTCTCCGCCTCCTTCCACCTTCTTCCTTCCAATTCACTTTCTCAACAAACTCCCCGAACTATCAAACTCTAAGCAAAAACAAAACAGAAAAAAGAGCATATCAATAATTGATGGTGTGATACAGCTGGGATCAAGTTAATCTCTGCATGGTGGATCAGTTTTTTTTTTTTTTTTATTATTGGTGGGAGATGATGGAAAGTATTTTTCATCCCTGTGACCTCATCCAGAAATGTACGAAACACAATTTGTGTTGTCTTGTTTTTTTTCTTTTTTTTTTCTCAATAGATTTAGTGACTCCGCCTCAGAAGTGAATGTAACAGAGACCTGTTTCCAAACATAGAGGATGATCTGTATTGATCCAAACATGTGACTAAAATCCTACTGAGGTTTAATTTTTGTGGAAATTGGTTTGGAGTCTGACCTTGGAAGAGCTTATAATATCTTATTTTATTTTTTGCTTGCTGCTGCATATTTAAAGAATGGAAATAGTTTGTTGTGGCTCAACTGATGTGGTTGATATACTGTGGTGTGAATAGTGCACAGATCAGCGTGTCCAATAGTGATGCATCAGAGGGAAATTGGCTCAGCGAGGAAGTGAACGAGGGACCTGACCAGCTGCATTATGCCAAAAATATTACCAACATGGGAGGGATTGTGTGTGTGTATGTATGTTACCCCATCCCTAATGATGTCACAACCTCAGTGATAACAAGCTGCTAAAAGTGACATGCCATCAGTTGGCATAGCTCTGATGACAGAATGGCACTGGCACACAGACACACACACACCCCCACACACACAGAGTGGAGCTGAGGCCTAATAGGGGGTTTGGACCCTCATCCCAGCGCTGGTAGCTTCACCCCCCTCCTTTCCCCAACCACCATAAAGGCCAACATTCACCTTTGATCAGGACCCAAAATGGCAGCACTGGCTCGGCTGACATGTCAGACAGCTGCCAATTAGATCAGCTCAGCCTCAGGCGACTGGATTCCAGCCTAGCAGCTACCCAGCTTGCTTTCCATACAGGCAGTGGCTCTACAGATGGGTTTCCTGCCCACTCTAATCAGGCTTTCTGCTGTCCAAGCAGAAGATTCTTCCAAAACTTCTTGAGAATTAATACTTACTATCGCCAAGCAGACTTGCACATGTACAACGTACACTTCAGGTGTGTCACTTTTCAGTCGTGCCAGATGCTAATAAATTATTCACTCTATTGGGGCAGATATCTCCAGGATGGAGCTAGATCTAGAACTTTTAAAGACAACTAAATAAACCACAAAATCATTTGTTGAAGGTTGTGTTAGGTCTATGATATCTCTGTTGTCAATGCATTATTGATATTGGATTTGTAATCATTGGAAAGCTTCACCATTTATGTTACACGTTTATAACTAAAGCAAATCCTGAATGCGTATATATATATATATATATATATATATATATATATATATATATATATATATATATCCTTTTTATAAAGCTCAAGTGCCTGGAATTACAATATATACATTTGTTGAAACAGGCAATTCTGTATATTTTAAAGGGCAGCTGAGTCTGAGTTATTGTTGATTCAGGGACCAGAATAAAATGATTAAATTCAAAGTTCATGTTGGTGAGTTGATACTGTTGTAATTATGGAGCAAACAATACTAAGGTCATGAAAGACAAATATATATATATATAGTCATCCCCCAAATAGGTGTAAAATTGTCATTGGATAGGTGGCTGAACAAAAGGCTAGAGAGACAGAAAGATATATCACTTAACTAAATCCACCCACAGGCTATGGCCATTGTGCTCAATGCAAATGACTTTTATATATTGCAACATCTTCCCTCACACTTTAAAGAGTGTGTGTCCAAAAAACCCTACAATATGCACGCAAACCTTGGATTATGGGGTTGCGTCATAATAAAAAAGGGTTAGAACAAACAAAACAAATCAAAAACAAGAATGGTCAATATCTAAAGCAATACACAATTTTTGTGAATAAGAAAACCTCACTGTTCTGCAGAGAGACTTTTACAATTAGAGTGGCCCTATTATGCTTTTATGGATATATTTAGTATTCTATGTGAAATATGATTACTCATTCATTCTGTTGTGTTCTTTAGTTTTGCTTGGTTTTAAACAAAAGACCTTTGTTTTGTCTTTTTTTTCCTATGCACATAAAAGGCTTATTTCTTTTAAAATGTGTTCACAAATTTGTTAAAATCCATCCCAGTGAGTGCTTTTCCCTTTTTCAAGATAAATCATCTGCCCGGGAGGTGTGGCATATCAAGACAAGAGCATGATTGTCTCACAGGTGTACCTTGGGTTACTCACAATAGAAGGCCACTCTAAATTGTACAGTTATGTATGAGAAAGACAATTTTTAGGAAGAACAAGAATACATTTTATACACGGTACTTAGCACTTTTCAAGGTACTCATAGATTAACCTTAGTTTTCATCAGGGTCTTAGTGCCTGTGTAATGTGGTTGTGTGAACTTGCTGGATATTGGCAGTAACTGGATTATGGTAAATGGACTGCACTTATATAGCACTTTTTTTCTACATTGCCAGACCAAAGTGCTTCACAAGTTATGCTTCTTATTCACCCATTCTCTCTCACGCACACACTCAAACTCGGGCACAGGTGCAAGGCGCTGGCCTGACAATCTGGAGCAACTTGAGTTTCAGTGTCTTGGTCATGGACATTTAGACACATGGACAGGAAGAGCCAAAGAATCGAACTTCCAATCCTGCAATTATAAGACCTGCTCTACTTCCTGTGCCTCAGTCGCCCCTATTGGAACATGCTATCGCATGCTCGATGAATGACATGTTTGAGTGTTGAGGGGATTTTGCAACACAGGGCTGTGCATTATCATGCTGCTAAATGAGGTGATACTGGTGGATGAATGGCATCAGAATGGGCTCATCACAAAATCTCTGTTCTGATTCAAATCACATTCATTAAATGTACTTGTGTTCATTGTCCACCATTATGGCCCCCAATATCATAACCCCACTAGCACCATGGGGTACTTAACCTCAGCAAAGCACTAGGCCACACAACACCATAGATTCACAAGTTGTAGAAATTTGTGTCTTCCCTAATGGGATGTTGGTAGTCTTTCCTTCTGTACTGGGCTGTGATGCATAAATAATCCATCCTCCACGCCAAGAAAAATAGTTAAATACATGGATCAATGTTTTGATGTCCTCTCAGCATGACTTATCCATTCATTATTATAGTCAACAACATTATAAGTCAACTTGCTGTCAGAGACAAACGTGACTGGACTTGATGTGGCATCTATCACAATAAAGATAACATAAGACTTAGACTTTGTCATTCAGATTTACACTTTATGGTGCACCTCTGAATGAGATGTTGGTGCATTGGCTGTGCATTGTGTGGAACCTTTTTCCAATAATAGCAATAGCCAATAGCAAGAAAGCCTATGGTGGGGACAGCTCTGCATCTACTGATGTTATGAGTACTGGTCAGACACAGTTTTTTTTTTTTTTTGCAATGTCCAGGATGGAAGGAAGTGAAGATCCAGTTTCTCCACTGTTCTCACCTCTCTCTGCAGGGATTACCAGTCTGAGACACATTGCAGGGTCCTTGACCAGACAGAGATTTAGCTGGTCTCTATGCTTTCTATATTGCTTCTGTAGAAGGTGGTGAGAATTAGACGGGGGAGGTGTGCTCACTCCATCCAGCACAGAAAGTGCATGAACTAGGGAGCTCTCTTTACAAGAGCTCTGGTGTGATGGGACCAGGTCAGAGTGTCTGCCATCTGCACCCCCAGGAACTTTATACTGCTGACTGTCTCCACTGCTGTGTCGCTGATGAGATGAGTGGTGTGTGTCTTGGCCGGCTTCTCCTAAAGTCGATAACTTCTCCTCTTTGCCCTTTTTGTACTATTGTAGCATGTGGCGCTGACGTTGCAGCACATCTGGCCTGGTCGGACCTGCATGGTTGATTAGGCAATAAGAGGCACCTGCAATGATCTGCGGGGGCCATTCTCTGTTGGGTTTTCCTCTGGTAAAGTGCTGGCACGCTGCAGACTGAGCTCTCTGCTTAATTGGGACAGTGATTGTCTTGGAGGGTAAATGATGTGGCATGTAAAGTTGTTGCATCCTTGTCCGCTGTTACAATGAATAAATGTATACATTTGTAGGTGAGCCCAATGTCACAGAGGGATCTTGCCTTGATGAATCAGTAACAATTACAGAGACTCTTTTTTTTCCAGCAGCTTAGTTTGACAACACAGCACATTCTGTTTCTCCCACCAACACCAGCTTTTTATAAGGGGCATCACATTTCCAACAAGGCTAGGCTGCTGGCCAATTACAACAGAATGGGCATTTCCATGGGGGTTTCAGAGTGAGTGTGTGATAGGATAGACTGTGTTGCTGCCACAGGTGTACCTAGGTATTTTTGAACCATGAAAGCTTGCTGTTTTTTTTTTGTTTTTCTTTGCCCAAATGGACAACGCAAATGTAAGTATTAGAGGGATAGTTCCATATTTTGGACTTCAAGCCTCATTTACCACATCGCTGGAGCTGTACTGAGGTCGCAGTGTGATCACTGATCACTCCAGTATTGCGCTTTGTAGCAATTTCCCTCCTACTAGATTTTCAATATAATGGAAGTTCACTGTGCATATTTGATTCCTAGTAGAAAGACCCAGTTAACTTTATTAAACTGAACTCCATTTTATTCATTTGTACTTACTTAGAAAAGCTTGGAAATTTGCAACAAATGAAGTGGAGGTTTAACAGGGCCATACTGTGGTCTTCAAAACAGTTCTGGAATAAATCTAGTTCCTATTTCAATATTTGGTTTGCAAGTTATCTATAAATTTAACAGTAACATATTGGTAAGAATAAACTTATCTTTTCATTGTGCTTCCTGTTAAAACGATAAAGGGTATAATAGGGCCCTTTACTTCAACTTTATCTGTCTGTCTGTCTGTTTTCTTTAAGAGATGATACGTATGGATGCTGTACTTCGACTTGCATGTTGTGTTTAAAATGTGATCACAAGTGGCCCAGACCACCTTCACATATCATTTGTGTCATTAGATTCTAATGTGTTTACTATGCATCACACCTAGTATTAGAGTTGTCCACTCAGAATCGGATAAATGTTAATGCAAGATGTGCACAATGCCATCAGAGGTTTTGAGAAGATGCATTTCTTTATTGTATTAATTGAGGCAGTGTGGTTTAGAAACTATAGGACTTAAAAACAATACTATTCTCAAGAGTTATGTTAAAGATTACATTGCATTGCCAGAAATCTCCTGTTATTCTTTTGTGCACTCCCCTGACTGATTTGACACACTAAATGATGGAGGTCACACATAGAAACATCCCTCAGTTAGATTTGTTTTGGTAGGAGCTCAGGACGCTGCTTGATCACTAACACGCTGATTATAAATGCTTTTCACTGCAGTGTGCTAAAAGGAAGAGCGGAGCTTGCTGTATTTGTTCTTGTTTGTGCCAAAACAGACAAGGATCTGATGTCAAATGTGGAGAATGGTTTATGAGATATGGGCAGTGGTGTGCTGTCTGTTCTGAGGAGAACTGAAGGTGAATTACAACATCATGATAATATCTTGTTTCGTGGTATCCACCTCTTCCACAGAGTACATGTGAAAACCACCATCAGAGCTGCAATGTGTCAACCTATTTCTCAAATATCAAACGTGTTTGGTGTATTTGTTTGTCTACTACAACATCACCACTGCTAACATCAGTTAGGAGGCTGAGGCTAGGTGGCTTTACTGAGCCTAACCAGTATTGCATAACCAGTATAACAAAGACGGTTTTCTTCAAGCTCACAAACTCTGGGTTTTCCTATCACACTAAAGCATGTTCATGTGAAAGAGCTAGAGTTTCTTGCTTAAGTGCAACAACATCAGAACTATGAATATGTTTATTTGCTTAGTTTATTATTATAAAAGGATAGGGTGCAATGACAATGACATTGATCATTCAAAATAACTGAGAAGATGGCTGCACCAGATTTAGCAAATCCCTATTTTCCATCTGTAGTTCTAAACATAAAAAATATACAATTGTAAAATATGCAATAGTACTAGTGCTGAAGTAAAGTTATGCATTTCCTAACTAAAACTTCACACTCCTGTTATATTGTGAAAAGGCAGATTCTCAAATTACTACCTTTTTTTAAGGGGACCCAGTTAACAGCACAGATGCTTTACACAGTAAAGTAAGTAAGTACACACTGTTTATTACAAAATTTGCAAAGCAAACCAATATACTGTATATTGTAACATTAAGGATAGAGCTATCCACTAAGGTAGCCTTTAACACAGGGGTTTCAAACTCAGACACAAATTGGTTCAAACCAACAGGTAGTCATATCAAAGGAGTAATACTTACCAAATTAATATAATTACAATTTCAATTCCCTGGTTGCTCCACCCTGTTGATTCCCAGGGTTGACAGTTTGAGACATGTGATCACTGACACTGACATGACTGCTGGCTCCATGAGTCCATTTTGATTGGGAGAAAGCACAATTTTATTTTGGAGTGATACAATCCCCCCTGGAGGCTGATCTCAAGGCTCTACTCAGCACCTCGGTATGAGGCTTCGCAAATTTCTTCAAGGATGGAGAGGCAGTATCATGGATAATCTTGTATATTAAGCAAATATCTGAAAACATAATTACGTTATAAAGCAGGAAGCGCTCCGTGTGATATGAGATATATAAAATGAAACAGTGATACCATGTAGCCTCATGGTGGAAAAAATTGTGTTTTAGAGACAGCATCATCTTCAACGAAGTTAGTGAATCTCCCTAAACAGATGCTCTGTGCATCTGCCATACAAGGAACCTTTCCCCCTGAGGGTGACTATCTTATTGCTGGTTCTCTCTTTGGAGCAGTTTCTGAACAAACTACACTAGCCACTCTCTGTAGGGATGAAGGATCATGTCACCCAGTGTAGAGGTGTGGATCATGAACATGTTTTAATAGTTTGTGGTCTATCACACAGCTGAAGAAGATATATCAGGGTAAAGATACATGCACAGGCACGAATGCACACCCACACATTGCTTGTTGCTAGAGAGTTGTTAGGAGATCAGTACATCGCTTGCTTGTTAGCTTCCAAACATGAGATTTGTTCACAATAAGAAAGATCACCAGATAAATCCTTTAATCCTAGCAGAGAGGTTCAGAAGGAATGCATGCACAATACCTTGTGTAGGTTTGTCATATAAGCATGAACAATAATAAAATTGCTTAGCATATGCAAAAAAAAAAAAAAACAAGATGCTGCAAAGGCTAGAGGAGAGCAGAGAGTCTCTTTGCCCAGAGGACAAAAAGGCTCTCCTGATGGAAGTGGATTCACAGAGGGAGATTATCTGCGCCCAAATAGCATGTTAGCTTGACCTTTCAGAACCATTTGTAGCTATAGAGCCTAAAGCTACAGCGGTGAAGTGAGCCTTAGACTGTAATGTTATAAAGCCTTTTAATATCCTTATCACAGAGTTGAGGTCTTTCCCCAGCCCCCCCCCCCCTCCTCCTGTCTCTATTGGCTGCAAGATTTGCCCAAAAGGAACAAGCTGCCAAAACACTGATGTGATTTCTTAAAGATTGATGCTGTCTTGACTTGGCCTTTTACAATCAAACAACCATCTTCTATTGCAAAAATACAGACTACTCCAGTAAACTGATCCAGGGAACTCTAATCTCTTTCTTCACTGCATGTTCATTTTTCAGTGGAAGCCGATGGCCAGGATCAGCCATTGAACATTGCAAGTATAGTTTAACATTCAAATATAAATTTTACAAGCAAGAAAGCTTAAAACTTAATCCAATGCTGAGCTCAGCCTGGAGTTAATCCAGATTTATAATGTATGGGCTGACATACCGGGAAGGCAAATAGCTACTTTTACTGAAGATTTGATCACACTTACAGAGAATTGTCTGTGGAGAGGTTACTTTAGGGTATTTCATCTTTTTTATATATGTGCTTGGTTAGATATTCTGCCATGGTAGAGCCTTTGGTACCTGGATGCCAGAGGTGGACCCGTTATTGTTTACTAAAGCTACACATTCAAGGTCAAGAAATATTTTTCAAGTCACTTGACACACACCAAAAAGCTATGTACAGACAGGAGGTAGTATGCAGCATTTCAATAGGAGAATTCAGCACTTAAGACTCACACAAAAGCTCCTCTTTAAGTTTCAGTTTCAGTTTAGTGGACAGTATTTTTATCATTGTCATTGTTATTGTTATTATTAATATTATTAGTAGTAGTAGTAGTAGTAGCAGTAGTAGTAGTAGCACTAGTATTACTGCTGCAGTAACACAATAACAGAGTTTTAAAGGTGCAATGTAAAGTTTAGTTGTTTATTACAGAATGTTGCATCATATTTTATTAACTGATCATGTGTTTTTACATGTTAAATTGTGTTTTATATGATTGTCTCACACTGGTAGTAAAACAGAATGTATCAAAAATGTGAAATACAAAAAAAACAACATTAGTATTTACTCTTTACACACTTATTGTTCCAGTGAGCAGTGAGCAACTAGGTGAATGAGTCATTAACACCTTCTTAATAGTAATTACAGTCAGTGAGGGCAAAGGTAAAAACGCTTGACGGAGGCCTGTATTTGTCTGAATGTGACATCTGTAAAAGACCAAACAAACCAAACCGCAGTGACTGATGTGATTACGAGTTTGTTTGTAACTGCGTTTGTCAGTTTCAATCCTAATCAGTTTGTAGTACTTAAAGCTGTAGTGCAGGACTCTGTCAGAATTTGGCCAGTAATGTCTCCACAGACACAAGATTTAAAAACAATAAAATATGTCAAACACATACAGATATTTACCTGGTGGTGATATGCTTGATCAGGATTGTGTGAACTAATTTGGTGAGAGGTTAAATAGATAGGATGTTATTTTATGTGTAACAAACCCACACTAGAGTTTTAAATGAAATATTCTCATTTTTCTGAAAAGCCAACCTACTGCTTTCTTTGAGTAATATGTAAATGTTTTCACATAGTCGGCTGATACAGAGACACAGTAAGGAGTGAGTGGTGAGGCTCTGCCGGCTCGGAGGTTCATCCACTTGATATGCAAACTCTGCGACTGCCAGTGTTCTCCTTCCCACCCAGAGATCAATACATGACTGGGAGCAGAAAGCAAACTTTACCCCAGGCAAGTGCATAATCAATAGCCATGTGGGTTCTCACTAATTAAACTGCCACATTAATATATCTCTCACTGAACGCTACCTCTGGACAAGAAGGGCGGAGGGGAGGTTGGAGCAGGGAGATGACAAGATCAGATGGGAAAGGGAAGGGGGAGACAAGAAATTAAAAGAAACTGAGAGAGAGAGAGAGAGAGAGAGAGAGAGAGAGAGAGAAAGGAAAGAGCCAGATACAGACCTCACAAGACCTTATTAACACATAGCATTGTAGTCAAGAGCAAGACCGGGCGGGTCAAGTCACACGCTGCGTGACACACTTACAATTAAATGTGTAATGTGCAAAACAGAGATGCTCAAACTGATCTAAAAGTAACACATTTCCATTAAAACGCCCACAGTAAAAAGTTAAAAAAGACGTTTCTGTTAATTACCACTCCATGTTTAAATTTTCATAATTAGTTATAAGTGTTGTTCTATTACTACTAAGTGTAATCTGCATGGGAGTTTGCTCAACTAGTCTACATAAGCTTTGTGGCCTTGGTCCCACCCATTCTTTTTGACATGTAATTCAGAGTGTATAGGGTACCACCTGATAATGGCCATTTGGTCCCCATATATAGCTTGGTCTGCCTTGCAGTAATACAGTAGTCATTATTGTTCCTGGTGATGGTTGGACTCCACTGAGGACTCTAATTTGGTCTCTCCAGGATTGGATCACTGATTTGCAGATGATGTGGTTCTGTCGGCTCAGTGTGAAGCAGCTGGGACAGGACCATATCTGAGACTATGATTCTCAGCGGGAAAACGTTGAAGTGAACCTTTTAGGTCAGGGATGAGATTGTACCCCAAATGGAGGTGTTCAAGTATCTCGGGGTCTTGTTTATGGGTGAGAGCAGGATAGAGCAAGAGAAACACAGGCTAATTGCAGTAGGAGTGATGCTGGAGAAACTATGTCTCCCACCTGGCCTGAAAATGCCTCAGGATTTCCCTGGAAGAGCTTGAGGGAAGTCTGGGCCTCTGGTTAGGCTGCCACCCCCATGGTCTGAAGTGGATCAGAAAAAGATGAACGGATGGAAGAAAATGTATTCAGATAGGTTCATCAATGTTTCAAAATAGAAACTCCAGTAAGTACAATAGCTGATTTGCAGCGTGAAAGTTGTGAAAGGTGGAATACAAGATGTGCCCACCCACTGGAATATAAGATTCTATATGACAGCAAGCCTGCAAAACATCTGACAAGTTCAGAAAGCAGCAAGCTTGCTAAGAGTGCATTGACCCAAGAGGTGGAGAAGAATGAGGAGTCTAGATCATTGCAGACCACCGCTGAGGTCGACCTGGCCAGTAAGGACCCATGGATAGAAGTAGAGCCCAACATGAGGAGCAAAAGCTGCTTTAAGGAGGTCCTACAAGAGTATGATGCAGAACAAGGTGGGGCCAGCAGCACACTGGGACCGATAGAAACGTTTCTGGCTAGAAAAACAATCCACCGCATGGAGAGTCAATTCGAGTACCTGGGAAGAAATAAAGAACGGTTCCCCTCCCTGGCTGTTACTGCTGCAAAATCTCTCTGCACTCTCTCTGTTAGAAGAGAAAGAGAAACACTTATCTCCTTAAAGAAAAGCCCGCCAATGCACTTGAACCTAAACTCCAAGAACTTGAATCCTAAGGACTGAGTAAACATTACTAGGTGTTGCTACTATGTGACATGTTGGAGTTGGAACTTGTTATGATAAGACACTAACATTTAAAATGACTGTACTTAAAGTAGTCTCATCAGGCTTCACCTAGGATTACAGGGGGAAATATTGTTTTTACGGCAATTCTGATTAATCTGAGATTTCTTGCTTCAGCTAGGTCTTAGTAGCTCAGAGGCAGAGCAGTCAGGAGGATTGATGGTTCAATTCCCGGCTCCTCCGAGTTGTATATTGTTGTGTCCTAGGGCAGGATACTTAACCCTGATTTGCCATCAGTGTGTGAGTGAATGGACGCTTGTAGTGTAAAGTGCTTTGAGTGGTCAAAAAGGCTAGAAAGAGGTATATAAACGCCAATTACCATTTAATGCCATGATCTGAGAGCCACAAGTGTCAGATTTTAAAAGAGTTTATTCACTTAAAGTCACCTATATCAGGTAGGAAATAAAAACGTTTGACTGGCTTCACTCTGCATTGCTGTTTTTTTTTGTTTTACAAAGTTTTTTTAAGCAGTGCCTGACCAAGCCATGATAGCAATTGTTTTACATTCAACAACTTTCGGTCAAACAGACATGCATGCATAAATTGTTATCATAAACACCTTTTAGGATACTGCTGGGCTGTAAAATGTAGCTACCATGATGCAGCAGGGTGAGTAAGGATAAAAGCATCAGCCAACACGCAGTCCTTCACTACCAGACGCAGCGTTCAGTGGTCAGTTGCATCAAGATGTCGCACCGGATTATAGTGCCTCATCCCCAAGTTCAATCCATTTCATATTGAGAGAGCAACGGCCAATGGGAGAAGTCCAACACAGGGCAACCGGCCAATAGCAGCATTTGTTCACTCACTCACTCACGAGCAGACAGAAGAGACTGTAGGGCTGTCCCTGTGGTCCAGCCAAAAAACAGAGAGAGTGAAGACAAAGATTAGAGACTTGCTATCGAGACGAGTATAAGCGCCACTTGGAAGAACAATCAGAGAGAAGTGTGGAGTAGGGCAGACAGAAAAAAAGGGGGAGAGAAAAGGGGAGGAGAGCGTCAGTGGGGTTGGTGGATGGGTGTAGAGCAGGTGGAGCGGCGCAGGAACATTAATATGTAATTTATTGATGAGAGAGAGAATATGCGGACGGAGCAGAGTAGAGGCGAAGGCGAGGAAGTCCCTGACGTTAGCAGTATGCGCCTTTTCCATTTACACACTTCATACATACTAATACACTCACACACGCACACACACACACACACACATGCACACCATCTTTCTCTTCCTCCTCTTTCCTCCATACAATACTGACTGGAGTGCAGTTTTTAGGCCGTGCAGTTTAAATATCTTATTTTTTTGTTTTACACAAATAGAAATGTAAAAAACAACAATTTGCATATATTTGCGGGTTTTACGTGTTGGAACTCAGTGTGAGCAGGGAGATGACGTGACAAAGCTCTGAGAACCTCAGTGACTAATACATTGTGTTTCCAGTGGCTCCTACACAATAAAAGAAATAATTATTTGATATTTGCATGTTTTTCCACACCGTCCAAAGACTAATTTGCCTGTTGGTACGAGTGTGTGAGTAAACGGTGTGTGTGCCCCATGGTAGATTGGCGATCTGCCTGGGGTGTATTACTGCCTGTCGGCTGAGGTACGCTGGGATTGGCTGCAGCAGGTGCCTGTGATCCTAGTGGGGAATAAGCGGGTATAGAAAACGGCAATAGCAGTAATTAAATGAAACTGCGAAAAATGGAGAGTAATCAATAATCAGGCAGGCTAGATACAAGATAAAAAATATACAGCCAAGTACATAAACAAGTACATAAACACACACACATATATATATACATATATATATATATATATATATATATATATATAGAGAGAGAGAGAGAGAGAGAGAGAGAGACTGGTGTAAATGCAGCAGTAATTAAAAAAAGTCACTAACATGACTGCAGCTCTTCTGCAGTGACTGTAAAACATGTTTAATTACAGTTTGAATTTGCATCTTTCAGTGCCAGACTGTACTGTCATCCAAAGTGCCGCTAAAGCACAGAAACTGTAAAAATGATTATGTTTGATTAAACACAGACGACAAAAAAAGGCAAAGAAAAGGATGAAAGGGGAGGAAGAAGGCGGCGGGCGGGAGGGGAGGAGGCCGCTAATTGATTAGCTACAGAGAGAAAGTCAGAAGCTTCATTTGCCAAAGTGCTGCTGGGGGTGTAACCCCCATTACCCCCCCCCCCCCCCCCCTCCTCCCTTCTCTTCCACAAAGGAACAGAGGCAACACAGAGGCAATTGATACACCCTGTTAGACCTTATCAGGGCCACTGTGATCAGCCGCACCTCCAGGCCCATTCTCTGCACGTTAACACCAGAAACAACTAGTGTGTGATTAACATCAGCTCTGGAATAGATAGGTGAAGTGTGTGTGTGTGTGTGTGCGCGAGAGAGAGAGACAGAAGCTGCATCATCATCCCCGCCCACATATGCTCCTCTCAATAGCAATATTAATGTTAACACCTTATGTAATGTTGGCTTTGAGCTTCATTTCCCTCCCAAATAAATGAAGGCGCATGCAGTACTTTTATTTTTATGAGCTCTAAATGGCTTCCCTCTAGAACAGGACGATGCAGCCACGCTGTGGGGGCGTCACTACGTAGTGTACCATGAAACAGGGGTTATTCTGAGCCTCTTTACAGATTGGGTGGATCAGATAGATCTTTGATATCAAATTAGCAAAGTGTTATTGTCACCAACCTTAGGTGTAATCTTAACCTACAATGTTAATTCTCAACTCCTAACATATGTTAACGCTTTAACCCTAGTCCATCAACATATGTTTAGGAGGAACAAAGGAAATCCACCGATGCTATTCTGGTGCATTCAGACCAATTACATGAGCATTTGCGTCAAAATACTTCACAAATTTGCTCCAGTCATATATTGTTCCTAAGATTCAATTTGAGGATAAGAGTTGCGTTAGTGGGGCTGGATTTGGGATTGTCCTGCTGCTGGCTGACGGACAGCTACTGATGGACAGGGAGGAAAAAGAAAAATTAAAATGTTGCCGTCTTGTCGTCTTGCAGCATGAGTTTTGACATCGGCATACTTCTGATCAGTTTTTTTGCAACAAAATCACATGAAAATGTAAGTGTATTTTGGGTTCATACTGCTGTAGTTGGGCGGCACGGTGGAGCAGTGGGTAGTGCTGTTGCCTCACAGCAAGAAGGTCGCAGGTTCAAGACCTCCTTGGTCCCGGGTCTGGGACCTTTCTGTGTGGAGTTTGCATGTTCTCCCCGTGTCTGCGTGGGTTTTCACCGGGTACTCCGGCTTCCTCCCACAGTCCAAAAACATGCTCAGGTTAATTGGCAACTCTAAATTGCCCGTAGGTGTGAGTGTGTGAGTAAATGGTGTGTGTGCCCCACGATTGGCTGGCGACCATCTGGGGTGTATCCCTGCCTCTCGCCGTAACGCGCTGGGATAGGCTCCAGCAGACCCCTGCGACCCTAACGAGGAATAAGCAGGTATAGAAAATGACTGACTGACTGACTGCTGTAGTTTGTAGGGTGTGCAAGTAACACGAGGCAAACATTTAATTTGCATTTGTTCTGAACACACCGTGTTAGGTAAAGTAATATAAATCTCCTTTTACAGTTATATTATCATGATTATAACTAATGGTAATTACTAATGAATCAGTAATTATTTGTAACTAACTAGTAATTAGTTTGGCGCTAATTACTATGTTGGCTTTCAGATTATTACTTGATATTAATGTCATATATTAACTCTGAACATACATTTGTCTGAGCTTCAATCTACTTTGTTTGTTTAAAACACCCACAGTGTGCAGGCGCCTGTTTTTTTGTTTTTTTTTAGTTGTTCCTTGTTAACAGTAAGAGCTGTCTACATGTCTGTTACGGGGATATGCTGTTAAAATGGAAAAATAAAACGAGCGCTGGGCGAGACTGCGACATAAACTGCGGCAGGAAGGCGGTCTAAGCCAATAGATGCAAGTTGATGGACAGTCAGCATAAAACTCTGATTGAACTGCATAAACATGTCCGACTTTGAGAGGTGGGTCAACAGCTCGAATACAGCCTGGCGTAAAACTGTAGGAGTAAAAAAAAAAAAAAAAAAAAGGGAAATGTAGGAGATTTATGGGGGAAATTACGAAATGGGAGCATGGTTGCAGAGGAGGTTTATATACCGGGGGGAGGGGTTGGCAGGCCTGCTACAATAAGTGTTCAATAGAAGGAAACAACACAATTTGTCATCATTAGAGCCTTGCTGGTGGCGGAGCGAAACTGTACAATGCATATGGAACAGGTCAGGGAATCACTCGTCTGAAAAGGTTGGGACCTTACAAATGACCACGCTGGCATGGAGAAGCAACTTCACTAAACACACGGGATGTTTTGTAGAGTCCTATTCAAGCGGCGGCTGCAGGTACAAACTCACAGAGACGCACATTCAGCTTTCAGACAGCTGGATTCTTTTACCGAACTCAGCCGCGAGGGAGATAAAAATATGCTGACAGCTGTTTTTTTTCAATGACAATGAGAAGTTAGTTCTTTTTTTTTTTCTGCTCATGGTGGACTGGCTTGTATCTGGTCCTTAAAAAAGTCTGTCAGTATGTCTAATACATACACACACACACACACACACACACACACACACACACACACACACAAGAAAAAAACTCATATTCATCTCTGGAGGTTGTTACTGCTCTTTTTACTCTTATTAATTCCCTCAGGGACGACTACAGAGACTGTCCTCCCAGCATCTGCCCAGCATTTCAGCAAAAGGCCAAATACAATGACTTCATGTTAAAGGGAAAACACTTCAAGCATGGAAAGTGACATATATATAAATATATTTCTATCAGTTTTTTTGTTTTAGTTATTTTATTTTGATCGAGATTAAGTATTCAATGAATACTAATTTCATTTAGGAATAGACTGAGATGATACGGTGGATGCGATGTAAACAGATGTTGTGAATAAATAATGTACATAAAGCACGAAGAGCTGAAAACAACAGGATGAGGAGAATGTAACGTTCCACGAATCAATACACGAAACTAACAGAAATGTCTTTTTTCCAACAGGTTTCTAACTGTTTGAGCTTTGGCTGATTCTCTTTGAATGACATTGTCTTATTATCTGCAATGATATAATGGCACTGATTAGAGAATTGGCACCGCATGCCATTTGTCAGATAATATTCACTCAACAGGAGTGGATGGAAACATATTAAAAAAAAACAAAAAAAAAGCTGTGAAGCAGTAGCAGCTGCTGGTTTGAGGCTGATTTCTTTTAAGCCTCCGGATCAACTGGTCTCAGAACAACAGAATGAAACTTGATCCAGTCATGGTGATTTTTTTTTTTTTTTCTTCAGTCAAAGTGCGCAGCATCCAAAACTGGAATGCAGCACAACACAACACAACGAGTGAAGATGAAGAGGAACGGGTGAAACTAATCAGGACAGGGCAGACGATCAAGCAACGCACGAGGGGGAGGGAAGCGAAGCAAAACAATAATTAACAAAACAGCAACAGTGATGAAATCGTAACCTCGGAAGCGGGACGGGACGTGTCAAGCAGCCCTTCTGCTGATTCCCTCTCGTCATTCTGCTTCTTTTTTTTTAAGCTCCTCGTCAAGCTTCTGTTATTCTTTAAAAGTTCCTCTGTTGCAGAAAGCGAGACACTCGTCGGCTCCTCTCTCACAAGTCTTATCTGACTGATTGGATTGTAGTTGAAGTAGTTGATGTGGTTGAAAGTGAAACGAGGGTAAACCTTTATAATTTGATGTTTTCGTTACACGGCATCAGCATGTCAAAACTCAGCTCTACTTGACTTGCTTTACTAGATATTACCCCTGATTGCCTAAATACCAACAGTGCTGCTAAATTCTACCCTATTCTGTAAGCCACTTTACTCAGAAAGTATCAAGGACCAGTTTAGGATAATGTATGTATGTAAAGGCTGTGGTTTTGACCTTTGATCCATTTGTAATTAATATTTATAACTACTGTATGATTATTTCCTACCTATGCAAACACAACTGTGTAGGTGGTTGGTTGGTCAAGTGTTAAAAGAGAGAAACAGAGGGGGGGAGGCTGAGAGCGCTCATGTTCTAAATCATTGAGAAATGACATAAAACACTCACAAGACACTTTGCTTGATTTCACTTACGTCATGTGGCTGCAGTGTGATGCAGCAGTAAATACAAAGAACAGACAGACTCTTTTTCTGTGTTTTTTTTTCTCCTTAATGCTTAAACCTGTGTTTCAATTTTTAGCTGATGAGCTAGTGAATGACTTCGTTCCTATCCATAGCAAAAAAAAAAAAAAAGGCAGGTGTCAGGTGCCAGATTTGGGCTATGAGTGAAAAATATAACCCTTTGTCTGCAGGAAAATTCCTCCTTCCACATTGGCACTACGCTCTCCATGCCTGGAAATAAAAACAAGAACAAAACAAACAACTACATTGATTTCATGCAGTTTATTAGCTGCTGTGTTTGTGAAGCCGTGAGCCGGGAGGGAAAAGAGCCAACACAACCCTCCGAACCGGGAAAAACGCTGCAGCTTTACCCAAAAATGCAAAGTGAAGGTGGCTAAGGAAAAGAGAGCCAGCGTCTCTGTGTGCTCACACACCCCGCTGATCAATACATGACTTCAGCATTTTTATAAATGACAAAATCGATGCTTTTTAATATTTTGCTATTCTAATGTATTCCGCTGGACAGCGCCCAGGGCAAAGGGAGCAGAAATATGTAGATGACGCCAGCATCTGGGGCACAGCACTTTCACACAGCACACGAAGCGGAGTCTCTGGAAGGTCTGCTGCTGGACAGAGATCGTCCACCAGCAGAAATCAATACTAAAACTGCAGCGCTTTTTTTTTTTTTTTTTTTATTGTTGGAAATAAAACTCATCACCCTTTTATACAGACAGGGCACATAAAGTAGGTCTAGTATGAAGAGAAGTTTAGGAACTGCCTTGGTAATGGTTTTGAGTCCAATAGAAAACCATTATAACTGAAAAAGGAGACACACACGTCGTAACTGTAGTTTCTCTCATGCTGCTTCCACAACCACCTTAATTCACTTATTTTAAAGATCCTGCACACACCGCTGCACTGGATGTCATGTTCCTTCATTATGATGGTCACATCAAGCTGTAAAAAGACGGAACCTTTCAGTCAAAAAATAAATAAATAAATAAATAAATAAAAAGGTGTTTTCCAAAAAGGGTTAGAGATTTGAATCCCTTGGAATTCCAAACCGACCAATTTCCATCCAAATTACACTTGAAGCGAAGCAGAAAATAGAGTAAAAGGTGCAGAGGTCAGGATGTGGACAATCTGATACTACCGGCTATGCAGTAACCATTGCCATTCACTTGTTTTAACCATAGTTACCATGGAAAGAGGATATTAGTTATAGAACAGAAGAAAATGTCTCATATCTTTGTTCTTGTCTATCACTCACATGCAGCTTGGCTGAACGATTCGAGTGAAATATCTGCACAACTGGGTGTATATGGAATGGTACATTATGTGATTGGATCACTTTCACTGTGTCCAACGCTTTTATGACCAATGACAGAGGCTGCGCTGAAACCGCGCCCACCTGCAAACAGAAGATTCTACCGACACATGGCACACAGGCTTTCAAGCAGAGGAATCAAGGAGAACATTTTTTTTTGTTTGCAGTTCTATTCATTCATCTGCATTTATACATCTGTGTTTATTCTCCCGTGATTTTGCCTCCCAAACGCAGCTGAAGCTCAGCTGCTGAAACGCTCCTGTTGGAAAATGACATGGGGGTGGAGTGGACAGAGCATAGAGCAAAGTCACGTCGCTGCTGGACGATGGCTGATTCATGTCTGGTGAAAAAATGGGGCTCTCCTTTGTGTTTAGTGCTAATTAACGACTATTAGTGTGCTAACACACTCAATTAAGACTAGGGTTAACATTACCTGTGTACTAGTGGTACACGGTTAGGTGTAACTTCCCTTACTCATTCTCTATCGTTCCATTTTAGCACGAAACAGAGAACAGAGCCAGCTTTTAATGCCACATCGTAAGACGGCCTGCCCCGTATTCTGTAGCGCCAACAGACGTGTCGGGGAAACTAAAAAGGTCCGAATTTGTCTGCTGGCAAAGTTTTCTCCCGCAGCCATGGAGGAAATGAGAGTTTCTTTAATCATGTATCCTCTTAATAATCTCCTGGTCTCAGGCCGACAACTTGAGCATCCATAACCAGCACACTTCAAGGGGAATAGGCTTATGGAGGGAGAAACGGATAAGGGAAGAGGGAGAGAAAAAGAGAGAGTGATGGGAGTGAAGAACAAAAAGGGAAAAAAAATAGAGAGAGAGAGAGAGAGAGAGAGACAGTGAGGAAGGGGGCTATTTAAAAAAAAAAAAAGATTTCCCTGCAGTATAATTTGCTGATACAGACGATACAGAGAGACTCTCTCTCTCTCTCTCTCTCTCTCTCTCTCTCTCTCTCTCTCTCTCACACACACACACACACACACAGATACTCAGAGAGAGAAATCCCCAATGGGCAGACAGAGTAAAAATAAGGGAGAAAAACTAATTAACTGATGAAGTCCCGTTGTGGGCTGCGTACACACACACGCACACACACACACACACACACACACACACATGCACACACATACAGACACACACACACACACTTAACTGGAAACCTCCTGCCCCCTGCTGGTCACATTGAGTCTCTGGCACATACACACTCAGCGGGAAAGCAGATGAAAAAGAGTTAGAGAACACATTAGAATTATGACATGGCAGTAAACACACACTTGGGTAAAAGTGTGTGTGGGTACTTAAAGTGTGATACTAGGCACTTTTACCATGTATTAAAGCACAATCATACTTAAATCTGGAGCAGTCACTACCAGGCCCGCTACAAATACACACATATGTCTACATACACATGGCGATTATAAATTAAATAAAAAATAAAATATCATCCCAAAAACAGCAAGGATAATCCTAATTGTAAAAGCTGTAATACGCAAACTGTGACTGACATGAAAAGTGCGAGCCCACCGCTCACTGGAGGTATTTTATAAGAACGCGTCCTCCTTTTCGTGCAGAATGGATCCGGGTGTGTTGGAGGACAGGGCGGCGGCGAGGTGGGTTTGTTTAGGGTATCTGTGGGCTGCAATTACAGTATCTGAAGTTCAGCAATATCCACGGGCAGCGTTCATAATCAAGTAGAGCGAATCAGAGGGTTTTTTTTTTTTCTCCCACACTGGCCCCTGAAGGCTCGCCAGTAATATGGGTCATTTTAACAAAAGGTTCTCCATTTGAAGTTTTTTTTTTTTTTTTTCCCTCTACACGCTTAATGCCGTGCCAGATTAACTGGCTGAGAGGCTTTTCTTCTCCACACATCCTTTTGTTTCTATTTATGCTAGCCGGGTAACAGGCACTTAAAGTAGCGGCTCACTGCTATTTTCTGCCCACCAGCAACTCTAGAAGAAGTTGTTCACTTCTGCTTTATTAGAGCCGCATCTTAGCACCACTAAAAGTCTAAAGCCATGCCAGCACACTCAAGAGGCCTCAGTGTTCATTACAGCCCTCGTTCCCTTTATTTACAGGCTTATGACAGCAGAGTGTGACTCTACTATTTTTGGTTTTATTGTGTGCTCTGGGTTACAACCAAAGGGCAGATCAATTAATTAATTCTAAATATATAATATGTCATTGAAAGTATCTTTAATATAACAGAAGCTGTTGTTTATACCCCTGCTGTTACAAACAGGTCTGCACAGGATTTGTAAAATAGGTTAACATATATAGTGATGACAGTGGCTCTATTTTGCTATTTTTTCCAATGGTTATTTATACAAACCCAAAGGCAGCTAATTAGACCTATAGCAGGAATGCAGTCTGCCTTCTCATACACTCACTCTGAAAAATCTTTAAAAATGCATAAAAAATACACAAGCTCTGAGAGTCTAGTATTGAGATCTAGACTAGGCTGTGACACCCCTTATTCCCACCCCCTGCTGACTTTTAAGGTCTCCAAGCATGATGTCCATGTGCTGCAGCACCCGCCCCCTTACCCAAGTATGACATGAGAGCTGTGCCCTCGATTACCAGCAGCGTATTGCCCTGATAAAAGTTGGACACAGCATATGAGTGAATCAATTTAGAATGCATACAAGCAAAATGAATACAAATTCAGCACAGTACTGTTTATAATGCGGAAAAAAAACTTATTGTGTTCATTTAAGCTTAATAACTACAGCTGGTACATGTGGATGACAAGGTGGCTAAGCTAACTACTTATTCTTATTTTTCCTGTGCAGCTAATCAAACCTTGTCTGAATCAGTCAAACAGACAGTCAAATAACATTTTAATCTGTGAAAGTCTTTCATTGCACATCATTTCTGCTGTGGAAAAAAAAAAAAAAACAAACACATAGAGCCCTTCATCGGTGAGATTGAGCTGTGGCTCCATCTAGTGTTCATTATCTGTCAGTGCATGTGTGATGTATATTCAGCACCCTGGAGAGCTCCCTGTGATCCACGGCTGCGAAGCCTTAACACAATGGTTATAGTCTCTCTCTCTCTCTCTCTCTCTCTCTCTCTCTCTCTCTCTCTCTCTCTCTCTCAGACAGAAGCACTTTTTAGTTTTTGAGAATGAGCTGAATATGAAAAATAACCTATAGTCTACCAAAGTCTACTCAGACTTATTTCCACAAGTCATGTGTTGCAGTGCTGTTACATAGCATTGCAAGTGATGTTACAGTGATGTAACAGAGTAATGTATAGTGATGTAGTGATGTTAAGTAATGTTGCAGAGGTTACAGAGTGATGTTACAAAGAAATGCTATAACAATGTTGCAGATTAATGCTACAGAGTAACGTTGAAGAACTGTGTTACGCTGATTTTACAGAAATGTGAGTAAAGTTCAAGAATAATGCTGCAGTCATGTGGCAGAGCCATGCTAGAGAGCAATACAGTTAGAGAATTCTGTTACAGAGGGCTGTTACAGGGATATTCCCTAATAATATTAGTAGTAGAAGTTGTGCTATTATTATTACTTACACACTGCATTCTTTACTTTGGGCCATTTTATGCTCTTTAGATAACATTTTGATACAGTTTATGTGCACCCTTCTTTAGTTCTTTTGTGTGAACAGATACTGTTTGTTTCTTTTTTCCTCAAGGTTTTTATTTTTTGGGCCGCAAACAGTATCTGAAAATTTCTATGAGCAGAGGCAGACGAGGTGCATGCAGCTGACATTGTTTTTACTTTTCCAAAATACACCTGACAACCTCACCCTCCACTTCACGCAGTGATTGGTTGGGTGTCTGGAGGTGTGAACATCTGTTACTTACCATGTGAATGACCACGCACAACTTCTACTGACAGTACAAGAGATGCACCCTCAACCCAGGAGGTGCAACTCCACACTTAACTCAAGAATTTTCAATTTTTTACAAATTATTTGATGTGTATGTTGACTTCCTGTGTCAGAGCCTGAAGAAAAAAGCCACATTTCATATAAAAGTGACGCAACTGTACAGTTAATAAGTCAGCTCACAAAAATAACCTGCATATCTCTTTGATTGTCATTGAACGTGTTTCTATGCCAACTGGAAGTGATAATATTGTTATAGACACACTCATTACTTAACCCGTCAGGGCAAATCTATGCTAAATATAAACCATGACTACATGATCACAACATCTGACTGCATCATGTAATTTAGACACCAAAGAGACTAATGTTTCGTCTAAGTTGCTGATTGAAAAGAGGATCAGCAAACCCAAATCAGTGCAGGAATGATTTTCCATTCATAAGCTTTTCAGTCAGAAACCATCTTCAAAGCTCAAAGCTGAAACCGAGTGATGTGCGGTGCATTTTCTTCAGTTACTGATAAAAGCAAAGATAAGAGATAAGAAAGGAAGCAACATTGCTGTACTTACCAAGTTGCTGTCCTTCTTCCTGCAGCTGCTCCTCTCTGTACTGTAGAACACACACTGACACACACACACACACACACACACAAGACAGGGAAATTTAGCTTAACACAATCAATGTGTAACAAGCTATACCAGCAATTCATTGTGACAAAACGCAATCT
This sequence comes from Eupleurogrammus muticus, assembly GCA_036785175.1. Classification (NCBI taxonomy): domain Eukaryota; kingdom Metazoa; phylum Chordata; class Actinopteri; order Scombriformes; family Trichiuridae; genus Eupleurogrammus; species Eupleurogrammus muticus. The sequence continues at coordinate 17,978,418 of JAYKQN010000011.1, read as the reverse complement.
AAATTCATAAGTTGGAGAACACACAAACAGAAATTGGATGGGACTAGATAAACACAGGTGTGAGAGGCTGTTATCCATGCTCTGTTTAGCAAATGCTGCCGAGACCATATTTTCGCATTTTAACAGAAAACTATGCTTCATTTTCTTGTGTTCAGTTATGACGACGCTGTGTTTTAGCACATTTATATATAGCACATATAGCACATTCAAAGAGCATCCGAAGTTGCGCCAAAGTGCTTTACAGTATTAAAAAAATGTATAAAGTGAAGCTGAATCTAAAAACTATAAATCTATCAGATATTGAAATGATTATTCTTTAGTTGTTTTGGTTTATAAAATGGCGTAAAATGTCAATTGCTGTTTCCCATAGCTAAAGCTGCAACCTAAAATGTTTTTTGTTTTTTTTTTGTGTCCAGACGAACAGTCTACAATAAAAAGATCATCAGTTTAATATTATAGAAGACTAAGGAATCCAGAAAATAATCAGATTTTAGGAAACTTGACCCTGAGATTGTGGACATTCTTCTGAAAAAAGACTCAAATCTATTAACTGATAAGCAGTAATAAAAATGTAATAGTTGGCAACAACTTGATTATTGTCTACTCATTGCAGCAGTTGTATAAAATACAAAATCCACTGTAATGTATAAAGTGCACAAGTGCAAAAACAAATGAATACAAATACAAGTGCATATCATTATGGTTAATTTAAATGAAATGCCTTTAATGAGATAAATGCAATAAATTTCACCATCAAAAAGACTGTGAAAGGTATTCTTAAGTCGAAAAAATTAATACGTGTCACCACCGAGACTTTCCTAATATACACATTTTATATACACATATTACTCATCTACAGACAGACACAGTAGAGCAGGGTATCTGCTATTGGAAGATCAGCAGTTCAATTCCCGGCTCCTCCAGTCTTGCATAGCAGAATGTCCTTGGGCGAGATACTTGACCCCAAATTGCCAAATTACCAAATTGCTCAATTTCAGGGCTCACTTCAAACCGGGCCCCGAAGTCAATGTGTGTGAATGATTAGGTAATTAGATGAGCAACTCGGAGCCCTGCACGGCAGCCCGTGCCTCCGTATGAATAAGTGTGCGACTCTTAACGTGCGGCGTAAAGTGCTTTGAGTGGTCGGAAATACTAGAAAGACGATATACAAATGCGGGTCCATTTACCATGTACACTCGAACCCGCACGATGTGGAATTCATTTAGTCGACTATATCATTTTTCACATGGATCCTCTCATTCTCAAAGTACAATGCAACATAATAACAACTGAGTCACAGTCCACTCAAGTCCCAAAAACTATATCTGTTAAAGATGTTCGCTTCCCTCTAAATTTGCAGACATGCCCAGTGTGCATCAGTGTTGTCTTTTTTTTATCTGCATTTGCTTGCATTGACCTCATATTTGAAGCTCCATTAAATCATTCCAGTCGTTTCAGTCTCTTAGCGTTGCAGTTTGTAGAATACAGCCAATCCGCCAGGAAGAGATAACGGTGGTTTGCAGCACCTCGCCACCATCGCCTCGAAGACAACCCAGCTGTCCGTTTCGCTGATTAAAGGCCGCGCGCAGCGATTGAAATTGTCACATTCGCTCCTTTCTTTCCATGAGGCGCGCCGCGGCTCCGTTATTCAGCTAAACAATGACAGCGAGGTAATACGGCCCGGGAGAAGCCAAGAAAAGTGATTCAGTCAAAGGCGTCGCTCCGATACTCATCTCGTTGTCAGCTCTGTTCCCTCACGCGCCTGCTCAGTCACCAGCGCTTTCTGACAGATAAGGCGTCAGCCTTGATTGGGCCGATCTGTGCAATCAACAACATTTATCAAACTTTAGGCCCTTTAATTCAGTCATTTATCACACTGGTCGCGCGGCGTGATTATAATTAAAAACTCTCATCAGTCAGACTGCCTCTAAATTAGTACTCTAATTGAACAAGTAGCAGCACTACACAGACTGATGACTTCTCCTGTTCTCCTCCTTTCACCAGTGAATATCTGGGACCTGAAATCTGCTATGGTGATGTAACCACTAGTATCTTTTGGATTTTATTCCAGTGTTTTCTTTTTCCCCAAATAGTTCAACCCATTTACATAAATATGTTTGGTCTGATTTTGCAAACTCGACACGCAAATCTGAATAGTTGATCACATTGTCAAAACTCCACCAATGTCCTACAGAATGTTTCCCTCACAACAACACACAAATGTTATAGGTTTATGTCTTACAGAGCATCAATGTAATGCTTGTGTGATCATTCAAAATACTACCATCAATGTTATATGTTCATATGTATGTTGAAATTGTTCCCTCTTTCTCCTTTTTACATTTTTTGACCTGCAGTAGCTTTCAATTTACAAATAAATATAGATAAATATAGAATAAAGGCTATTGCCATGCTGTAATATTATTGATATATTTATATACATCTTACATTACCATAATCATTGTGTCAAATATGATGTGCATTTGTGCACCTTTCAATGAACTCAATGTGTATGAAGCAGGTTGTAAGTCAGACTGTAAATTTAAAGTTGATATTGTAACTGTTATAGTCGTTTCCTATTGTGGCAAAACTCAGATGTAAAAGTAAAATTAGAAACGGAACAATAAGAAAATGCCTTTGTGGGAATCTAATAATATAATTGATGCATGAATGCATTTATTACTTCAATACAGTAATATGGTAGTCCTATTCAGTTGAATGAAGTTTCTCTTCCTCTGTTGTACATTATGCTCCATTATCAGCAGAGGTCACCTGAGGTCAATTCCATAATTGTACATTTAAATATATATGTTACATATATATTATAACACGCTTAAAAAAGAATACAAATCACAATTAAAATGTTTACATGTTTTTCAACCTCTGTCCTCAACCCACCTTTTCATTTCTACCTGATCAAAGGAGAAAGGAAAAAAAAGTATTTCTGCCAAATATCGTCTTGACTCACATTAACACACTAAAACCATATGTGCCAGTTGCAATGTTCTACTTCTAGTTTCGGTGTGTTCCAGTACTCCTGGAAGCAAGGGAACAATTTGGGAAGGAAACCTAACCACTGGCTAGAAAACAGCACACAGCCATGTCCTTAAAGAGCAATAAACACAGCAAGAGAAACAGAAACGGGAAAGATACACACAGACGCAATGAGGGAATTTGTGAATTAGAAAATGAGACTCTGAGGAGGTCAGGACATGGATAGAGGAGACAGAAACTGATACTGGATAGAGTTCTTGCTGTCCCGTCCTGTGTGAAATCCAACAAACAGGACATTTGCTAATATCCTCAAAGGGATCATATCAATTGACAGACACTTCGTATCTGCCAGCGTCTAAAGACAAACAGTTCGGCTGCTACTGGGAGAAAGCTGCATTAAACACCATGCCATTAACCACATTAACAACAAAAAAACAGCAGTTAATTGTGTTGAAATGCTTTGTTCTAAAATAATTAATGATGTCGATCAATCCAAAAAATAAGTCATTATTCACACAGTATGCTGTGATAAATTGTGAATATTTACAACAAAGTGGTATTAATGGAAAGCCTTTCTTCTTCTTGTTCTTCTTCTTAATACTGACGCTTGTAATAATTGAAATTTTAATGAGTGAAATCAAAGTGAAATCATGGAATTAATCTAGAAAGTAGATAAAGGAAATAAATATAAATTCAAACACGGTACCATTTAATTGTTGTTTTCTTTAAATTCATATGCTCTGTAGTAACAGAAATGTTAACAAAACCTTTAAAGACTTTAAAGTGAAGCTGGATTTCAAGACCATGTGTGTTAATATGAATGATAATTAACAAATAATGTGTTCTATGTTGAATTTTAATAAGGTAACAAGAGTCTTTCAAATATCAGATTTATAAACTTTGCACTCATATTATAACAATTGTTCAGTTTATCATAAAAGCATGACATTTCTAACATGGTTATAACATAAGGTTTATTTTCGAAGTGAAGGGAAGTCTGAATCGGCCTATGAGGACTGTTAAAAGGTCACATTTCAAGATGGCCACCAGGCCCCATGTAAGATTTCATTTCCAACTAAATTGGGGTGCTCATTCATTTGATGATAGGTTTGAGAGATAGAATTGACATTTCAGGTCATGGTCAAGGTAAAGATTAACTAAAAAAAAAAAAGAAAAATACCAATCAGTTGAAGTCTATAAATGAAAACTGGTGTCACTGTGGCAAATCTATTATTTAGCTTGTTTGTGTGTGTGTGTGTGTGTGTGTGTGTGTGTGTGTGTGTGTGTGTGTGTGTGTGTGTGTGTGTGTGTGTGTGTGTGTTTGTCAGATGTGGTGCAGTTATGTCCATGCTTCTGCTATCTGGATATAGATGCATTATCTGCAAAGTTCTATGTTTAATTAAACTTAACAAGTAAACATATCCTGCATATTGTCCCATTCTTTTGGTCCTGTCTATGCAATGTTATTAACTAATTATTTGTTATAAATAAACACATTCTTACACACAGGAGGCACACACACATGTTTAATTTAACCACACTAATGTTGTATGTCAACTTTATTATTTTAATTGCTAATGTATATATGCAGGTATCATTCATATTATGTAAAAAATGTTTCTATTATTCCTAATGGCTTAAATAACAACATTTTTTGTTTGTTTGTTTGTTTTTTAAAAAATTGAGATAAAGTAATTGTTGCCATATGGCTGCACCCTGCAGCAGAGGATTTAATGTGAACATGGTGTAACTTGGTGTCCTGTATTGTGTACATGACCACCTTTGATTAATAAATAAAGCTTTGGCCTTATTTGATTAATATGCAGCAGTTAAAATCTCATTGTAGAAACAACTGAGATACTGAAGAGTAGTGTTTGTAGCAATAATGGTCCTTAGTGATCACAATTGGACAGCTCCAAATACCGGTGTAAATGCACCCAAGATGCTTTTAGTAGTGCAAACAGAAATGCTAAACCTGTTTATTTGCAAATAGACAGGGGAAGTGAGAGCCAATCACTAGTGATCGGATCTTTCAGTGAGTTAGTTCCAGGTGTTAAAAGCATGCAGAAAATGATCTGATGTACTTCCTGTCTGTCTGCTGGTTGCGTGTATGTGTGTGTCCTTCACACAACTCTGTTTGTGAACACGTGTGAGTACATGCAGTTTATGATTGCCGCCCGCAGCTATTTTTCTAAAACACAATGGCGCAGGAGCAGTAATTATTTTTGGCCTTGAATGGCTAATATACTTTTAATTGCTTGCCATTTCCAGAGAAACGTTTTTTATCTGCCGTGATGGGCAGAGAAGCGTTCACCGATTGGTCAAGGTGAAAAAGCGAAGGAGAGTTCGCTTTGAAATGTTTCACTGAACTGCGCAAAATAGGAATAACCGACTTTGATGAGCTCTTCTATTAATGTAAAGCCATCATCATAATGTTAAATAGCATTATTTTCTTTCTGGTTAAAGCTTCTAATATAAAAATCCTCCAACTAGCTAGTCTTCACAATTTTGTGTTTAACACATATATATATATAGGAATACATTTTTACCTGAAATATGACTTTCCTATTGATAGCATAATGCAGTCTGGCAATGTGTTTTTCTTTTTAAATACAAATGTCACAGGTAATTTTCCAATATCGAAAGAAAATCATGAGAGATGGAATTACAGCCAAGGATACTTGCAGTAGCCTGTCTTTAAAAGAACAAAACACAAAATACTTTACTTTGTTTTTCCTTCAGGTACTTAGTTGTTATTCTATGTTTATGGTATTTGATGATTTAAACTTATATTTACTTACTGCTCCAGATGACATGACGTCCAATTTGAGGTTTTGACTTTTTTGTGTTCAGTCACAAGTCATTAAAAACAATGACTCGAGTCCCAGTCACTGGTGAAGTCATGAATATCCTAAATGTGCAATCTGCACAAAAATAGCTTAGCATATTTAAACATTTTTAAGGAAAATTCAAACATGCATAGTAAAAGGAAAGTTTCACTGTAGTAAGTGAGATAAAAACCAAAAAAAAAAAAAAACACACCTAGGGAAAATGAAATAAAATGAAACTTGTAATAATTGCAACAATGCCATGTAATGTTCATATTAAACTTATATTTAAACATTATACAAAAACTAAAAATGAATCAAGCTCCTACATTATCTCTAACATCAAAGCTTTCATGAGTTTCATTTTATATCTACGTAAAGTCAAAGATTCGGCTAACAGGTGTGAATTTAAATTCAATAATTGGACTCAACTGAATCTTAATGAACACTGTCCGCCTGATGTATGATAGATTGGTAGCTACAAGTAATTGATTTGTCTAGTTAACTTGAAAATTGCAAATAAAGAATGTTATTCTTCGTAAATTAAATTGATTTTCCCATGACACCAGCGCCGTGCTCAGATTATTTTGTCAAAGGCCCATTTCCAGCTTGCATCCGGCTATAGATATGCCTCCAGATTACCTGCCATGCTGTTTACTGCCTTGTCATTGGAGAGAGCCATCTGCACTTCCTTCCTATTCCTCCCCTCTTGTTTGCCTGTCACTCAAGCTCTCTGCCCTCCCATGTTCTTAATTCCCCCCGTTTTTTTGCCTGACCTGTCTCCCTCTCAATCACGCCTTTTTCTTTCCTTCACCATTCCATCCCCTCCCCGTCTCGCCGCCTCTGCGGCGGTGTATGTGTACCTCTGATTAAGTTTGGATTAGATAGGCCAGAGAATAGGCAGCGTGCGTTTGAAGATTAGGGTGGAGGGTGGGGGGGGGTGGGGGTGGGGGTAGCGGGAGAATAATGATGAGGCTGGGAGAGACGGAAGACTATAGTGGGAGGAAAAGAGGATAAAGTGATGAAATGAGGGAGCCATCTTATTTCAATGCATATTTAAAAGTACAGAACAGGCAGAATGAAGCCTGAGCGGGAACATGTCTGCTGAGCAAGTCACAATCGTACAGTACAGTGCACGGTGATATCTTTATTTGTTGTTTTTTTGTGTAAAGGACCCCCTGGAAAATGAGCCGTTTTTTTCCAAAGGTTTTATCCTTCTTATAGAAATGTGTATGTACACTGCTGACATATGATTGTCCGATTGGATAATTGCATAATATACATACATGAAATACATCAAGTGTACATGTTTCTTATAAAGTGCTTGGTGGGTGTATAAATATTAATGATCATTTCTATATAGTCCCCTAGAGCATTGGATTTCCCTATAAGTTTGTAGGTGATGCACCTGACGAAAAGCTCCTGACCTTCATATCTGCCCCTTGACGTTCTTTTCTATTAACAATTATGTACGTGGCATCATTCAATTCCGGCACTTTCACTGTTTATCTCTTGATTCCGCTCACTCCCTCTCCCTCATGTTCCGCTCCCATTTGAATATCAAATGCTTTGTCTTATCTCGCCACTCTATTACTGTCTCAGGAAGACTGCGAGTGACTCTTGATGTCGCCAACAAACAGTTCATTGCTTTGGAGTATAAATACCACCGTGGCATCAGCGCGGTCCACTGTTGGAGCTGCCTGTAATTAGAAGGCCTCTGGGGTACGTGGTGACAGTCGGGACGGGAAAACTGGGCGATTGTGATGAAAAATGTGGAGGATGATGATTCAGGGGGAACAGCATTAATGATTACTGTGGACCGTTATTCACAGATGAGATCCTTTCAAAGTATCATTATTATCTTATTTTTATTACAGCGAGGGGTTTTATTACAGTGTGGCCAGCACACACTTCCTCACCATTTCCAAATGCCCCTGACCGGAAAAGCAAGGCAAGGCAGTTGGATGGTAGGACCCTATAATGGGGGTGCGGGTTGAGTGAAACATGCTTTTGTGAGCTCCTCTCCATTTGACTTAAACTCTCTTAAACCAGTCCTCTTTCAGTCGAGTTTAATCTCAAAATTCATCACAGCCTGTTTGCCCAGCTTTGTGTGTGTGTGACCAGACGATCGGGAAAAAGCTAAAAGCCAACAATTTATAAGCGGCGTGGGCAGACAAAAGGCGAGGCTGATGATAATGCTGACCTCTCCCTATGAACAGGTGCAATACAGGAGAAAAAAAAACGTTTACACCCACTTTGACCATTAGGTTACAAGACGTTGTATCGTTTGGCATCACCTACTATGGGGTGTCTCATCCTTTTCTCTCTCCACATCATCCTGTGAGGCGTTCAATCTGGGGATCTAACTTTACATTTAGAAACAAACAAAAAAAAAATCTTGTATTTGGAATAACAAGCAGGACCGTCTTTGTTGGGGCCATGTAGCTACTTACAGTTCAGGGATAAGAACCAACACACATAACTTTTCCTTCACTTAATATGTATTTGCTAATATAAGGAGTGCAGAGTGCAAAAATGTTAAAATGGTCTGAAAAAAAATGTTGGTAGAGACAATTCAGAAACACCTTGACACCGATACAGACACGTCCATAATACCCAAATACTGAAGAAAAAACATCACAAACCAGTGATGACTGGAATGAACCAGTCACTGAGATCAGTTCCAGTCAGACGTACAATTCCTCATGAACATAAGAATAATAGAAGCAGGCTTTTTGCCTGTCCAGTAACATCCTCACATCCAGGCAAGCACTCCGGGTTGTTGGGGAGAGACCGTGTATTCTACCTAGTCATTTCTTCAGATGGGAAACAGCACCCTGCGACTGCACCCATCTATCAGGCCCAAATGAGATGTCAAGGGTCAACTGCGATGCAGCGCATCGCCCTTTCTCCACAGGCTGCCTATTTGTCACCGCAAATGAGGAAAACAGTGTTCTCTGGGGGTCCTTGAGACACACACGCGCGCCCGCATGCCCACGCACACACGCACTAATTAGGCAGCCCACACATGGCTGAGCTTCTGCTGTCGAGGCTGACACGTGCACACGAACGTGCGCACACACACAGAGACACACACACACACACATAAACACACACACACACACACAGCTCTGTGAATGGAGAGCATTTCACTCCCAGCTCTTGCAGCTCACACTGGTATTACGGCACTAGTATTTTGTTATGTAACACTGGTATTACTACACTGGTATTGTGTTATGTAACACTGGTAATACTACACTGGTATTGTGTTATGTAACACTGGTATTACTACACTGGTATTGTGTTATGTAACACTGGTATTACTACACTGGTATTACTACACTGGTATTGTGTTATGCAACACTGGTATTACTAGACTGGCATTGTGTTATGTAACACTGGTATTACTACACTGGTATTGTGTCATGTAACACTGGTACTACAACTACACTGGTATTACTACACTGGTATTGTGTTATGCAACACTGGTACTACTACTACACTGGTATTACTACACTGGTATTGTGTTATGCAACACTGGTATTACTAGACTGGCATTGTGTTATGTAACACTGGTACTACTACTACACTGGTATTACTACACTGGTATTGTGTTATGCAACACTGGTATTACTAGACTGGCATTGTGTTATGTAACACTGGTATTACTACACTGGTATTGTGTTATGTAACACCGGTACTACTACTACACTGATGTTACTACACTGGTATTGTGTTATGTAACACTGGTACTACTACTACACTGATGTTACTACACTGGTATTGTGTTATGTAACACTGGTATTACTACACTGGTATTGTGTTATGTAACACTGGTACTACTACTACACTGATGTTACTACACTGGTATTGTGTTATGTAACACTGGTACTGCTACAATGGTATTACTACACTGGTGTTGTGTTATGCAACACTGGTATTACTAGACTGGTATTGTGTTATGTAACACTGGTATTACTACACTGGTATTGTGTTATGTAACACTGGTACTGCTACGATGGTATTACTACACTGGTGTTGTCTTATGTATTACTGGTATTTCTACACTGGTATTGTGTTATGTAACACTGGTACTACAACTACACTGGTATTACTACACTGGTATTGTGTTATGCAACACTGGTACTGCTACACTGGCATTACTAAACTGGTATTGTGTTATTAACACTGGTATTACTAGACTGGCATTGTGTTATGTAACACTGGTATTACTACACTGGTATTGTGTTATGTAACACTGGTATTACTACACTGGTATTGTGTTGTTCTGTCACATTGATATTCGTATGCAGGCACTGTCTTGTTTTTGGCCCCTGTTTAGTACATCAAGACATACAAATGTGCACAAATGTCCCATTAGCAAACCTTGTCAGTACATGCAGCCGCTCCCTGATGCGGCTACGTTTACCAGGCAGCTTCACCCCAGCATGACAAGCATTTGTAATGTCACCTTTCATAGACTGTTGATGAAAAATCAAAGGCCTATGAGTTATTCTTAGGTATTAAAAACTAGTTGCTACAGGAAAAAATGATGGCATTACTAATACTACTGGTTAATCATAATTAACCTCAGGCTCTTTTCCACCTTTAATGAGTGAATATACACTCACATTCTAAAAATAGGACATAATTTTAAAAACACAAGAGCAGGTCCACTGACTTCATGACTATTTAGTAATGAAGAAAAGAGATGGGTCTAAACAATATCAAAATGAGGGGATAATCTAATAATAAAAGGGAAACTGTTCCTGCAAACTGTATCAAATGCCAAATCACCTCTGTATTCTAACATGGAGAGTGGAATGACAGGAAGTGATTGAGGGGGATCTGAGGAGGAGGGCAGGTTCAGAAAGAAATGTTCATCAATGCAGTGCAAAAATAAAAATAAAATATTCTTCAAATGAAGTTAGTCTTTCAATGTAAAACGTAGAAGCACCTGCTTGGATGTTGTCAGTGGTTATGACCCTTGGTAGAAATCTCTGTATTATATTTATTCAGGGCATGTCTTTTAACTCCTACATTAAAGAAAGAAATGTGGTACTCCACATGAATGGATGCAGGGGGAGAGCACACAACTTTAATTTTAACAGGTGGTTTTCTCTCTAAAGGAAGACGCAAGCCACTCAAGTGGCAACGACATGCCCAACGTGGAAGATGGAGTGATCCACAGTGTTGAAAGTATCAGAAATATCTGAAATAATTAAAACAGTGTGATATTATGAGTCTAGAAAGCAACAAGTCATTTGTAACCCTAAAGAGAGCTGTGGTTTTAGTCTAAAAAGTGTCTAAACGGAAAACAATTATCCAAAAAAAGAGATGAGTCCAGTTAAAGCGTTGAGATTGGCCTCTTATTAGTGGAAGTGGATGGATCGTAATTTTACTTTTTGAGAAAGCCGGTAATGTTCAGCACTTATTTTAAAAAAAGCCTTGAGGCAAAATGCTTAAGATTCATGCTTGAGATAATATATGCCAAAGCAGAGAGAGAGATGGGTTTCAAAATTACAGATAAGTGAGGTGCATGGGGTGGGTGGTACGGTCATGATTACCAATAATATCAGCATGGTGGAAAGTAACTTTTAGTCAAATAAAATAAAGTTTAAATATAATTATTTAAAAATATAATATTATTATTATTTTTTAATTTTTTTTTACTTTTGTCTACTTGAATGAAATCTTGTTTTCACTGTATTTATTGGAGTCTTTAGTTACTTGTCAGAAGGTTTCTTGACAAACGTTCTTTTGACATCTTACATAAAGCAGCAGTATAGTCGTTTCCCCTCTCATTAGATTTTTCTGGTGACCCTTTGTTAAAAAGCAACTGGACTAAACTACCTAACTATAGCATTTCTAATATTTCTCCTATAGCCTCATACCTGGTATTTAACATGTACTCATCATAGAAGTGCATATTATCAGTTTTATGTCAACAGCCAATAACACTATCAATGCATGTGTGTCTTGGGTCACGTCTACACTAGGTTGCCAGAAAACTGCAAACATAGTCCTAAACTAACATGAACAGCCTAAATCTAAGCTTTTTAGGAATTATTGGTATTAGTAATGGCATGTCAGTAGCAAGGGTGTGGCTTTTACTTATTTCTGCTGATTTGCATAGCCTTTTTTTGTCAGGTACAGCAGCTCCAGCCCGGGTGTTCACGGTGTCTCATCCCAGTCGAGTCTGACAGCCCATGCGTTGGACAGGAGGGCTGCCGTCTCCAGCGTTGTAGCGCTGCCCCATTTAGGCTGCTCCGCTGGGATTGTAGGCAGGAGTGTCATTCATTGGAAAAGGTCATACCCCCAACGCTACATCGCCAGTCTCTCTCAGTCGAGCAGACAAATTCACGCCATGAGGAGAGCGCTTCCCCTCCGTCAGTCAGGCTCTCAGTTCTGATTTCTGCTGGAACTACTCTATGAACTCAAGGCCCGCCAAAATACCTGAGCCCAACACACTACCAGATGGGATTGTAACACACGTTAAAAACTTCCCCAAATTTTTTTAAAAATTCAAATTGTATTATTTGTTTTACACCTTTATTGCTGTGAATATCTATCTGCTGCTCAGTGCAGAACCGTCAAAAGAACTCTCATTTGATGCCTTGATGATGGCTACAAAATAATTGCCTGAGCTCACCATGGCATTCATGGGCCTTCTACACTCAATGCAACACTCCTGATCCTGCTTTTGTCCCAGGTGGAGAGGCAGTTCAGTGCCGGGATAATCTAGTCAGGAAGCTACATGCCATCACTGCATAGAAGCAGAACACATCCTGCTTTATGCCACGGATGAAAATAAATCAGTTCTCACGGCGGATAGAAGAACGAGCGTGCACACATGTCTATAGTAGCAGCTATCCTTCCGTGGCAGCATGGCTGCACTGACAGCTGTGGCAGTTCCAGTTATTGAGTCGATGGGTAATTGGTCTCACAGGAGATAAATGATGTGGTGTGTGTGTGTGTGTGTACGTGAATGCTCTTTGGAGCCCATGTGTATTTGACATGTGTATGTGCATGTACCACATGTGTGTCGGTGTGTATCAGCCAGCACCAGGAGGAAGAGAAAATTACCCAAGAGGAGACTATCGCAGCTGAACACTTGGATACCTGAGCACCATTTGTCACTTTTTAGGCGAAACAGACGGCAGGCAACATCTTAGTGTCCATCCTTTCTTCAGTCATCATTGGCCATAAATGCCCGAAGCATATATGGCTAATTGAAGACAGAGGGACAGCGGTTACTGCCACAGAAGAAGCAGGTTGGAACATTCAACGAACACACTAGGATCATAAATGGACAAGAATAGGATAGTAAGAGAATCCTGTCCTGACTTTTAGACCAGAATAAACACTGCTAAATCAACAATTCAACATTTACCAATGCTGCATACAAAGGAAACAAAAGGGATTTACACGACTTTCTAAGCAAACTTTGATATTCATAAAACATGCGTAGTCGTCCAAGCAAAAAACTGATTTCCAGGCCATTGTTAAAGTGTCTAACAGATCAAGGATACATCAGCCAGTGCTTAGCCATTTGTTATTTGGTAGGAGGTATACTAGCTTTGCTAGATATCCATGTGATTCCTTAAGGTTGATGATATATAAACATGAATGAGTGTTCTGTATCTACACAGAGAGAGTGGGTCTCCCTCTGTTGACCCTGCCATGTTAACCTGCATTCTTTATTGTTTTCCTACAGGCTGAGGCACTCCGTTGTAACCAGCAACCTTGCCTTTAGATGCCACAATAAACTACATGTTGTGCTAATAAAATGAAAATAAAACATTAATAAATCAATAATATAAGAATAAAGTGATGTATGTGTAGTGACCATGTATGTGGATAAAATGTTAAACCGAGTCATTACTGCAGGATGTCCTAAGGAATGTTCCAATATAATAAAAATCTGTTCACCAATCAGTGTGATGCAATAAGACGGTGCGGCGCACAGTTTAGCAATTTATCTAAATCCAGGAAAAAGTTGTTTCTCAGCCGCATGGTTCTAGGTGGATGCTGGGGGGGGGGAGCAGTACAAACAGTTCATTTGAAGGGTAAGTGGAATCCTTCATGATGCGGGAGGCCTTGTTCCTGCACCTGCTGTTGTAAATGTCCCTGATAGCGGGACTGGCTGCTGCCGATGAGCCGCTGTGCAGAATTAACCACCCACTGCAGTGCCCTTCTGTCTGCAACTGAGGCGGTAGCTGTACCAAACGGTGATGCAGGAAATGAGGATGCCTTCCACCGCACACCTCGAGGAGGAGGTAAGGATTGAAGTGTCCGCTTCAGCCCGATTTAGTTGACTCAGGATGTAAAAGGCGTTGGTGGTGGGCTTTTTTTTTTTACATTTTTTATTTCAGCAGTTCTGGCTGTGTTGCATCTCTAGGTGAGGTTGTAAAAATGTGCACTCCCGGATATTTAAAGCAGATGATCCCAACTCAAGCTCCTATCATGTTGAAGGGATAGGGATGCCAGCCTTGTGGAATCATTTCACAGCAATTACATACACAACCAATGATCTGTGCATCCTACAGTACATACTAGTAGAACTGTTTTGCACCAATTCCTGTCTGATCGCCACCAGCAATACAGCAAATACAACAAAAATGAATCTGCATAGTATAATTTCAAATAGAATTTATACGTTTGGAACTCGGAATTTAATGAAATTAGAAGGAAGAGCAAGCTCAGATACACAGGGACTCCTCTTCACCCAGTGAGCGCCTATGTTTTAGAGTACTTAAGAAATACGAGACAGTTAGCCGAGTAGTTAGATAGTAGGGTCTATCATTTTTATCTTTCACATGACAGACACTGCTTTGAATCCAGGTTGGAAGTTGTTTGCTGCGAGTCTCATTTCTTTCTCTCCCTATTTTCCTGTCTTAATTGTCAAAAAAGTGTCTCTGTGCATGAAAAAAGAAGAAAAAAAAAGCTGCATTCATAAAAGTTTAGAGCTTTTGTATTTGAAAAGTGAAAATATTCCCAAGAGGTACAGTCTCAAAATCCACCAGCTAATTAATACACAAGTTAAATAAGTTATCTGTTTTATTGTAGTTTTATTTTTATTTCACAGCTCCTATATTTACTATATACTACATACTATATATTAAATGCTGGAGACATATAGCCAGAGGTGGCTATTCTTTACTTATACTACTTTTTTTTTCAAAACCTCTAAGCTCTATGAATCCAGCTGTTTTTTTGACCATGCACACACTTATTTGACAGTTAAAAGAGGGGAAGGTAGGAAGAAATCTAACAACTTTGATTGGAAGCAGGAATGGTACACATGCTAGGATTCCGTGAGTATTCAGGAACATAGGTGCTGATTGGCTGATATTGTTAAAACTACCCAGATGTTTGTCAAAGTAAACTGGATTTGAATTGTAAGAACAGAACCTGGGAATATATAGAGAGTTGACATTTTCAATTCCAAACTAATACGTTTTTCAAATAAAAGACGAATGAGCTACGACAGTTTGTTCACCTGTGTTTGTGGGATGAGTTTTAAATAAGGAAGAGTCTCATGTAAGAGTCCTTATGCTTTGAATGAGTAAAGGACCAGATGAAAAACAGATGAGATGATGTTGGGTGTAACACTTTGTGTCTTTATCCTGATCACAACGGTGTGATTCAGTCCGTGACTATAAATAAATAAATAAATGGTTTTAAGGCTCATTGGGTCGGGTGGTTCTTCGCCTTCACGTTTGGCCTGTTCAGTTCCCATTTTTTTGTCGATTATACCTTATTTTAATCGTCAGATTATTATTACTGAAGCATCAATGTGTAGGAAGCATGGTGTTGTTGTAGCAGCTGGAAGTCAAGCTATTTGCAACTACTTTATATACAGTTAGATCATAAATCAGCATAAAACAGCTGTCAGCAGGTCTCAGCAGGCATCCTGACTTCTTGCAGAAACAAAAAGCTTGTTTTCCCTTTCCACTGCAGCACAAGTGAAAATTTTCAGTAATAGCTATGACCAAAGTGAGCTACAGAAATGTACCAAACAATGACCCCTAAACTAAAGTATTGTACATACTGAACTATAAATTTTATGTACTGCTATACCCCTAATGTTGGCTGTGGAGCGATTCTTTCTGTATGCATAGTGGCAGTGGTCTTCAGTCTACTGTCAATGGACTTTTTTACGTGAGCCAATTACCAGCCTTTCAAAACACTTCATGATAATTGGGGTGAGTGCGACTGGGCGTTAATCATTCAGGCCTGCCTCTGTGGAGCTCTTAGGGACGGGGATGACAGTAGCGGCTCTGAGGCACACTGGAATAGTTGCCTGGGACAGTGAGGTGTTAAACACTATGTCCTTCAACACCTCCGAGAGCTAGTGTGTGCGCAGTCCATTAAGGCCGCGTCCAGGCTCTTATCTGGGCCTGCAGCCTCTTCCAGGGACCTCTTCAACACCATCTGGGCAGCAGCTCACCTGGTGGGACGCTGAGCCTGGCGGTGGGAGGCGTATTGGAATTGCCAAAAGGAGCATAGAATTATGTGATGTCAAATCAATTTTACGTTTAATGCTCTTTTAGTCTCTCTATTCTGGTAGATTAGAATAATGTAAAAAAAAATATACTTACTTATTGATAATAAAAATAATCATTAGTTGCAGCCCTAAGTTTTCTCAATGGAGATTATTTAATGTGATAGTTTATGTTAAGTCTTCTCATGTCACAACACAGCTCATTCAGATAGAAAGGTGTGTTTAAACTTTTGAAATCTTCATGTTCTGAAAAAGAAAACAAATCTGTGCCCAGTTATGTCCACATATTAAAGCTTTATATTAGCTTAGGTCAACTTTACACAGAACTGTTTTTTACATTGCAAGTGCAATATGAATGGATCTTTCATTGGTCCGTATTCAGATTATGATTACTACTGTTTATGAACAGAAGGAATAAAGCAAGAAAGACATGTTTGACTAATTTTGACTCCTGACTGTTATATAACTGTGAACCTGTCTACTAGTTTTATTATTATTAAGTCATACTTTCAATTATAGATATTTTATTTTTGCTATTTGTCCCCAAGTACTACCTCATGTGGCAATGTTGGTCTCTGTTTTTACATATCATAAATGTTCTGGACCTGCAATATTTTGGTAAGTGTCATGAGATAATTTGTGTTATGATTAGGCGCAATAAATAAATAAGACTGATGTGACAGTCCTTCCATGGAAATTTTTACATCCATTTTACCGAGGATATGTGTACGAATAGTGTGTGTGTGCAAGCAAGCCCATATTGCGTAAAGTCTGGTGTATCACATGGATGAGCCCGGAACTAAACAGACGTCTGCTTGAAGATGGCTCAGTTATTTACTGGGTGGATTTCAAGGTGTCAGCCTTCAGGCTAGCCGAGTAAGAGTCTTAAGAAGATCAGGCACGCGCACACACACACACACACATGCACACGTGCATGCACGTACACACACGCATACACACACACACGGCGGCCAGCATTAGCAGCGGTCTCCGCTGGCAGAGACACTGAGCTTCTGTTTGTATCACAGCGGAGCTCTTTGATGTGCATGCTGCTGTTCCTTTCTCTCTTTCTCCACACGCATGCGGGGAGCCAGCTGGGGGAGATGTCCAACTTATCTAATGTGTTCAGCGCGTGTTGTGCTGCCAGACTCCATCTGGCTCGAGCCAATTCCTAACCAAGGACCAGCCAGGATGCAACATCAAACGGCATGTAAAACCCTCTTACTGGATGTGTGGCTAAATTCATCTTTATTGTGTGAATGTGTGTGTGCAGGGGCGTAGCCATCATTTCAGAAGTGAGGGGGACAAATTGTTGAGTGGTCTATTAAGTGATTTATCATCCAGAAGGCACAGATATGGGAAGTGCAGGGGACATGTCCCTTGTGTACACCGCGTCCACTACCCCCGTGTGTGTGTGAGACAGAGTTCATGATCTCCCCATGCACACAATGTTTTGGTAATAGAGCGAAATGAACTTTTCGCCACTACCGCAGACCTCATGTCTGGATTAAATGTGCAATTGAAAACACACAACCCACATACATGAGTCTTTTTTTTTTAGAAAGAGCAATTATCGACTCATGTTTCAGAGTCTTTTTAAAGCTCTTAGAGTGATGGAAAATGCTGAGCAATTCTTATTGAGCTCCGATTATCCTCCTTCCCACATGCACACACACACACACACACACACACACACACACAGTGGTCTGCAGAGGAATGCACCTGAGCATCTGGCAACCCCTGGGGGGGGAGATAGCGCCACTGTTACAGGATGAAACAGGCCGACGTTTTAATAACACGCTTTCTTCCGGCCTCTTTTACTCAGGGAAGACTAATGTTTCCTTTCAAATGCATTAGCATTTTGATAAGCCCAGCTGAAGACCTCTCTCACTCTCCCGCTGGAGCGATAAGGAGGTGCAGTCCAGCTTTATGACAGCATGGAGTAATTGGAACGCGGCATGGGAGCAGTCGGCGTCTAGAGAAAAAAAAAAAGCTCTTTCAGGTGGATGAAGTTTGCTGATTCTGTGAGTGAGGAAACGAAGGGAGTGGATGAAAGAGTTAAACGGGCTTCTCTGTGTGACACGGGGCAGAAAAAGGGGGCAGAATGAGAGATGTATACAAAGGCGGGTGATTCAGGCACTTGCTGATGGAGGGAGTTCGTCGGAGGTGGCATTCAAGCCCTCGGGCTCAGTTCGTCTGTGGAGAGCTCTCTGCCCATTGAAGGTGGCTGTGCATTAATTATGTAAAGACGCGTGAAAGGCGAGCGTCAGCACTAGCTTCTTTTTTTTTTTTTTTTTTTTCCTGTCAGGTCTTGATGTCTGTAATCCCTGCAGCAAAACCTATGTGACTTTCCTCAGCTAAGCTTTTCTGTATGCACTGCAAGTGGTGACGGTGGCACATGTTCAGACCAGCACAAGGGCAGCAGACACAAAACCCGGCTCCACGGCTCATTGAGCTAAATTATATATGTTATGGGTAATGTGAAAAAAGGGGTAATGTGTATATTACCTGGTTAATGTGCGGATTACCCAACGGGGCGGGTAATGTGCATATTACCCGCACGGCTCCTGCAGCAGCTGCATATGTGAGATAATGATACATGTGGTTGCATAATCTGAATGATTCAGGTAGACCCAAGGAATGAATCTTCCTTGCGTGAATAGATTATTCTTTCTTTTTATCAAGTTTATTAAAAATAACTTGGAAAAAGGGAATCGAATAACGTTTTTTCTATTTTCAAACACAAGTGGGCACAGCACAAAAATGATTTGAACAGCTAATTTCTGAGCTAATTATGAAGCTGCTATTATCATGCCAATGATTAGTGGATTATTCAATTAGTTACCAACCAACAATAATCCACTAATTTCTATTTTGATGATTTTTAAAAAAGGAAATGTCCTAATTCCGTGGTTCCAGCCTCTTTAATGTGATTATTCTGGTTTCTTTAGCCTTCTTAAATACAAAACTGAAGATAGTGGATTGTTGGTCTGAACAAAAAAAATATAGGTTGGATCTTCAGGTTTGGATATTTTATACCATTTTATGAACCAAACAAATAATCCCTTATTCGTTTCAACAATGGATACATTGATCAACTATCAACATAATCCATAAATTATTATCATGTTATCTTTACTTATGGTGGCAGCAGAAAAATATAATCAAAACTACATAGCATTCTCATCCGTCGGATACAACTTCAATTCTCTATAGACTTGGTAGCTGTATATTATACAATAAAAAGCTTAGCAACTAGCTTACCACAAAGCCATCATTATTACCTATGTGATGCCACTAAATACTATGTACTAAATACACAGATATAGTGGAAAGATATAAAACAACACTAGCAGAAATGTAGTCATGCATCAGAAGTGAAATCACAGTTTCAAAGTTCCACACCAGCTGATTGCTTCAAGTTGCCAGTTACTCTTAATTATGCACGAACAGAGCAGCATGTGAGCATGTTCCATCCGTTCAATCCATAGCGACTTTCAGCTGCAAAAGCAACTGTCTGTCAGCGGCAGCTTCTGACCAGCCGTCAGCTAACCTGCTTTACCCAGGCTGACGGACAGCAGAAATTTACTCAACTAAAATAGTTTCCATGTTGGCTCCACTGACGCTGTTTGTCTTTATTGATTCAATGATTTAATTTCCCTGCCTCGTAGCGAGTGAGGGGTATCTGGGTGTCTCCATCCCCTAGTAGCAGAGACAGTGCAGGGGAAAGATGGGTTTGTTGAGTTTAGTGTGCCTGACTCATTGATCCTTTATCTGACTGAGGTGTGTGCAAGGTTAAAATCCTTGGCCCCAGCCATGGCTCTGAAATATCAGGAGCCTAACTGTGCTGTGTGGTAATGAATCCACGGCACTGTCTGTGGTGCTGAAGTAGCAGAAAGTTTTGTGTTTGTGCATTTTCCGGTCAGTTTCTTTCGGATCCAGAATACTCTCTACACCTAAGGTGGTACGCCAGTAAACCGATAACAGGACTATTTGTTCTGAAGCTAATTGGTTCCAATTAGGATTCAGTACAAAAAAAATACTGGTTTTTCACAGCACATCCTCATCAAGAATGATGCCAAACAGTCAAAATGGTGTCATGTTCAAACAATACTTTATCACAGAGAATAGGGGCTATTGCAGCTGACCTTAAAAAGACACTCATAGGGTGAATTACAAATAGTTTCTATCATACCAGGCTAGACTCGACAAGACAAACGTTGCAGACTTGCTGGTTTATGTCAGATATGAATATGACGGTGTAGCTCAAGCCGACAACTACAGCTAAGCACACGGCAGAAAGCACGAGTGAGTGAGTTTCTAACTTGACACTAAGTGTCAATCAGTTTAAAACCATTATCACCTGCTGGTCAAACAAACAGCAGGGAAATAAACAAACTCCACAAGAGGGCAATGATGTACACAATAGGAACACCTCAAGTAGCAGACAGAGTGACAAGAGACTTTATAAAAACTTTATATATATATATATATATATATATATATTTATTTATACAGAAATTTAACAAACATTACTCCTCAAAACTAAACTAAATGTTGTCTCTTTATAAGCAAACCAAACAATTGGAGTCTGTTGGAAGCCAATTATAATAAATCAGAGGCAATGGCCAGAAGGCACACAATGGCGTACATGCATGTGGGAACAGACTCACATGGTGTTTTATACATCTGATGAAAAGACTGTACGCATGTTTCCTATTTTGTGTTTTGTGGTTTTTATACCTATAAGTGTTCGATACGTTTGGCACCTGCTGTCCTGGATTATACTCATTGTATTTATTCATTTATTACAACATAATTTTTCTTTGCGACATGCACAACTTTTCTTGTGCCATATATTCAGCTACTAACAGACTTGGCAGCTTCTCCCCCAGCAGTGCCAAGGGACCACACAGTACGTCCAAGGCCAACTCATTCAGACTAAACACTTTGAATATGGCATCTTAGGATACTGTGATCCCCCCCCCCCCCCTTTTTTTTTGCAATATACTTCTTTAACTACTCAATAAATAAAGAAACTAATCTCTATCTATAAAGCAAGGAGCATCTGTCAGACTGTGGTTCTCATATCTCTCTGACTGTTTGACAGAACAACCATAACTTCAGGATTTAGTTTCTGCATGGCATGATGGAATAGTCAAAACATCATTGCTGTATTAGGTGTGCTGTGGTGGTGTAGGGGGATAGTGCACTTCCCTCTTAAGCAGCAGACCTGTGTTGGAGTCCCAGCTGAAGCATTTCTTTGCATCTATGCCACAAAATATATTTCACCAAAAAAAGGTAAAAACCGACACACTTATGTATCACACCACTATCCTGCAAGCAACATTTTTGTTCTAGTGTTACAGCTCCGAATCATGACAACAATTACGTCACACTATTTTTTTTATATTTTTATTAACCTCCTTCGTCTTCCCGCGCTGCTACTTTAATCCTCACTAACACTGTTGTTGTACTGACGTAGACAACAGCAAAGACAAAAAAAAAAAAAAAACTTCATAAGAAAACTTCACATGCTGTCATCTTTTTTTTTTATTCTATAAACTATGCTGAAACTCTAAAATGCATTCACAGACCCTCAGGAAATCCCAACATTATAGTTTTATGTGATTGGATGGATAGATATGTAAGTTGTTGTGAATATTAAACCATGTGAAAGCCCCCCAAAAATAATTATTATCATTTCACCATTTACTACACATACTGTGGTTAGCAGAGCAGGGTGTGGGACACGCAAAAATCACGTACATCCCATCTATCAACTTTTCTGTAGGAATACATACATTCTATGAGTATCAATCAATATTAACATCAATTAATTGCAGCCCATCAATCAAATCACATAACTGTATTGTTTTGCAGTTAAGTCGCATGCCATGCCAATTAGTAAATTAGGAAAATGTCTTTCTCCTACTGTGCTCCACACAAGTAGAACAATACACAGAAACTCAGAAATTGAGATAAGCTACGCTTTTTAATCAATTTAAATCTCTGCAGATTGACATAGAATGAATGTAAAAAAAAAAAAAACAACTGTGGCAGAGGCGAAATAATGGGGCTTCTTCTTTACACCATTATGGCGGGATTCCCGTGTAAAAAAGGCTACTGATGTACGAACACTGCACCCTTTCCAGCTACCTCTGCAACACGCGGCTGCACGAAGCAGCTTTAATGACTACGGTGATGCATTCCTGCATTTAAAACCTCATAACAATTCCACCAACCGCCTGCCTCAACGTGGAGGAAACTCATGAATATTTACAGGTGCTGGGAAAATGACAAAAATCATTGTCAGCTGTGGAGATAGACTGTGGCGATGGCTGCACACTACATTCATCTTAAGGTGATTGCAGCGTTAGATGCTGCTTCTCCAGCACCGTGAATCCCATGAAGATTAGTCTAATGCCTGTTTATCAATGCAAACCGTGTCTGGATTCAAAAGCCCAGATCTGAGAGCAAATCCATCATCGCATGAAAGGCTGCTCCACCTCTGCTGGAGATACTGATAGCAGCACACACACGCGTACACACACACAAACACACACACGTGTTAGCATTCTCTTCAGTATCCCACCTACTGACATTGCTATTGATTACAGTGGGGGACCTTAATGACCCTGCACAATGAGAAACCCACATAAATGCACAATTTCTTCTTCCCCAGCTCCAGGGTAGACTGTCTGGCCCTGTGGGAAAGTGTCAGAGGCTTATCAGTCTGGAGAATCACATCTTTTAAGGTTTGGCGGATCACAAAAAAAAAATAGATGTGTTGCATCTCTGTTAAACCCTGTTTAATCAGCAGAAGCAAAGCCATCTGGTGTGTACACAAATGATCATATATGAAACAAAAATATACACACTGCGGCCAAGTTCAAAACAAATTTGTAATTGGGAATTAAACTAAAATTGCACACGGTGGTTTATATCTGGGGACATAGATTTCATATAGACATTGCGCTAGGGATGTCGCTGTCATTTCAATTCACCTTAATTTATTGCTGGAGTGGCTGATGTATTCCAACTATAAATCTGTCAGACTTAGTTTTTCTATTTTTTTTTTTATGATTACTTCAGCACTACAGGCTATAAATCCTTACAGCAAATCATCTAAATCTTATATTTCTCTGTTAAAAGCAAAGAATTCTTCATATCCATTTAAAATGTGTTTTTACATCAACATAGTACATATTAAATTTCACTTTAACATGCACAATAAGTATTCACTGCACACCGATACTATGAATTCAAAACACTTTTTTTTTTTCAGTGTTGTTGTTTTCTATAAAGATGTGTCATAGTCACACACACACAGCAGGTATGGGATATGTATACGTGTGTAAGTATGGATGTGTATTCAAGACATAATACTCAAAACAGGGGTGGGGGTGTTATTTTGGGAATCCAAAAAAAAAAAGAACAATGGGTCACCTGGTCTTTTATTGAGTCTATCGTCAATAACAACAGGGACTCATAGCTCTGGCATGCCATGGCCTTGTTTCTTTCCATTCTGAAACCATGACCAGAGGGAAGGAGGTCTAAGTACTTAAAAAGTGGATAGCCAGGACAGATAAGAATAAATCAGGCCTTGTTGGTCACATGCTTAATGTAAATGTCCTGAAGCCAAGCTCACTGTACCCTGATCACCTCATTGGCCACTTTGTGTAAGTTTGCTTCCTTCTTTTACTGGACTGAACGAGGCAACTGAAAGTAAAAGGTGAGAATAGATTCAATGAAACGAAAAAAAAGAGGTAGACAAACCTAAAATGAATTTATCTTGCTTAGCAAAAACAATCACTACTGGGTCTTTTTACAGAAAGCCTCAGTATTGTGTCCAAAAGTCAATTAATTAGTTAATAATAATGGTTCCAAAGTATTTGTGCCCTGTTGGACTGACATTTACAGAAGTCTACAATCATGTCCTTAGATTTGATTCATCTAGTGACATGTTTATCATTGTTATCAACCACTGGTCGGTGCTCCACTTCATCATCATCATTTAATAGACTCACAATGACTGAATTATTGGAAAGCTTTAAAACCTCTTTTGCCATACCTCATTTCCCAGTATAAAATTGTACAAAGCAACAGAGAAAGAACATAGCCTTGGGGAGAACTAGAGAGTAATTAAGAAGATAAGACTTAATAAGATTTACCCTGACACACTGTGGCCTAGTCCACATGAACACGGGTATTTTTGTAACCAAACTTTTATACCCCCCTGTTCCCATCCACACCACAAAAAAATATCTCCAACCCCATGAAGCCGCAAAATAAACCTCAAACAATTATATTCATGCACATGCCAAATCAGTCGGTGGTGATAGTACGACTAACAGGAAGGACATTTTAGCCAATCATACTTTTTTGTGGGTATTATGTCTACAAAAGACAAAAATTGCACAACCAAACTACATGTGTTGCAAAACGTAAGTAACTACACAGTCTTGAGCTCTTGAGCCCTATACCAAAAGCTCCAAAAAATTACTAAAATCTCAAGGGTATAGTATTAAAAAAAAAAACAACCAAACAAATTCAACCAATTAGAAGGTCTTAAAAAATCATAACATTACCCTACTTTATGAGAAAAAATTGCTTGCTGAGAAATTGACAGTGTGGACCAACTTTCCCCTACAGTTAGCTTTTATCCTGCACCTGAAATGTGGCTGGATGTGCAAACCATGTAGATTTCATTCTACTTTTTTTTCTTTTTTTTACAATTTACATTTTATTAACAAGTTCTCCGCAAGTTATTTTAAAGAGACGCTATTATGAAGAAAATCTTTTTAGTGCATTTGTGTAACTGTTTAGATCTATAGTGTCTGAAGTGCTGAAACCTGGCAGTTTAGAAATGGAACCTGTTGTGATGTCACAACAGGAGTATAGGTTTATAGGAATGGCCCTTGGATCGATGTCGCCACCCGTACTTCCAATGTACTTAAACTTGACTTTTGTTTTTCATACCGACGGCAGCTGTCTGACGGGCATGACGTTTCCAGGAGAGCAGGTGTTTCAGTAGGGAGGGAGGGCAGGAGAAAGAGGGTTCCTTACTGTTCGTGTGATGGAAGGAAGACTGCGTTGCTTCTACAAGTCTCTCTAGGTGCTTTTTAGCATTAAAAGCATGCTGTTTTTGTATCAATTAAAATTAAAATATTATACAGGGAAACAAGCTAAATAAAAAAATAAAATAATCAAGCCCCATGAGTCCACAAGCATTTGGACAAAGTCAAGGTAGGATTTCTATGAATAGTATAAATACAGTTGGCCTTATTTACTAATATATGTGTAGAAATACTTTGAACACAAAATAAGTGTGAATGCAAAATTACCATTTGATTCATAACACAAATAAATTGGTCAATTCTGTTCTTGTTAATTTGTGTCTCCAACTGAATAATCAATCTAAATTGACATTAAAATCAGCATACTGCCATGGCCCCTTTCCTCTATATAAAGAAATATGTTTGCCTACAGTTTTATCATGAAGACAAAGCTGTTGTAAGAAAGGCCCTAAAGACAAAAAAAAGCTTAAGTTTCATGACTGCAGAAATTGAAACAATAAAGTCTAAAGTGGAAGTCAGAAGTGCGTCCTCGGGAGTAACGATGGTAAAATAAAACGGGGCTTGGGCTGCAATAACTGAGGATGTGAATGTTGTATCCCCTGAGATATGGACTGTGGCTCACACCAGAATAAAAAGAAGGAAACAGGATGAAGACCACCTGATCTCTCAATCCAAGAGACTTGTCAACATTTATTGGACAAACACCCATAAGTGGGATACTTCCAAGAAATGAGTTGAAAGCAATGACATCCGAGGTCATTTATCTAATAACTGTAGGCTGATATTTGCAGTTACCTGTCATTTTCTAGTACTGGGACACAAATAAAACAGTTTAATAATGACACATATCCAAACTTCAACCATGTCTCCACTCTTTGATGCAAACTGTCTTATTTCCTCTTTCTCTATTACATTTTTGAGTTATACTTTGTTGGAATATCTGAGCTGCTCCTTTATGGTCTATTCAGGGCCCCAAGAGCCAACCAGAACATACACAAGGCTTTTATACTCTATGCTATACAGGCATTGAGCACAGAATAACTGCATCAAAGACATGGGGTGGAAGTTGAGGTCAATATATCAAGTAACAAGACAACGTGTTTCTCTTTCTCACTAGTGTCAGTGTCAAGGTCATTTTGAGGTTCAAATATTTTGTGTTATCTTACACAAGATATCAAATATTTTCTGTGAAGCAATGGGGACTGTAAAATGCACAGCTTTTCATACTAGGAGTGCTAGAAGGTTGTATCTCTGCTACAGGTCTAACTTGGTACTTTTGGACCATAAAAGCATGCAAATCTTTTATAAATAGCCCATGACAATTGACATATTAAACTGGGAAAGGGCACAACTATATAACTATATGACTCCTTTAAGCACTTTAGTCAAGCCTTCCTTCGTGATTTATTTCGTTTTAACGAGGGTCGTATTTTACTGATTGATGATGTTATAATCTCGCTTGAAAATACTTTTATGGCACTTGTAGTTATTGAGTGGTTTCTGCCCTGGTTCACCTCTGAGCAAGTAAGCCACTTGCACAAGAAGGGCAGTGCAAGGAAGTCTGGTTCTGAGACTGACTGGCTTTATTTCTGTCAAGCAGTGGCGCCGCCACCTGGAATCCTTTACACACTGTGTATAAGACAAATTTCTACTTGTTTTTTTTTTATATAGGTGAAAAACTAAGTAATTACATTTATTGTAAGGGGATGTTACTTTTTGTAACAGGTATGAGGAGTTCATTGATTGTAAAACCACTCACTAGAAGCCTAAAGTAACAGCCAATGGTTGTCATATACAAAACATCATCCTTCACTTTTGATTTCTGGCACTTGGACTGCAAGAAATATTTTAAAAAAGTGGAAACAGTCTCAATACAAATTAATGGATTGATCATAAATTAAATTAGTATTTTTCCATTTATTGTATTTGTACTCATTTTTGGGAGTACTTTGACATCCTGGTTGACTGCTGCCTATTACATAATAGCTATACTACTACTATTAAAAAAAGAAAAACATAATTCTTATTTATCCCACACCACAAACTGCTTAAATGACCCTAGGGTACTGCGGTGAACCTTAAAGCCCCTTTGTGCCAATTCTCACTCATCAGCGCTACCTCTGTTGCTAGTTGTTGACTCCATCCTCGTGTCAAATAAATCTGAGATGCTTAATTGTTTTAACAAACATTTTGTTGCCTCCAGCTCCTTGTTTGACACAGTATCCAATGGTAACTCACCCACTCTTTCCCCTTGTGAGTCATGCCTCTGATAGCCACATTTTCTCCTATAAGACCATAAAGGGCCCAAAGCATAGAAAACCTGCAGGTCCTAACAATCTTTCCCCACATCTCATTTGCCTGACTGTAATTAATATAGCAGAACAAGTGTTCCAAATCCATGCAATTACAATGCCATTCCTAACATTTGGAAAATTGCTTTGATACTCTCCTTAGTGAAAGGTGATCCAAAAGCCAAAGAATTACTGTGCTGCACTTATTATTGATTTGTCCAAGGCATTTGATACCATTGACCATGACATCTTATGTCAGAGGATGTTAGATAGAGGGCCTGTCAGACAAAGCTGTTGTCTGGTTCTCAAATCACCTCTCCAACCATAGGCATTGTGTGGTCTCTCTTCTAGTTTTTTTGATTTTACTAAAGGTGTGCCACAAGGTTCAGTTTTAGGACCCATCATCTTCTCTTTATTCATATTGTGAGGAGCTTGTGTGTAAGAATTCAGACTGAGATTTGAGTTTTATACTACACCTGTGCCCCATTCCCTGCACACAGCAGGCGATGCTCCTCATTAACAGAACATACACAGTCATTAGCCAAGGCAATCAACGACACCAGCGTTCTTTGGTCACAAAAGCACCATAACTTACATAACCAAAACAGTCTCCTCTGGTCAATATAGTATAAAAAAATGGTCCAATATGTAAACGCATCTGTACAAATTTATGCCAACAACAGTATTGTATATTGCTGTATTAATTGCAGATAATATTAGACACAGTTCAGTCACACCTGTTTCACCACAGACTAGTGTTAAATGCTGTCAGAACCCAGGCTGTGTTGTTTTCCTTTTAACTGCGCCAGCAGTTTGTGGCCTCTGCTCAGTCTATTTATTTGTTGGATGTTGTTGTTCATGGAGCACTAAGGTTCAAAACAGGCTATAAACCCTTCACACGACATTGCAAAAATGTATTTTATGCACTTTGTACTCCTTGGTCAACTAGTCATTACTGTCCATGCAAGGACTTTTGCATTGGTATAATTTCATTTACAAAACCATTCTTGGGCTGCTGCCCACATATTAATCCTCTTATCTGTCATGTAAACAGTGCAGCCATAGCCTAGGCTCCCTGGACCCATTTACTGTCACTGTCCCCTCAGTCCGAACAAAGCCAGGCAAACAGAATTTTCCTGCTCTGTCCCTACATCCTGGAATATGCAACAGCAGAATCTGAAGCTGTCAAACTTGATCCCCCTAGGGAATTGTTCTTAGTATTTTAATCTGTTTATCACCTTGGTGCTTTTGCACACTCATTTTAATGTTTTGTGTTCTGTACTGATTAACCTGTCTGTCTGTAATTTACTGTTGTATTGCTATGTTTGTCCATGACGGGTCTTTCTGTGTTGTCTTGTCAGTAACAGCGTTATCAGGTAAAGCCGTGCACCGCAAATTGAATCTGCTTCGCAATGTCGTCCTCTCTCATACGCGCAGAGAGTGAGCACGACTGAACGAGCAAGAAAGTGAGAGCGAGCGAGAGCGAACAGCTGTGCAAACACGTCGAAGGTACGATCCTTTCAATAAAACATCTCAACCCCCACAGACGCCTACACTACGCCGGAGGACTACGTCGCTTCAGCCCCTAGTGCCACACAACGCAAGCTGGTCAGTGGGAAACACTATTTAGGGTTCTCCAGGACAGGTCCATCGTGAGAATGAGAACCTGTGTCTCAATCTGATTAAAGGTTATGAAATAAAAAAGTTACATGTATAGAGAATTTTATGCTGTTCAGATGAGGAATAAACAAAGTATTCCATTTCAATTACAGGAGCCAATTTACGGTATGGATCATTGTTCTAATAAAGAAAACAGTAATGTCCCATTTTATTTTAATGAGATATCTCGTGTTATTCTGAGCTGCAGTGAATCAGATTGTAAAATCATCTGGTCAGCATCGCTCTGGAAATATAATAAAATGCACAATTAAACCGCAGCTAAACTCACCATCATATGTTTAGTGTCATAAACAGTCTCTGTTTGTTAGAAGCTCTGTGTTAAAACCAGAGTGAAAATAGAAAGCTGTAATCAATCAAACGTTTTTACTGACCTATAAAATATATAGATTGTTTTTACTGTTATTTAATTGCAAACTCAGGAATTGTCACCTTATCAGTATCATGTAGGAATGATGCCTCAAACAAACCACTCTGTATAAGTTCCCATGGCGATCTACCCTGGTAAGATGTGGACCAACTTGAAGATAATGTAAATGCAGGGCTACTTCTGAAGTTAACTTGACAACCACTGGATCCTGCTTTGTAAACTAAATGTAGTCCAATGCACTATTTTGAAAAGTGTCATGAGAACATATGTTAATAAAGTTGCTAATAAAGTAGATTTAACAATAATTGCTGAGAATCAAAGGGCATCAATATGATGTTTTTAAATGCATTTCTGTAATGCATGACATAATTAACCATTTTAATCGCTGTTGTCTATTAAAACCTTTTTTATTAAACATGGTTTTAATATGCTGTGCATTTAGTTACATTGTGTCTATATACATGGTCCGAGGGAAGAAAATATATATATATATATATATAAACCCAATAATATTACCCGTGATAAGTAGTCTAGTGAAGATTATATTATATACACGGAATCCAAACTTTCAGTAAAGCATGGCGACAGCCATCTTTAATCCAATGCCAAGCACTACTGAAGGAAGTTATGTCAAGTATGAATCTATCAAATCTATGCAATCTTTTTAGAATTAATTTCCCTCTTTGTGTTTCCTTGAACATGGTTTCCCTGAGCTGTGTTGGAAGTAAAGTAATGAAAAGAGAGTCGCTGCCACTTAAAAAGACTATTGGTGAAAGATAAAGTACTTGATATGATTAATTTTGACATCTCAAGATTAGCTTCAGATAAAATTTCAAGTACATTTTTTAAGCAGAAGAAGCACTGTGGAATTAATCCTCAATCCCTCAGTTACATTGCAAGTGCTTTAAAGTATTCTTCTATGTAGTCAGTATGAACAAGAGTGATGATTGCATAAAGAAAAAACTGGTTTCATTGTTGATTTGGGGTCCTGACTGCTGATTTTACAGCATTGTGAACTCTAATGTTACATTACTATCATGAAAGGAAGCTGAATCAGACAAATAAAAAAAAGCATATTTTTCGGCGCCATAGATGATTCACGATCAAGCTGAACTACAGCCACGAGACACTTGATGCAGCAAGAAGACAAAATGGGAATTCAATGAATATTGTTTGTCTTGAAAAGGATGTCCCTAGGAATTGTGGGACAAATTCGTGATCTCAATGCTTTGCAGAAAATTAAGTAGTAGTCATGTTGAGCAGAATGAGCACTAACAGGGTTTATTCATCACTGTACACTCGAGTGGTTGTCACTGACATATTTCCAGCGGCTCATTGAGGTGGTTTAGAAGGGAAAGAACCTGTACAAGCTAACCTTGTGCTCAGCTCATCAGTATGTAACATCTTCTGGGCTCAGCTGCTGCGCTTTCTGCCAGTGTGTTCCTCTGTGGCATAAGGAGGCACATTTTAATCACTTGCTGGCAGACAAAAAAAAAAGAAGAAAAAAAAAAAGGTGGGGAGGAGGGAGATGAGAAATATGTGCAGCTTCCAGAGATGGAGGAAGGTGGAGAAGCCCCTTTAGGCAGAGTGGAGGCAGCGATTGTGTGCTCTTGTTGACTCTGCAGCAACAAATATTAATAATGAGAGATGAAAGATATCATTCACCTCATCGAGTGAGGAGCGGGGGCTGTCAGACATTTATTGCCTCTGCCAAACAGAATGGCACCTTTGACTCAACATTGTAAGGGCCTGTGGAAATTAAACAATGAAGTGCAAACTGTCCTAAAGCACAGCAAAGTGCACGGCCAATCGTATTCTACCTGTAATATGCTGGTTTTATTAAATATGCATAATTAAACAGGTTACGGTTATTGTCTTTTGGACTCTAAAACTGCATGGTTGAGATTTTGCTCAACTGGGATCTCTTCATACACAAGTGGCACGAATAAATGAAATCCAATTGCACCTTGAATCAACACAATCTGTATTTGACATCCTATATTAAGAAACACATGCAGATTTTATGCACTTCAGAGTGAGATCACCATTACATCCATTAAAAGATGACTGCATTAACAAAAC
Organism: Eupleurogrammus muticus; assembly: GCA_036785175.1. Classification (NCBI taxonomy): domain Eukaryota; kingdom Metazoa; phylum Chordata; class Actinopteri; order Scombriformes; family Trichiuridae; genus Eupleurogrammus; species Eupleurogrammus muticus. The sequence continues at coordinate 17,946,589 of JAYKQN010000011.1, read as the reverse complement.
ATACATGGCAACTAAACCACAAAAAAAGAAAAAAATGGAAATTTGTGTTAGGTCGATCATATCTCTGTCGTATCTGTATCATAAGCACCATATGTCATTGTAAAGCTTGTTCATTTCCCTCTCATTCATTACAATGATGTCCCACTTGTAATCATGCAATTATGGGATGAGCTGCACAGCTGAGATGTGGGTGGGGTCCTGAGTGAAATGCCAAATTTCCCTGCCAATGCTAATCAGTTGATTCTCCTGCTGGTTTTGACTATCGTTTTGAGCTTGGGGAATTGAGTTCTAACAGTTGCAATGAACAAACAAGAATTTTACACTTTATTCATTGAACAAGAGCCTCAGTAGTGTGTGGAGGAACTGATCGCAGCCACGCAAGCCTGGCATCTACTCTGTATGCTAGTCACCAGCCTGATCACATGTTGCTGTGAGATGGAGTTCCATTATTCAACCAGGATTTATCGCAGGACAGCCAACATGGTTGTGTTAGTCACTCTAGCAGTTATAGTCCGCCCTAGCTGATCCCACATTTGTTCAGTTGGGTTAAGGTCTGAGATTCTCCCGAAATGGTGCAGGCAGTCGCTAATAACCCTGGCTCTGTGGAGGTGAGCATTGTCCCTCTTGGAAGATTAGGCTGTGTCGTAGATTGTGGAGATACGGGATTGCCACTGGCTGATACCTTTTGCCATTGAGATAACCTTCAATTGTGTTGTATTGTCTACGATGGAGACGCCTCCCCATACCACCAGAAGCTGTTACTTCATCGATGCAACAATCAGAAGGCTTCTCAATGTCATCTCCATACCCTGCCACCAAAGTATGACAGAAAGATCATGAACTTACTGAACATGGTATTTCTCCACTTGTTCAGGTTCTATTGTTACTGCCAAAGCAGTAACATTTCGATGCATAACATCTTATGTATGTAAACATAACAATAGGGCTGAATGATTTGGTGATTTAGATTAGGAACCATGACTTCAGCCAACAAAATCATGACATTACCAAAACTGTTATTTTTTTTTTATTTTCGCCTTTTATTTTTTATTTTCATCAACCATTTTAAATGTCCTTTCTTTAAATTGTTGACACAAATACACATTGCATCTCTTCACTTCAACAGCAGAGTCGGATAAATCTTGCTTAGTATCGACTCTTTAAGGGGGGATTGTTAGTTCGCTTGAGACGACTCTCCATAGACTTTACAAGTTAAACAGATGTTCACAATATGTTGATTGGCAGTTAACATTACATAACATATTGGTATGCTATGTTAATTTGGCCCAGTGCCAACTTAGTTTCACTAACATCATTAAACATTACTACTGTTGCTAACATTAACATCTACATGCTGTTATGTAACTGCTCATTGCATCTTGAAGATGAGCTTGTTGAAATATTTCTCCTAGAAGAGAAATACACCTGATGAAAATGACAATAGTCGGGTATCAATAACTCAAATGATATTAGCTGAAAAAAAAAAATCACAAAATGTATTCATGATGAGCTATCTAATGTCAATGCTTTATGTAATCGTATAAGACAAGTAATATTAAACATGGAGGAGCAGACCAGAGTGACGGTGCAGGAGAGATGAGATTATGGGAGACAAACCTAAAGGGAAACACATGCTATGCCCACTGCTGAAAAAAGAGGAAACACAACACGTTTAGTGTCTTTAGCTTTCATTCTAGATTTACGGCATTTTTTGTTGAATGGTATAATGTAAGTTTCTGTGATGCTTGGAAATGTTGTTGTGCACTGAAACTCGCTTAGAAGAAAATCGTTCAGCCCTAATGGACAATATTAAGAAAGAGGTTGATAAAATGCACTGTTTCCCTTCCTGACAGCAAAAACGTGGTAGAGACTGTTAATAGATAATTGTCAAAGCTCAGTATGAGTGTACGTTGCATCTTTTATAGTGGCTATCACGCTTCTTTCTCTGCGCTCTATTGCTGTTTTTTTTTTCAGTGTGAATTAAGAGTAATTTATTAGTGCAGTCCAATTTTTATTCAAATTGCTCATCCTGTTGCTCTCACCTCTTTCACCGATTGGTGATTCAACATCCACTTACTTTTGTCAATTTTATTGTGGTATAATAATAATTATTATTATCATTATGTTAATATTGATAACAATAATTTCATTTGTATAGTACTTGCCATACTTAAATGCTACATATTGTAAATAAAAAGAATTAGAACAAATATATACAAAATAAAAGCTAATTATATTAATAGTGTTGTTTTTTCAGGTGTCTAACCATAATAGTAATGTGTTGTGTTATCTCTTTTAACCTTGTATTTCTAAAGTAACAAAGTAGTCCTGCAAACCAGTTACGTTAAAGAGAGACAGGCTTCCTAAGACTGCTTCATTACCCTTACATCACTAATGAACTGTAGGCCGTCTTCCAGAGATCTGACAATGGCAGGGAAATCTATCACATTTGACTTGGGACACCGCCCATATCTTTAAGTGCTGCTCATCCCACAAATGCATGATTCTTTCAAATGGGACATTGTTGTAAAGGGCATTCTGATGATATAAGTGGAACTAATAATACAGCGACAACAGAAATAGGATCAGCCAAAAACACGACTTTGTGACAAGTTTTCTATACGTTTCTGGAATGGATTAACCAACATTCAACAGTGATATCAACAGATTGCCCATCTGGCACAAACAGGGGATAAATCCCTGAGGGACTGCCTTAAAACATGATGGATCTTCATTTACCCTAACCCTAATGATAATATATGAAACTCTCAAGTTCATCACGCAGGTTCATTTAGAAGCAACGTTAACATGAAAGCTATAATTTTCCCATCAGTTTCTCATCCTGTTGCTTTCCTCCTGCTTTTTGTTTCATATTAGTTATCACTCTGCTATTTCAGGTTGTTCACAAACAGTTTTAAGGTAATGAACATACAGTCACAGTACAGGGGTTTAGATGGACTTTGGGTCTTTATGTTCTCTGCTATTTTAGGTACATACATAGATACATACATAAATAGGTGATGAATAACTTATCAAACATTAACCACTGAGAATGTTTCGATTATAAAGATGTTTTAAAGGAACAATAGACGTTGCTGCAGTGAAATGTTTTATTCTCTATAATATAGGGATATTAACAATAATATGGTGGTTTCCTAGATGTAGCGCTACATCACAATGGGTAGTAGTTCCGAAATACTAGAGCTGACCCAAATAAAATTAAGCTTCAATTGTTGCCATAGTAATCAGTAAGTAAGTCTGTGATTTTTTTTTTTAAATAAATAGTATGAGAAAGTCGAGTGTCTTTAACAATTTTAACTGAACTTAACTTGAGGTCTGAGTTTTTTGCCAGTATTGTTTGTGGTTGTCATAGTAACATGCGTCACCTCCGATCAGGCTGTTGTGATTGTTCCTGCTTGGCATGGATTGGTCTATGTGTGGAAAACACTGCACATATTCTGGTGAATTGCTTCAGTGGTGATGGTTAGGGATGAATGCATGTACAATTACACCCCATTTAAATCATATAAAATATATATTTTACATAAAAAACATAAACGAAAGAAAAGTTTGTCCATCTGTTTGACCACCAGATGAAGGCAGAAGCGTTGCAGTAGCAGGTGAACATGTTTTGCCTTGTTTAACGGTTTCAGTAGCCTGTAAATCCTGTGTCTCCATGGTCTCGCTCCGTGCTGCTGCACAGTCTGTCGGCATGTGACGCTTTTTACACAGCAAAACACTTTCATGAGGCAATCAATACATGGTCCCTGCCTACATGACAGCCAGCTTGTTGAAAGCCAAACAGCAGATGCTTCTCTCCTCGCTTTGCATATTTACCACATGAGGGATGGATCGCTCTCTCCCTTCCTCTCCGTCTCCATGATTCATACGGGCAGGGGCTAGTTTAACTTTTTCATTTTGCCTCATAATCTCTGTCTGTACGCGTTTTACCATGGCGTTTAAAAAGGGTAGGTTCACCTTCTGTCTCATATATTATTCACAGTCTCCAGAGGATTAATCGTAACCTCCACTATCTGATCCATCATGTAGCTTCACAATCGGGGCCACATTTCTATACAAAAGAAATACAGCTTAAAATGTCACATTTACACGCAATCATAACCATAATACACAGGACAGCATCTTGATGAATGAATCCCATAGTAGCATGATCTTTTCTCTAACATCACCCTCAGGACATTTATTAGGGATGCAACTAACAACTATTTTGATAGTCGATTAATCTATTGACTGTTAAAAAGCTTATTTAATTAGTTGTTTGGTTCATAAAATGGTGTAAAATGTTGATCACTGTTTCCCAAAGCCTAAATGCAACCTATGATGTATTTTTTTCTTTGTTCAGCCATAGAGAAGATTAAAATAACCAGAGTATTTTGACCTTTTTTTCTTAAAAAGTATTCATATTGATTGAATGATTATCAAAACAGTTATTTGTAATAATTGACAAAAAATTATCAACTAATCGCTGCAGCTCTACAATGCATTGTGTGTATGTAGATTACTGTGTAACTTAATGTTATGTTTATTAATAGGTAATTATTAATTGACTACATAAATCTGTCATATAAACATAACTCGTGTCAAAGCGTTCAGGGAGGATCATGTAAGATGGCTGCGAGGCAGTGCATGGATTACACTGAAGAGCAAGCTGAAGGAGAAAAAAAAAACTCACCCACGATCTACTTAAACGTGGAAGTATTTAAGCAGAGGCCAAACAACATGGTGCTCTGCAAATTAAAAATGGCTTATCACAGTAGTAGGACCGCCATGCTTGAGCGCTTGAAGCAGAAGCGTCTCGGGGCGATTTCTCAAGATGGCAGCAGGAGCAGAACAGCGCAGTGTGTGTGAGACCCGCTTCTCTTCAATTTGTCCTCCTATGTTTACTATTTTTTCCCATATACACACAGCTGGCACACGTCACTAGTAGCTTTACACTTACACACACACACACGCCTGTAAATAACGTTGAAAGTCTGTGAAACTCTGCAACTACAAAACAGAGCGTGTAACTTGTCAGTGTCACATGTCGTGTCTAACTGCTGTCAAACAAACCACTGACGGACAGTTTATTTAATTCCCGAATCCCATGATCGCCAGTGAAGCATTTCACCGAAGATGTGTTTTCCACACAATCCACCAATCTGTGGCGAAAACCGAGCGCTACACATCGACTCAGAATCTTTTTGTTCAACACGATTCGTGAGAGAGATCAACAGCCACACATAAGTACTTGTCAATGGGAATAAATCACACAACAGAGCAGAAGCAGTGCAGCAGCAGCAATTTAGTGAAAACCAAGCAGGAGCAACTACACCAAAACACCAAAAGTTTCCAAAGGAAACTCAGACCTAAAGTTAAGTTCAGCTAAAGTTTTTGTACTTATTAATCCTATTAAAATATTTGCTCCGAAAGCAACATTTATTTTATGCAAATTTATTTTAGAGGTGAGTGGTAGCACATTTTCTGAACCACTGATTGTGTTTTACAGTCCTGGGAAATTCCTGAGTGTTTCCAATCTTCCTGATGAAGCCATTTCATTTGTTCGGGTTTGGGCTGCTTCTTTGTACTCCAGCAAAAATCACAACCGCCAACAGCTCCAAAATTTCTGTGCTCTACATTTTCTTTTTAAAGAAAACTAAATTTTAGGTGTAGCCCTACACATACTGTGTATTACACACGTGTAATGGACATAGATTGCAGTGTGTGCTGTTAGTGCAGATTTAGTGTCCCAACAGAAAATCCCATGAGAACATGTAAAAAGTGAATTCAGGAACAATGTGTCAGTGTCTCCCATGTCTGTTCACTTGTTCATTAAATATGAAAAAGGAAAGAAAAAGTGATGTTGATGTAATATTGATGAACACTGCATAAAGTTGGTATTTGTTAACAGATGATCCTCAGCAGCAAAACTTTAGGAGCACAACTGGGAACACAATCTTCTATTGCAGCGGCTCTCAAAGGGGGTCATTGAGGAAGTGCCTGGGGGTCCACAGAAAAAAATAAAAAAATATTTATTTTCACTTTAATTCCACAATGAAATAAAGAAGAACCATTCGTGTATATATATATATATATATATATATATATATATATATATATATATATATATATATATATATATATATATATATATATGCCATCATTTACAACAAATAAATGTATTTCATTCAGTAGTATTTATTTTCTATGTTTGTATAATTTTCCCTTTGCACATGAATTTACATAAATGAATATTTTTTTAATTCATAAATTAATAAAATGGAAAATCAAACAAATAGTAAAATAACACAATGTATTACATGGAATAATTACATGCTAATTTAAATAAATAGGGAATTTTACTGGTATATTTATGCACTTGCATTTATTTATTTATTCTTGATTATGGCAGTTTTAGTTCTTCATAATTTCAGCCCCAGGTTAGCTACATGTTGTGTTATAAAACATCCAAAAGCAAACATCTTACCAGATGGGGTCCGAAGTAAAGTGATGATTTATCTATACTCTGAAAGCACTAAATAAAGAAAGTAGGACCTCTGTTGTTGAGTAATTGTGTGTTTATTTTGAGTCTAAATAACCTACAGTACAGTGTGTGTGTGTGTGCGTGTGTGTGCATGTGTATATCTGTGTGTTAGAGTGGTGACAAATAAGGAACATGTCACCCGGTGCAGCAGTGTGACTCACTGAGGTGTTTTTAATAGATTTGGACAACAATGGAGGTCTGCAACACAGAGGAATAAAATATACCAGGTTTTTGGATACACAGGCAGTACTTGTTGGTAGATGATTTCATTGTTGGGTCAGATCCAGACATGATATAAATAAATAAATAATAATAAAGAACAACGAACCGTAGAACCTCATGAGTCCTTCCCTTACAGTAAGAGAATGTAGATCATAACAAACAACATATTTAGTTATTTGATGATATGATCCGAGTTGAAAGGGTATTTGGGAGGGGATTTGGGATTTGTTTTTTTCTAGTCTAGATCAGTGTAGGGACTTTTTTTTAACTGTACCATGTATTATACATTAAGAAACAGAGAAAAAAAGCACAGCTTGTATTAATGCTCGTTTGCATTTCCTTGAATTTGTGATGTCACACAGCAGCATGTCAAGGCTCCCAGACTGGCCCATCCAATCAGAAGGGAGTCTCATAAATATCCAGGAGAGGTGCTTGAAAGCATGCTGTAAAACTACAAAGAGTTAGATTTGTGCACTTTGAAAACTGCAAATATATAATGTTTGTCATATCACAACTGCTACAAAAACGCACCCCAAAAAGTGTCGATGACTTTAATTCTCATGTGAAAAAAAAAACTGCTTTTAATTAAATCTGACAAACACTGACCTATTTTTTGTATGTGATTCACAGCCCAAACTTCTGTATATATAAAAAAGACATTTCCACTGCAGCAACACTTAAGCGACATGTTGGGACGGGACAGGAGCCAATCACTGTAAATGTGGAAACCCAGCACGTGCGCATCCAGCACCATCCACAGCGGGCGGACTCCGTCTGGAGGAGCCTGGGGAGGGAATGGAGCGGCAGAACGGGACCGTTATTAGGGAAACAGTTTAAGGTATCCGGCTGCACCTCAACTTTTCCACAAACCTGTCGCCCGCCACAGCGCTGCCTCCGACCGGTCACATCCCTCAACTCGCTACTCGCTGTGCCTGCGGTGAACCTGCAGCCACCTGCACGGCACCCGCGCTGCGCACGAGCTATACATACACATACCAACAACAAAAAAATATAATAAATAGCATTTCGTATATATTAATGTGGCCAGCCAGGACCGTCGTTAGAGTGAGAAAACAAGCCGCGTGCGTCCCAACAAAGCTCTCACCCTTCACCTCAGCGAGCAGGTACGGGCTACGGGCTCCAGGACAGACAGGTGGGGGGTCGCGGGGGGTGAGAGGGGAAGAAGAGGGGCAGCACCGCGAGTAATCTCCCCGGGCTTCGCACCGCGGTCTCCCGCATCACTCACCTGGCTGCGTGGCCGCTGGACGCTCCGCGGTGAAGGGACGCTGGCTGGCTGCTGAGCCCCACGAGCTCTCTCTCTCTCTCTCTCTCTCTCTCTCTCTCTCTCTCTCTCTCGCTCTCTCTCTCTCTCCCCGTCCTCCGCTGCCGTAAAGCTGGCCACGCGCAGGCCGGAAGAGAGAGCGGACGTCTTCAAAACAAAAGCGTGCTTTTGTGTAAGTTCAGAAAAGGATGAATGAATAATCGAAAAGGATATGGCTGCGCACTTATAGTTTGGATATGCTTTATATTTATACTGCACTGCTTATTTGCTTTCTACTTTCTACTCTAATTAAGTGTAATTTTGCCCGTTTTTCCTACAGTGTACAATATGAACTGTATTGTGTTCTGCGTCCTGATTGGCTAAGGAACCAAATTTCCTCCATGCAGATTTCTGAAGTGCTTTATGTTTACAGGTTTTCTCCTGGAAAAAAAAGCACTATGTCGACCTGCAACATAAAGTGCAACCTGCAGTTGCATCCAAAAAGATGCCAACCATCGCAGAAAAAGTTGGACTTGTGGACATGCTGAAGGAAGGTAAAAGTTACACAGTTGTAGGGCACCATTATGGAAAAAAATAATCTTCATCTATCGCCAGGTCTGTTGGTGTGAAAATGTAAGACCTAGATATCGAGTAAGGTAAGTAAGTAAGGTAAGCTAATAACCTGCTAGTTGGACCAGAGCAGAGTGCATGAATCTCCAATTACAAGTGTAAGTTTTCAACATGTTCGACATTTGTTCTGAATGGGTCACGCCAGCCGGATGGATTTTAATGGTGGGGTCATATACATTTTTGTTTGGGTCTGTTTGCGTGTGTGCATAACTATTATGATAATGTATGATTCTAAAAGATCATTTGATTTTATGCATTCATATATTTTGGGGGCAGGATCAATTACATATGATCATTCTACTCAAAAACTGTTCATATGTCATGCATCGGTCTATTTTTTTAAGGTGATAGGCAGAAAAGAGGCTAGAGGAGAAGAATCCAGAGAAAGTAGACAAGGAGAGGCAGAAGCAGGTCCAAAATGTTTTAACTTATAACATCTGCATGATGTAAAAATATGATTGCTAATGAAAAAACAGAGTCAACTATCAGGAGTGCTGCCTTGGAGCACGTTTGTGTCCCCACCAATGTCATAATCAAACCTACTCTCTTAATAGTAAGTGACGTATTAGCATGGCAGGGAATATAATAGGTAAGAGGATCAAGCTGTCTGCCAAAAAGATGATACTTATATTTATTAGGAAAAATTTGCCAACTTCAAGAGATATGAATCATACTAACACACCACCCCCAACCCTGTTTCTCTCTGCCTGTATTGTTGAGTGAGTTGGAAATTTGTATTACACTAAAAAGTCAGTACATTTTCCTACAAAGTCTATATTTTAAAAGACAAGGGAAAAAAAAGCACAAACACTTCACTTTTCAAATTAAACGCTCTCTTGCGTTGCTGTGTGGAGAAACCTTCTGTAATTCCTTTAACAAGGCTTTTATTGTGAAGGCCATTATCAAAGGTGAACTTGATATGGGGAGACGGGGCAGGCGCTGCATCAGAAACGCAGCATGTGTGGACGCCGCTGTCACGATCCAGCGGCTCCTGTCTGCCCCTTGTCTTCCCTGCCCCCTGCGTTTCTCCTGCCTGTCTTTGTTGGTGTGTCAGCCGAGGCGAGCGGCTTCCTGCCTGCCCATATATGGCCAACTTCCTGGTCATCAACCCATTCCCCTCACCTGCTCAGCACCTCCCGGCCATCTAATCATCAGCCCTGCAGCACATCTACCCGGTTCCCCAGTCTCTCTGTGTCAGACAATGGTCAGGCCTTTAAATGTGTTTGTTTTTTACTTATTCCACTTTTTTGTCATATCACTTGGATTTTACACCCCCCATAAACTTCATTTGTTTTTGCCATCTCAGTATATATATAAATTGTTTTTAGTGTTTTTATGATTATATTAGATCGATGCTATTTCAGCAAAAATTATAATTGTATCTCATCTTGTACATGTTGTACACTGTTTTGTAGTTGTTAGTGTTTCAGGGTGAAATATGAGATACTACTTTTTTAATTAAGTTATAAAGGAGGCTAATTTAAGGATGGTGAATTTATTTGCATAGTGAACCCCCCGGATGTATGTTTTGAATTGATGAAATGACAAAAAAAAATTGTATGATGAGAGGCTTTGAATTGTAATGTCTGTTGCAAGATAAAGTTGCCTCAGGAGTACAAGCTTTAAATTTGTCCAGTAATAACACTGTAAATGTGAAATAATTCTTATGTTGGCAATTTGATTGGAGAAAATCTTTAAAGTTGGGATTCCCATCCAAAAATGGTCCGCTTGCATTACCCTTTACAACACCCAGCTGTTGTGCAATGTGTCCCGACAAGCAGCAGCTCGTGAGCGACTCCTCTGCCAGGCCAAAGGTTGAGGAAAAAAGATGAGTGGATCACGAGCTGGATTTTCCTATTAGCTCTCCGTACCGCACTGGGCCCAGCTCCACAACGACCTACACCCAGGAACCAAAGCTGTGCCAGTCCCACTTCCAATTCCTTACAACACTTGGCTTTCTGGCAACCGGCACCTTCCAGAGGGGGAATTGGCTGACAGGATCGGGATATCACAGCCAACATTCAGTCGCAATGTGCCAGGCGTTTTAAGGGGTTTAAGTGGTTTGTCACAGCTTTACATAAAGTTGCCTTTACATGGTGGATGAACAGGCAAACAGCAAAAAGTGCAATGTGTAGCAATGTCCAGAAAATGCTTTAGCTAACAAAACCATTTTCATTCTATTAATGTCCAAATAATTTGTTACACGGAAAATGGTGCTCACAAATATAGTGGCTCGGTGGCCTGGGTCAAACCATGACTCATTTATATTGAGGCGCAGCAATGTTGGATGCTGACTTGAGGCCGGATGGCGGGAATGGCTGGCCCCAAGGTACGGATGATTAATGCAGGAATCATAAACAAATTGCAATCTTTCTCTCCTGCAGTGTTTAACCCATTCACTAATCTTGCAGGTGTCGGGGGATATACCCTGAAGATGTGGCCCTGGAGGCGCAAAGATGTGTCAAATGGTGAGAGCTCGTGCTTTGCTGAATAATGTGGCTTCCCCCCCTAAGGATGGTCATGTTGACCACTATGCCTGTGCATTTGAGCCAAACCACGGTGAATTATGTCTGCTTATAAAACGCATAATTTTTTTATTCTGTAATTTCATGTCACAAACATATCTTTCGTTCCAATCAACTACAGATGCAACATATAGTCAATACTTACAAATTGAGAAATATAGCTGAAATGTATGCCCCTGTCTCTCCTTCTCAACAAACGGGGCACTGAGTGAGATATGGACCTGTCACCTATCAACTCATCAGCCAATGAGGAGGCACAACTTCAAGAACCCGCCCACCCAAGATATTTGTATCAGAACCACAATCAAAAAGTCAGAACGCAGAGGAGAGAGCTGGCACAAATCTCATAGTGCAAATTAAACTTTTTTTTTTTTTTTGCTTCAATGAGTTTTATTCTCTTTAAAACTCTTTTTTTTTATTTCAAATATTTTCCTATTAAGAACAGAATTCAATATGAAACAGATATATCTTTGCAATGTGATGAGAGATATCGCTCCATTTTCATCTACTGCCTTTGGGTAAGTATCTTGAAGGTATTGTGGCCTAATAAACCCCACTTAAAATGAGTTGTTGTATTACCCGTTGAGTTTCTTCGCAATGAAGTTCAATTTGTCTTGCAGTATAACCATTTGGATGCTTTCTCTAAACTCTGGCAGTCCTCCCGGTGAGCCGTGGCTCGAGATCATTCCACATCTGTGGTTTAATCCGTTTTATGCCACACTTTTGGCTATGCACACTGTGTCCACATTTGAAGGCTTCATTCTCAGAGTGTTGAAGATGTCCTACGAACATCAATGAAAAAAAAGGACTTCACTCCCAGGCCTAGCAAAGATGCAAACATTCATGTGAAAGAATGGCTGATCCGATACTGATGTCTTTCTGGAAAGGAGCATATTTATAAAGCATCCGATAATCCCCGTAACCCATTTAAGGGAGGAAAAAAAAAAACAATACTGATGGATCAAGTATGGGAAACCATTTTGAATGGTAATTCTGTGCTCAGAGATCGCAAAATCAAACGATTCAATGAAGTCTTCAGTTTGAATGGGACTGACAACAAGATCAATGTCTGTTTAATCTGCCAAGCTGGTTCCTCAAAAGGGAACTCTCTGCCCAATCAACAAAGTCAAAAATCCAATTAGACTCATGTGCATTTGGGATACTAAACTGAGAGCCATGGGATGAGATTGATTAGTTGTGTCGAAATCTGTGCGGTGCTTTGACAAAATTCACTTTGACTCCAGTGGAAAAATAATTGATGCTACGTCTGGACATTAACAACATCTTTAAATGCTTTAAATGTGTTATTTGCTTCCTGAGCTGTCCACACAATTCTTTACTAATGTAGAGGTTCATTTTCAGTTGATTCAATATTATTACAATTACACAATTACAAAATTATTGCAATTTTATAGTATAAAAAAGGTACTGCATAATGCAGAAGTACTCTCAAAGAGCTAAATATAGTTGTCATTTGTCCTCAAAGGGAGATCGAAAGCAAGACACAAGGTGTCAACACTATTTATCAGCTGAATGTTCACAGCCCGCCTAATGCCTAACAACATAATAGAGAGTAGTTGGTTTCTGCTTTTTCGCTATTTCAGATCTTTTGATTCCATTTGATTTGTGCCTAAATCTAAAATACGAAGCTTGTCAAATATGTCACTCCTCTTTTTTTTTAATTTTTTAAGAAATTCTTCTTTTTCTCCTCTAGGTTTATGTGGAAACAGTCAGAACACGTAACACTTTTCTCGCATTCTCTTGCATGATAAACGTCACCAACACAGCTTCATCAGATCCGGGTAAGCCGCTTTCAGGTCTGTAGTCTTTCTAATTATGGATTTATATTTTTTTATCTTATACTGTAATATTTTTATGACAAAGTGCAACTTTCTTGAGTTACTTTCATACTCTATGTGAATGGACACCCTTAAAAGGTGCTAAAAATATAGGTAAAAGTGTAATAATTGGCTGCCCACTCTGAGTATATAGGAGTTGTTGTATGTTCTGTACTATGTTCTGATGCGACACATGCATGGACTCATGTCCATAAACTACAGTTGCATGGCCGACACTTTCAGTTACTCCTAGAGGAGGGAGAAGGATCCGTATTATGATCCATCTTCATGGCTGGCTTCCATAATACATGAATGTCAGCCCTGGCCAGGTCCACGGTGGTTTTCCATTCTATAAAATACTGAATGATTTAAAAACCATCAAAACCCAATCAACCACAGGTTTTAAACTTCTTCTTCTTCTTCTGCTTCTGGCTTTTTTCCCTTCAGGGGTCGCCACAGAGTCAGTTTCCTCCGACTAACCCTGTCTTCATGTCTTCTTCTGCTACATCCAAAATCCTTCTAAAAATACATTCACTATCATGTCCAAACCATCTCAGTCAGGCCTCTCTGGCTTTATCTCCAAAACCTCTAACATGTGCCGTCCCTCTGATGTACTCAACACCACAGGTTTTAAACAAGGAATATTAATGGACTGTAACCCTGCACAAACCTTGAAATGTGTGTAGTGGCATATCTGAGCACTACACATTCATTTATGTTAATGTATTAGCTTTACCTGTGGTGCGATGCCAGCGTCACAGGCCCTTGGGAATAGCACTGGCACAGCATCTGGCACGGAGCTGAAAGACTCACAGACACCTCTGTCTTTCAGGCTTCTCCTTATTTGCTTCACCTGCTGGGTTGTCCTTCCAAGAACCTGTCAAATGCGAAAAAAATAAATAAAAATAAAAAAAAAAGACAGGCTGTGGAGGCTATGATGAAAGAGATCATTGTGACATCTTTTGTGAAGGAGAACTGCTTGTTTAATGCCATCCAGGCAGAATAGTCATTTGAATTCAGGGCTAATAGTCAGCATTTCGACATTTTTTCCCCAAAACTTTAATTTTGAAATCCTGTAGAAAGTAATGTCAGAGGCCGTTTACAGGCCTGCTGCATTGAAGCATAACGTGATGGTCACAACTAGGAGCCACTTTAATTTGAATGATCACAAGACATTTCACTCAAATATCTATTAACTTCATCTAAAAATTCATACATTACTAGTCAAAACATAAACCTGACAACAAGAGGTCATCCTAGTATTTACTAGTGCTTACACAAGGCGGGGGGCCGGAGGCTGAACCCAAATGCACGACTCTTCACAGCCCGTTCAAAAAGGGAAAGTCTTTATTACAATTCCGTACCAAAACATGAATCACTCTCAAGGAGGAAAATACTACTAAACTAATTCTATAAAGTACCAACAAAAATTCACTCTTTCGAGGAAAACAAAAATGCACTCTTCATGAGGTAAACAGAAAATCACTCTTGCGAGGTAAACAAAAAATCACTCTTGCGAGGAAAACTGGACTAATGATAACTAGGAAAAGTAACAAAGGAAAGGCTGTCAAAACAAGACTGGAAACTAAATAGACAGGAACAAAACACAAAACCTGAAAGGACCTGGAGCTGGGCGCTGGTTCTTGAGACATGGGGCATGACGAACTGGCACAGGACAAGGGGAGACACAGACAATATATAGACAGGGTAACAGGGCACAGGTGAAAACAATCAGGGCAGGGGAAGGCAATCACAGTGGCGGGAAACACACAAGGGCAGGAAGCAAAGGTGCCTGAAACAAGAGGGAAGAGTCATTTCAAAATAAAACAGGAAGTGAACGACAAGACAACACGAGTGATAACTTAACATTTACGACGAGACATGACAACCACTCAGTTAACACCACTTGTATTAAAAATACAATAGCAACAAATCACTTGATTAGGTAAATTGAGAATATTGGAAATACTGGTCATTATAGGGAGAGAAAAAAGTGGAAATAATATATATATATATATTTTTGCTTACCAACTACAAGTCACATTCCTGATTGTATATCACTTCATCAACATAACGCCATTGCCAGTAAAGTCAAATACATAGTATAGCTACTCATAGTAGAGGCACAACACTTATTAATACAATTATTGCCCAAGTTTATATAGTTCAGATGCCAAAACTGTAGCCTAAGCTTATCAGACATTATTCAGTGTGTGTGTGTGTGTGTGTGTGTGTGTGTGTGTGTTGTGTGTGTGTGTGTGAGAGAGAGAGAGAGAGAGGATAAACTGAAGAGATAAATGAATCAGAAAAATGGCTTTGTAAGCTTTTGGGTCACCATGAGCTGCCAGAACAACTTCAATGCACCTTTTTTGGACACAATTTTTCTCCATTTTTCAAAAGATATGTTCTGTTGACACTTGTCACTGTGCTTAACATCATTGGAATGTTGTGGGAAGTCAAACCAAATCAAACAGGGTGTTGTTGGTCCCTCAGCTGCAGAAGAGATAAAGGAAAAAAAAGTTTTGTTTATAATTATATTAGTTAAGTTACTAACAATGATGTTATGCATCCATTTCTTCCATTTTGTATTCCCCTTTAATGCTGCTTGTACAAATATGCCCATAAACAAAAAGATTTATCCAAAATTTATCCAAGGTACAAACTATTGTTTTGGGTTAATATAGACTTGAATGATTATTCAATATATATACATGCTGAAAACTAGAATTTAAATAAAAGGACCTCGAGAGGCAGGGCAGGAAATCAGTGAACTTATATGACGTCAAGCACTTGCAAATCAATTTTTTTGGCTTAAAATCCTTGTCTACATTGTCTACTATCATGTCATTGGAAAAAAAAACTGTGCAAGTTGCATTTCAATTTTTTTAGGTTTTAAGTAGAAAATATCAGTCATACACTTCAGCAACTACTGCTGTGGTGAGTTTATATAGGTTAATGGGTTTTGTAGAGTTACAATAAAAAAAAACATTAAATGTATTATCATTGCAGCCTGTCACTGCACTTTCACCTATAATCTTCATCCTTGCATTTAAATTATAAATTATTTTTTTCTTCTCTCCCAAAAAACACTTTCTTTTGAACTTGAACGCCACACGACAAAATGGATCTTTTATTTCAACAAACAACACAATAACTGTAAATTGCAAATGAGATTTTCTATTATACTCAAGCATAGAAACTGAGAAAAACATGGCAAAACACTCATTTTGTCTTTAGAAAAAAAAACATAATAAAAAAATCATAAGCAACTGTGGAGGATGGGCGTGGACGGCGGCGAGCTGCAGGGAAGTGGCGTCAGGTGTGTAATTTTGGAACACGCCGGGGCGAGCTGTTGTTAAGTAGTCAGGCTCTTTCCTCCCACTCGGTAAAGCGGAGGGAAGCAGCACCACCTGAGACCGCCGGATGCTGGGACTTAGATTACCAAGGTTGTGTTTAAGAAGGGGCAAGTGTCAATGTGTGTTGATTTATTTGGTGAGCGGGTTACAATAAAAAAAAGAGTCGCGTTCCTTCAAATCCAGCTTTGTCTGAGGTTATACACCATGCTGAAACCTATATGGACAAGTATGGCCTTTTAAATGTCTTATTGATTAAAAATAATCATGTAGGTCATAGGTCAAAATTGGTTGGCTACAAACTTTTGTAATAAGGAGGCATTCCGTTAACAACTCTGTGGTCACTGAGACAGTGGAGGATAATCGCACAGGAACTTAAATCGATAAAAGCTTTACTCAACAAGCTCTGCTGAACAATTCGTCAGCACTGCCTCACCTGGTGCTCACAGGAAAGATGATACATGTGCACAGATTTCCAGTGGACTGATTTATAAAAGGAAACCTGCTGGACATCGGCCCGTGACTCATTTCTGGGTAAGGCCCCCGGCTGGGAGACTGGCCCTGGTTCTGAACCTGAACTTGACTGGCTGTTGCTGCTAAGAGGGCTCCACCAGGAGATTGAGTATGCTCATACTCACACTGCTAAAAAACACACACACACACACACACATGCAAACAAGAATAAAGAGAAATATGTTTACTAATTAACATGAAAGTAGTGCAGTTGCAATTTCAAACTCTGGCCCTGTGTATAAAAAACTGTTGGCTGGGACTGTATACATTTTGTTTCAACAGAAATACAACATTATTTTTAGCAAAAGAAAATTTCCATCATACAATTTATGACAGATGATTTCAAACTCATTTTTTTTTCAAAAATGTTTGCATGTTAGAGTGCATGCATTTTAACTAGCCAGCTATCTGAAAATCTGGCTAATAAAAAAAATTTTGTTGGCATTACCCTTACATGCCAAACTTGAGATTAATAAGCCTTTTGTGTGCATACAATATTTTTTAGATCTTTTATTTCAACGTCAAAAGAAGAGCAATAATAAAAGTGTTTTTGTTCAGTTATAACAATTTCATATGAGCGTGTAAATGTGTCTTTACCCATATTACACATATTAATCCATTCAAGTCCTCTGTTTTAACCCTTTGTAACCCTCTACAGATGAATTACTAGCACATCTGCAGATAATCAGATTGCAGTAATGAAAGACTGAAGTATACTATACAGCAATCTAGCTGTGTAGTATACTTCAGTATTTCATTAATGATGCCACCATTTTAAGCCTGTCCCTGGTGACCCTCCTATTGGTGAACAAGGAACAAGGCGTGATTTGTCCTGCAATCTAATGAATTTCCTATGGTCCAATCATTATTATGTCAGGTGTACACATTATGTGCTAGATTGACAGGCAGATAATCAGTTAGTCTACCTTGCATAAAAACACACCACAGGATTTTGTGTCCCAGTGTTTTGGGATGGCCCACTGTGGAGCAGACCCAATTTCCCAATGCTTGGAATACTACGTCTGTAGTAATCCAGTCTGAAGGTGAATGGGCTATGTTATACTTTTATTATAATTTAATTTATCAATTTGTTTTCAATGTGGTGAAAGTTAACTGTCCCTTTAAAAACTGATAAAAGTCTACGACTACCATGTTGTTTCTTCTCCTGAGAAATTCTTAATAAAGATTGTTTTTCCAATTATGGCCATTATGCAGGATTTCACTGTTCTTCCCTCTGGAACAACAACAACTTTGGAGGTGTCCAGCAGCTCCTTTTTTTAGACATTGCGCTGATATTCTGCCAGATCTCAAGTTGCTGTGAGATGGAACGAGTTAGGAACATTAAAGACTGATAAAAGGCCTCCCAAAGCATTTTGAGCCCATCCAATGGGCGGTCTTATGGGTCGATACCAAACGAAGCAGTAAAGTGGTTCATACCTAATAAATCTTGTGAGTTTTCCAAACCAACACTCGCACATCTGACTGTACTATGGAGCTAGAAAAATAGGACTTGATATCAATTTCTGCTTTTCTGCACAAAATGATTCATGGTTTCAAGTAGATATAATGATAACTATTGAAGCTTACTTATATTTTGTGTTATGATACATTTATAACAACTGTTATTTACATTGGAACATACAGATAGTATATATTTTGTTGGATCATAGATTCAGGATTCTTTGGTAGAGTTTCTGTTCATTCATCCTGATCCATGAGGTCTCCATTGGTTAGCTCTTGAAAAAAATAGTGGAAGATCTTCATTAGCAGAAAAAAAAAATACCCATGAATACTGAGCATTCTTTATATTTGTGTTTTTACCGCATTCTGATATCAGAGGCTCTTTGAGAGCGGGTGCCATCTTTTTTCCCCTTTTTGTTGCGGTTGGGTCCACCAAGCATCTGGTTGGGTTACGTGCCAGGTGTTGTGCCATAGGGGTGGTGACTTGTGTGTAGATGTTGTATGTCGCGGCATACGGTGGAGGGGGGGGATGACTTTTGATGCAGACACTCCTCTCTTCTGACAGCTCGCCAATTGGAATGCAGCCAGCAGCTGAAACGACAGGAAAATTCATACGGTCTGAATGCATAATCCGGGTGGTGAGCATGACTCCATTGTTCAGTCTAGTATGATGCTCTGAACGAGTAAACCCTCATGCAATGCCTATACAATAGGCCAACCAGACAATTTAGATCCTATGATCTTTTATTTTTATATTTTCCCGTTTCCTACTACATACCTTGTGATTCTCCTGTATTTTCATGCTGCTGGTTTGTCAGCCGAGTGAGGTCCATGTTCAGTGAAGCCAGACCTGCTGTCACTGCTTTCCTCATAGAAACAATGGAGCATTTCCAGGGGGCTTTTTTTCACCTACAATTTTCGTCTCCTTGTGATTGAAATGTATTCCCAGTGTATGTGCAGGTGAAATCACCTTATTAGTATCTGTCAACAATTAGAAATCATCCTATGTGCAGGATGTTTTTCCTGGTTGGCTCACACTGTGATTCTATCTATTTAGATGGATAAAAGGTTAACCTGACAATACTATTAACTCTCAAAGCAACTAACATTAACAAAACCAACCAAATCTGCAAAAAAAAAAAAAAAAATCATTCATGTCACACCTTTTCACCTCGACTTCAGACTCCTCGACTCCACTAAACTGTTCATCACCTCCCCTAGAGACATAAAAAAAACAATCATCAATTTTTACCTTTAGAAAAAACAAAGAGTAATACTGCTAGTAATAGTTTTTAGTCCTTCAAAAGAAATACCAAACAAAGGAAATGGACATGCAACATATATTTAAACTCTCCTGTGTGTCAATTCATGACTACAGCGCAGCAGCATGAAAAGCGTCCTGCTGGCAGTCCTCCACCTGCAGGCTGAGGTCAGCTCTGCACCCTGTTGGACGTTTGCGTCTGTAACAACACGAGGTTATTTTTAGAGAGCGGCCAACACATTGTTGGCAAGTGCTTTGGGCCAGTTTTGGAAACTCCTTAAAAAAATTCTGTTTTGCAGAAACAGTCAGGTGACTCATGACTGGAGTTTCTAAGTTTGGTTTCCGCCTTGTTCCATCCTTTCGCATCTTGTTGTATACATAGACACACACACACACACCAGTGTGATGCACTTGTCTTTTGAACATCATTGTAAGAAGACGCTGTTTAGGGAAACAGAAATTGGGCCACTTTTTATTTTTACACAACAGTCTTCCCATTTTATTTCTCTCTTTTTTTCATCTTTGCAGCCTTCCTCAAAAGATGTGTTGCCCCTTTTTCAAGAAACAAATAAACAAGTAATCTACTAGTTATTGAGATTGTTCTATAATAAAAAAAATGTTGTGATTCAGATAAAAAAATCGTTGATATTTTGCCCTCATTGATTAGTTTGCTGGAAAATATCTTAAAAAAAGGTTGTGTATGAAGGACACACCAGTCATTAATAATGAGCAAGTAAACACGTGCTTCAGCCTCATCAAGACAAACTGGATTTTAGGAAGGGGCTCTGAAGAATCCAACAATAGAGTCACACAGAATCTTGCAGGTGAACAGGCAGATGTGTAATGCACATGCACAGCGAGAAACGTGCATCAAGCAGACCAACAAACAGAAAATACACAGGTTTCAATACTAGAATGACTGTAGATATTGACAACAGACACATGAGGGATAAACAACATAGGTCAGAGACATAATGAAATTACAAAGGGGAGTTCTCGATCTGAAGTACTAAATAATTTGTTTTTCAGTTTGCGTGTGTATGGGACAGAGCCACATGCAGGAAATCTCACCAATCTGAGTTTATTTGGAGACAGTGGCTGGTAAGACTGGCTGCAGGTGTGTGTGCTTTATTTTTATTTTTTTTATTTATTTTTTTTTTTTTTATTTTAATAGCCTATGGAGAACCAGAGAAAGCAATCATTTAGGCAGTTTTGACATTAAAAACTATGTGTCAGATTCATCTTTGTATCCAAAGGATTCATCAGGTCCCTCAAAACATTTTGTGTTAGTGTTGGTTTCTTGTCATAAAAAAGTCTAAAAGTGTATTTTTTTTTTTTTACAAGAATTATGATTTTGTGCAACTTTTGACTAAACAACCTATTAAATTAATTTATTTTAAATAATTAATAATGAATGTATTGTATTATATATATATATATATATATATATATTACATGAATTATTCTGCAACACAGCCCAGTGTAGTTCAGCAACTGCTTTATTTTCTTGTGTTGAAAAGATTTGTAGAAAAAAACGGTCTATTTTTAATCTTTCTATTTTTTGTTTGTGTTTTTTTGCAGCTCTACGCGATATTTTTAGCTAATATTTTGGTTTCATAGTGTCACCTTATGACATGTTTTCATCGGATTGGAAACGTAACAAATGCTTGGGAGGGGGAAATTCAGATTCAAAAGAAAAAACACCGTAGAAATTGTAGGGGGTAAAAGAATGGAAGGGGGAGAAAATAAAAGCATACTGCAGTGAAGCACAGATCCTCAAATAAAAAATGACTTAAGTAATGTAAGTATTATTACTGACTCTGGCTGACAGTAATAGGTGCTCTGGGCTGACGTGCGTACCACCATTGCCATGCTTTGGCTTAACTCATTTAAAAACTTTAATGAGAAGCAAAGCCTGAAACAGTTTTCTGACATACACAGAAACAGAGATTGGAACACACACGCACACACACTAACACACACGCTTTGCAGATTTGTGCAGGAAGGTGTGATCACCATCAGCTCAGGAAGGCACAACTTAGGCCTTATCTAATTGCAGCGATGCTGCACTGGTTAAATTAAGGAGCCGTGCAAGCTGCCTGACATGAGCCGGCGCCGCGTATCACAGGCAAAGCATCAGTCATGGTGCTGTGTTAAAAGGTAAAAACAGGAGATAGTGAGCAGAGAGAGAGAGAGAGAGAGAGAGAGAGAGAGACCTCTCAGACTGCAGAGCGTAAAGGAACATGAATGTTTGGTAACTTTGGAGAAGCAGGAATGAAGGATTTGTGTGTGTGTGTGTGTGTGTGTGTGTGTGTGTGTGTGTGTGTGTGTGTGTGTGTGTGTGTGTGTGTGTGTTGTGTGCATGTGTGTGTGTGTGTGTGTGTGTGTGTCTGTTCGTGTGCGTGTGTGTGTGTGTGAGCTCACTGCAGCACAAACATGAAAAAAACGACTGTGTCTCTTACAGGTTTTCACATAGTAAAGGACTCTTCCAGAGAGCTCCTGCTCACACAGTGTAAGTATGAATATAGAAATAGCTGCCTTCATCATTTAATTCACATGTAATTATCTTTTAAACTCCTGCAGACATGTTACTCTCTTCTTGTGATTTGTTTAATTTCAACATCATACTAAACTCAACCCTTGACACAGTGGGCCTAATAAAAGTGAAAACTTCCAATCCATCACCATCCTAGAGAAATAACAAAATCAAACTGTTGAACTGCTGAAATAAGAAATTCATAATACATTTTTAAATTTCCCATTAACAACTATCTACAATAAGGGAATTAAACATAAAAAAAATGAGCACACTTCTCAAAACTGCCAAAGCGGAATAATCTCAAAATCCTCGTTTCAACTGGCAGCATAATCGACCCTTATTAAATCAAAGAGCTTTAACCTTCTGAAGAGAAAAAATAGATGTCTCACTTGTTCATAACCAATGTTGTGCTAAAAAAATTGTAGTTACAGTTACTTTTTTAACTCAGTTGCTTTGCTGATTACTTACAAAAAAAAGTAAGGCGTTACTATTTAGAGTAACTTAAGTTAATCTTTTGAGGAGCATTATTTTAAATGTTACCATTACTGCGCTCATAGCCATTGAGGCACTGCGATAAAAAAAAAAAAAAAAAAAAAACCTTTAATGAACTGGAATAGGAACCAATGAGTCTTAACTAACATAGTCACAGTGATCATGTGTTTGCAGGACACCACCCGCATGACTCGAATGCTCTGCAATGCATTCAAGAAAAAGGAAAACAAAAGGAAAATGAAATTCTGATGTACACCTGAAGAGAAATGTTCTTCATTAAAGTGATCAATAGTAGGTGGGTTATTTTTGAAGAGACAATTTTAAAGATGTTTAAAGTAAGTGCAGTTAGGTTGACACAACGTAACATTAACATAAGTAAGTGTTTACAATGTGTGTCATGTCGACATAAGCATTAAGGTACTCTTGATAAGTGATGTTTTTGTGGGCATGTTTCATCGTATACATAGTATGGAAGACTTTCCCTGTGCACTTGATTAGCACTAAAGATAAATATAAATGTGCTCAGTGTGTGTGTATCACAGGAAATTGTATCACATTTTTCACATTCTAATTGTGTGCCTGTGTTTGACCTACGCAGCTGAGGAGAGGGCAGGGTTCCCTTCAGTCTGTGAAGCCTGGCAGCAGCTTTTCACTGCAGCTTTTGTAAAATGGGCATTTGCCGATTTTTACAAGGTGAATTACCACCTAGAGTATTATCTAATAATTGCTGTGAAACATGAAGTAAACCTGCAAAAAAAGCATTTGTAACAAGTTAGTTCCAAAGTGTGTGTGTGTGTGTGTGTGTGTGTGTTTCTCTCATCTCCCACACAATGTTCTGACTGTATGAAACCCTTCTGTTGTTTGCATGTCTTGACTCATCATTCTTTACAAACCCTCAATCTATGCATACTTTTATTTTCTAATAATAATATATAGTAATTTATGTAATTTATGTCATTTTTTCTTTTTCCTAAGCAATGAATAACAACAAAATGAAGGCAGGGGCTCACAAAAATTGAAAAGAGTTGAAATTCCCGCAGTTCGGGCTGGTATGGGGTGCAGTCTGTTGTGCTGCTTTGCATGAATCATCACTGTACACAAGACAGATCATCAAATCTGGTCAGTTTTTTCCCCATTTTAGAAAGTCCACCAGCAGGTGAAACTGACATGCAACCATTGCAGCATCACATTCAATGATTCAGTGATGTTTTTTTTTTGTTTTCATCCTGTCTTGCCTTTTAGTCTTTGAGTAATCTTTACCTTAGATGCATCGTATTCTGTGGTTTTTAACGTTTTTAGCGTCTAGTTTTGATTATGTCTTACTGGCTTTTAATGTATTAGTTTTTGTTTTTTTTACCTCCAGTGTTTCCTAATGGGGGTCACTTCATCTGTCTCTATCTCTGTTTTATGCCATCTAGTGCTGTGTGTGTGTGTGTGTGTGTGTGTGTGTGTGTGTGTGCATGTCTATAGGTGGGTGGTGGGTGGTTACTCTATTATATCTGTCTATATTATATTCTGTTTGTGAAGCACTTTGTGTTATGTTTTTGAATGTATGAAAAGTGCTATGTAGATAAAGATAGAATTATTGATAAATAAAAAGAACTTGCAGATACATATTAATGGAAACAGAATAACAGGAATACAGACACAGTCATGTCAGTGCGTCGATGCTACGAATTTGCACCTTCGCAGTCAACAAATCTTTTTTCATACCGTCCTCAGCAATACAAATACAGAAAAAAAAACCCTGGCGGTACAATCCAGTAATAAATTTGTGAGTTATATGATTTAAATATAAATTTGAAATTTGAAGAATAATTTCCATCATTAGACGCAATGACGGCCATTATCGGGGCTGCCTTTATTTTCACTTTCAGGGAGAGAAAAGATAGCGTCAAAGACCAAAAAGGGCATCTGTGTGTCTTGCACATCCAACACTGACCTCTGGCATTTTCACAATTTTGCTGTTGATGCTGATGCGAATATTAAGGTGTTCTTTTCGGATAAATATTCTAAGGTTTATTTGTCTACGAAATCTCTTTATCCATCATTCCTAGTGTGTTCATAGATAGTAAATGGAAAATGTCCACTCCAATGACTTGCACACATACCTAATACACTACCCAAACGTTCTGGTTAATAAATGTGCAATGCAATCTACAAAACCTGGTAAGAGGAGAATTCAAACAAATTATCTGCTTCACATATCAAGATCTTTTTCTAAACTGTTAAGTAAAATACTTTAATTCACTACTGTATGTGGTTTGTATTGAGTTCGGGCTGGTGTAGCCAGCCCAACTCTCGGCTAGTGCACGGTTATACCTGCAGTTTTACATCAATTAAAAAGGTACAAACAATATTAAGTTATTGTAGTTAACACCATTATTACATCAACTCCATGAGTAATGTTTGTCCGGAATCTGTTTATTTAGATTTTTTTTATATTATTTATTATATTTCACTGTCTCTCACATATGACGGATAAAGATCAACTGATAGGTTAAGTAAAAATAGCAAGGCCACCATTCAAAAATAGTCATTCAAACTTACAATTCAGGAAAAGTACAGAACTAATGTGTACCTAAAGTAACAAAACGACACATACTCTCCTATAATAGTATTTTTATTGCCATAATTAACAATATATCACCTAAATTTAATATGTACTTGTCAGCAGTTCATAGCCTAAGCAGAATGGATTGAGGTGGTGGTGGTAAGCATTTTTGTTACTCTTTAAAACACATGCTATCAATTTGTTAAATGAAAAGTCCTTTCATATTTTTTCAATTTAATTTATTACCAATAAATATGTATGGCGAGTGCCTTACCCGAAAGACACCACTGTTTTCTACCTAACATTCTAATGACTACCAGGAGAAAACCTTAAAAACCCCTAGAAGTCAATGTGATTTGACACCTTTGATCAAATCACATGCATTGTTTAGATTTGTGATGTCTTTGTTATAAAACCTGCTCTACACCAGCTTTTTCTGTATTTTTCTGTTTCTCCAATTATCTGAAGGTGATTATTTCCCCTGAAAGTGGGGATGGCCGTTTTGCTTAGCCTTGATGGTACTATACTCTGATTCATGGTGTCAGTCAGTCAGGGGCAGACTTTCATAGAGATGGTTCACTTTTGTATGATGAATAGTGATAAATAACAATACTATGAAAATGTCATGCCACAGAGTTCTTTGTAACTAATTAATTAATTAATTTTTTCTCAAACTGTTCCATTGTGGTTAAAATAAATTAAAATGTATTTTCCTATAATGATATTACACACACACACACACACACACACACACAACATACAACACACAAGTGAGTGTTGAACATGTGGTTCACAATTCTTTTGGCTTTTATACGCCTTACCAAGAAGTTACGAGTTTTGTTTGAAGTTGAATGCATCCAAATGATCACATTTTTCATATTCAAGGGAAACTGAGAGTAAAATTCTCATTTTATCAAACTACACACAAGCAACACGTGTAAAATGTTCTTAATTAGTTAAAGGCCATATACAAGAGAAACCCACAATTGAAAGAACGTAAAGGTAAGCTATTTGTCATTAAAGTGTCAAAAGTTGCACAGGTGTGCAAAATAAGCAGGTAAAATGTCACTGACAGTTTTTTTTTTTTTTTTATCTCTTTTGATTTTTGATCTGGCTTTTTTAGAACTAGCTCATGATTAAGCTGAACCTCAATGATGGTGCTAGGACTAGTTTGACCATGTACAGAATGCTCTGCAGAACAGATTCATAGAACATTTGGTGAATACAACTGTCTACTCAGAATTGATTTCTGGGATAGAACAGCATCTGTTGCAATTTCTTTCTGTTTCACAAGGCACAATCATTCAAAATGGGTTCATCATGAATTTCAAATCCAAGATACTGTATTTGTAGGTTGAGACCCACTCTACTTCCCCCATGACAGTAAGATGGGAAAAATACTTTCTGGGCCCAAAAGCATCATGTGATGGACACCATTCTTGTAATAAAATCTGCTCTTCCTCTAGAAAGCAAGGACACACTTCCAGTGATATTCTCTCCGCAATTTATTTGCCAGCCAGCAGCCACATCCGCTATAGTTATGTAAAAAGAAAACATTCATTCAAGTTTTTTTCTTGCATAAATGCTTTCAAATCCCATCTGGAAAAAGTCCAGACATAAAGAGGGAATATGCACTGTAAACATAATAAATCAATCAGAAAAATATAATAATACATTAATAAAACACAGAGCAATTCCCTTCAAAAAAAGAAAGAATTAACCATGCATAAACCCACATGCCTTTTTATGAAGAAACAAAACATTCAGTTTTTCTCTTATAAAATACCAAATAACAGCCACGTTTATTTGCTTAATCACTTAACAAATCTGGCATTTATTTGAGACCAGACAGTTTGGGACAGGAGATTAATAATTATTTAAAAGGCTACTTTCCTGACAAAGGTCATGCTCAGCATAACTGGAGAAATGGTAATTTATTTAAAATATTTTATTAAACCAGTATGACTGTATAACATGCGTTTTTTAAAAGTCAGATTATAATACTGTAGTTAAATGATTCCCGACTGCTTCATAGTTTTCACTAGGATTAGGATTTTTTCACTGCGCAGACAATTACTTAATATTATATTAGTCAAGGCTGTTCCTTAAACAACATTGGAGCACCACAATGATGCATCAAGATCAAGGAGGTAAAGGTTTAAAAATAAAGAGAAAAAAAAGAGGCGACTGCATTCAGATTGCATTTGAGTTTGTGTAGTTTAGGGTGGTCACGTTTTCTTCCTTATATTATTATTATTTTTTTTAATAAGTCGCACTCTGTTTATTTGGAACTGGCGGTTATTTATCAAAATAAGACACCTGCACCCAGTGTTTAAAGGCGGCTCGGCGGTTAATTGGAATCCGGCTATTATTTGGTACTTTACAGTAAATGCTTCCAGCACCTGTGAGGAGGGCCAGTAAATGCTCTATGCCAGTAGTAGCCATGACAACCCTGTGACACAAACACACAGGCCTTCTCAACTAATTAGCAAATTCATGCATCAAATTTAAATAAATATTCACCTTTAAAACAACTTTTGAATTCATCTAAATTCACAGTTTTATACAGTGCATAAATCATGTGTACCTTCCCAGAAGTCCCACCACAAAGAGCAGATCCCTTGCCATACATGGACAGGCCCAGGCATCCTTGGAAAAAAAAAAAAAAAAAAGTCTGCGCTTCGATTCAAATGCTCCGTTTTATAATGTAGCGCAACAACATCTTCTGTCTTTCAGGACAGATTTGTTTCTTTGGAGAGGAAAAATTGTCCGAGATGATGGATAGTAGACGGAGGTGGGAGTACAGGTCAAAATGAACACCTGAGAGGTCAGACAGGGGCTCGATCAGATGAGAGCGGAGTGGCTGTCACCTTCCATAGTTCCTAGAGAAATGACACAAATATTGAACAAGATATCTTGTGTGAGACCATTAAATTTAGTTAGGCTTCAATAGAAATACAGGTAAAAGTTGTCTTGCTTAGATTATAATGACGAATGTTTCCCTTACCAGCTGCTCGATGCGTTCGTATGATAGAAACTGTGGGAAGTCAGACGGGAGCTGCTCCACTCTGAAGCTGCACTGTCCGTCCACCATGTCCTGGAGCTGGGTCAGACAGTGGCTGAAATGGTCGTAGGCCTTGCAGGAAACTTCCAGGTGTCGCAGGGTGAAGTTCATCCTTGTGAGATTCAGACACAGCAGGAAACACGGATTAATGTCGGATCATTTTTTTCTCCTTCTATGTTAGCATTATTATTGCACAAAGGGTGTAAAACCTTATTATTTTTTCCATTATGTTTCTGGTTTTGTAGAAGGTAAAAAGAAGTATATACAGAAGTGTATAGGATAATGACAGTTTAGAAAATGTGAGTAAAGCCAAATTCCTTGTAATAATTTTTATTTCAATGCATACATTTTATACCCTAAATCAAAATGTGAAGAAAATGTGTATATTTTTCAAAATTACTTTACAGAAAATAGACACAAATGAATATTAAGCTGTTAAAAAAAATGCAACAACTATTTCTTTGAACAGCCTAATATTCCTTTTTTTTCAATTTTCTCCAAAGTGACAGATTTTCTTCACATTTTAACTTAGGACATAAAATGCAGTGTTCCCAATGCATCAAAAAAAAATTAAACACACTGCTATTACCCTAATAAAACACTGTAGCTGTTTAATCTTGATCACCTGATAGGTTACGCCACACAATTCATCAATTAAGAGAAATGATACATTAAGGTTTAATAAGTGATGAACAAGACAGACAACAATTAGAAAAAAAATCTGTACTCTGCTAACAAAACAAATGGTTTAAAATTAAATGTTGTAAGCGCATACATGAAATTGTGCCTCCTTCCCCTTGTAAAATGACAGGTGTCTACAATACTCTCACATGTTGATGCTTCACAGAACAGCACATAACGTCACACTGGGAAGTGCACGAGTGAAAATCTTGAGGAAGAAATCAGAAATCCATATAAAAACAGATGCCGTGGCAGGGAGTATTCACTTTTCTCAAGCCTGAGTGCAATATTTTTATTTTAAGCCTTTAATACTGGAATGCACACGGGTTTAGCTCAAGTAACTCTGCTCTACCTCCCAATAATACCAGATGTCCCTGTGGGTGCCTGAGCTCCCGAAAACACACAGAATCGGCACCTATTTCCATGTTTCCATTATATAATACCAGCTTGTTTCAACTGGCTTTACATTATTTTCCACTTCAGGTAGTAGAACAAGTGAAAGTGAGAATGTAGTGATACAGTGTAGAAAACAAAATCCAGTGAATGAGAGGATGAATTAACCAATGTTTTTTGCATCATCTTTTTGTATCAGCTCAGCTTTCCTTGAAGTAGAAGTGACACTTAAAATGTAAGTACCAGATACCAAGTAGTAGGCACTTTTTCCCCTAATGGAAAACTTAAAAAAAAAAAAGAAAAAAAAAAAGAGTTGAGTTGAATCAATGCTGTGTAGTGAAAAAGGGATAGATGATACCACCATCATTTTCCATGTTACATCAACAGAGGGCAGCATGTGCACATAATCTATCTCATTTATGGAGAAAAAGGATCAAATCAAATAATGTTATTATATAGCAGTGCTTCTCAATTATTTTCTCTCGTGCCCCCCTATGGAGGAAGAAAACATCTCGCGCCACCCCCCATGTGACTATAAATAGTGTCATTGGTCTATAAAATAAAACTGTATCCTTAATAACGAATAAGATAAAAAAAAGAAAGAAATATGGACCAACTTACAATAAAGAATAGCTTTAGTAAGAGAAAAGATTTAAAGTGCATCTGAAATTCAAAAATAAAATTAAATCCTTAATTGAACTATAAAAAATTGACTGTCTATGTCAAACCATATGATATGAAAAATAAA
Organism: Eupleurogrammus muticus; assembly: GCA_036785175.1. Classification (NCBI taxonomy): domain Eukaryota; kingdom Metazoa; phylum Chordata; class Actinopteri; order Scombriformes; family Trichiuridae; genus Eupleurogrammus; species Eupleurogrammus muticus. The sequence goes on along the minus strand of JAYKQN010000011.1, from coordinate 17,916,510 downwards.
ACTACATAAAATTGTCTTATCAGCGTGATTGTGGTGTAATGTCTTTAATTTATATGTCTGCATGCTGCCAACACAGTAACACACCGGTCTTTCACAGTGAACCAAGCGCTACATACGCTACATCATATTTCCTCATCTTAGCTTTGGGAGACTTTCGTTTGTCTCTTTATCTCCATCTCTCTCCGCCATCTTCTCATCCCTGTTAAATACTTTTTCATGGTGTCATTTGAGGGTCTGCTACACTTTGTGTCTACACTTCTTACTCTACACCTCCAACACCAAGCAAATGCTCCCTGCGCACACTCTGACAATGAGAGCGCCCCTAATGTAGTGGAGGTGCAATTGCACTTTATTCTAGGATGTAAAAAAAAATTTAAATAAAAAAGCATGTTTCCCAAGGTCAAACGCGCCCCCCTTGACGGAGCCTCACTGTTTGAGAATCACTGTTGTATAATGACAAAACCCATGATGATGATAAAGGCTCCATAACTTTAAAGAAGTACAAATTTTGAATGCAAACTCTAATCTTTCACTAGATTTTCACTAGGTTTTCTGCTTACCTTTTCTCTATAGTGATGTAGATCGTGCAGTTGTGTAGAAAGGTACTGCAGAGTTGATAAATGGTTCGGAAAAAGCCATCTGTCAGATCATCATCATAGCAAACTGGTGACAGAGAAAATACATACAACTGTGTTAGGGGTTTGTAATCTGTGTTTTTGTTCCTAGTACGTAGGCTATTATTTCCTAATTAGTTATACCTAAAAGCATAGAAAATGTCTATTATTCCCTTCAAACAATGCTTTTATGACAAGGACAAGGATGATTACGATATTTTGAAACATACCCAATTCTAAATGGAAAACAGTCAAATTTGCACACACATTCATTACCATTCATAGTAGACAGAACATAAAAGATTTAGCAAAAGACAGAAAAACTAATTCAGCTCTCAATGAATCCAAATCAGTTTAACTTTTGCCTCTCATCTTTCATTTCACAAAATCATAGTTGAGTTTCAGCTTAATAACTTACCATCAGAAGCAATGATGAAGTTAGTGTTGTCGTACATATCCGCCACTTCCTCCTCTGTCCAGCTAAATTCCACATCAGCATCTACGATGGGGAGACAAAGGGACAAAATGGAAAGAGACATTCATATAATACATATTAACGTCAAGGTGGTTTTATATTAGATTTCAGACCCCATGTCAGTTTCTGTGCATCGGGATAGAAATGTTACCTGTACAAAGGTCATGCTGGAGCCAATCCAACTGTCTCACTCTCACCTCACCACCTGGTGGTCACAAAATACTTTATTATAGTTGCTCTATGCTTTTCATTCTACTCTGCATTTTGTATCTTTTCTTTTTTTTTACTGGCTTAATAACAAATTCAGTTTTTCTTGAAAAAAGAAATCTGATAATAAAGTAATAATCATCTTTGGCTGCATTTTTTCAGCAGTCAGGACTGGCTGAGGTGTTGAGGTTCAGTAGGGCGGATGACAAAGTGAAGCCAGCGAGGTGCGATTTGTTTGCTATGTGCACCACATGGGTGAGATGAGCTCATGGTTCAGTAAAGAGGTGAATGTCTGGACAAGGGGCTTGGAATCTTTGTTTCTAGTCTTGTTGCCACAGCCTCACTGATAATTAAGATGTTCTTTTTTAGAAGTGATATTGAGTGACAGGTGAACCGAAGGGAACGTTTTGCTAAGTACTAGACTAAGACTCTTATTCCTATAGTGTCGGGGGGGTATGATACAAGGGGTACGAGGGAAAGTAATTTTGCAATATCTTACCTGACGGCTCCATCAAGTGTGTATTTAATGTTAAATTTCTCTTGCACATGTTTAGAAGGTCCTCCCCTACATCTGCAACACAAAATTTGTAGACTTAAATTAGACTCCAACCAAATCCTGCCTACAGGGCAGCAAAACACACAGTGTGAATTTTAAATTGTGTGACTACAACTCAGACAACTTGGCTTAGCTTAAAGGGATAAATCACATTTTTTTCCCAAATGGGGTTGTATGAATGTGCCTATCCATAGCCAGTATATTACTACCTGCAGTGGATTCAAGGCCAAAAATAATCAATAATAACCAATAATAATAATCAATTTTGATCCGAGGCTTGACGGCAATTCACCAAAAGATGTGCAGTGTTTCCCACACATAGACCAATCTGTGGCAAAAACTGACCAAACTCGTTCATTGGCGTGCGTTTTGATCATTATCTGCTCGATGCCGTCCTACCTGTGCAGTACACCCTTTTGGCGATGGTCGCCATGACGATGCTGGCTAAGCCTGTTCCCGCTCCCAGCTCGAGGACTGTTGCTCCTTTGAACAGGAATGGCTTAGAGAGGATGAAGTCAGCCAAGAGGAAAGCCCCTCGCCATACCTGATGTCAGCAAAAAAAAAAAAAAATTCATAAGCCATCACAAAAAATACATGGCACAGTTTTTTTATATTATTTAATTAACATGATGTCATTTCTATTTTTTTAACATATTGATCAAAGTGCATTTTACAATCAATACAACATAAAACTCTGGTGTCAAATACATTTTAATTAATAATGTTTTATCAGATAAAACTAATTATTTCATACTAATTGAATTTTTAGTTAACAAATGTGTACACCCTACAACTAAGAATTTATTTTATCAGATGACAGTGACTGCACAGAAGTAACTGTACTGCAATATGAAACTATGAAAGCCATATTGCAGATAGCTACTGATATCCATCCATCCATTTTCTATCCCGCTTATTCCCTTTCGGGGTCGCAGGGGTCTGCTGGAGCCTATCCCAGCGCATTTTATGGCGAGAGGCAGGGGGATACACCCCAGATGGTCGCCAGCCAATCGTGGGGCACACACACCATTCACACACCATTCACACACACACTCACACCTATGGGCAATTTAGATTTTGCCAATTAACCTAAGCATGTTTTGTATTGTGGGAGGAAGCCGGAGTACCCGGTGAAAACCCACGCAGACACGGGGAGAACATGCAAACTCCACACAGAAAGGTCCCAGACCCAGGCCCCAAGGCGGTCTTAAACCTGCGACCTTCTTGCTGTGAGGCAACAGTGCTACCCACTGCTCCACCGTGTCGCCCTTAGCTACTGATATTTCTATCCATATTTACTTTTACACATTTATTCTACTATTATACACATTTACCTTGTGAATAATAGTTTCTTTTCATCATTCTCCTCTTTCACTGTTCATATGGACACCTGACTTGTTTTTCTACACACTGTAAAACTGTGAACTTATCTTTTTATACTATAATAAATAACTATTATTTTATAATTATTTCACTGTAGACTGGAATTATAGACAGGGGTGCACATAACTGGTTAAAAAGAGGGTCAGATAATTCAAGTGACTTTAAAAAGCAATTTAAAGTTTCCAGCCTGGGATTTCAGGGCATTTCACAACTGAGGAGTCTGGGCAGGTGGGTTTTAGGTTCCCCTCCGGGCTGCTGGAGGATTTTAGCATGTCACAGATGTAGGCAGGCGTCTGACCTTTTAAAGTTTTAAAAACAAGCAGTAAAATAATAAAGTCAATTCTGAAACTGTGTCGTCACACTGTTTTGAGTACCAAAGTCTATGTCCTGCTACTTATCTGAGTAGCTCACTAAAACCGTTAAGTGCACCCCTGTACATATACAGAGTTTATTAAAGTGCAAGGAAAGTTTAGATTTCACATAAGGAATGAGAAGAAGGGTTAACAGTGATGAATTTTACCAACCTGTTTGCCGACATCCTCCAGAGGTGTTGCCATGGTGTGCTCTGTAAAAAATGATGTATACATTAAATGGGTGTTTGTACACTATGATAAACTATCCACAGCTACTTATACACAGCTATTTAATCGCATTAGTATATATATTATATTTTATATATATAAAAAAGTTTAACCTCAAACAATTTATTTATTTATTTAAAAATAATCAAAGACAAGTGAACATAAAATGCAGTTTTTAAATAAAGGTTATTAACTGGGGGGAAAAAAAACCTCGAGAGTACTGTATGAAAAAGTAATTGCCCCCATCCTCCTTAAAACAACTGAGTTCACTTTCTTTAGCCACACTGATTACTGCCATGCATGTTCTCAATCAAGAAAAGCTGACAAAGTGACCAAAGAGACCAAAAGATCCTAGAAAGCCAGACATTATGCTGTGATCTGAAAAAGTTCAGAAATAGATGAGAAAGCTGACTTATGGCATTTTTGGTTTTAATGATATGATTTAGGTTTCTGTGATGCTTGTAAATGTTGTTGTGCGCTGAAACCTGATAAGGAGAAAAATCGTGAATAAAACTGCAGTATCTGCAAGGAAAAAAAAATCATTTTTTTTTTCAAATTGTTAAGCCATACTGACGACTATATAGAAAATTAATAAGAAATAAAAGTGGAGAAAAGTCTTAAACACTGAAAGCTGTACCACTTCATTCAGATGCAAACCGCACTCCACCCATCATGTCATCAACACAGTATCTTTTCTAAAAAGGACCTTGAGAGGGACATAAATGATGCACAATTCATGATGCTATCTGCAGCAGCCATCTGTTCTTTGTGAATCCACCCATGTTTGATGTCAGGAATATTTTTTAATTATATTTTATTGACACGTTAGATTAGTTTTCACCAAGAGATTGAGTTCATATATAGTGGCGTGGTAAATATTGCTATGTGACATATAAAAGACAAGAAATGAAAAGGAAAAAAAAGGTATTACCAATCCTTACGATGTCTTTAAAACACTTATCCTCTTCTTCGTCTATATCCTCTTCTCCTAGTTCCACTATAGGGTTGGACTGTTTGAGAATGATGGGACAGACCAAGTCTCGACCAGTATCCACTGTAGGGTTTTTCCTTGGTCTGTGGAGTCATAACAACACACTTTTAAATGCTTGGATGACAGTGACAGCGTCAACCACAGCTGTAATTAACAATTTTACATAACTGAAATGCAAATGTGCTTGACATGAACCATATGCTACACCTTTACATCTCTGCGGTGGCTTAATGGAACAATTGCTTTAAATGTAATGGCACACACAGCTACATGGCTTTGCAGTTAAACCCAACAAGGCTTTTTGTCCCAAGTTTGGGATTTTAAAACACAGTCATCACTTTCCATTGAAGCTCATGCCACAGTTTCAATAGGAAAATATTTATGGCACAATCTCTCACCGAGCAAACACTAATCAATTCACATTCAAGCAAACATATTCACTGACTCTCCCCAACACGCATCACCTCTGCTGCTACGACTCCATCCTATGGAGAAACACTGATATTACACTGTCTGTGGTACAGCACCACAGAGCCAGTGATACAAACCTGTTTAACATCTCAAAAAATACAACACATGCCTGTGAGTACTACAGGAATATAGAACAAAAGCATGTGTTACAGTACCACAGGAAGTATTTTACAATACCTGAAGTGCAGTCCTGTGGCAATCGTCCCATGCATTAAGTACCACAGGAGCATGTGGTACTAGTACTACAGAAATTATATGGTATTTTAGCACAAGAAATGTTCGTAGAAAATAGGGAAGACTCTTAGGTCTTTGATGATTTTGACTCTGATTCTTTATTACAAATCAAAATGTAACTATACAACCAGGTGGGTTTTTTTGGCAGAGCAGGCTTCAATGTTAAACAATAACCAGTCAAGAGTTGTGTTTTCTTTTTTTTTTGCCCATACCGACGTGTAATGTCAAGATCTCCATCTTCATCCAAAACTGGTTCCACTTTTCCTTCCACATCTCCATCATCACCTTCATCATCATCGTCATCATTGTCCTCGTTGTTTCGTTGAACTTTCTCTTGGTTGTTGTTGTCATGTCTGTCGCCGTCTGACAAGATCTTGAATTTGGAGATGAAGACTGGATGGGTAAACACAGATAAGTTAGAAAGTGAGAGGAAATACTTACAACACAACATAAACCTGGAGAAGTGACATAAAAAGCATTTGATTTATTCCAGTCTGCGACATACTGATCACATCCTTCCTCCTCCATTAAGCTTTGAATAACTTCCATAGGTTTTAATAGGATAGAACGTCATTTATGTCTTTGATTTTTTGTTGATCCTTGTGCTGAACTAATTTCTCAGTGGAATTTTACTGATAATGATTTTTTAATGAAATGTTCTTAAATGAGTGATTTTTTTAGCAAATCAGATACTAATTAAATTGTTATTACAGTCTGAGAATATATATTAAAATTTTAAAAAGTTGAATATAGTTCATTTTCCTGACTAGTAGTCAAGATCAATGGTTTTAAAAAAAGAAAGTTCTGTTGCATTTATTACCAAAGCGGTCTATTCACTCATTCATTTAAAGATATTTGCAGACTTGAGTGGATAATGCCAGATAATTCCCACAAGCTTTTTGATCACAATCCTGGGTGTTAGTTAAAACTAATCGAAAGATTTGCCTAAATTATTAAGATGATAAAAATACCAGGGAGTTGTTTTATTTCTATTTTTCCGAGAAACAACAAATCAACCAGGTCAAGATTTTTTTTTTTTTCACATGATTTCATTTTCCTACCTGGAAGACATTCTCATTGTACAGGTCAAGGAAACTAAAAAAAAAAAAAAAAGCGCTAAACAAGCACACAGCCATGAGACAAATACACACCGGGCTGTCCAACTTGGTTGAGGCGTGTCATTAAGTGGCGTGCATTGGGCAGGAGCAAGTGAACGTCTGACAGCACACTATTATGATTAAAAGTGATCTGGTCCATGGCAGCAGAGCAACCCAGTCATCTGCTTCCCAGAACCTGGGGGATTTGGGTACGCACAGGTTAGATGACAACACAAGAATGTCAAGATTCCCCCGGATATGTTTTCAAATCTATATAAAACACTCTACTCCGAATAAGAATGTGTGTGGTTTTACCACCATAAAAAAAACACATCTCCTACTCCTCCCTCATTCAAGGCTCTACATCACATTTGCCCTTTATAACTTTTTTTCAATGAATAGACAAACTTTCCACATCCCAGCAGAATGTAGGACTGAGAATATAATAGACTTTCCTTAAAATCAACATGTACACTGATACAGCAGTATTCCATCTCAAACATCATTTATCACCGACTAGAACAATGTGTTTATGTGCAGAAACCCTGCTGCTCCTTTTCATTCGCACAAAACTATAATCATAATCATAATTAAATGAATGGATAAATGAATACGAAAATAAATACCCTAATTTATTTATTTATTTTTGTTGAATTGATACATTTAAATGTATGTTGTGTTCCTGTAAATGCCACCATTTATACAATTTGCTTTTGTGTTTATACATTTCGACATTCGAAATACACTTCGGAAACAAGTCGCCATTAAACACCGGAAGAAAAGAAGGAGACGCACGCTGTCTCCGGATAACTGGGTCGCTAATTAAACCTTAACACCGGTCAAATGACCGTATATGGTCAACGTCAACTGTCGCCTAAATTACGTCTGGGTCCTGACGTCACCAGGGTCAACAACGTAAAACGTGTTGTTGTTTATCTTTTTCGCTGCATCTCCGTGGGGGAGGGAAGAAGTTACTTTTGACGAACTTGCTCCAACTGCTCGTAAAAAAACCAAACAACTCGCAGCTACGAACGGGTTTTTAAACGGAAACACCACCGACCTTTGCGGCTGCACAGCGAACATCCATTGGTCAGAGCTGTTCAGACTAGTGCTCCCTCTTAACTCGTCCGGACTAAACAAGGTAAAAGCACTCCTTTTCCGCCTGGACCTCATACCATATCGAAATACTCGTGGTTCTGCGGCTCGATACTGAAAATACGATACGTTCAACGCAAGATATGTATGTTCTAGAATCGATTATCATACTAAAATCCGAAATTGTAGTAATTCGGGGTAAATATGTCACTCGTCATTAACAGGGACGTTTAAATTATAGGCAATTCTTAGGAACGATTTATTCTTCCGTCTGTCATAGTCCTGTGTGTAATACGGTGTCTTTCTGCCCACATGTAAATATGTTTGTATTGTTTTCAGTTTGTGTACGGTGTGTGATGTTTTTGTCACATTGTCTGTTGTCTTGCAGTTTCACTAATACAACAATTATGTAATAGTCTAAGAATTCATCCTTTATAGAAACCCGAGAATAGATTTTTGTTGTTGGCTATGCATACGAAAATGAACTAAAATAATAATATTGATGATGTATGTTTTTAATTGGTGCAAAAAATAAAATAAGTAATAAGGTCATCTTACAACAATATTTTGGTGCAGTAACAATGCCAATATAATTTAGGCACAGCTATTGAATCAACATCCTTTAACAGTACTAACTGAAGCAGGAAACTCACTGCTGGAGGTTAAAGAGATAAACTGAAAATGGCATTTTGGCTTAGGTTGATAGGAAACCATAATAATTATTCCAGATTTCAATAGAAGACAAGTGAAGATGAATTAGACTCAAGAGTCTACCCCAATCTGTATCACACCCTCATGGCTTTTCGCTGCTGTTAAAATAGACATGAGTGTTCTAGGAAAAAAAACGCGGATGGCGAGGGACTGAAGCAGAGGTTAAAACTGGTGTCTACCTGAGAAATAGCTTCCCCCAGTTATCTCAAAATCTACACAGGAATATGGTGTGTATGTCTCTGTAATCAGAACACCCATCTCCCATCTGACCGGTTTATCAGTGTTTGGTGTAATGTGTGTGTTTGTAATAAAGAAGTGTTATAGTATAATAAGTTTAGGATTGTTAATATATCCAATGGTATAACATAATACTACAAAATAAATAAATATATATTAGTTTAAAAAAACTATATCAATAAATAATGTAATGTCTAACATAACAAACACAAACTTAAATATATATATATATATATATATATATATATATATATATATATATATATATATATATATATATATATATATATATATGTGAGAGAGGGAAGAAGAATTTTTTGACTTATATCACAATCACAGCACTTTATTGTTTTGCCAGATTAAAAGTTCCAGATTGTGTCCACCATGGGGCGCCATTGACCAAAGAGAGACAACAGGATGTTGAGCTCACGTCCCTGAAGTTGTTAAGTTCCTTTACCCCAATTATACTTGAGCCAGAAGCTCGGGCCTCATTATTTTGAACAGAAACCTCAAAGTCCAATCTGACCTCTACATAAATGAGAATACACAATATAAATAACACACATTACATCACATGTCAGACTATAGAGGCTATAGAAGAGGTAGAATATGGTATATTTAGTAGTGATATTCTGTTTCATACATTATATTCAGTTATTCCGTACATTGATCACTCAAAACTATTCAAACCATATATGCAAATCTCCCTTTCTTAAATTGTCCTGTTCCTACGATTATAAGCTCATGCATAATGAAAGTGGTGTGAAATACCTGCAACACGCAGTAGTGACAATTATAATCATATATATATATATATATATATATATATATATATATATATATAGGATGTTTTACAACCTCCTGTCAGATGTGATGTATAATTATATAACTAAGACAGGCATTTATATCAAATGACCAGTAACCAATGACAGAAGCCGGCAGAAAACATATTTAAATTATTGTGCCTACAGACACACACACACACACACACACACACACACACACACACACACACACACAATAGGATAATTTTGACATAGAAATATGTAAATAAGAGCACATGAGACAAACAAATACGCAATGCAGCAATTTGTCATTTGAATGTTAAATATGCAAAAATTCCATCTATTTTTCGGCGGAGTCGTGATTTGAGATTTGAATAATAACTTTAATTTAGGTAAAAATACAGCGTTAACAGTAATTGTTCATTCAGGTTACATGATAGGATGACAAGGATACGCAGTAAATGACAATAGTATTTCTGGTCTACAATAACTGCCAATAATTTGTCATTTATATATTTGTCACTTAACTGAAACACAATGATGTACAATGTTCTGAGTTATTAAAAGTAAAAAAAAACATGTATTGGATCTTTTTGTAATGAACAATAATGTTCTTTATAAATTTTATCTTATAAATATGTTCTGTTGTCTTCTGACTAAGAATGTATAAGTTTTCAAGTTTTGAATTTTACAGTTATAATTATACAATTCTGATGTAACATATTACAACCATCAGTATGATTGTATTCACTCTTCTATCAGATGGCGATTTATTTGAATAGTTTTGTGTTTTTCTGTTTCTGTTTTCTGACATTTCTAAATATATCTGCAGAGACACTTCCTCCCCTCTCTCTCTCTCTTTCTCTCTCTCTCCACCTCTGGGAACACACCTGCAGCTGTGAAACTTTTCTGGAAACGGTCAGTACTGCAAATAACCTTAGTCAAAGGTTAGTCAGAACAAGAGACATGACATTTGCATATTAGCAGTGACATCAAGCGCACACAATTTATGCCCATATTAATCAATTTGATTTCATTCATCATCATGTACTCATCATAAACCAATCAACAAGTTAATCTTGCTTTCTTGTCTAATTTACCATAGTACTCTGTACTCACTGTCCATTTCACAGTTTTCCTGTGGATCTATTTATTTATCACTTATCATGTCTTCTCTGCACGATGACTGGTTTACATAGGGGACCACACATGTAAGTTAACCTTCCTGCTAAATCTGGTGTATTTACACCTGTGACCGAGTGTTTTGTTCATTGATGTGTGATGCCCCTCTCAAATAACTAGATAAAGAGTAGATTTGTCATGCAATGTTTTTGTTGTCTGGATTGGAATTCACTTCTTATACAGTATTTTATGTCCACCGTGTTATTTGAGTGTTGCATGCACTCTCAAAACAGTATACATATCATGGTGAAATAACCAATTACAAAAGTGTCACAAACCTCAACTTAAATTCACCAGACTATTAACCAAAGGGTTTGGACACATATTTGCATGTATAAGTGTGGCTTTGTAGTGAGCTCTTCTTCGCTGTTCTTGGGAAGTTCTAATTGTAGCTGCTTGACCAACGATGCTTCACAGAGGTGTTTTGCATTAGACTGAGATGCGTTAAACTGGAGCCAGCTGTGGTGCTGAAAGTGCAACAGAAACACACTGCAGCACATTTAGTTTTGAATTCTGACATTTAATGTCACTGCATTCTTTTCCTATCAGATAATCTTCTGCAGATTAGCACACAAATCACATCTGTTGTAGATAAAAACAGGTTCGAACCACATTTAACTGCAAAAGTCACATTGAAATGTGGTTCATATAAAAACAGAAATCACTGATGAATAGTAAGTGATATATGTGATATACACAACCATTTGTAAAAAACTAATACAAATTTAAAGTAATAGACTTTTTTTTTTTATTTAAAAAGCTGAAAGATGCTCTAATCATCCCACCATGAAACCTGTTCCCATATGTGGCATTGTTTCCCATAAAGAAAGACAAACAACTATATAAAATTAACAATTTATAATAATATACTGATGGTTAATCACTTAATCCAAGAAGATCTTTTACTCTCAAAAGGAAACAAAAAAGACGAGAAAGAAAAAAGTTGAAGGAGCTGAGAAAGACTTTGTTGTTGAAGCACCCTCTTTTTTGATTTTCCTCTTTGTGTGGTAAGATTAAAGTGACACAAGAGTCTGTGCATGTTGCACTTTTTTTTTACTTGAAACTGAAGCAACTTCATAATGCAACAAGGTCACAGGTTCAAGTTCTCGTGCTGGGATCATAATGTGTGGAGTTTGCACATTCACCCTGTCTGTGTGTGTTCTCTCAACGTCCCCCAGCTTCCTACCACAGTCCAACAACAAGCTGAGGTTGATTGGAGACTCTAAATTGAGTGTGTGAGTGAATGGCATGCCTCACCTGTAATCTACTGGGATTGGCTCCAGCCAGACCCCCATGATCCTAATGAGAAATAAGCAGGTATAGAAATTGATTGACTGATCATAAGTATGACAGTATATTATATAAAATATATAATAATATATATAAATATGTATAATATAGGAAAACTGATGTGTGTGTATATATATATATATATATATATATATATATATATATATATATATATATATATATATATATATATATATAAATAAAAGCATTTTAAAACATCCTGAGCTAACCATAAACAGCTGAGAGAAATATAACACTATTGGTGAGTACTTAGATATCCATGCTGCTTATCATCATTTATATTGCAATGCTAATTTTAATGAACATGTATCTCATTATCCAAAATGAAATGTCAATAATGAACAGTACTTATTATCAATATCATAACATTGGAGACAATATAAAAATATGTGTGATAGATTAGAGCAGAGATAAATTATTATCAATAATTTACAGTTTTTCAGTGAAGTCAACATTTTATAATGTTACATTTAAATGAGTAATGATGTGAAAGAAATACCAGTGAAGCAGGAAAGCCTTCCATAAAAAAAACATCAGATCCTTCAATATGCTAATTGTAGGCGAACATTACTGCTTCATGTGTTTGATTCCATGCAAACTCAGTGACTTCTTGTTTCACTGCTATAAAAACATCACATCAGGCTGTCAGTGGAGATCACAGCTCATCAGCTTCAACATCAACATGTTGTCTGTAGCTCTGCTGCTGCTGGCAGCTGGATGCTGTGAGTCTCTCTGCTTTGGTCATAATCAGCTCATCTTCTTTATTGGGATCAATTGGCACTAAACTTGTTCTTCTTTTAACAGGTGTGAAGTGTGAACAGTTGACACAACCAGCCTCAGTGACTGTGCAGCCAGGTCAACGTCTGACCATCAGCTGTCAGGTCTCCTATTCTCTAGGCTATTACACAGCTTGGATCAGACAACCTGCAGGAAAAGGACTGGAGTGGATTGGAATGAGAAATACTGGTGCTACTTACTACAAAGATTCACTAAAGAACAAGTTCAGTGTTAACTTAGACTCTTCCAGCAACACAGTGACTCTAACTGGACAGAATGTGCAGCCTGCAGACACAGCTGTGTATTACTGTGCCAGACAACCACAACAACACAAACCATCAGCAGACCTGAACAAAAACCCCTCAGAGCCTGAACACTTGTCTGTGTAGATTCTCATTCATCCAGGTCATTGTAGTGTGGTAAGGAGTTACTTGTAAGCAACTGGACTTCTTCTTGGTTACATCATAATCTATCTGCTACATACCATCCTGCTTTGAGATATATTGGGGTCCTGGGTTTGGTGTGAGGTTATATACACATAGTGAACTAGTGTTGAACTGTAACGCTGTAACTGGGTTACATCATAATCTATCTGCTACATACCATCCTGCTTTGAGATCTCATCCCAGGAAGTTTAACTGCTCTTCACTATCAGAGCAGGACTTATTCTCTGGATCATGTAACCACAGCGACCTTACTCCACTTCACACCTTGAAGTGTGACTTATGCGACCATTGTTATGAGAGTGTTGTTTACAGTTTCACCGGTCATCCACAGATATAAGCTCTACATAACCTCCATAAACTCCTGGTTTCCAGCATCAGGCCAGAACTGAAGAAGCCTTCTGGATAGGAGGTGAAACATCTTCAAGCTACAAGAAGAAGTCCAGTTGCTTACAAGTAACTTTTTTGACAGCCTGAACACTTGTAACATGAAGCCACCAGAGGAGGAGCCATCACACCACTAAACAGTTCATCTTGTGTATATAACCTAACACCAACCCCAGGACCTCAGTATATCACAAATCACAATAAAGACAAACAGTAAACAGAAAACATAATGACATTAAGTTATTCATCAGAACAATGGTAGAAATATGAAATGAATGCAACTCCAGTAACACGTAAACACACCAGTAACACTTCTAGTGATCAGAAGTGATGATGTTGAATGAGGTTATGTTTAGTTTTTTTTGGAAATTCCTGTGTAAATGAAGGTTTGTTTTGTGTGATCTCCCCACTAAATTTGACTTTAAAAGCATTGATGTGGGAGGAGCTTACTGTCAACTAATTCTAACAGGAGTCCAGTTCACATCATATTAAAAGGGGTTGAAAACACACTAAACACACTGTTAACATGGCGTACAGAAAGCTGACACTCTTGGTAGCTGCTCTGTTTGTTTCCACTGGTGCTGAAGGTTGGACCATAACAGAATCTGAACCAGCTGTTAAAAACCCAGGAGGATCCCACAAACTCACCTGCACCACATCTGGATTGTCATTCAGCAGCTACTGGATGGCCTGGATCAGACAGGCTCCTGGAAAAGGACTGGAGTGGGTTGCTACTATCACTACTGACAGCAGCAACAAATACTACTCTCAGTCAGTTCAAGGCCGGTTCATCATCTCCAGAGACAACAGCAAAGAGCAGCTGTATCTGCAGATGAACAGTCTGAAGACTGAAGATTCTGCTGTTTATTATTGTGCTCGACACTCACAGTGACTGAAGCTGGTTCAGCAGCTGTACAAAATCCTCCTGGTCCATTAAGTGTGTGCCCACTAGAAAAGAAACATACAATCTATAACTCTAACAGTAGATTTATTAAAATAGTGACAGAATATTACAAATAAAATCCAGTAAATCACTTCAAATAAAAACATACATAAATTTGTGCTTTATCCAGGGAATTAGTATTTGATTCCCTGGCAAAATATGGCGTAGTACTTGGTGGTAAAACCCTTGTTGGCAGTTGTTTCTTATAGTTTATAACCAGGTTTGTGCACATATCAGGAGGAACCTTGGTCCACTCCTGTCGGAAAATCATCAATAAATCCTTAAGGTTTCTAGGCTTTCGCTTTGCAACTTGAAGCTTCAGCTCCCTCCACAGATTTTCTATGGGATTAGGGTCTGTGGATTGGCTAGGCCACTGCATTACCCTAATGTTTCTTTTTGAGCCTTTCCTTTGTTGCCTTGGCTGTATGTTTTGAGTCATTGTTGTCCTGAAATACCCATCCACGACCCATTTCTGTGCTCTGGTGAGAGAGCACAGAAAGGGGTCACTCATAATTTTACAGTACATGGCCCAATCCATCTTTCCATCAATGCGGTGAAGTCGTCTTGTTCTGTGTTCATTCAATAATGTTCATCAGGATAGAAATCTGAAACGTACATTCCGTTTCAGATCACCCCGTCGTTAAATCATAAATGATAGTTCAATGAACACAGCACAACATTGATTACCATACTATATTTTATAATACATGTTTGATTAAGTAAATACTGTACATATGAGAATACTTTTTTCGGATATTATGTTTTATTTGTTTACAATTTAAAATACTCCAGGTATGTTTTCACTGTGCAGATAAACACTGCACTATGAACAACATTGCTTCAAACTCTGTGACTTCTTGTTTCTCTGCTATAAAAATATCACATCAGGCTGTCAGTGGGGATCACAGGTCATCAGTTGTAACATGAAGCCACCAGAAGAGGAGCCATAACTCCACTAAAAATATCAACACCAATACCACTTCACTTCACTTCATTTTCTATACCCGCTTATTCCTAATTAGGGTCGCAGGGGTCTGCTGGAGCATTATGGCGAGAGGCAGGGATACACCCCAGATGGTCGCCAGCCGATCGTGGGGCACACACACCATTCACTCACACACTCACACCGACGGGCAATTTAGAGTTGCCAATTAACCTGAGCATGTTTTGTACTGTGGGAGGAAGCCGGAGTACCCGGTGAAAACCCACGCAGACACGGGGAGAACATGCAAACTCCACACAGAAAGGTCCCAGACCCAGGCCCAAGGCGGTCTTGAACCTGCGACCTTCTTGCTGTGAGGCAACAGCGCTACCCACTGCTCCACCATGTCGCCCACACCAATACCAAAAGAGGGTAAATGGTCTATATAATGTATAATAAATACATTAATGCCATTCTAGAATGATTTTGACATATAGAGTATTTATAATAACATGAAGTTTAACATTTCACTGTGTGTGTATATGGGTCAAGCAACATTCAGTTTCTTGTCATTTAAACGTTTGTACCATTTATTTAAAAAAAATCACAATTCTGTGCTATTATTACACAAAATGTTAAATGGTGTAAACAAAAAAAGAATGATACATTTAGGGTTACACCACATGCCATTTTTGGCATTGTTCCATTCAACCTAAGTCTAACCCCTAGGACCCCATTACAGGAGTAGCTATTAAAAAATGCAAATTAAATTGAAAAAAAATAAATAAATCCATTGTCATTAGTGTAAGGGTATGACAGCGTGGCGCTGCCACCCTAGTAAATATATTTTGGCTCAGTATCATGTTATAACATGAAACGTATCATGTTATAACATGGTTTGTTTTAAGTTAAAACATGATATATATCACGCAGTGATGTGCAGTGAGGTTTATGGTAGGTGAGGCACTGACTCCTCAGATTTGCAAATATATAAACCCAAATGGGTAACAGCATTCTACACACACACCCACACACACCCCCACACACACACACTCTCTCTCTCGCAAATGTACATATTAATAGTACGTGAAGTAAATTATACAATTCAGATTTCACTTTTGACCAAAGACGCCTCCTTCACTGCTACTTCACAGTCCGTTTCACTTTTAGCTACAAAACAGAAAAACAATAGAGATCTGTGCTTTGTTTGTGACATCCTTTGTCTCGTCTACCTCTACAGCAACAAATAGGGCGGCATTAATCTCCCTTTTAATATAATTTCTAATCAAATCACTGATTGCTTTGATTAGATCGTTCTGTATACTATTTGACAAGCGAGAAAACACAGTGGATGTCTCCAAATGTCTAGCTAACCTTTCATCTTTCTCAGCAAAGGCCTGTTCTACATAGTTGCCACAATTGGAGGAGTTTGCCCTCTCATGAATTGCCAACTCCTGTTTAGCTAGGAAGCGGGTTGCATTAATGAAGTCTTTCAGGATCTCTAGGTTTTTCTTTACTTTAGCGCCGTGGATGCTAATATCGAGTCTCCGCTGTTCGTACGAAGCCAAATCAATCCTTGAGCTTTTATACGTTTTCAAAGCAATCTAGCTTTGAATGTGAGTGGTCGATCTTTCATGTTTGCTGAGGCTTTGTGGTAAATTTTTCACGTCACAATATCCTGTGTTAGTCCAGACATTGTCACAAGTTGAGAACAGAGAAAGCAGTAAATGCGTTTTTTTTAAGGACAGCCTTACATAAAGTCTTTTAGGGTGTAGCACTGTTTGGAAAGAGTAAGTTATTTTCTGTCACGAGCCTTTTAGCTCTGGCGTTGGTCTTCCGTTGTTATTCACTTCCCGTTTTGACTGAAAGTGCAGTTTTGAGAATTTTTTAAGTATAGATATAGAATCCTTTTCCATTTTGGCAGTCTGATGGAGCAAAACACAAAAATAAATGACTAGCGGCAGTGCACTTGCTTCTTTGTAAAAGAACAGCAGCAACAAGCTGTTGGCTCATGTACTTCATTTCACCCCTGTATTTGAACACAAAATATGCAATTTCAGCGATTTGACTAAAAATTGTTTGAAAATAGTCATACATAAAGATCAGTGGACAAATATTAATATTCATTTTATGTTATCATTATTACTTTTTTTGCTTGTCATGATGACAGGTGAGGCTCTGCCTCACTTGCCGCAAGTCCCTGACACCACGTTATTATGTGATAGGAAACTATAATGTTATTTCGTGATATGATATTTTCATGTTTTTACGTGAAATTATCATGCATTTATCACATTATTTCAGTACGTTTTAACATTATAATGTGAACACATCAAATACGGTTTTACTTTGATAGCAAGCCAGTCTGCCAGTCAGTCTTTCAATTCCCCTCATGACAGCACTTAGACTATTTGAGAATTATAGCTGAAAACGTGGATTCTCGGTATGTACCAGATGCCTCATTTGAACAGAGCAAGATCATGTAAGTGTATTTTACTGTACCATTATGTCCTCAAATTGTAGTTGGCCGGAGAATTGCTGCTGGATATGGCTATGTGGTAGCAAGTCGATTGGCACTGTTGGTGTGCAGATCTCTACTAAAATTCAGCAATAATGTTTTATGTCAGTGATAAACCCTAAACCAATATAAACTCTGACTGTTTTTTTTTTTCATTCCACAGATGAAGACTATATTGTTGACCACCTGCAATCTCAAAACTGAAGCTAATTAGCAGGTAGTGCTAGCTCCAGTAAAGGAGAGAGTAGCTGTGCCAGAATAAACTAGATTGGACATAGGTGTTCTAAACAGGAGGGTTAAACAGTATTTTATTATTTATTTTTACTCTCTATTGCAGGATCAAAGTCAAATGGACATGGGGGCCAAATGAAAAATTTAGGAACAAGCCAAGGGCCGGACTGTTCGAATGTTCATTGAAAAAAAATAAAATGACTGCATATAGTCCAGTGATCCCCATTAAACAGACTGAAACCCTAAAAATAAGACTTATAACATACTAATAATTACTATATGATCAAATAAATAAATAATTTATTACGGCTCTGTCAGTAAATTTTAATTTTCAACAGGGACAAAAGCTTTATGTAAAAATCCCCAAAACATAAACATTAAATGAATGAAGCGGTATTATTTAAGGCACCATCAGTATTACTTCTCAGGGAAATAGCAAAAATGGCCTAAATTTACTTCAAAGAAATAAATAATATCAGCAATTTTCTATAATTCACTCAACTGAAATATTTTTAAAACAAATTGGATTGAAATACAATAATAAAGTGCAAAAATCTATTAACATGAAACATTTTTTTCTTCAAGGAAAAGTCACATGTGGTGTGAAAACAAATATTTCACTTTTAAACTTTAACTGAGTAAAAACTCTGAATACGTTGCACTGTAATGTTCACTTTTTTGAAGCTGTGGCTGATACTTGGTGGTGTCTCATCTTTTGAACAAGTTCATCAATGTTGAGAGATGTTGCTGAGTTAGCGATCTCTTCTGTCTTGTCTCATGCTGCCATCTCAGATTAAACTTTCATCATTGCCACACTTTCTCCACACGAAAGACACAGAGGTTTTCCACCTACCTCCATACTTAGGCCAAACTTGGGTATGTGTTCGAAAACAACTCAGATACTCCAACCACTCTCACATAACTATACTTGACTTACATAAGGTTCCAATAGCAACATGTTTATACAATGACAACAATTAGCATCAGTGTTTGATAACAACTCTCAACTCCCCCTTTTGGCCTCTTAAAAGAGACCAACACCTGATTATAATAATGAAAATATATATCGTAAAAATAATACAAAATCTTCTAGGGTTACAGTGCAAATAGACATTCCTCTGTTCCTCCTGCGTCCGAGTCATCCTGTACTTGTAGAAGAGGCATCATCTGATGTTTAGGAGTTTGATCTTCAATAGCAGTAGAGATTAACCTATTAACAAGCGATGTAATGCACGGGATGCAGCAACAACCACAGGTGACCAAGATTTCAGTAAATACTGCCAATGACATGAATATAGACATTATCAAAGTTTTCCATTTTCCAAACCTGGAGTTGAGCCAATCTTCCAACGGGTTATGAATACCTGAGTGTTCATGCATTGTCTTAGATAACGTGCGCAAACCTTCAAGAGCCTTGGTCACTGATCCATCGGGTGCTGTGTTGTTAGGGATGAAAGTGCAACACCATGGCACAAACACCCCCTTTTTCTGCCAGCAACATGTCCAGAGCCATTCTATTCTGTACTGCTATTAACGGCGTGGGTCCCAATTGACCCCACAATCCCTCTATCGCGTCCCTGATCAAATTGGTCAATCGGAGGACATTAAAATGCACATAATTAATTCGGTCCACATTTTTGTTTGGAGTCACGGGGAATAATGCTGCTATTAAGGGAAGGTTTTCAAAACCTGTAGCTACTTGATCAGCCAATTCGGAACCCCTCTGGGTACTCCAATTGCATCTATATAAGTGGGGTTGTCCTTACTCAGAACGAACGACGAACCAGCAGAGGAGCGGCGTTTAGCCAGAATATGACGTTGCCTATGTTGGGTCAGCATTTGGGTCCGCCCTGTGTCTGAGGGGAGTTGTTGTAAATGTTCACCTACTAATAGTAAGGGTGTACTGAGTCTTACCATAGCACACACACCTCTGGAGTGTCCTGGTATCCTCACAAACAACCAGAGGTCGCCATAATAGTAATGGAGTCCAGCACGAGCCCATTGTCCTACCTCAGTTTCGTCCCTGGTTTCATTACACCAGGTAGGGTCAATCATTCACATCTGTAGCACGGGGGTCACCGGTGTATTAGATTGATCGCATCGGTTCGTGGTAACATTAAAGCAAATATATCCTCCTTCGGCTTTTTGCGGCCTAAAGGGAGCTACAGTGGTTGCGTTACTAAGTGGAGGAAATACCACTCCAAATTTTTCACACCCCACGTCCAATCCATGAGTCACATTCATCATACAGCCAAAACCTCTTAAGTCATTGGGAAATAGAGGGGCAGGGGTAGTTCGTAACGTAGATCTAGCGGTTGCACAAGCTATACAACTACTGTTGGAATGCTCTCTGGCCGTTCTACTCACCCATGTAAACTCAAGATATCCTGTCGCCCGAGCTATCAAGTTTTTAGGGGTCCATTTGGTGTAATCGCTTGATGCATAAGTTGTACTCGAGATAGGTATCGCATCACGTTCGTGTGTACTTGAAGAAATCGGTGTGGGGCTGATGGCCCTAATGGAAACGTCGGTCGCTCACATTTGGTGGCAGCGGTGGGATCAGTGGCGCCGCCTGAGAAGCTGGAGAGAGGAGGTGGAACTCGCGGGCGGACGGTGGTACGGAGACGGTCGGCGAAAAGTGTCGGTGAGACGGTCGGCGAAAAGTGTCGGCGAGACGGTCGGCGAAAAGTGTCGGCGAGACGGTCGGCGAAAAGTGTCGGCGAGACGGTCGGCGAAAAGTGTCGGCGAGACGGACGGCGAAAAGTGTCGGCGAGACGGACGGCGAAAAGTGTCGGCGAGACGGACGGCGAAAAGTGTCGGCGAGACGGTCGGCGAAGGAGCTAGCGTAAGTGCCCGGCGAAGGAGCTAGCGGAAGTGCGCGGCGGAAGTGCCCGGCGGAGACGGTCAGCGAAGGAGCCTGTTGGTCACCTGTTGTCGCATTCCACTCCGTGCATGCCAAAATAATGAGTACAATGATTACAGAAATGGTCCCACTAATTGCTATATATTTCCACCCTCCAGCCATAATCATACAGCAAACGTTCTTTCTTGGCGACAGATACTTATCCTTACAATGATTATTCTAGGCGGGGTTACCCCTAAAACAGCTTCAAACCTTCCTATCGCTCTGTACGCCCAACTCTTATGCAATCGGTACAATAAAAATACTTCTAACTTAGGGTAGTAAAATAACAGTAATAACAAAAAATAAAAAGAATAAAAGGAACCCACACCTCTTCTACAATCTAGTTTCTCCTGTCATCCTAAATCTAATCAATGTTCAAGTTATGTCTGAGACATAAGTTCTCTTGCTAAGTATTTTATCTTCTTCGTTGGTGGTTTGACACACCACTTGACAGAGAGGCACGCTATTTCACCGCCTTCTCGGTTGGTAGCTTGGCACGCTGCATGTAGGAGGAGCACGCTGTTTCACAGCTTCCTCAGGGTTTGGGTTTGACTACCTCCCCCTTTTGCCACCAGGGGATTATTCTGCCCCTTGTTGCTTGGTGGACTTTTCTTTGTTCTCTGGAGCTGATGTTGTTTCACACAGGTCCCTGTGTGTCTGCGTCAGGCTCCGAGACGGTGGATCCGATCTGTATAATATGTACAATATATATGAGTTAGTTGATGAGTCTCACCCCGTTTAATTTGTAGCCCACACTGAGCTCCTGGCAATAATCTACCAGTTTGTAACTCATGCGGACTAAATCCTGTGCTCTGATTCACTGATGCTCTTATATCCATAAGAGCCAAAGGCAGTGTGTCCACCCAATTCATCCCTGTTTGTGCACATATTTTTCCCACTTTGTTCTTAATGGTCTGGTTCATCCTTTCAACCTTTCCCTGAGATTGCGGATGATAAACTGTGCCAAATTTATGTTTCAATCCCAGCATTTGTTCAACTTTCTGGAGGTCATTGATCTTAAAATGTGTTCCATTATCTGATCTTATTACTTCAGGAAAACCGTGTCTTGGAATGTATTGGTTTATCAAAAATTTAACAACCGACTGGCTATCTTCCTTTTTTGTAGGTATAGCTTCTGGCCACCCGGTGTAAGAGTCCACACATACCAACAGATATCTGTACCCTCTTACTGGATCAGTCATATCAGTGTAATCAATTACAATTTCTCTTCCTGCCTGTGTTTTCAAAGGAAACTTTTCTGGGGCTGTCTTCACAGTCTGTCTAGGGTTGTACTTTTTACATTCCTCACATGTGCTTACAAAATGTTTTGCCATATCTGATAAATTTGGATGCCACCAATCAGCCAAATTTCGCATCATCTGAGCCACCCCCGCATGTCCAACTCCGTGTGCCTCTTCTAGTGCTATTTGCCTAAGGTCTGGTGGTAACACTGGTCTCCCATCTGGTCCTCTCCATACTCCCTGCGTGTGTGTTCATCCTCGGTCTAACAAGAAACTCCTTTCCTCTGGTGAGGCTCTGTCTTGGGCTTGAGTTAACTCTGTCAAATCTGATGATTCTGTGTCTGAGCTAAGTATTACAAAATTAGTGGTATAACCTGCTTTTTCCTTGGTGCGTCTGCTGCATCATTTCCTCTTTTAGTAGCTGTGAATCTTTTTTCATGTCCCTTGCATTTTATAACAGCAACTTTCTGTGGTAACATCAATGCCTCTGCGACCTGTCTCATCTCCTGTTCATGCTCAATAGCTTTGTTTGTTGTTGTTAAAAATCCTGCTCTGAGCCATTGTTTTAACTCTACATGCACTGCACTCGTCACATATGCTGAGTCTGTATAGATGTTCACTTTCTGTCCTTCTGACTCTTCCTCTTCCAGTTCTGCTCTCTGTGCAGATTGCGCCCCCTAGAGTCGTCCGGCTGCAATTGTCTTCAGGACCTTCTGGTGTTTCTTCAACAACTGCATAATCTGCTTTTAATCCCTCTGTGTCATGTCTAAAACAACATCCGTCAGTGTAGAGGTGTCGTACGTCATGGTCAGTCAGTGGTTCTGCTTCTAAGTCAGGTCTCACTTTCCCTTCCTCTCTGACTTTAGCGACACACTTATGTGGTTCCCCAATGTTGATGTTGTCTGCCATGTTGATTCCCTCATGTGTAAATATCAAATTTGGAGCTTGGAGAATTTTTTCAATCCTCCTCTGTCTTAGTGCTGTCAGCGTGAACGCCTGTGATCCCACATATGCTACCACACTATGTGTTGTGAGAACTACTAGTGAATGGTCTTGCACTATGTGTGATGTTTTTTGGATTATTTTTGCTATTCCTGCTGCCTGCTGTGTGCACACTGGGTGTCGTTTCTCCATGCTGTCAAGCATTATGCTTACGTATGTTAGCACCCTTCTCTCTCCCCCCTTTTTCTGGAACATGGTAAATAGCATAAAAGTAGACAAAAATTAACCTGTTTTTTTCCCAGGCGAACATTATGTTTTTTAGCTCTTATCAACAGGCATTTGTCTTAGGAGCAGTCATCAAATTAACATAATTTGAAAAAAAAAAAAAAAAAACATGCTATGTTCAATAATGTTGTGCTGACTTTCTGCCCAAATTAGTGAGTATTGATATAAAATGGTCTCATACAGCATCATAGACCTATTTGGGTGTGAATTCCCGGTGACTCCCCTTTCTACGTACTACGTTGAGCATGTTGCATCATTTCCATTTTGTCTGAGCTTCTGTGTGCTTGTCTGTGTGTTTCTGTGTGTGCTGCAGCGTATCTGCATCGAGACGATTTTTGTCTGCTTCATCTCATTTCTGAAGCTAATTTATCCAGCGTAAATTAATCATAAACTAGTTTCACTCATTCTCTACTGACTTCTTCTTTTAGCGTTTCCTTTTCAATCCCAGTTGCTAGTAATTTAGCTTAGCTAACCTAGCTAGCGATGACTTTTCTCCTTTCCTCTCCCTCTTCTGCTTTCTCCTACTCAGAGTCTAATATTGAGTTACTCCTCTGGCTCCATTAGTGATAATAGTACATGTATTTATATGATAATAGTACATATAAATTGTATAATGCAAAACAATCTGGTGATTGGGGCCAGTTCAGACCAGTGGAGACTGATCATGCTGGTGCAAAGCAGTTCAAACACAAACTCACCTGATTCCAGTTATTAAGCTATCGAGCAGCTTAATAATGATTAATTGTCCAATTTAGAGTTAAAAAAGGAAAAAAAATTCCAGCATGATCATCCACCAGTGATTTATACAATCTGATTAGTGAATTATTTTGAGAATGTGGGAGGAAACCCGTGACCACGGAGGAAAACCCACAGTTTGAAAAAAGGGATTCAAAGGTTGAAATAAAACATTCTGTTCCATATACAGTAATCCCTCGTTTACGTTCCGAAAATGACCCGCGATAAGTGAAATCCGCGAAATAGAAAACTTTATTTTTTTTTTTACAATTAGCAACTATTACATGTATACAAATACAGTGACTCACGTGTAGGTTTTCATACAGCATTCTCGCTTTTGTGCAGATAACGTTTGTATCCAGGGTTATGTTTTTTTTTCCTGCAGTCATTAATCCACAGAGCTAATGCCGCCTCCATCCGTACCATGGTCTTGTTGCGGACAGTTACAACCCTTTTTGCATTCGTATTAAAATTGACTGCTGCTGTCGTCCTTATGTTTTTTTCCTCCTTCTTTATGTAACGAACGGAAGATTCATTGATTCCGTAATGGCGAGCAACGGCTGCATAGCTTTCACCTTCCCTTAGCATGTCCAGAAGTTTAACTTTATCTGAGATAGGTAGCATCTTCCGCCGTTTGGACCCATCCGCAGGTGCTTTTGTCAGTCCAGGCTGTTTCGTCGACATTATGGGTTTAGGAGATGTTCGAAATTACAAGATAATTTGGCCTACTTAATGTAAATTTGCCAAGCTGTTTTATGTACGTACACATAACTGCACGAGACGACAAAATGATAGCACAATTCGTAGCATGTTTTGATACAAGAAGCGGGAGTGAGTTTTTAGCGAATCAGAATGCAAAACACAATGCACCAAAAAAAAAAAAATGCATTATGAAAATCCGCGAAATAGCGAATCCGCGATAAGTGAACCGCGAAGTGGCGAGGGATCACTGTATAATCTCTTTCAAAAGCCTACACTGACTCTTTTTGTTTTGTATCGCTTTTTCTGTGTGGAGAGTGTAATGAACATACTAATCTAATGTGGACATTATTAATGTTATGCCAATTCCAATCCCCTCTTTCATAGCTCCAGTACATGTGTGATCAGCTACTGTACTCTCCAGGCACAGCTACTCTCCAGTCAAAAACTTTCAGCATGCAGTTTTTCACAAGCTCTTCCTCACTGAAGGGCTGGGGGATTTTGCCATCTCGGGTTTTACAGCAGACTCACTTCTTGATATGGCTTTTTAAAACATAGTCTGTTGTGAAACCAAAGTTTATCTTCTTTACTTTCTGTTGTTGTGACTTGTTGCCAATCTCTATATATCTTTATACATTAATCTTAAACTATAATACTACTTATACCAGTACAACTGAAGAGGTTAAGTCACAAAGAATCAAAGATGAGACCGGGTCAGCTGGTTCACAATCCACCAATGGTTTATTGTAGAGTTACAATTCACCATGCATGAGAAGTAGCCTGACATTCTCTTGATAATTCTCACCTTTTATACAATTCGGGGCCTGAGGTTGCTCCTCCCCGGGCTCCTCCTTTCATTTGATGATTTTTCCATGGTTTTTCCGCTATTACGATTAATTTTGTGAAATTTAC
This sequence comes from Eupleurogrammus muticus, assembly GCA_036785175.1. NCBI lineage: Eukaryota > Metazoa > Chordata > Actinopteri > Scombriformes > Trichiuridae > Eupleurogrammus > Eupleurogrammus muticus. The sequence continues at coordinate 17,890,640 of JAYKQN010000011.1, read as the reverse complement.
CCGAGGCTGGGTCTGATGTTCTTTCTTTTTTTAAACAGTCACTACCTGCCCCTTCAAAGGAGGGGTTTTCCAGAACAGTCACCATCTGCCCCTTCCATCTGCCTCCTCGATGGAGGGGTTTTCCAACCATACACTGTACACATCCACCACCTGCTTTTTTAACGAAGGGGGATTCCAATCCTATACCAGAATTGTGTCTTGTGATATCCCTTTATCCCCTCCATTTATTATTTGATGCCTGACAGTTATTCATTTACCTCTCTTTGGATATTTCTCATTCTCACCTGGTTTCTGTTTTGTCTCTGTCTAGATAAACTTTCACTACATCCCCCCCCAAAAATACACCCTAGTATATATTGTATGGTTACACACCCACCCGGGGACTAGCCCATCCCAAAGGTGTGGGTGATCATCATCAAGTTATCCATTGCTGTCACTATTTACCACAACATACTTATAAGTACGTAAGACGCCAAATTCTGACCCTACCATCCGAATGTTGCAGCAGAAATCGAGACTCATCACACCAGGCAACGTTTTTCCAATCTTCTATTGTCCAATTTCGATGAGCTTGTGCAAATTGTATCCTCAGTTTCCTGTTCTTAGCTGAATGGAGTGGCACCGGGCGTGGTCTTCTGCTGCTGTAACCCATCTGCCACAAAATTCGACGTACTGTGCGTTCAGCGATGCTCTTCTGCCGACCTTGGTTGTAACAGGTGGTTATTTGAGTCACTGTTGCCTTTCTATCAACTCGAACCAGTCTGGCCATTCTCCTCTGACCTCTGGCATCAACAAGGCATTTACGCCCACAGAACTGTCGCTCACTGGATATTTTTTCTTTTTCGGACCATTCTCTATAAACGCTAGGGATGGTAGAGCGTAAAAAAAACAAGTAGATCAGCAGTTTCTGAAATACTCAGACCAGCCCTTCTGGCACCAACAACCATGCCACGTTCAAAGTCACTCAAATCACCTTCCTTCCCCATACTGATGCTCGGTTTGAACTGCAGGAGATTGTCTTGACCATGTCTGCATGCCTAAATGCACTGAGTTGCTGCTATGTGATTGGCTGATTAGAAATTAAGTGTTAACGAGCAGTTGGACAGGTGTACCTAATAAAGTGGTGAGTGTATGTATATATATATCAATTTACTCAGTGAGGAGTGGGCAGGGACTATTAGTATTCTTATTTCCCTTTCTACAGTTCTTGGAGCTCTACAAGCTCTGCGGGCTCTGCACTGAACTGCATCTGTACTACCGGGAACTGGCCTTTAGCCATCCCAATTTACCCAACCAATCCCAAAAGCTCTTAATATGGTGTTTCAATTAGAATTTTTTACATGTTTGTCTCGTAAGCACTTTATCCCCTTAAGACTGCTGTCAGGCTGCCATTGGAGCCTGTGTGTACCGGGATCAGTGTGCAGCATTCTTCCCCAATTAGTTCACAAATTCCCTGATCACCTGCCATATGTGATTCTAACACAAATCTATTTTGTAAGGTCATTATTGACGTAGCATGCAATTGTTCCCTTACCAATGTCATTCCTTTGACAGTGAAATTCATAAATCTCTGTTGATTGAACCTATTTCTGGCTATGTACTGTGCATTCGCAATTGACCCACTGGACTGGGACAGATCCCAATGCCCTTCCAGAGACTATCCATTTGGATGCTAAGGCAGTTTGGTCTCATAGTATTTCCCTGGGGGGTCCGTGGATACCTGGTTTCTCTGCTAAATCCCACCAATCCCTTCACATCCGTCATCATCATTGTTGTTCTCTGAACAACTTTCTCCAGTTCTCTCCCTCGCACTACACAAAAAGTAAAGACAATATTATCAGGTTTGTGTACTACTAGGGGTAATATTCCCACTATGTCATAATCGTCATGTGTTAGTAACTTGGGGCAAATCCTTTTATCTGCACTCCATTCTGGGAGGCCCCCTGCCATACGCATTGTACAAAGGGGGAAACATTTAGAAATATCTGAGCAACCCCCTAACTCACTTCCTGGTAATCCTGTATACATGGTAATTTTCTAGAATTATAACAGGCGATGCAGTCTCATTTTTCCTGCTCTTTTGCTTTAAACATTGTTTTCACTGAGTATCAAATCCATTTCTGAAACACTTTAGTGACCCACTGTGAGGTTCTTAATTTGTCCAAGTCTCTTTACTGCCTTCTGTTGATTAGTTTAATTGTTTTTCTGGCCTCATACATTGTCATACTCTGTCCTGTCTGTATGTTTTGACATTTTCTCTTGGTACATCTTACCTGTATGGTCACCGTCCCTCCCCACGACAGTCCGTACTTTGGGGGTATCCCAGCCTATATTTACCCCTTGACTCAGTTCCTGTTATTTCTTCCATCAACACATAGTCATATATATTCACCTGAACATACATTACGTGTTTTTTTTCCCATTATCACTGTCTATCACCTCTGTGTTAGTCGCTGTTGTGATCAGTGCCAAAGCGCATGTATCTAGCGTGTCTTGTGTGTCCGGGTTGGGGTAAGTAACTGATATCAACTCTTCCCCCCTTGTTAAACCGCAAAGGGTTAACACCATCATGCAACTAATCTTTATCTTATGAAAGCCAATCCCTCCCCGGTGTTGGGGGGTACGCAAACGCCTGCGGGACAAACGAGTTAGGTGTTTCTGTTTGTGGACTAAGCGATGGTGGGGGTGCATGCGACGAATGATCTAATGGATGTCCCACCATATCATCAAATCTCTGTGCAATATTCTGCGACGGTGGGCAGCCAACCGAGCAGACCTTCTTTCTCCCTGTGCGGGGGGTGTCTGATGAGGCAGTCTACTACCTGTCTTTGTGTTGAATCTCTGTGGCTCAGCTGACTTTACAAATCCGACATATGTTTTATGTTGAGACTATATCTGTGATGGAACCTGTTCTAACAGTGGTTTTTGCTGCTGATTGATTTGCTCTCTTGATAGTAGTTCCTAACATGCTTTCTTCCTGATGTCCTCCTGCAGAATTCCACTGTGAATTCCTGCTGAAAAGTATGATACTCCTCGTGTTCTTTTTTTCTTTTAGCAATCTTCTCAAAATGGGTTTCTAAAATGAGCTAGCTGTTAAATTTACTTCCTGATCTCGCTATCGGCTGTGCCAACATTTTTCTGCATATGCACACATCAGCCGCTATAAATTGAAATTGAAAAAAATTGAAATTTAATTCCCAACAGCAAAATACGGCAACTATCAGCAGACTGCATCCATCTAGTCACCCCAGCCATGCAGTCCGCTATCCATGCATGTTTCAGCTTGAAACATGAGGGACAGAAAAAGTGAGGAATATGCCAAGGGATGCATCCTATGCAGAGACATCGAGACAAATTTTTTGAGCCCACAGTCTCAAAAAGGGGGTTAGAGGGTGTTCAGTCTTAACAATAAACTAAACAAGTATTTACAATGTAATACAAATGAAAAAAAAAAAAGCTCACACTCAATCTGTTAGAGACTCATCAAGTCTTTGTGACATCTGAGGAAAAAACCATTGCAATCGTGTTGGTGGGACTGAAGTTCAGGACCGAACCAAAAAATGATTTAAAAATAATAAACCATTACCGATCAAAAAAAAAGTTTCCCTCTCAAACATCACAAAGACTCAACAAGTCTCCAGGAAGGAGGTTGAGTAAGAGTTTTCTACACAGACTGATACTTAAACCTGTTTAGTACATTATATAAATTACCAACAAAGGCTGATCAACAAGGAACATAGAAAAGTTCCGAATATACCAGCGAACAACAACTACGGTGATTAAAACCAGGAAATAGTTTTTGACACCTGTTCGGGCCCAACCCCAAACACTTGCTACCCCACTCCTGGCCTCCTCAGCAATGATGGACACTAATGAAACTAGTCCAGCTTGGGCTCTGGGGATCACTTGTGTCCTGGCTACAGCTGTAACTCTTGTTGCTGTGGACGTGACTGCTCCTCTGGCCCCCGATAGAACCGACATAATTCCTGTTGTGGTCCTAGAGATCAATGTCTCTGGTTGATCCCTGGTTCCCTGATCCTCAGTCTGTGCAGGTTCTGAGATCAGGTGGTCCTCAGACATCCTGCTGGATTGTGCTCTCCATTCATAGAGCTGTGACGGCACAGGGTTTGGATCTCGCTGGAGCCCGAGACCAGAACCCACGTAAGCAGAAACCTTTCTGCACAAGTAACTCAACATTTCCACAATCTGTGTTGAGAAGAGAAGTTGTAGTATTTATCAGTCGCTGATCCTGAAATTGTTTGTAGATTTAGTTGCTGCCTCGAGCACTCAAGGACTTTTATAAACGTGATGATGTCATCACTTCTTTTGATGATGCCAGAGTGATGTCACAGGCAGTGATGTCATAGCCAGATAAATGCCACAGGCAGTGATGTCATAGCCAGATAAATGTCACAGGCAGTGATGTCATAGCCAGAGTGATGTCATCTAGTATCCATAACAACCATGAAACAAAAACCATTTTTTGCAGCTCCTATTGCAGTTCAGTTTATGAACAGATCTTTGAAACTGAGTCTATGATGTAATTTTGTTTTCTATCAAGTTTGGCCTCCCTTTTTGGATTATTCTAACTGCAACCTATTTTTTCTGTTGTCAACCAATGGATTTTGTTGATTTTATACGTTGCCTAGTTCTGAATAGTGTAATATCCAGATGATGCCCTACCTCTCAAATGAACAAGAATACATGTCTAAAAATTATCCATGTGAACATCCAAGATCTTCACCCAAAAATGTATATATTTTATGCATGGGTTTGTGTTGATTATCATATTACACTGTCTGTTTTAGGTGGTTACAGCCTCAGCTATGACTGAGTTCTGTGTGTTTTTCCCTGTCTGTCTCTCCCTTGTGTTTACCCCTCCTCTTCTTCTAGTTGAAAATCTAGAACCATGGTAAGTTTATAAATTTAAGGGTAGACATCTCCTATGGATCAACTGCGGCTGACCTTATAAGCCTTTTTAGACAGAGGGACAAGGCTTGGGCCAAATTTAGGCAGACTAGGTAAAATGCTGACTGGGTGTGAGAGGGTGGCTGAAAGGGAAATTGTTGTGTTGTGCTAGTGTCGAAGCGGTATTGGTGTTTTTCCTGAGTGTACCAATTTTAATAAATAGCCTGTTTCCTGGCCAAACTGAATTCTGCTGCCTCCTGTCTCCACTTCATCTTGATCCCTTTTGTTGGGAGGCCACATTGGTCGCCGACATTTGGTGGCAGAGGTGGGATCTGTGGCACCACCTGAGAAGCTGGAGGGGAGAAGTGGAACGTTTGTAATCAGTATTTTTGTTCCTGTGTAGTACGTAGGCTATTATTTCCTAATTAGTTATACCTAAAAGCATAGAAAATGTCTATTATTTCCTACAAACAATGCTTTTATGACTAAGACAAGGATGATTAAGATATTTTGAAACATACCCAATTCTAAATGGAAAACAATCAAATTTGCACACACATTCATTACGATTCATAGTAGACAGAACATAAAAGATTTAGCAAAAGACAGAAAAACTAATTCAGCTCTCAATGAATCCAAATCAGTTTAACTTTTGCCTTTCATCTTTCATTTCACAAAATCATAGTTGAGTTTCAGCTTAATAACTTACCATCAGAAGCAATGATGAAGTTAGTGTTGTTGTACATATGCGCCACTTCCTCCTCTGTCCAGCTAAATTCCACATCAGCATCTACAATGAGGAGACAAAGGGACAAAATGGAAAGAGACATTCATATAATACATATTAACGTCAAGGTGATTTTATATTAGATTTCAGACCCCATGTCAGTTTCTGTGCATCGGGATAGAAATGTTACCTGTACAAAGGTCATGCTGGAGCCAATCCAACTGTCTCACTCCCACCTCACCACCTGGTGGTCACAAAATACTTTAATTATAGTTGCTCTATGCTTTTCATTTTACTCTGCGTTTTGTATCTTTTCTTCTTTTTTACTGGCTTAATAACAAATTCAGTTTTTTTTTGAAAAAAGAAATCTGATATTAAAGTAATAATCATCTTTGGCTGCATTTTTTCAGCAGTCAGGACTGGCTGAGGTGTTGAGGTACAGTAGGGCGGATGACAAAGTGAAGCCAGCGAGGTGCGATTTGTTTGCTATGTGCACCACATGGGTGAGATGAGCTCATGGTTCAGTAAAGAGGTGCATGTCTGGACAAGGGGCTTGGAATCTTTGTTTCTAGTCTTGTTGCCACAGCCTCACTGATAATTAAGATGTTCTTTTTTAGAAGTGATATTGAGTGACAGGTGAACCGGAGGGAACATTTTGCTAAGTACTAGACTAAGACTCTTATTCCTATAGTGTCGGGGGGGTATAATACAAGGGGTACGAGGGAAAGTAATTTTGCAATACCTTACCTGACGGCTCCATCAAGTGTGTATTTAATGTTAAATTTCTCTTGCACATGTTTAGAAGGTCCTCCCCTACATCTGCAACACAAAATTTGTAGACTTAAATTAGACTCCAACCAAATCCTGCCTACAGGGCAGCAAAACACACAGTGTGAATTTTAAATTGTGTGACGACAACTCAGACAACTTGGCTTAGCTTAAAGGGATAAATCACATTTTTTTCCCAAATGGGGTTGTATGAAAGTGCCTATCCATAGCCAGTATATTACTACCTCCAGTGGATTCAAGACCAAAAATAACCAATAATAATAATCAATTTTGATCCGAGGCTTGACGGCAATTCACCAAAAGATGTGCAGTGTTTCCCACACTAAGACCAATCTGTGGCAAAAACTGACCAAACTCGTTTTGAGCCCGAGATAACGGTGTTAACATAATAGCTGTAGCCACGGCTGGTTAGGGCTTCCGAAAATTAGCGTGCGTTTTGATCATTATCTGCTCGATGCCGTCCTACCTGTGCAGTACACCCTTTTGGCGATGGTCGCCATGACGATGCTGGCTAAGCCTGTTCCCGCTCCCAGCTCGAGGACTGTTGCTCCTTTGAACAGGAATGGCTTAGAGAGGATGAAGTCAGCCAAGAGGAAAGCCCCTCGCCATACCTGATGTCAGCAAAAAAAAAAAAATAATTCATAAGCCATCACAAAAAAAACATGGCACAGTTTTTTTTTTGATTATTATTAAATTAACATTATATCATTTCTATTTTTTTTAACATATTGATCAAAGTGCATTTTACAATCAATACAAAATAAAACTCTGGTGTCAAATACATTTTAATTAATAATTTTTTATCAGATAAAACTAATTATTTCATCCATCCATCCATCCATCCATTTTCTATACCCGCTTATTCCTTATCAGGGTCGCAGGGGTCTGCTGGAGCCTATCCCAGCGCATTATGGCGAGAGGCAGGGATACACCCCAGATGGTCGCCAGCCAATCGTGGGGCACACACACCATTCACTCACACACTCACACCTACGGGCAATTCAGAGTTGCCAATTAACCTGAGCATGTTTTGAACTGTGGGAGGAAGCCGGAGTACCCGGTGAAAACCCACGCAGACACGGGGAGAACATGCAAACTCCACACAGAAAGGTCCCAGACCCAGGCCCAAGGAGGTCTTGAACCTGCGACCTTCTTGCTGTGAGGCATCAGCGCTACCCACTTCGCCACCATGCCGCCCTAATTATTTCATACTAATTGAATTTTTAGTTAACAAATGTGTACACCCTACAACTAAGAATTTATTTTATCAGATGACAGTGACTACACAGAAGTAACTGTACTGCAATATGAAACTATGAAAGCCATATTGCAGATAGCTACTGATATTTCTATCCATATTTACTTTTACACATTTATTCTACTATTATACACATTTACCTTCTGAATAATAGTTTCTTTTCATCATTCTCCTCTTTCACTGTTCATATGGACACCTGACTTGTTTTTCTACACACTGTAAAACTGTGAACTTATCTTTTTATACTATAATAAATAACTATTATTTTATAATTATTTCACTGTAGACTGGAATTATAGACAGGGGTGCACATAACTGGTTAAATAGAGGGTCAGATAATTCAAGTGAGTTTAAAAAGCAATTTAAAGTTTCCAGTCTCAACTGAGGAGTCTGGGCAGGTGGGTAGTACTACAGAAATTATATGGTATTTTAGCACAAGAAATGTTCGTAGGAAATAGGGAAGACTCTTAGGTCTATGATGATTTTGACTCTGATTCTTTATTACAAATCAAAATGTAACTATACAACCAGGTGGGTTTTTTTGGCAGAGCAGGCGTCAATGTTAAACAATAACGAGTAAAGAGTTGTGTTTTGTTTTTTTTTGCCCATACCGACGTGTAATGTCAAGATCTCCATCTTCATCCAAAACTGGTTCCACTTTTCCTTCCACATCTCCATCATCACCTTCATCATCATCGTCATCATTGACCTCATTGTTTCGTTGGACTTTCTCTTGGTTGTTGTTGTCATGTCTTTCGCCGTCTGACAAGATCTTGAATTTGGAGATGAAGACTGGATGGGTAAACACGGATAAGTTAGAAAGTGAGAGGAAATACTTACAACACAACATAAACCTGGAGAAGTGACATAAAAAGCATTTAATTTATTCCAGTCTGCGACATACTGATCACATCCTTCCTCCTCCATTAAGCTTTGAATAACTTCCATAGGTTTTAATAGGATGGTACGTCATTTATGTCTTTGATTTTTGTTGATCCTTGTGCTGAACTAATTTCTCAGTGGAATTTTACTGACAATGATTTTTTAATGAAATGTTCTTAAATGAGTGATTTTTTTAGCAAATCAGATACTAATTAAATTGTTATTACAGTCTGAGAATATATATTAAAATTTTAAAAAGTTGAATATAGTGGATTTTCCTGACTAGTAGTCAAGATCAGTGGTTTTAAAAAAAGAAAGTTCTGTTGCATTTATTACCAAAGCGGTCTATTCACTCATTTAAAGATATTTGCAGACTTGAGTGGATAATGCCAGTACCAGATAGGCTTGAGTCAAAGATTCAGAATTCACGTCACCCTGAAACAACAAGCGTAGCCTATAGATTTTGATCATTTGTTTTTTCCCCACAAGCTTTTTGATCACAATCCTGGGTGTTAGTTAAAACTATTCGAAAGATTTAATTTAATTATTAAGATGATAAAAATACCAGGGAGTTGTTTTATTTCCATTTTTTCACATGATTTCATTTTCCTACCTGGAAGACATTCTCATTGTACAGGTCAAGGAAACCAAAAAAAAGCGCTAAACAAGCACACAGCCATGAGACAAATACACACCGGGCTGTCCAACTTGGTTGAGGCGTGTCATTAAGTGGCGTGCATTGGGCAGGAGCAAGTGAACGTCTGACAGCACACTATTATGATTAAAAGTAGTGATGCACGATATATCTGCCAACCGATATATATCGGCCGATATGTCACGTTTTTTAACTTATCGGTATCGGTCCGATATCAACAAATTCTGGCCGATATGTCAACAATTGGCAGAGTTAAACCGTACAGTTAGTTGGGTCACTGTCTGCGCTAAGCTAGCTGGTCCTAGCGGCTCCTCCGTCACATCGCATCGCCCGAAAAGACCAAAAAAATGCGCGGAGCGTTGCTCCGGGGTGTCGGACGCCGTCCAGCCGCCTTCTCATCGCCGGCCGCCGCCTCCTCCACCTCCGCCTCGGCCGCCGACGTCGCCGCCTTCGCGGAGCTCCATCGGGTCCGCTCCGCCGTACTTCCTCTAACCAGCCGCCGACGTAACGGGGAGACGTGACATACGTCAACGGCCGGGACCGTTGTCATGGAAACGAGAAGCGCGAGCGCACTTCGTTTATTTATTTAAGGGACGAGGAAAAGGGTGTAACTCTGCTGTTTAATTAAATAAATACGTTTATTTATATGCTCATTTAAAACGACAAAATGTGCTTTACATTAAGGATATGAAAAAAATTAAAAAAACATTATAGGATGCAGCTTCACAGGTAAATTGGTAAATGAATTTTTGATAAATGGGTTGAAATAATAGCATAATACCAAAAGTCACTTTTTCATATATGTATATTTTTGATTAATAATGATTGTTTACTCATTATTTTGTGTCGGATTTATCTGATAAAATAGGCCAGTCAGCTGGAGTTGATGCTTCAACCTATGATCTTTAGGAATATATATATATATATATATATATATATATATATATATATATATATATATATATATATATATATATATATATATATATAAGTAATGAAAAATAACCAATAGAATAGAATCTTTAAAGCAATAAGGATAAATAAAATAAAGATTTAAAAGGTTATTTTAAATTAAAGGCAAGGGCAAAAATGGATCAAAAATGAGCAACAGGGCTTCTCTTGTGCATAAAAGCAGAATACTTCTTCACGAACCTTTGTATATATATATATATATATATATATATATATATATATATATATATATATATATATATATATATATATATATATTCAAACCATATATGCAAATCTCCCTTTCTTAAATTGTCCTGTTCCTACGATAATAAGCTCATGCATAATGATAGTGGTGTGAAATACCTGCAACACGCAGTAGTGACAATTATAATCACAGTAGTAATAAAAATCTAAAGTTGTATTGCACCTTGTATACACAGACATACAAGATAAAGCTCAAAGTGCTTCATGGTAGAAGTAATGAAAAATAACCAATAGAATAGAATCTTTAAAGCAATAAGAATAAATAAAATAAAGATTTAAAAGGTTATTTTAAATTAAAGGCAAGGGCAAAAATGGATCAAAAATGAGCAACAGGGCTTCTCTTGTGCATAAAAGCAGAACACTTCTTCACGAAACTTTGTTTATATATATATATATATATATATATATATATATATTTAATATATTGAGCAGGCTGGCACTAAAGGATGTTTCACAACATGTTTGTGCCTACAGACACACACACACACACACACACACACAATAGGATAATTTTGACATAGAAATATGTAAATAAGAGCACATGAGACAAACAAATACGCAATGCAGCAATTTGTCATTTGAATTTTAAAATGCAAAAATTCCATCTATTTTTTGGCGGAGTTGTGATTTGAGGTTTTCAGAATGAATAATAACTTTAATTTAGGTAAAAATACAGTGTTTACATTAATTGTTCATTCAGGTTACATGATAAGATGACAAGGATATGCAGTAAATGACAATAGTATTTCTGGTCTACAATAATTTGTCATTTATATATTTGTCACTTAACTGAAACACAATGATGTACAATGTACTGAGTTATTAAAAGTTAAAAAAAAAAACTTGTATTGGATCTTAATGTATTGAACAATAATGTTCTTTATCAATTTTATCTTATAAATATGTTCTGTTGTCTTCTGACTAAGAATGTATAGGTTTTCAAGTTTTGAATTTTACAGTTATAATTACACAATTCTGATGTAACATATTACAACCATCAGTATGATTGTATTCACTCTTTTATCAGATGGCGATTTATTTGAATAGTTTTGTGTTTTTCTGTTTCTGTTTTCTGACATTTCTAAATATATCTGCAGAGACACTTCCTCCTCTCTCTCTCTCTCTTTCTCTCTCCAACTCTGGGAACACACCTGCAGCTGTGAAACTTTTCTGGAAACTGTCAGTACTGCAAATAACCTTAGTCAAACGTTAGTCAAAACAAGAGACATGACATTTGCATATTAGCAGTGACATCAAGCGCACACAATTTATGCCCATATTAATCCATTTGATTTCATTCATCATCATGTACTCATCATAAACCAATCAAGAAGTTAATATTGCTTTCTTGTCTAATTTACCATACTGCTTTGTACTTACTGTCCATTTCACAGTTTTCCTGTGGATCTATTTATTTATCACTTATCATGTCTTCTCTGCATGATGACTGGTTTACATAGGGGACCACACATGTAAGTTAACCTTCCTGCTAAATCTGGTGTATTTACACCTGTGACCTGTTAGTAGATTTGTCATGCAATGTTTTTGTTGTCTGGATTGGAATTCACTTCTTATACAGTATTTTATGTCCACCATGTTATTTGAGTGTTGCATGCACTCTCAAAACAGTATACATATCATGGTGAAATAACCAATTACAAAAGTGTCACAAACCTCAACTTAAATTCACCAGACTATTAACCAAAGGGTTTGGACACATATTTGCATGTATAAGTGTGGCTTTGTAGTGAGCTCCTCTTCGCTGTTCTTGGGAAGTTCTAATTGTAGCTGCTTGACCAATGATGCTTCACAGAGGTGTTTTGCATTTGACTGAGATGCGGTAAACTGGAGCCAGCTGTGGTGCTGAAAGTGCAACAGAAACACACTGCAGCACATTTAGTTTTGAATTCTGACATTTAATGTCACTGCATTCTTTCCCTATCAGATAATCTTCTGCAGATTAGCACACAAATCACATCTGTTGTAGATTAAAACAGGTTCAAACCATATTTAACTGCAAAAGTCACATTGAAATGTGGTTAATATAAAAACAGAAATGACTGATGAATAGTAAGTAATATTTGTGATATACACAACCATTTGTAGATAACTAATATAAATTTAAAGTAATACACTTTTTTTTTATTTAAAAACCTGAAAGATGCTCTAATCATCCGACCATGAAACATGTTCCCTTCAAAAGGAAACAAAAAAGACGAGAAAGAAAAAAGTTGAAGGAGCTGAGAAAGACTTAATAGTTGAAGAAGCACCCTCTTTTTTGATTTTCCTCTTTGTGTGGTAAGATTAAAGTGACACAAGAGTCTGTGCATGTTGTATTTTTTTTACTTGAAACTGAAGCAATTTCATATTGCAACAAGGTCACAGGTTCAAGTTCTCGTGCTGGGATCATAATGTGTGGAGTTTGCACGTTCACCCTGTCTGTGTGTGTTCTCTCAACGTTCCCCAGCTTCCTACCACAGTCCAACAACAAGCTGAGGTTGATTGGAGACTCTAAATTGAGTGTGTGAGTGAATGGCATGCCTTGCCTATAATCTACTGGGATTGGCTCCAGCCAGACCCCCATGATCCTAATGAGAAATAAGCAGGTATAGAAAGTGATTGACTGATCATAAGTATGACAGTATATTGTATATTATATAAAATATATTTAACCTGGCTAGAATCCTTATTTTACAGTGAATCACTTCTCTCAGGAGACTGCTATATATATATATATATATATATATATATATATATATATATATATATATATAAAGCATTTTAAAACATCCTGAGCTAACCATAAACAGCTGAGAGAAATATAACCCTATTTGTGAGTATTTAGATATCCATGCTGCTTATCATCATTTATATTGCAATGCTAATTTTAATGAACATGTATCTCATTATCCAGGATGAAATGTCAATAATGAACAGTACTTATTATCAATATCATAATGTGGAGACAATATAAAAATTTGTGTGACATTACATTTAAATAGGTAATGATGTGAAAAAAATACCAGTGAAGCAGGAAAGCCTTTCATAAAAAAAATCATCACATCCTTCAATATGCTCATTGTAGGCCAACATTACTGCTTCATGTGTTTGATTCCATGCAAACTCAGTGACTTCTTGTTTCACTGCTATAAAAACATCACATCAGGCTGTCGGTGGAGATCACAGCTCATCAGCTTCAACATCAACATGTTGTCTGTAGCTCTGCTGCTGCTGGCAGCTGGATGCTGTGAGTCTCTCTGCTTTGGTCATAATCAGCTCATCTTCTTTATTGGGATCAATTGGCACTAAACTTGTTCTTCTTTTAACAGGTGTAAAGTGTGAACAGTTGACACAACCAGCCTCAGTGACTGTGCAGCCAGGTCAACGTCTGACCATCAGCTGTCAGGTCTCTTATTCTCTCACCTATTACACAGCTTGGATCAGACAACCTGCAGGGAAAGAACTGGAGTGGATTGGAATGAGATATACTGGTGGTACTTACTACAAAGATTCACTAAAGAACAAGTTCAGTATTGAGTTAGACTCTTCCAGCAACACAGTGACTCTAATTGGACAGAATGTGCAGCCTGCAGACACAGCTGTGTATTACTGTGCCAGACAACCACAACAACACAAACCATCAGCAGACCTGAACAAAAACCCCTCAGAGCCTGAACACTTGTCGATTCTCATTCATCCAGGTCATTGTAGTGTGGTAAGGAGTTACTTGTAAGCAACTGGACTTCTTCTTGGTTACGTCATAATCTATCTGCTACATACCATCCTGCTTTGAGATATATTGGGGTCCTGGGTTTGGTGTTAGGTTATATACACAAAGTGAACTAGTGTTGAACTTTAACCCTGTAACTGGGTTACATCATAATCTATCTGCTACATACCATCCTGCTTTGAGATCTCATCCTAGGAAGTTTAACTGCTCTTCACCATCAGAGCAGGACTTATTCTCTGGATTATGTAACCACAGCGACCTTACTCCACTTCACACCTTCAAGTGTGATTTATGCGACCATCGTTATGAGAGTGTTGTTTACAGTTTCACCGGTCATCCACAGATATAAGCTCTACACAACCTCCATAAACTCCTGGTTTCCAGCATCAGGCCAGAACTGAAGAAGCCTTCTGGATGGGAGGTGAAACATCTTCAAGCTACAAGAAGAAGTCCAGTTGCTTACAAGTAACTTGTAACATGAAGCCACCAGAGGAGGAGCCATCACACAACTAATCAGTTCGACAATAGTTCACCTTGTATATATAATCTAACACCAACCCCAGGACCTCAGTATATCACAAATCACAAAAAAGACAAACAGTAATCAAACAGAAACATAATGACATTAAGTTATTCATCAGAACAATGGTAGAAATATGAAATGTATGCAACTCCAGTAACACGTAAACACACCAGTAACACTTCTAGTGATCAGAAGTGATGATGTTGAATGAGGTTATGTTTAGTTTTTTTGTAAATTCCTGTGTAAATGAAGGTTTGTTTTGTGTGATCTCCCCACTAAATTTGACTTTAAAAGCAGTGATGTGGGAGGAGCTTACTGTCAACTAATTCTAACAGGAGTCCAGTTCACATCATATTTAAAGGGGGTTGAAAACACACTAAACACAGTGTTAACATGGCGTACAGAAAGCTGACACTCTTGGTAGCTGCTCTGTTTGTTTCCACTGGTGCTGAAGGTTGGACCATAACAGAATCTGAACCAGCTGTTAAAAACCCAGGAGGATCCCACAAACTCACCTGCACCACATCTGGATTGTCATTCAGCAGCTACTATATGGCCTGGATCAGACAGGCTCCTGGAAAAGGACTGGAGTGGGTTGCTTCTATCACTACTGACAGCAGCAGCAAATACTACTCTCAGTCAGTTCAAGGCCGGTTCATCATCTCCAGAGACAACAGCAAAGAGCAGCTGTATCTGCAGATGAACAGTCTGAAGACTGAAGATTCTGCTGTTTATTATTGTGCTCGAGACTCACAGTGACTGAAGCTGGTTCAGCAGCTGTACAAAATCCTCCTGGTCCATTAAGTGTGTGTGTGTGTGTGTGTGTGTGTGTGTGTGTGTGTGTCACTAAAGACACTAAATCAGGTAAATGATGTGCTGATGTAAATGTGTTGGATATACAGTGGAGGAAGTTTGTAAGCTTGCCTACTAGAAAAGAAACATACAATCTATAACTCTAACAGTAGATTTATTAAAATAGTGACAGAATATTAAAAATAAAATCCAGTAAATCACTTTAAATAAAAACATACATAAATTTGTGCTTTTTCCATGGAATGAGTATTTGATTACCTGGCAAAATATGGCATAGTACTTGGTGGTAAAACCCTTGTTGGCAGTTGTTTCTTATAGTTTATAACCTAAGGTTTCTAGGCTTTCGCTTTGCAACTTGAAGCTTCAGCTCTCTCCACAGATTTTCTATGGGATTAGGGTCTGTGGATTGGCTAGGCCACTGCATTACCCTAATGTTTCTTTTTGAGCCTTTCCTTTGTTGCCTTGGCTGTATGTTTTGAGTCGTTGTTGTCCTGAAATACCCATCCACGACCCATTTCTGTGCTCTGGTGAGAGAGCACAGAAAGGGGTCACTCATAATTTTACAGTACATGGCCCCATCCATCTTTCCATCAATGTGGTGAAGTCGTCTTGTCCTGTGTTCATTCAATAATGTTCATCAGGATAGAAATCTGAAACGTACATCCCGTTTAAGATCACCCCGTCGTTAAATCATAAATGATAGTTCATTGAACACAGCACAACATTGATTACCATACTATATTTTATAATACATGTTTGATTAAGTAAATACTGTACATATGAGAATACTTTTTTTGGATATTATGTTTTATTTGTTTATCTGCACTATGAACAACATTGCTTCAAGACTCAATGCAAACTCTGTGACTTCTTGTTTCTCAGCTATAAAAATATCACATCAGGCTGTCAGTGGGGATCACAGCTCATCAGTTGTAACATGAAGCCACCAGAAGAGGAGCCATAACTCCACTAAAAAGTTCAACACCAATACCAAAAGAGGGGAAATGGTCTATATAATGTATAATAAATACATTTATGCCATTCTAGAATGATTTTGACATATAGAGTATTTATGATAACATGAAGTTTAACATTTCACTGTGTGTGTATATGGGTCAAGCAACATTGTCATTTAAACGTTTGTACCATTTATTTAAAAAAAAAAATCACAATTCTGTGCTATTATTACACAAAATGTTAAATGGTGTAAACAAAAAAAGAATGATACATTTAGAGTTACACCACATGCCATTTTTGGCATTGTTCCATTCAACCTAAGTCTAACCCCCAGGACCCCATTACAGGAGTAGCTATTAAAAAATGCAAATTAAATTGAAAAAAAATAAATAAATCCATTGTCATTAGTGTAAGGGTATGACAGCGTGGCGCTGCCACCCAAGTAAATATATTTTGGCTCAGTATCATGTTATAACGTGGTTTGTTTTAAGTTAAAACATGATATATATCACGCAGTGATGTGCAGTGAGGTTTATGGTAGGTGAGGCACTGACTCCTCAGATTTGCAAATATATAAACCCAAAAGGGTAACAGCATTCTACACACACACACACACACACACACACACACACATTCTCTCTCTCGCAAATGTACATATTAATAGTACGTGATGTAAAAAAAAAAACATTACAATTACAGCAGTGAGAGAAAGCGGATAGAGGGTATTTGCTTTCCATCCTTCGTGTGTCGGCCGTAGCAATTATACAATTCAGATTTCAATTTTGACCAAAGACGCCTCCTTCACTGCTACTTCACAGTCCGTTTCACTTTTAGCTACAAAACAGAAAAACAATAGAGATCTGTGCTTTGTTTGTGACATCCGTTGTCTCGTCTACCTCTACAGCAACAAATAGGGCGGCATTAATCTCCCTTTTAATATAATTTCTAATCAAATCACTGATTGCTTCGATTAGATCGTTCTGTATTCTATTTGACAAGCCAGAAAACACAGTGGATGTCTCCAAATGTCTAGCTAACCTTTCATCTTTCTCAGCAAAGGCCTGTAATAGTTCTACATAGTCGTGCCAACTCCTGTTTAGCTAGGAAGCGGGTTGCATTAATGAAGTCTTTCAGGATCTCTAGGTTTTTCTTTACTTTAGCGCCGTGGATGCTAATATCGAGTCTCCGCTGTTCGTTCAAAGCCAAATCAATCCTTGAGCTTTCATAAGTTTTTAAAGCAATCTAGCTTTGAACGTGAGTGGTCGATCTTTCATGTTTGCTGAGGCTTTGTGGTAAATGTTTCAGGTCACAATATCCTGTGTTAGTCCAGACATTGTCACAAGTTGAGAACAGAGAAAGCAGTAAATGCGTTTTTTTTTAAGGACAGCCTCACATAAAGTCTTTTAGGGTGTAGCACTGTTTGGAAAGAGTAAGTTATCTTCTGTCACGAGCCTTTTAGCTCCGGTGTTGGTCTTCCGTTGTTAATCACTTCCCGTTTTGACTGAAAGTCCAGTTTTAAGTATAGATATAGAATCCTTTTCCATTTTGGCAGTCTGATGGAGCAAAACACAAAAAAAAACTAGCGGCAGTGCACTTGACTCTCACTTGGAGCTTCTTTGTAAAAGAACAGCAGCAACAAGCTGTTGGCTCATGTACGTGCCCTTCATTTCACCCCTGTATTTGAACACAAAATATGCAATTTCAGCGATTTGACTATAAAATTGTTTGAAATTAGTCATACATAAAGATCAGTGGACAAATATTAATATTCATTTTATGTTATCAGTATTACTTTTTTTGCTTGTCATGATGACAGGTGAGGCTCTGCCTCACTTGCCGCAAGTTATGTGATAGGAAACTATAATGTTATTTCGTGATATGATATTTTCATGTTTTTACGTGAAATTATCATGCATTTATCACATTATTTCAGTACGTTTTAACATTATAATGTGAACACATCAAATACGGTTTTACTTTGATAGCAAGCCAGTCTACCAGTCAGTCTTTCAATTCCCCTCATGACAGCACTTAGACTATTTGAGAATTATAGCTGAAAACGTGGATTCTCGGTATGTACCAGATGACTGCCTCATTTGAACAGAGCAAGATCATGTAAGTGTATTTTACTGTACCATTATGTCCTCAAATTGTAGTTGGCCGGAGAATTGCTGCTGAATATGGCTATGTGGTAGCAAGTCGATTGGCAGTGTTGGTGTGCGGATCTCTACTAAAATTCAGCAAACATGTTTTATGTCAGTGATAAACTCTATACCAATATAAACTCTGACTTTTCTGTTTTTTTTTAATTTCACAGATGAAGACTATATTGTTGACCACCTGCACTCCCAAAACTGAAGCTAATTAGCAGGTAGTGCTAGCTCCAGTAAAGGAGAGAGTAGCTGTGCCAGAATAAACTAGATTGGACATAGGTGTTCTAAACAGTAGTGTTAAACAGTATTTTATTATTTATTTTTACTCTCTATTGCATGATCAAAGTCAAATGGACATGAGGGCCAAATGAAAAATTTAGGAACAAGCCAAGGGCCGGACTGTTCGAATGTTCATTGAAAAAAAATAAAATGACTGCATATAGTCTAGTGATCCCCATTAAACAGACTGAAACCCTAAAAATAAGACTTATAACATACTAATAATTACTATATGATCAAATAAATAAATAACTTATTACGGCTCTGTCAGTAAATTTTAATTTTCAACAGGGACAAAAGCTTTATGTAAAAATCCCCAAAACATGAACATTAAATGAATGAAGCGGTATTATTTAAGGCACCATCAGTATTACTTCTCAGGGATATAGCAAAAATGGCCTAAATTTACTTCAAATAAAATAAATAATATCAGCAATTTTCTATAATTCACTCAACTGAAATATTTTTAAAACAAAGGAAAAGTCACATGTGGTGTGAAAACAAATATTTCACTTTTAAACTTTAACTGAGTAAAAACTCTGAATACGTTGCACAGTAATGTTCACTTTTTGAAGCTGTGGCTGATACTTGGTGGTGTCTCATCTTTTGAACAAGTTCATCAATGTCCATGCTGAGTTAGCGATCTCTTCTGTCTTGTCTCATGCTGCCATCTCAGATTAAACTTTCATCATTGCCACACTTTCTCCACACGAAAGACACAGAGGTTTTCCACCTACCTCCAAACTTAGGCCAAACTTAGGTATATGTGTGTGAAAACAACTCAGATACTCCAACCACTCTCACATAACTATACTTGACTTACATAAGGTTCCAATAGCAACATGTTTATACAATGACAACAATTAGCATCAGTGTTTGATAACAACTCTCAACTCCCCCTTTTGGTCTCTTAAAAGAGACCAACACCTGATTATAATAATGAAAATATATATCGTAAAAATAATAGGAGTAAAAATAAAAAAATAAAAGGAGTTTGATCTTCAATAGCAGTAGAGATTAACCTATTAACAAGCGATCTAATGCACGGGATGCAGCAACAACCACAGGTGACCAGGATTCCAGTAAATACTGCCAATGACATGAATATAGACATTATCAAAGTTTTCCATTTTCCAAACCTGGAGTTGAGCCAATCTTCCAACGGGTTATCAATACCTGAGTGTTCATGCATTGTCTTAGATAATGTGCGCAAACCTTCAAGAGCCTTGGTCACTGATCCATCGGGTGCTGTGTTGTTAGGGATGAAAGTGCAACACCATGGCACAAACACCCCCTTTTTCTGCCAGCAACATGTCCAGAGCCATTCTATTCTGTACTGCTATTAACGGCGTGGGTCCCAATTGACCCCACAATCCCTCTATCGCGTCCCTGATCAAATTGGTCAATCGGAGGACATTAAAATGCACATAATTAATTCGGTCCACATTTTTGTTTGGAGTCACGGGGAATAATGCTGCTATTAAGGGAAGGTTTTCAAAACCTGTAGCTACTTGATCAGCCAATTCGGAACCCCTCTTGCATCTATATAAGTGGGGTTGTCCTTACTCAGAACGAACGACGAACCAGCAGAGGAGCGGCGTTTAGCCAGAATATGACGTTGCCTATGTTGGGTCAGCATTTGGGTCCGCCCTGTGTCTGAGGGGAGTTGTTGTAAATGTTCACCTACTAATAGTAAGGGTGTACTGAGTCTTACCATAGCACACACACCTCTGGAGTGTCCTGGTATCCTCACAAACAACCAGAGGTCGCCATAATAGTAATGGAGTCCAGCACGAGCCCATTGTCCTACCTCAGTTTCGTCCCTGGTTTCATTACACCAGGTAGGGTCAATCATTCACATCTGTAGCACGGGGGTCACCGGTGTATTAGATTGATCGCATCGGTTCGTGGTAACATTAAAGCAAATATATCCTCCTTCGGCTTTTTGCGGCCTAAAGGGAGCTACAGTGGTTGCGTTACTAAGTGGAGGAAATACCACTCCCAATTTTTCACACCCCACGTCCAATCCATGAGTCACATTCATCATACAGCCAAAACCTCTTAAGTCATTGGGAAATAGAGGGGCAGGGGTAGTTCGTAACGTAGATCTAGCGGTTGCACAAGCTATACAACTACTGTTGGAATGCTCTCTGGCCGTTCTACTCACCCATGTAAACTCAAGATATCCTGTCGCCCGAGCTATCAAGTTTTTAGGGGTCCATTTGGTGTAATCGCTTGATGCATACGTTGTACTCGAGATAGGTATCGCATCACGTTCGTGTGTACTTGAAGAAATCGGTGTGGGGCTGATGGCCCTAATGGTAACGTCGGTCGCTCACATTTGGTGGCAGCGGTGGGATCAGTGGCGCCGCCTGAGAAGCTGGAGAGAGGAGGTGGAACTCGCGGGCGGACGGTGGTACGGAGACGGTCGGCGAAAAGTGTCGGCGAGACGGTCGGCGAAAAGTGTCGGCGAGACGGACGGCGAAAAGTGTCGGCGAGACGGACGGCGAAAAGTGTCGGCGAGACGGACGGCGAAAAGTGTCGGCGAGACGGTCGGCGAAGGAGCTAGCGGAAGTGCCCGGCGAAGGAGCTAGCGGAAGTGCCCGGCGGAAGTGCCCGGCGGAAGGAGCCTGGCGGAGACGGTCGGCGAAGGAGCCTGTTGGTCACCTGTTGTCGCATTCCACTCCGTGCATGCCAAAATAATGAGTACAATGATTACAGAAATGGTCCCACTAATTGCTATATATTTCCACCCTCCAGCCATAATCATACAGCAAACGTTCTTTCTTGGCGACAGATACTTATCCTTACATTATTCCCTTATACCCTTATGATTATTCTAGGCGGGGTTACCACTAAAACAGCTTCAAACCTTCCTATCGCTCTGTACGCCCAACTCTTATGCAATCGGTACAATAAAAACACTTCTAACTTAGGGTAGTAAAATAACAGTAACAACAAAAAATAAAAAGAATAAAAGGAACCCACACCTCTTCTACAATCTAGTTTCTCCTGTCATCCTAAATCTAATCAATGCTCAAGTTATGTCTGAGACATAAGTTCTCCTGCTAAGTATTTTATCTTCTTCGTTGGTGGTTTGACACACCACTTGACAGAGAGGCACGCTATTTCACCGCCTTCTCGGTTGGTAGCTTGGCACGCTGCATGTAGGAGGAGCACGCTGTTTCACAGCTTCCTCAGGGTTTGGGTTTGACTACCTCCCCCTTTTGCCACCAGGGGATTATTCTGTCCCTTGTTGCTTGGTGGACTTTTCTTTGTTCTCTGGAGCTGATGTTGTTTCACACAGGTCCCTGTGTGTCTGCGTCAGGCTCCGAGACGGTGGATCCGATCTGTATAATATGTATAATATATATGAGTTAGTTGATGAGTCTCACCCCGTTTAATTTGTAGCCCACACTGAGCTCCTGGCAATAATCTACCAGTTTATAACTCATGCGGACTAAATCCTGTGCTCTGATTCACTGATGCTCTTATATCCATAAGAGCCAAAGGCAGTGTGTCCACCCAATTCATCCCTGTTTGTGCACATATTTTTCCCACTTTGTTCTTAATGGTCTGGTTCATCCTTTCAACCTTTCCCTGAGATTGCGGATGATAAACTGTGCCAAATTTATGTTTCAATCCCAGCATTTGTTCAACTTTCTGGAGGTCATTGATCTTAAAATGTGTTCCATTATCTGATCTTATTACTTCAGGAAAACCGTGTCTTGGAATGTATTGGTTTATCAAAAATTTAACAACCGACTGGCTATCTTCCTTTTTTGTAGGTATAGCTTCTGGCCACCCGATGTAAGAGTCCACACATACCAACAGATATCTGTACCCTCTTACTGGATCAGTCATATCAGTGTAATCAATTACAATTTCTCTTCCTGCCTGTGTTTTCAAAGGAAACTTTTCTGGGGCTGTCTTCACAGTCTGTCTAGGGTTGTACTTTTTACATTCCTCACATGTGCTTACAAAATGTTTTGCCATATCTGATAAATTTGGATGCCACCAATCAGCCAAATTTCGCATCATCTGAGCCACCCCCGCATGTCCAACTCTGTGTGCCTCTTCTAGTGCTATTTGCCTAAGGTCTGGTGGTAACACTGGTCTCCCATCTGGTCCTCTCCATACTCCTGCGTGTGTGTGCATCCTCGGTCTAACAAGAAACTCTTTTCCTCTGGTGAGGCTCTGTCTTGGGCTTGAGTTAACTCTGTCAAATCTGATGATTCTGTGTCTGAGCTAAGTATTACAAAATTAGTGGTATAACCTGCTTTTTCCTTGGTGCGTCTGCTGCATCATTTCCTCTTTTAGTAGCTGTGAATCTTTTTTCATGTCCCTTGCATTTTATAACAGCAACTTTCTGTGGTAACATCAATGCCTCTGCGAGCTGTCTCATCTCCTGTTCATGCTCAATAGCTTTGTTTGTTGTTGTTAAAAATCCTGCTCTGAGCCATTGTTTTAACTCTACATGCACTGCACTCGTCACATATGCTGAGTCTGTATAGATGTTCACTTTCTGTCCTTCTGACTCTTCATGTCTAAAACAACATCCGTCAGTGTACAGGTGTCGTACGTCATGGTCAGTCAGTGGTTCTGCTTCTAAGTCAGGTCTCACTTTCCCTTCCTCTCTGACTTTAGCGACACACTTATGTGGTTCCCCAATGTTGATGTTGTCTGCCATGTTGATTCCCTCATGTGTAAATATCAAATTTGGAGCTTGGAGAATTTTTTCAATCCTCCTCTGTCTTAGTGCTGTCAGCGTGAACGCCTGTGATCCCACATATGCTACCACACTACTAGTGAATGGTCTAGCACTACGTGTGATGTTTTTTGGATTATTTTTGCTATTCCTGCTGCCTGCTGTGTGCACACTGGGTGTCGTTTCTCCATGCTGTCGAGCATTATGCTTACGTATGTTAGCACCCTTCTCTCTCCCCCCTTTTTCTGGAACATGGTAAATAGCATAAAAGTGGACAAAAATTAACCTATTTTTTTCCCAGGCGAACATTATGTTTTTTAGCTATTATCAACAGGCATTTGTCTTAGGAGCAGTCATCAAATTAACATAATTTGAAAAAAAAACAAAAAAAAACATGCTATGTTCAATAATGTTGTGCTGACTTTCTGCCCAAATGAGTGAGTATTGATATAAAATGGTCTCATACAGCATCATAGACCTATTTGGGTGTGAATTCCCGGTGACTCCCCTTTCTACGTACTACGTTGAGCATGTTGCATCATTTCCATTTTGTCTGAGCTTCTGTGTGCTTGTCTGTGTGTTTCTGTGTGTGCTGCAGCGTATCTGCATCGAGACGATTTTTCTCTGCTTTATCTCATTTCTGAAGCTAATTTATCCAGCGTAAATTAATCCTAAACTAGTTTCACTCACTCTCTACTGACTTCTTCTTTTAGCGTTTCTTTTTCAATCCCAGTTGCTAGTAATTTAGCTTAGCTAACCTAGCTAGTGATGACTTTTCTCCTTTCCTCTCCCTCTTCTGCTTTCTCCTACTCAGAGTCTAATATTGAGTTACTCCTCTGGCTCCATTAGTGATAATAGTACATGTAATTATATGATAATAGTACATATAAATTGTATAATGCAAAACAATCTGGTGATTGGGGCCAATTCAGACCAGTGGAGACTGATCATGCTGGTGCAAAGCAGTTGCCTGCATCTTTTAGGATCAAACACAAACTCACCTGATTCCAGTTATTAAACTATCGAGCAGCTTAATAATGATTAATTGTCCGATTTAGAGTTAAAAAAGGAAAAAAAAAATCCAGCATGATCATCCACCAGTGATTTATACAATCTGATTAGTGAATTATTTTGAGAATGTGGGAGGAAACCCGTGACCACGGAGGAAAACCCACAGTTTGAAAAAAGGGGTTCAAAGGTTAAAATAAAACATTCTGTTCCATATACAGTAATCCCTCGTTTATCGCGGGGGTTACGTTCCGAAAATGACCCGCGATAAGTGAAATCCGCGAAATAGAAAACTTTATTTTTTTTTTTTACAATTAGCAACTATTACATGTATACAAATACAGTGACTCACGTGTAGGTTTTCATACTGCATTCTCGCTTTTGTGCAGATAACGTTTGTATCCAGGGTTATGTTTTTTTTTCCTGCAGTCTCCATCCGTACCATGGTCTTGTTGCGGACAGTTACAACCCTTTTTGCATTCGTATTAAAATTGAACGGAAGATTCATTGATTCCGTAATGGCGAGCAACGGCTGCATAGCTTTTACCTTCCCTTAGCATGTCCAGAAGTTTAACTTTATCTGAGATAGGTAGCATCTTCCGCCGTTTGGGCTCATCCGCAGGTGCTTTTGTCGGTCCAGGCTGTTTCCTCGACATTATGGGTTTAGGAGATGTTCGAAATTACAAGATAATTTGGCCAACTTAATGTAAATTTGCCAAGCTGTTTTATGTACGTACACATAACTGCACGAGACGACAAAATGATAGCACAATTCGTAGCATGTTTTGATACAAGAAGCGGGAGTGAGTTTTTAGCGAATCAGAATGCAAAACACAATGCACCAAAAAAAAAAAAATTTGCCATCTCTGGTTTTTACAGCAGACTCACTTCTTGATATGGCTTTTTAAAACATAGTCTGTTGTGAAACCAAAGTTTATCTTCTTTACTTTCTGGTTCTGTGACTTGTTGCCAATCTCTATATATCTTTATACATTAATCTTAAACTATAATACTACTTATACCAGTACAACTAAAGAGGTGAATCAAAGATGAGACCGGGTCAGCTGGTTCACAATCCACCAATGGTTTATTGTAGAGTTACAATTCACCATGCATGAGAAGTAGCCCGACATTCTCTTGATAATTCTCACCTTTTATACAATTCGGGGCCTGAGGTTGCTCCTCCCCGGGCTCCTCCTTTAATTTGATGATTTTTCCATGGTTTTTCCGCTATTACGATTAATTTTGTGAAATTTACCCGAGGCTGGGTCCGATGTTCTTTCTTTTTTTAAACAGTCACTACCTGCCCCTTCGAAGGAGGGGTTTTCCAGAACAGTCACCATCTGCCCCTTCCATCTGCCTCCTCGATGGAGGGGTTTTCCAACCATACACTGTACACATCCACCACCTGCTTTTTTAACGAAGGGGGATTCCAATCCTATACCAGAATTGTGTCTTGTGATATCCCTTTATCCCCTCTATTTATTATTTGATGCCTGACAGTTATTCATTTACCTCTCTTTGGATATTTCTCATTCTCACTTGGTTTCTGTTTTGTCTCTGTCTAGATAAACTGTCACTACATCCCCCCCCAAAAATACACCCTACTATATATTGTATGGTTACACATATCACAATCATTTGATTACTGAGGTAAGTTCAAATCAAGCCAGTGTAATATCTCATTCTACCATCCAGCAGTGAGGATCACCCTGAGATACATAGTGATGACACCACTGCAAAAGGCAGTCCAATGACATCCCTTTGTCCCCACCCGGGGACTAGCCCATCCCAAAGGTGTGGGTGATCATCATCAAGTTATCCATTGCTGTCACTATTTACCACAACATACTTATAAGTACGTAAGACGCCAAATTCTGACCCTACCATCCGAATGTTGCAGCAGAAATCGAGACTCATCACACCAGGCAACGTTTTTCCAATCTTCTATTGTCCAATTTCGATGAGCTTGTGCAAATTGTATCCTCAGTTTCCTGTTCTTAGCTGAATGGAGTGGCACCGGGCGTGGGCTTCTGCTGCTGTAACCCATCTGCCACAAAGTTCGACGTACTGTGCATCCAGCGATGCTCTTCTGCCGACCTTGGTTGTAACAGGTTTTCTATTCTATCTTTTCTATCAACTCGAACCAGTCTGGCCATTCTCCTCTGACCTCTGGCATCAACAAGGCATTTACGCCCACAGAACTGTCGCTCACTGGATATTTTTTCTTTTTCGGACCATTCTCTATAAACGCTAGGGATGGTTGTGCGTGAAAATCCCAGTAGATCAGCAGTTTCTGAAATACTCAGATCAGCCCTTCTGGCACCAAGAACCATGCCACGTTCAAAGTCACTCAAATCACCTTCCTTCCCCATACTGATGCTCGGTTTGAACTGCAGGAGATTGTCTTGACCATGTCTGCATGCCTAAATGCACTGAGTTGCCGCCATGTGATTGGCTGATTAGAAATTAAGTGTTAACGAGCAGTTGGACAGGTGTACCTAATAAAGTGGTGAGTGTATGT
This sequence comes from Eupleurogrammus muticus, assembly GCA_036785175.1. Lineage (NCBI taxonomy): Eukaryota > Metazoa > Chordata > Actinopteri > Scombriformes > Trichiuridae > Eupleurogrammus > Eupleurogrammus muticus. Next base: position 17,863,508 of record JAYKQN010000011.1, on the reverse strand, counting down.
ATATATATATATATATATATATCAATTTACTCAGTGAGAAGTGGGCAGGGACCATTAGTGTTCTTATTTCCCTTTCTACAGTTCTTGGAGCTCTACAAGCTCTGCAGGCTCTGCACTGAACTGCATCTGTACTACCGAGAACTGGCCTTTAGCCATCCCAATTTACCCAACCAATCCCAAAAGCTCTTAATATGTGTGTTTCAATTAGAATTTTTTACATGTTTGTCTCGTAAGCACTTTATCTCCTTAAGACTGCCGTCAGGCTGCCATTGGAGCTTGTGTGTACCGGGATCAGTGTGCAGCATTCTTCCCCAATTAGTTCACAAATTCCCTGATCACCTGCCATATGTGATTCTAACACAAATCTATTTTGTAAGGTCATTATTGACGTAGAATGCAATTGTTCCCTTACCAATGTCATTCCTTTGACAGTGAAATTCATAAATCTCTGTTGATTGAACCTATTTCTGGCTATGTACTGTGCATTCGCAATTGACCCACTGGACTGGGACAGATCCCAATGCCCTTCCAGAGACTATCCATTTGGATGCTAAGGCAGTTTGGTCTTATAGTATTTCCCTGGGGGGTCCGTGGATACCTGGTTTCTCTGCTAAATCCCACCAATCCCTTCATATCCGTCATCATCATCGTTGTTCTCTGAACAACTTTCTCCAGTTCTCTCCATCGCACTACACAAAAAGGAAAGACGATATTATCAGATTAGTGTACTACTAGGGGTAATATTCCCACTATGTCATAATCGTCATGTGTTAGTAACTTGGGGCAAATCCTTTTATCTGCACTCCATTCTGGGAGGCCCCCTGCCATACGCATTGTACAAAGGGGGAAACATTTAGAAATATCTGAGCAACCCCCTAACTCACTTCCTGGTAATCCTGTATACATGGTAATTTTCTAGAATTATAACAGGCGATGCAGTCTCATTTTTCCTGCTCTTTTGCTTTAAACATTGTTTTCACTGAGTATCAAATCCATTTCTGAAACACTTTAGTGACCCACTGTGAGGTTCTTAATTTGTCCAAGTCTCTTTACTGCCTTCTGTTGATTAGTTTAATTGTTTTTCTGGCCTCATACATTGTCATACTCTGTCCTGTCTGTATGTTTTGACATTTTCTCTTGGTACATCTTACCTGTATGGTCACCGTCCCTCCCCACGACAGTCCGTACTTTGGGGGTATCCCAGCCTTTATTTACCCCTTGACTCAGTTCCTGTTATTTCTTCCATCAACACATAGTCATATATATTCACCTGAACATACATTACGTGTTTTTTTTCCCATTATCACTGTCTATCACCTCTGTGTTAGTCGCTGTTGTGATCAGTGCCAAAGCGCATGTATCTAGCGTGTCTTGTGTGTCCACGTTGGGGTTAGTAACTGATATCAACTCTTCCCCCCTTGTTAAACCGCAAAGGGTTAACACCATCATGCAACTAATCTTTATCTTATAAAAGCCAATCCCTCCCCGGTGTTGGGGGGTACGCAAACGCCTGCGGGACAAACGAGTTAGGTGTTTCTGTTTGTGGACTAAGTGATGGTGGGGGTGCATGCGACGAATGATCTAATGGATGTCCCACCATATCATCAAATCTCTGTGCAATATTCTGCGACGGTGGGCAGCCAACCGAGCAGACCTTCTTTCTCCCTGTGCGGGGGGTGTCTGATGAGGCAGTCTACTACCTGTCTTTGTGTTGAATCTCTGTGGCTCAGCTGACTTTACAAATCCGACATATGTTTTATGTTGAGACCATATCTGTGATGGAACCTGTTCTAACAGTGTTTTTTGCTGCTGATTGATTTGCTCTCTTGATAGTAGTTCCTAACATGCTTTCTTCCTGATGTCCTCCTGCAGAATTCCACTGTGAATTCCTGCTGAAAAAGTATGATACTCCTCGTGTTCTTTCTTTCTTTTAGCAATCTTCTCAAAATGGGTTTCTAAAATGAGCTAGCTGTTAAATTTACTTCCTGATCTCGCTATCGGCTGTGCCAACATTTTTCTGCATATGCACACATCAGCCGCTATAAATTGAAATTGAAAAAAATTGAAATTTAATTCCCAACAGCAAAATACGGCAACTATCAGCAGACTGCATCCATCTAGTCACCCCAGCCATGCAGTCTGCTATCCATGCATGTTTCAGCTTGAAACATGAGGGACAGAAAAAGTGAGGAATATGCCAAGGGATGCATCCTATGCAGAGACATCGAGACAAATTTTTTGAGCCCACAGTCTCAAAAAGGGGGTTAGAGGGTGTTCAGTCTTAACAATAAACTAAACAAGTATTTACAATGTAATACAAATGAAAAAAAAAACTCACACTCAATCTGTTAGAGACTCATCAAGTCTTTGTGACATCTGAGGAAAAAAACATTGCAATCGTGTTGGTGGGACTGAAGTTCAGGACCGAACCAAAAAATGATTAAACCATTACCGATCAAAAAAAAATGTTTCCCTCTCAAACATCACAAAGACTCAACAAGTCTCCAGGAAGGAGGTTGAGTAAGAGTTTTCTACACAGACTGATACTTAAACCTGTTTAGTACATTATATAAACTACTAACAAAGGCTGATCAACAAGGAACATAGAAAAGTTCCGAATATACCAGCGAACAACAACTACGGTGATTAAAACCAGGAAATAGTTTTTGACACCTGTTCGGGCCCAACCCCAAACACTTGCTACCCCACTCCTGGCCTCCTCAGCAATGATGGACACTAATGAAACTAGTCCAGCATGGGCTCTGGGGATCACTTGTGTCCTGGCTACAGCTGTAACTCTTGTTGCTGTGGATGTGACTGCTCCTCTGGCCCCCGATAGAACCGACATAATTTCCGTTGTGGTCCTAGAGATCAATGTCTCTGGTTGATCCCTGGTTCCCTGATCCTCAGTCTGTGCAGGTTCTGAGATCAGGTGGTCCTCAGACATCCTGCTGGATTGTGCTCTCCATTCATAGAGCTGTGACGGCACAGGGTTTGGATCTCGCTGGAGCCCGAGACCAGAACCCACGTAAGCAGAAACCTTTCTGCACAAGTAACTCAACATTTCCACAATCTGTGTTGAGAAGAGAAGTTGTAGTATTTATCAGTCGCTGATCCTGAAATTGTTTGTAGATTTAGTTGCTGCCTCAAGCACTGAAGGACTTTTATAAACGTGATGATGTCATCACTTCTTTTGATGATGCCAGAGTGATGTCACCGGCAGTGATGTCATAGCCAGATAAATGCCACAGGCAGTGATGTCATAGCCAGATAACTGCCACAGGCAGTGATGTCATAGCCAGATAAATGTCACAGGCAGTGATGTCATAGCCAGAGTGATGTCATCTAGTATCCATAACAACCATGAAACAAAAACCATTTTTTTGCAGCTCCTATTGCAGTTCTTGTTTATGAACAGATCTTTGAAACTGAGTCTATGATGTCATTTTGTTTTCTATCTAGTTTGGCCTCCCTTTTTGGATTATTTTAACTGCAACCTATTTTTTCTGTTGTCAACCAATGGATTTTGTTGATTTTATACGTTGCCTAGTTCTGAATAGTGTAATATCCAGATGATGCCCTGCCTCTCAAATGAACAAGAATACATGTCTAAAAATTATCCATGTGAACATCCAAGATCTTCACCCAAAAATGTATATATTTTATGCATGGGTTTGTGTTGAATAATCCTATTACACTGTCTGTTTTAGGTTGTTACAGCCTCAGCTATGACTCTGAGTTCTGTGTGTTTTTCCCTGTCTGTCTCTCCCTTGTGTTTGCCCCTCCTCTTCTTCTAGTTGAAAATCTAGAACCATGGTAAGTTTATAAATTTAAGGGTAGACATCTCCTATGGATAAACTGTGGCTGACCTTATAAGCCTTTTTAGACAGAGGGACAAGGCTTGGGCCAAATTTAGGCAGACTAGGTAAAATGCTGACTGGGTGTGAGAAGGTGGCTGAGAGGGAAATTGTTGTGTTGTGCTAGTGTCGAAGCGGTTATTGGTGTTTTTCCTGAGTGTACCAATTTTAACAAATAGCCTGTTTCCTGGCCAAACTGAATTCTGCTGCCTCCTGTCTCCACTTCATCTTGATCCCTTTTGTTGGGAGGCCACATTGGTCGCCGACATTTGGTGGCAGAGGTGGGATCTGTGGCACCACCTGAGAAGCTGGAGGGGAGAAGTGGAACTCGGGGATGAGCGGGTCGACGGGGCCATGGGGAGCAAGACGGCCGGTGTGGGGGCAGAATGCATGGTCTCAGGCTGACCCGAGACGATTCGGAGGAGGAACTGCTGGATCCGGAGCCTGGGTTCTAGGCGGCAGGAGGGGAGGAGCCGGAGAAGTGTGATCATCATCATAGCAAACTGGTGACAGAAAAAATATATACAACTGTGTTAGGCGTTTGTAATCAGTATTTTTGTTCCTGTGTAGTACGTAGGCTATTATTTCCTAATTAGTTATACCTAAAAGCATAGAAAATGTCTATTATTTCCTACAAACAATGCTTTTATGACTAGGACAAGGATGATTAAGATATTTTGAAACATACCCAATTCTAAATGGAAAACAGTCAAATTTGCACACACATTCATTACGATTCATAGTAGACAGAACATAAAAGATTTAGCAAAAGACAGAAAAACTAATTCAGCTCTCAATGAATCCAAATCAGTTTAACTTTTGCCTCTCATCTTTCATTTCACAAAATCATAGTTGAGTTTCAGCTTAATAACTTACCATCAGAAGCAATGATGAAGTTAGTGTTGTCGTACATATCTGCCACTTCCTCCTCTGTCCAGCTAAATTCCACATCAGCATCTACGATGAGGAGACAAAGGGACAAAATGGAAAGAGACATTCATATAATACATATTAACGTCAAGGTGATTTTATATTAGATTTGAGACCCCATGTCAGTTTCTGTGCATCGGGATAGAAATGTTACCTGTACAAAGGTCATGCTGGAGCCAATCCAACTGTCTCACTCTCACCTCACCACCTGGTGGTCACAAAATACTTTAATTATAGTTGCTCTATGCTTTTCATTCTACTCTGCATTTTGTATCTTTTCTTTTTTTTTACTGGCTTAATAACAAATTCAGTTTTTCTTGAAAAAAGAAATCTGATAATAAAGTAATAATCATCTTTGGCTGCATTTTTTCATCAGTCAGGACTGGCTGAGGTGTTGAGGTACAGTAGGGCGGATGACAAAGTGAAGCCAGCGAGGTGCGATTTGTTTGCTATGTGCACCACATGGGTGAGATGAGCTCATGGTTCAGTAAAGAGGTGCATGTCTGGAAGAGGGGCTTGGAATCTTTGTTTCTAGTCTTGTTGCCACAGCCTCACTGATAATTAAGATGTTCTTTTTTAGAAGTTATATTGAGTGACAGGTGAACCGGAGGGAACATTTTGCTAAGTACTAGACTAAGACTCTTATTCCTATAGTGTCGGGGGGGTATAATACAAGGGGTACGAGGGAAAGTAATTTTGCAATATCTTACCTGACGGCTCCATCAAGTGTGTATTTAATGTTAAATTTCTCTTGCACATGTTTAGAAGGTCCTCCCCTACATCTGCAACACAAAATTTGTAGACTTAAATTAGACTCCAACCAAATCCTGCCTACAGGGCAGCAAAACACACAGTGTGAATTTTAAATTGTGTGACTACAACTCAGACAACTTGGCTTAGCTTAAAGGGATAAATCACATTTTTTCCCAAATGGGGTTGTATGAAAGTGCCTATCCATAGCCAGTATATTACTACCTCCAGTGGATTCAAGACCAAAAATAACCAATAATAACCAATAATAATAATCAATTTTGATCCGAGGCTTGACGGCAATTCACCAAAAAATGTGCAGCTGTAGCCACGGCTGGTTAGGGCTTTCCGAAAATTAGCGTGCGTTTTGATCATTATCTGCTCGATGCCGTCGTACCTGTGCAGTACACCCTTTTGGCGATGGTCGCCATGACGATGCTGGCTAAGCCTGTTCCCGCTCCCAGCTCGAGGACTGTTGCTCCTTTGAACAGGAATGGCTTAGAGAGGATGAAGTCAGCCAAGAGGAAAGCCCCTCGCCATACCTGATGTCAGCAAAAAAAAAATAATAATTCATAAGCCATCACAAAAAAAACATGGCACAGTTTTTTTTTTGATTATTATTAAATTAACATTATATCATTTCTATTTTTTTAACATATTGATTAAGTGCATTTTACAATCAATACAAAATAAAACTCTTGTGTCAAATACATTTTAATTAATAATTTTTGATCAGATAAAACGAATTATTTCATCCATCCATCCATCCATCCATTTTCTATCCCGCTTATTCCTTTTCAGGGTCGCAGGGGTCTGCTGGAGCCTATCCCAGCGCATTACGGCGAGAGGCAGGGGATACACCCCAGATGGTCGCCAGCCAATCGTGGGGCACACACACCATTCACTCACACACACACAATCATACCTACGGGCAATGTAGAGTTGCCAATTAACCTAAGCATGTTTTGTATTGTGGGAGGAAGCCGGAGTACCCGGTGAGAACCCACGCAGACACGGGGAGAACATGCAAACTCCACACAGAAAGGTCCCAGACCCAGGCCCAAGGAGGTCTTGAACCTGCGACCTTCTTGCTGTGAGGCATCAGCGCTACCCACTTCTCCACCGTGCCGCCCCGAATTATTTCATACTAATTGAATTTTTAGTTAACAAATGTGTACACCCTTCAACTAAGAATTTATTTTATCAGATGACAGTGACTACACAGAAGTAACTGTACTGCAATATGAAACTATGAAAGCCATATTGCAGATAGCTACTGATATTTCTATCCATATTTACTTTTACACATTTATTCTACTATTATACACATTTACCTTCTGAATAATAGTTTCTTTTCATCATTCTCCTCTTTCACTGTTCATATGGACACCTGACTTGTTTTTCTACACACTGTAAAACTGTGAACTTATCTTTTTATACTATAATAAATAACTATTATTTTATAATTATTTCACTGTAGACTGTAATTATAGACAGGGGTGCACATAACTGGTTAAATAGAGGGTCAGATAATTCAAGTGAGTTTAAAAAACAATTTAAAGTTTCCAGTCTGTGATTTCAGGGCATTTCACAACTGAGGAGTCTGGGCAGGTGGGTAGTACTACAGAAATTATATGGTATTTTAGCACAAGAAATGAAATAGGGAAGACCCTTAGGTCTTTGATGATTTTGACTCTGATTCTTCATTACAAATCAAAATGTAACTATACAACCAGGTGTTTTTTTTTGGCAGAGCAGGCGTCAATGTTAAACAATAACCAGTAAAGAGTTGTGTTTTCTTTTTTTTTTGCCCATACCGATGTGTAATGTCAAGATCTCCGTCTTCATCCAAAACTGGTTCCACTTTTCCTTCCACATCTCCATCATCACCTTCATCATCATCGTCATCATTGACCTCATTGTTTCGTTGGACTTTCTCTTGGTTGTTGTTGTCATGTCTTTCGCCGTCTGACAAGATCTTGAATTTGGAGATGAAGACTGGATGGGTAAACACGGATCAGTTAGAAAGTGAGAGGAAATACTTACAACACAACATAAACCTGGAGAAGTGACATAAAAAGCATTTGATTTATTCCAGTCTGCGACATACTGATCACATCCTTCCTCCTCCATTAAGCTTTGAATAACTTCCATAGGTTTTAATAGGATGGAACGTCATTTATGTTTGATTTTTGTTGATCCTTGTGCTGAACTAATTTCTCAGTGGAATTTTACTGACAATGATTTTTTAATGAAATGTTCTTAAATGAGTGATTTTTTTAGCAAATCAGATACTAATTAAATTGTTATTACAATCTGAGAATATATATTAAAATTTTAAAAAGTTGAATATAGTGGATTTTCCTGACTAGTAGTCAAGATCAGTGGTTTTAAAAAAAGAAAGTTCTGTTGCATTTATTACCAAAGCGGTCTATTCACTCATTTAAAGATATTTGCAGACTTGAGTGGATAATGCCAGTACCAGATAGACTTGAGTCAAAGATTCAGAATTCACGTCACCCTGAAACACCAAGCGTAGCCTATAGATTTTGATCATTTGTTTTTTCCCCACTAGCTTTTTGATCACACTCCTGGGTGTTAGTTAAAACTATTCGAAACATTTAATTTAATTATTAAGATGATAAAAATAGCAGGGAGTTGTTTTATTTCCATTTTTCCAAGAAACATAAATCAACCAGGTCAAGGTTATTTTTTTTCACATGATTACATTTTCCTACCTGGAAGACATTCTCATTGTACAGGTCAAGGAAACCAAAAAAAAAGCGCTAAACAAGCACACAGCCATGAGACAAATACACACCGGGCTGTCCAACTTGGTTGAGGCGTGTCATTAAGTGGCGTGCATTGGGCAGGAGCAAGTGAACGTCTGACAGCACACTATTATGATTAAAAGTAGTGATGCACGATATATCGGCCAACCGATATATATCGGCCGATATGTCACGTTTTTTAACTTATCGGCATCGGTCCGATATCAACAAATTCTGGCCGATATGTCAACAATGTGCAGAGTTAAACCGCTACAGTTAGTTGGGTCACTGTCTGCGTGTCTCTCGGCGACGCGCTAAGCTAGCTGGTCCTAGCGGGCTCCTCCGTCACATCGCATCGCCCGAAAAGACAAAAAAAAATGCGCGGAACGTTGCTCCATGGGTGTCGGACGCCGTCCTGCTGCCTTCTCATCGCCGGCCGCCGCCTCCTCCGCCTCCGCCTCCGCCGCGGCCGCCGACGTCGCCGCCTTCGCGGAGCTCCATCGGGTCCGCTCCGCCGTACTTCCTCTAACCAGCCGCCGACGTAACGGGGAGACGTGACAAACGTCAACGGCCGGGGCCGTTGTCATGGAAACGAGGAGCGCGAGCGCACTTCGTTTATTTATTTAAGGGACGAGGAAAAGGGTGTAACTCTGCTGTTTAATTAAATAAATACGTTTATTTATATGCTCATTTAAAACGACAAAATGTGCTTTACATTAAGGATATGAAAAAAATTAAAAAAAACATTATAGGATGCAGCTTCACAGGTAAATTGGTAAATGAATTTTTGATAAATGGGTTGAAATAATAGCACAATACCAAAAGTCACTTTTTCATATATGTATATTTTTGATTAATAATGATTGTTTACTCATTATTTTGTGTCGGATTTATCTGATAAAATAGGCCAGTCAGCTGGAGTTGATGCTTCAACCTATGATCTTTAGGAATATATATATATATATATATATATATATATATATATATATATATATATATATATATATATATATAAGTAATGAAAAATAACCAATAGAATAGCATCTTTAAAGCAATAAGGATAGGAATAAGGATTTAAAAGGTTATTTTAAATTAAAGGCAAGGGCAAAAATGGATCAAAAATGAGCAACAGGGCTTCTCTTGTGCATAAAAGCAGAATACTTCTTCACGAACCTTTGTATATATATATATATATATATATATATATATATATATATATATATATATATATATATATATATATATATATATATATATATTCAAACCATATATGCAAATCTCCCTTTCTTAAATTGTCCTGTTCCTACGATAATAAGCTCATGCATAATGATAGTGGTGTGAAATACCTGCAACACGCAGTAGTGACAATTATAATCACAGTAGTAATAAAAATCTAAAGTTGTATTGCACCTTGTATACACAGACATACAAGATAAAGCTCAAAGTGCTTCATGGTAGAAGTAATGAAAAATAACCAATAGAATAGAATCTTTAAAGCAATAAGAATAAATAAAATAAAGATTTAAAAGGTTATTTTAAATTAAAGGCAAGGGCAAAAATGGATCAAAAATGAGCAACAGGGCTTCTCTTGTGCCTAAAAGCAGAACACTTCTTCACGAAACTTTGTTTATATATATATATATATATATATATTTAATATATTGAGCAGGCTGGCACTAAAGGATGTTTCACAACATGTTTGTGCCTACAGACACACACACACACACACACACACACAATAGGATAATTTTGACATAGAAATATGTAAATAAGAGCACATGAGACAAACAAATACGCAATGCAGCAATTTGTCATTTGAATTTTAAAATGCAAAAATTCCATCTATTTTTTAGCGGAGTTGTGATTTGAGGTTTTCAGAATGAATAATAACTTTAATTTAGGTAAAAATACAGTGTTTACATTAATTGTTCATTCAGGTTACATGATAAGATGACAAGGATATGCAGTAAATGACGATAGTATTTCTGGTCTACAATAATTTGTCATTTATATATTTGTCACTTAACTGAAACACAATGATGTACAATGTTCTGAGTTATTAAAAGTTAAAAAAAAACTTGTATTGGATCTTAATGTAATGAACAATAATGTTCTTTATCAATTTTATCTTATAAATATGTTCTGTTGTCTTCTGACTAAGAATGTATAGGTTTTCAAGTTTTGAATTTTACAGTTATAATTATACAATTCTGATCTAACATATTACAACCATAGGTATGATTGTATTCACTCTTTTATCAGATGGCGATTTATTTGAATAGTTTTGTGTTTTTCTGTTTCTGTTTTCTGACATTTCTAAATATATCTGCAGAGACACTTCCTCCCCTCTCTCTCTCTCTCTTTCTTTCTCTCTCCACCTCTGGGAACACACCTGCAGCTGTGAAACTTTTCTGGAAACGGTCAGTACTGCAAATAACCTTAGTCAAAGGTTAGTCATAACAAGAGACATGACATTTGCATATTAGCAGTGACATCAAGCGCACACAATTTATGCCCATATTAATCCATTTGATTTCATTCATCATCATGTACTCATCATAAACCAATCAACAAGTTAATCTTGCTTTCTTGTCTAATTTACCATACTACTTTGTACTCACTGTCCATTTCACAGTTTTCCTGTGGATCTATTTATTTATCACTTATCATGTCTTCTCTGCATGATGACTGGTTTACATAGGGGATCACACATGTAAGTTAACCTTCCTGCTAAATCTGGTGTATTTACACCTGTGACCTGTGAGAAGATTTGTCATACATTGTTTTTGTTGTCTGGATTGGAATTCACTTCTTATACTTATTTATGTCCACCATGTTATTTGAGTGTTGCATGCACTCTCAAAACAGTATACATATCATGGTGAAATAACCAATTACAAAAGTGTCACAAACCTCAACTTAAATTCACCAGACTATTAACCAAAGGGTTTCAACACATATTTGCATGTATAAGTGTGGCTTTGTAGTGAGCTCTTCTTCGCTGTTCTTGGGAAGTTCTAATTGTAGCTGCTTGACCAATGACGCTTCAGAGGTGTTTTGCATTTGACTGAGATGCGTTAAACTGGAGCCAGCTGTGGTGCTGAAAGTGCAACAGAAACACACTGCAGCACATTTAGTTTTGAATTCTGACATTTAATGTCACTGCATTATTTCCCTATAAGATAATCTTCTGCAGATTAGCACACAAATCACATCTGTTGTAGATTAAAACAGGTTCAAACCACATTTAACTGCAAAAGTCACATTGAAATGTGGTTCGTATAAAAACAGAAATGACTGATGAATAGTAGGTAATATATGTGATATACACAACCATTTGTGAATAACTAATACAGATTTAAAGTAATACAGTTTTTTTTTTATTTAAAAACCTGAAAGATGCTCTAATCATCCCACCATGAAACCTGTTCCCATATGTGGCATTGTTTCCCATAAAGAAAGACAAACAACTATATAAAATTAACAATTAATAATAATATACTGATGGTTAATCACTTCATCCAAGAAGATCTTTCACTCTCAAAAGGAAACAACAAGACAAGAAAGAAAAAAGTTGAAGGAGCTGAGAAAGACTTAGAAATTGAAGAAGCACCCTCTTTTTTGATTTTCCTCTTTGTGTGGTAAGATTAAAGTGACACAAGAGTCTGTGCATGTTGCATTTTTTTTTTACTTGAAACTGAAGCAATTTCATAATGCAACAAGGTCACAGGTTCAAGTTCTCGTGCTGGGATCATAATGTGTGGAGTTTGCATGTTCACCCTAAATCTATATTTGTTTTAAAAAAAACTATATAAATGAATAATGTAATGTATAACATAACATAAACGCAAACTTAAATTTTATTCATATATATAAACTTAAGTTTTTGTTTATGTTATTTACTTTTTTATTTCGTTATTTTTACTGTAAGGTATCATTAAACACAGAGGTTTACTGCATCTGTTGTCCCTTTAATAGACTAATGAATATAATTGCATCATTGCCATCGATGTCAAACTGTGAGAGAGGGAAGAAGAATTTTTGACTTATATCACAATCACACCACTTTATTGTTTTGCCAGGTTAAAAGTTCCAGATGGTGTCCACCGTGGTTGACCAAAGAGAGACAACAGGATGTTGAGCTCACGTCCCTGAACTTGTTAAGTTCCTTTACCCCAATTATACTTCAGCCAGAAGCTCAGGCCTCATTATTTTGAACAGAAACCTCAAAGCCCTAGTGTCTGTGTGTGTTCTCTCAACGTCCCCCAGCTTCCTACCTACTTCCTATATATATATATATATATATATATATATATATATATATATATATATATATATATATATATATATATATATATATATATATATATATATATATATATATATATATATATATGCCAGCTGGATAGCTCAGTTGGTAAGTCACCAGACTTTCAAACGGGGGACCCCCGGTGAAACAACTCGTAGCTCAGTGTTCCAACATCCACAAACGGCAGCTGCTATCACAACTTGAGATTGACGAGATACACCACAAATGCTACGGCAAGGGGGAGCCAGGACGCCAGGTCAGAGGGGAGTTAACACCAACTCCCCCATCAGAGACAACAGCAACTGACCTGAAAGATAGGATCATGGCGAGGATGAACACAAGGCAACCCCGATGCCACTTACAACGGCTAAGTGAAGTACCATCTGAAGGTCTCCTGGAAGATGTGAATGCAGCATTGAGAGCGATCCCTACCACAACAATGACTGAAACCAATGAGCTGATATACACTTCAGCAGCAGTGATCCTAGAGATGCTTGGCTATAAGAGCAACCATGGGAGCCATGAGAAACCATGGAAACGAAGGTTGGAGGCTAAAATCAAGGCAACACGGAGTGAAGTGAGCCAACTGACAGAGACCCAGAGAGGTGCAATGAAAAGACCAGTGCCCAAGAGGTACAGACAGATGCCCATACCTGAAGCACTCGAAACTGCCAAACAAAGGCTCCAAGCCTTGGCCAGCCGCCTAAAGAGGTACACACATGAGAATGAAGCCAGACGAATAAACCGGCTCTTCGCAACTCAACCTGCGAAAGTGTACTCTCAATGGCAGGGTAATAACAGCAGATAAATTTAATGAACATGGATCTCATTATCCAGAATGACATGTCAATAATGAACAGTACTTATTATCAATATCATAATGTGGACACAATATAAAAATATGTGTGATAGTTTAGAGCAGAGATAAATTATTATCAATAATTTACAGTTTTTTAGTGAAGTAACATTTTATAATGTTACATTTAAATGAGTAATGATGTGAAAAAATACCAGTGAAGCAGGAAAGCCTTCCATAAAAAAAATCATCACATCCTTCTATATGCTCATTGTAGGCCAACATTACTGCTTCATGTGTTTGATTCCATGCAAACTCAGTGACTTCTTGTTTCACTGCTATAAAAACATCACATCAGGCTGTCAGTGGAGATCACAGCTCATCAGCTTCAACATCAACATGTTGTCTGTAGCTCTGCTGCTGCTGGCAGCTGGATGCTGTGAGTCTCTCTGCTTTGGTCATAATCAGCTCATCTTCTTTATTGGGATCAATTGGCACTAAACTTGTTCTTCTTTTAACAGGTGTGAAGTGTGAACAGTTGACACAACCAGCCTCAGTGACTGTGCAGCCAGGTCAACGTCTGACCATCAGCTGTCAGGTCTCTTATTCTCTCAGCAGCTATTATACAGCTTGGATCAGACAACCTGCAGGGAAAGGACTGGAGTGGCTGAGTTCTGATACAACTGTCAAAGATTCACTAAAGAACAAGTTCAGTATTGAGTTAGACTCTTCCAGCAACACAGTGACTCTAACTGGACAGAATGTGCAGCCTGCAGACACAGTGTGTATTATTGTGCCAGAGACACAACAACACAAACCATCAGCAGACCTGAACAAAAACCCCTCAGAGCCTGAACACTTGTCTGTGTCGATTCTCATTCATCCAGGTCATTGTAGTGTGGTAAGGAGTTACTTGTAAGCAACTGGACTTCTTCTTGGTTACATCATAATCTATCTGCCACATACCATCCTGCTTTGAGATCTCATCCCAGGAAGTTTAACTGCTCTTCACCATCAGAGCAGGACTCATTCTCTGGATCATGTGACCACAGCGACCTTACTCCACTTCACACCTTGAAGTGTGACTTATGCGACCATTGTTATGAGAGTGTTGTTTACAGTTTCACCGGTCATCCAGAGATATAGGCTCTACATAACCTCCATAAACTCCTGGTTTCCAGCATCAGGCCAGAACTGAAGAAGCCTTCTGGATGGGAGGTGAAACATCTTCAAGCTACAAGAAGAAGTCCAGTTGCTTACAAGTAACTTTTTTGACAGCCTGAACACTTGTAACATGAAGCCACCAGAGGAGGAGCCATCACACAACTAATCAGTTCGACAATAGTTCACCTTGTATATATAATCTAACACCAACCCCAGGACCTCAGTATATCACAAATCACAAAAAAGACAAACAGTAATCAAACAGAAAACATAATGACATTAAGTTATTCATCAGAACAATGGTAGAAATATGAAATGTATGCAACTCCAGTAACACGTAAACACACCAGTAACACTTCTAGTGATCAGAAGTGATGATGTTGAATGAGGTTATGTTTAGATTTTTTGTAAATTCCTGTGTAAATGAAGGTTTGTTTTGTGTGATCTCCCCACTAAATTTGACTTTAAAAGCAGTGATGTGGGAGGAGCTTACTGTCAACTAATTCTAACAGGAGTCCAGTTCACATCATATTTAAAGGGGGTTGAAAACACACTAAACACACTGTTAACATGGCGTACAGAAAGCTGACACTCTTGGTAGCTGCTCTGTTTGTTTCCACTGGTGCTGAAGGTTGGACCATAACAGAATCTGAACCAGCTGTTAAAAACCCAGGAGGATCCCACAAACTCACCTGCACCACATCTGGATTGTCATTCAGCAGCTACTATATGGCCTGGATCAGACAGGCTCCTGGAAAAGGACTGGAGTGGGTTGCTTCTATCAGTACTAGTAGCAGCAACAAATACTACTCTCAGTCAGTTCAAGGTCGGTTCATCATCTCCAGAGACAACAGCAAAGAGCAGCTGTATCTGCAGATGAACAGTCTGAAGACTGAAGATTCTGCTGTTTATTATTGTGCTCGAGACTCACAGTGACTGAAGCTGGTTCAGCAGCTGTACAAAATCCTCCTGGTCCATTAAGTGTGTGTGTGTGTGTGTGTGTGTGTTTGTGTGTGTCACTAAAACACTAAATCAGGTGAATGATGTGCTGATGTAAATGTGTTGGATATACAGTGGAGGAAGTTTGTAAGCTTGCCCACTAGAAAAGAAACATACAATCTAAAACTCTAACAGTAGATTTATTAAAATAGTGACTAGAATAGAATATTAAAAAGAAAACCCAGTAAATCACTTTAAATAAAAAACATACATAAATTTGTGCTTTTTCCAGGGAATTAGTATTTGATTCCCTGGCAAAATATGGCGTAGTAATCATCTCCAAATCCTTAAGATTTCTAGGCTTTCGCTTTGCAACTTGAAGCTTCAGCTCCCTCCACAGATTTTCTATGGGATTAGGGTCTGTGGATTGGCTAGGCCACTACATTACCCTAATGTTTCTTTTTGAGCCTTTCCTTTGTTGCCTTGGCTGTATGTTTTGAGTCATTGTTATCCTGAAATACCCATCCACGACCCATTTCTGTGCTCTAGTGAGAGAGCACAGAAAGGGGTCACTCATAATTCTACAGTACATGGCCCCATCCATCTTTCCATCAATGTGGTGAAGTCGTCTTGTCCTGTGTTCATTCAATAATGTTCATCAGGATAGAAATCTGAAACGTACATTCCGTTTCAGATAACCCCGTCGTTAAATCATAAATGATAGTTCATTGAACACAGCACAACATTGATTACCATGCTATATTTTATAATACATGTTTGATTAAGTGAATACTGTACATATGAGAATACTTTTTTGGATATTATGTTTTATTTGTTTGCAATTTAAAATACTCCAGGTGTGTTTTCACTGTGCAGATAAACACTGCACTATGAACAACATTGCTTCAAGACTCTCTGTGACTTCTTGTTTCTCAGCTATAAAAATATCACATCAGGCTGTCAGTGGGGATCACAGCTCATCAGTTGTAAAATGAAGCCACCAGAAGAGGAGCCATAACTCCACTTAAAAGTTCAACACCAATACCAAAAGAGGGGAAATGGTCTATATAATGTATAGTAAATACATTTATGCCATTCTAGAATGGTTTTGACATATAGAGTATTTATGATAACATGAAGTTTAACATTTCACTGTGTGTGTATATGGGTCAAGCAACATTCAGTTTCTTGTCATTTAAATGTTTGTACCATTTATTTAAAAAAAAATCACAATTCTGTGCTATTATTACACAAAATGTTAAATGGTGTAAACAAAAAAGAATGATACATTTAGGGTTACACCACATGCCATTTTTGGCATTGTTCCATTCAACCTAAGTCTAACCCCCAGGACCCCATTACAGGAGTAGCTATTAAAAAATGCAAATTAAATAAAAAAAATAAATAAATCCATTGTCATTAGTGTAAGGGTATGACAGCGTGGCGCTGCCACCCTAGTAAATATATTTTGGCTCAGTATCATGTTATAACATGAAACGAACCATGTTATAACGTGGTTTGTTTTAAGTTAACATTTTGACCAAAGACGCCTCCTTCACTGCTACTTCACAGTCCGTTTCACTTTCAGCTACAAAACAGAAAAATAATAGAGATCTGTGCTTTGTTTGTGACATCCGTTGTCTCGTCTACCTCTACAGCAACAAATAGGGCGGCATTAATCTCCCTTTTAATATAATTTCTAATCAAATCACTGATTGCTTCGATTAGATCGTTCTGAATACTATTTGACAAGCGAGAAAACACAGTGGATGTCTCCAAATGTCTAGCTAACCTTTCATCTTTCTCAGCAAAGGCCTGTTCTACATAGTTGCCACAATTGGAGGAGTTTGCCCTCTCATAAATTGCCAACTCCTGTTTAGCCAGGAAGCGGGTTGCATTAATGAAGTCTTTCAGGATCTCTAGGTTTTTCTTTACTTTAGCGCCGTGGATGCTAATATCGAGTCTCCGCTGTTCGTACGAAGCCAAATCAATCCTTGAGCTTTCATAAGTTTTTAAAGCAATCTAGCTTTGAATGTGGGTGGTTGATCTTTCATGTTTGCTGAGGCTTTGTGGTAAATTTTTCACGTCACAATATCCTGTGTTAGTCCAGACATTGTCACAAGTTGAGAACAGAGAAAGCAGTAAATGCGTTTTTTAAGGACAGCCTCACATAAAGTCTTTTAGGGTGTAGCACTGTTTGGAAAGAGTAAGTTATCTTCTGTCACGAGCCTTTTAGCTCTGGCGTTGGTCTTCCGTTGTTAATCACTTCCCGTTTTGACTGAAAGTCCAGTTTTGAGAATTTTTTAAGTATAGATATAGAATCCTTTTCCATTTTGGCAGTCTGATGGAGCAAAACACAAAAATAAATGACTAGCGGCAGTGCACTTGACTCTCACTTGGAGCTTCTTTGTAAAAGAACAGCAGCAACAAGCTGTTGGCTCATGTACGCGCCCTTCATTTCACCCCTGTATTTGAACACAAAATATGCAATTTCAGCGATTTGACTAAAAATTGTTTGAAATTAGTCATACATAAAGATCAGTGGACAAATATTAATATTCATTTTATGTTATCATTATTACTTTTTTTGCTTGTCATGATGACAGGTGAGGCTCTGCCTCACTTGCCACAAGTCCCTGATACCACGTTATTATGTGATAGGAAACTATAATGTTATTTCGTGATATGATATTTTCATGTTTTTACGTGAAATTATCATGCATTGTGAACACATTAAATACGGTTTTACTTTGATAGCAAGCCAGTCTGCCAGTCAGTCTTTCAATTCCCCTCATGACAGCACTTAGACTATTGGAGAATTATAGCTGAAAACGTGGATTCTCGGTATGTACCAGATGACTGCCTCATTTGAACAGAGCAAGATCATGTAAGTGTATTTTACTGTACCATTATGTCCTCAAATTGTGGTTGGCCGGAAAATTGCTGCTGGATATGGCTATGTGGTAGCAAGTCGATTGGCACTGTTGGTGTGCAGATCTCTACTAAAATTCAGCAAACATGTTTTATGTCAGTTATAAACCCTAAACCAATATAAACTCTGACTGTTTTTTTTTTCATTCCACAGATGAAGACTATATTGTTGACCACCTGCACTCCCAAAACTGAAACTAATTAGCAGGTAGTGCTAGCTCCAGTAAAGGAGAGAGTAGCTGTGCCAGAATAAACTAGATTTGACATAGGTGTTTTCCTGTTTTGACAGGAGGGTTAAACAGTATTTTATTATTTATTTTTACTCTCTATTGCAGGATCAAAGTCAAATGGACATGGGGGCCAAATGAAAAATTTAGGAACAAGCCAAGGGCCGGACTGTTCGAATGTTCATTGAAAAAAAATAAAATGACTGCATATAGTCCAGTGATCCCCATTAAACAGACTGAAACCCTAAAAATAAGACTTATAACATACTAATAATTACTATATGATCAAATAAATAAATAATTTATTACGGCTCTGTCAGTAAATTTTAATTTTCAACAGGGACAAAAGCTTTATGTAAAAATCCCCAAAACATAAACATTAAATGAATGAAGCGGTATTATTTAAGGCACCATCAGTATTACTTCTCAGGTAAATAGCAAAAATGGCCTAAATTTACTTCAAAGAAATAAATAATATCAGCAATTTTCTATAATTCACTCAACTGAAATATTTTTAAAACAAATTGGATTGAAATACAATAATAAAGTGCAAAAATCTATTAACATGAAACATTTTTTTCTTCAAGGAAAAGTCACATGTGGTGTGAAAACAATTATTTCACTTTTAAACTTTAACTGAGTAAAAACTCTGAATACGTTGCACTGTAATGTTCATGTTTTTGAAGCTGTGGCTGATACTTGGTGGTGTCTCATCTTTTGAACAAGTTCATCAATGTCCATGCTGAGTTAGCGATCTCTTCTGTCTTGTCTCATGCTGCCATCTCAGATTAAACTTTCACCATTGCCACACTTTCTCCACACGAAAGACATAGAGGTTTTCCACCTACCTCCAAACTTAGGCCAAACTTAGGTATGTGTGTGAAAACAACTCAGATACTCCAACCACTCTCACATAACTATACTTGACTTACATAAGGTTCCAATAGCAACATGTTTATACAATGACAACAATTAGCATCAGTGTTTGATAACAACTCTCAACTCCCCCTTTTGGCCTCTTAAAAGAGACCAACACCTGATTATAATAATGAAAATATATATCGTAAAAATAATACAAAATCTTCTAGGGTTACAGTGCAAATAGACATTCCTCTGTTCCTCCTGTGTCCGAGTCATCCAGTTTGATCTTCAATAGCAGTAGAGATTAACCTATTAACAAGCGATGTAATGCACGGGATGCAGCAACAACCACAGGTGACCAAGATTTCAGTAAATACTGCCAATGACATGAATATAGACATTATCAAAGTTTTCCATTTTCCAAACCTGGAGTTGAGCCAATCTTCCAACGGGTTATGAATACCTGAGTGTTCATGCATTGTCTTAGATAACGTGCGCAAACCTTCAAGAGCCTTGGTCACTGATCCATCGGGTGCTGTGTTGTTAGGGATGAAAGTGCAACACCATGGCACAAACACCCCCTTTTTCTGCCAGCAACATGTCCAGAGCCATTCTATTCTGTACTGCTATTAACGGCGTGGGTCCCAATTGACCCCACAATCCCTCTATCGCGTCCCTGATCAAATTGGTCAATCGGAGGACATTAAAATGCACATAATTAATTCGGTCCACATTTTTGTTTGGAGTCACGGGGAATAATGCTGCTATTAAGGGAAGGTTTTTAAAACCTGTAGCTACTTGATCAGCCAATTCGGAACCCCTCTGGGTACTCCAATTGCATCTATATAAGTGGGGTTGTCCTTACTCAGAACGAACGACGAACCAGCAGAGGAGCGGCGTTTAGCCAGAATATGACGTCGCCTATGTTGGGTCAGCATTTGGGTCCGCCCTGTGTCTGAGGGGAGTTGTTGTAAATGTTCACCTACTAATAGTAAGGGTGTACTGAGTCTTACCATAGCACACACACCTCTGGAGTGTCCTGGTATCCTCACAAACAACCAGAGGTCGCCATAATAGTAATGGAGTCCAGCACGAGCCCATTGTCCTACCTCAGTTTCGTCCCTGGTTTCATTACACCAGGTAGGGTCAATCATTCACATCTGTAGCACGGGGGTCACCGGTGTATTAGATTGATCGCATCGGTTCGTGGTAACATTAAAGCAAATATATCCTCCTTCGGCTTTTTGCGGCCTAAAGGGAGCTACAGTGGTTGCGTTACTAAGTGGAGGAAATACCACTCCCAATTTTTCACACCCCACGTCCAATCCATGAGTCACATTCATCATACAGCCAAAACCTCTTAAGTCATTGGGAAATAGAGGGGCAGGGGTAGTTCGTAACGTAGATCTAGCGGTTGCACAAGCTATACAACTACTGTTGGAATGCTCTCTGGCCGTTCTACTCACCCATGTAAACTCAAGATATCCTGTCGCCCGAGCTATCAAGTTTAGGGGTCCATTTGGTGTAATCGCTTGATGCATACGTTGTACTCGAGATAGGTATCGCATCACGTTCGTGTGTACTTGAAGAAATCGGTGTGGGGCTGATGGCCCTAATGGAAACGTTGGTCGCTCACATTTGGTGGCAGCGGTGGGATCAGTGGCGCCGCCTGAGAAGCTGGAGAGAGGAGGTGGAACTCGCGGGCGGACGGTGGTACGGAGACGGTCGGCGAAAAGTGTCGGCGAGACGGTCGGCGAAAAGTGTCGGCGAGACGGTCGGCGAAATGTGTCGGCGAGATGGACGGCGAAAAGTGTCGGCGAGACGGTCGGCGAAGGAGCCTGTTGGTCACCTGTTGTCGCATTCCACTCCGTGCATGCCAAAATAATGAGTACAATGATTACAGAAATGGTCCCACTAATTGCTATATATTTCCACCCTCCAGCGATAATCATACAGCAAACGTTCTTTCTTGGCGACAGATACTTATCCTTACAATGATTATTCTAGGCGGGGTTACCCCTAAAACAGCTTCAAACCTTCCTATCGCTCTGTACGCCCAACTCTTATGCAATCGGTACAATAAAAATACTTCTAACTTAGGGTAGTAAAATAACAGTAATAACAAAAAATAAAAAGAATAAAAGGAACCCACACCTCTTCTACAATCTAGTTTCTCCTGTCATCCTAAATCTAATCAATGTTCAAGTTATGTCTGAGACATAAGTTCTCTTGCTAAGTATTTTATCTTCTTCGTTGGTGGTTTGACACACCACTTGACAGAGAGGCACGCTATTTCACCGCCTTCTCGGTTGGTAGCTTGGCACGCTGCATGTAGGAGGAGCACGCTGTTTCACAGCTTCCTCAGGGTTTGGGTTTGACTACCTCCCCCTTTTGCCACCAGGGGATTATTCTGCCCCTTGTTGCTTGGTGGACTTTTCTTTGTTCTCTGGAGCTGATGTTGTTTCACACAGGTCCCTGTGTGTCTGCGTCAGGCTCCGAGACGGTGGATCCGATCTGTATAATATGTACAATATATATGAGTTAGTTGATGAGTCTCACCCCGTTTAATTTGTAGCCCACACTGAGCTCCTGGCAATAATCTACCAGTTTGTAACTCATGCGGACTAAATCCTGTGCTCTGATTCACTGATGCTCTTATATCCATAAGAGCCAAAGGCAGTGTGTCCACCCAATTCATCCCTGTTTGTGCACATATTTTTCCCACTTTGTTCTTAATGGTCTGGTTCATCCTTTCAACCTTTCCCTGAGATTGCGGATGATAAACTGTGCCAAATTTATGTTTCAATCCCAGCATTTGTTCAACTTTCTGGAGGTCATTGATCTTAAAATGTGTTCCATTATCTGATCTTATTACTTCAGGAAAACCGTGTCTTGGAATGTATTGGTTTATCAAAAATTTAACAACCGACCGGCTATCTTCCTTTTTTGTAGGTACAGCTTCTGGCCACCCGGTGTAAGTCCACACATACCAACAGATATCTGTACCCTCTTACTGGATCAGTCATATCAGTGTAATCAATTACAATTTCTCTTCCTGCCTGTGTTTTCAAAGGAAACTTTTCTGGGGCTGTCTTCACAGTCTGTCTAGGGTTGTACTTTTTACATTCCTCACATGTGCTTACAAAATGTTTTGCCATATCTGATAAATTTGGATGCCACCAATCAGCCAAATTTCGCATCATCTGAGCCACCCCCGCATGTCCAACTCCGTGTGCCTCTTCTAGTGCTATTTGCCTAAGGTCTGGTGGTAACACTGGTCTCCCATCTGGTCCTCTCCATACTCCCTGCGTGTGTGTGCATCCTCGGTCTAACAAGAAACTCTTTTCCTCTGGTGAGGCTCTGTCTTGGGCTTGAGTTAACTCTGTCAAATCTGATGATTCTGTGTCTGAGCTAAGTATTACAAAATTAGTGGTATAACCGGTTTTTTATCTTGGTGCGTCTGCTGCATCATTTCCTCTTTTAGTAGCTGTGAATCTTTTTTCATGTCCCTTGCATTTTATAACAGCAACTTTCTGTGGTAACATCAATGCCTCTGCGAGCTGTCTCATCTCCTGTTCATGCTCAATAGCTTTGTTTGTTGTTGTTAAAAATCCTGCTCTGAGCCATTGTTTTA
This sequence comes from Eupleurogrammus muticus, assembly GCA_036785175.1. Taxonomy (NCBI): domain Eukaryota; kingdom Metazoa; phylum Chordata; class Actinopteri; order Scombriformes; family Trichiuridae; genus Eupleurogrammus; species Eupleurogrammus muticus. The sequence goes on along the minus strand of JAYKQN010000011.1, from coordinate 17,840,339 downwards.
ACTCTACATGCACTGCACTCGTCACATATGCTGAGTCTGTATAGATGTTCACTTTCTGTCCTTCTGACTCTTCCAAAGCTCTGATAACCCCTAACAGTTCTGCTCTCTGTGCAGATTGCACTCCCTCAAGTCGTTCGGCTGCAATTGTCTTCAGTCCTTCTGGTGTTTCTTCAACAACTGCATAAGCTGCTTTTAATCCCTCTATGTCATGTCTAAAACAACATCCGTCAGTGTACAGGTGTCGTACGTCATGGTCAGTCAGTGGTTCTGCTTCTAAGTCAGGTCTCACTTTCCCTTCCTCTCTGACTTTAGCGACACACTTATGTGGTTCCCCAATGTTGATGTTGTCTGCCATGTTGATTCCCTCATGTGTAAATATCAAATTTGGAGCTTGGAGAATTTTTTCAATCCTCCTCTGTCTTAGTGCTGTCAGCGTGAACGCCTGTGATCCCACATATGCTACCACACTACTAGTGAATGGTCTAGCACTACATGTGATGTTTTTGCTATTCCTGCTGCCTGCTGTGCACACTGGGTGTCGTTTCTCCATGCTGTCAAGCATTATGCTTACGTATGTTAGCACCCTTCTCTCTCCCCCCTTTTTCTGGAACATGGTAAATAGCATAAAAGTGGACAAAAATGAACCTATTTTTTTCCCAGGTGAACATTATGTTTTTTAGCTCTTATCAACAGGCATTTGTCTTAGGAGCAGTCATCAAATTAACATAATTTGAAAAAAAAACATGCTATGTTCAATAATGTTGTGCTGACTTTCTGCCCAAATGAGGGAGTATTGATATAAAATGGTCTCATACAGCATCATAGACCTATTTGGGTGTGAATTCCCGGTGACTCCCCTTTCTACGTACTACGTTGAGCATGTTGCATCATTTCCATTTTGTCTGAGCTTCTGTGTGCTTGTCTGTGTGTTTCTGTGTGTGCTGCAGCGTATCTGCATCGAGACGATTTTTCTCTGCTTTATCTCATTTCTGAAGCTAATTTATCCAGCGTAAATTAATCATAAACTAGTTTCACTCACTCTCTACTGACTTCTTCTTTTAGCGTTTCCTTTTCAATCCCAGTTGCTAGTAATTTAGCTTAGCTAACCTAGCTAGCGATGACTTTTCTCCTTTCCTCTCCCTCTTCTGCTTTCTCCTACTCAGAGTCTAATATTGAGTTACTCCTCTGGCTCCATTAGTGATAATAGTACATGTAATTATATGATAATAGTACATATAAATTGTATAATGCAAAACAATCTGGTGATTGGGGCCAGTTCAGACCAGTGGAGACTGATCATGCTGGTGCAAAGCAGTTCAAACACAAACTCACCTGATTCCAGTTATTAAACTATCGAGCAGCTTAATAATGATTAATTGTCCGATTTAGAGTTAAAAAAGGAAAAAAAAAAATCCAGCATGATCATCCACCAGTGATTTATACAATCTGATTAGTGAATTATTTTGAGAATGTGGGAGGAAACCCGTGACCACGGAGGAAAACCCAGTTTGAAAAAAGGGGTTCAAAGGTTGAATTAAAACATTCTGTTCCATATACAGTAATCCCTCGTTTATCGCGGGGGTTACGTTCCGAAAATGACCCGCGATAAGTGAAATCCGCGAAATAGAAAACTTTATTTTTTTTTTTACAATTAGCAACTATTACATGTATACAAATACAGTGACTCACGTGTAGGTTTTTGTGCAGATAACGTTTGTATCCAGGGTTATGTTTTTTTTTCCTGCAGTCATTAATCCACAGAGCTAATGCCGTCTCCATCCGTACCATGGTCTTGTTGCGAACAGTTACAACCCTTTTTGCATTCGTATTAAAATTGACTGCTGCTGTCGTCCTTATGTTTTTTTCCTCCTTCTTTATGTAACGAACGGAAGATTCATTGATTCCGTAATGGCAGGCAACGGCTGCATAGCTTTTACCTTCCCTTAGCATGTCCAGAAGTTTAACTTTATCTGAGATAGGTAGCATCTTCCGCCGTTTGGGCCCATCCGCAGGTGCTTTTGTCGGTCCAGGCCGTTTCGTCGACATTATGGGTTTAGGAGATGTTCGAAATTACAAGATAATTTGGCCAACTTAATGTAAATTTGCCAAGCTGTTTTATGTACGTACACATAACTGCACGAGACGACAAAATGATAGCACAATTCGTAGCATGTTTTGATACAGGAAGCGGGAGTGAGTTTTTAGCGAATCAGAATGCAGAACACAATGCACCAAAAAAAAAAAAAAAATGCATTATGAAAATCCGCGAAATAGCGAATCCGCGATAAGTGAACCGCGAAGTGGCGAGGGATCACTGTATAATCTCTTTCAAAAGCCTACACTGACTCTTTTTGTTTTGTATCGCTTTTTCTGTGTGGAGAGTGTAATGAACATACTCATCTAATGTGGACATTATTAATGTTATGCCAATTCCAATCCCCTCTTTCATAGCTCCAGTACATGTGCGATCAGCTACTGTACTCTCCAGGCACAGCTACTCTCCAGTCAAAAACTTTCAGCATGCAGTTTTTCACAAGCTCTTCCTCACTGAAGGGCTGGGGGATTTTGCCATCTCTGGTTTTTACAGCAGACTCTCTTCTTGATATGGCTTTTTAAAACATAGTCTGTTGTGAAACCAAAGTTTATCTTCTTTACTTTCTGGTGTTGTGACTTGTTGCCAATCTCTATATATCTTTATACATTAATCTTAAACTATAATACTACTTATACCAGTACCAGTACTGAAGAGGTGAAGTCACGAAGAATCAAAGATGAGACCGGGTCAGCTGGTTCACAATCCACCAATGGTTTATTGTAGAGTTACAATTCACCATGCATGAGAAGTAGCCCGACATTCTCTTGATAATTCTCACCTTTTATACAATTCGGGGCCTGAGGTTGCTCCTCCCCGGGCTCCTCCTTTCATTTGATGATTTTTCCATGGTTTTTCCGCTATTACGATTAATTTTGTGAAATTTACCCGAGGCTGGGTCTGATGTTCTTTCTTTTTTTAAACAGTCACTACCTGCCCCTTCGAAGGAGGGGTTTTCCAGAACAGTCACCATCTGCCCCTTCCATCTGCCTCCTCGATGGAGGGGTTTTCCAACCATACACTGTACACATCCACCACCTGCTTTTTTAACGAAGGGGGATTCCAATCCTATACCAGAATTGTGTCTTGTGATATCCCTTTATCCCCTCCATTTATTATTTGATGCCTGACAGTTATTCATTCACCTCTCTTTGGATATTTCTCATTCTCACCTGGTTTCTGTTTTGTCTCTGTCTAGATAAACTGTCACTACATCCCCCCCAAAAAATACACCCTAGTATATATTGTATGGTTACACATATCACAATCATTTGATTACTGAGGTAAGTTTAAATCAATCCAGTGTAATATCTTATTCTACCATCCAGCAGTGAGGATCACCCTGAGATACATAGTGATGACACCACTGCAAAAGGCAGTCCAATGACATCCCTTTGTCCCCACCCGGGGACTAGCCCATCCCAAAGGTGTGGGTGATCATCATCAAGTTATCCATTGCTGTCACTATTTACCACAACATACTTATAAGTACGTAAGACGCCAAATTCTGACCCTACCATCCGAATGTTGCAGCAGAAATCGAGACTCATCACACCAGGCAACGTTTTTCCAATCTTCTATTGTCTAATTTCGATGAGCTTGTGCAAATTGTATCCTCAGTTTCCTGTTCTTAGCTGAATGGAGTGGTCTTCTGCTGCTGTAACCCATCTGCCACAAAGTTCGACGTACTGTGCGTTCAGCGATGCTCTTCTGCCGACCTTGGTTGTAACAGGTGGTTATTTGAGTCACTGTTGCCTTTCTATCAACTCGAACCAGTCTGGCCATTCTCCTCTGACCTCTGGCATCAACAAGGCATTTACGCCCACAGAACTGTCGCTCACTGGATATTTTTTCTTTTTCGGTCCATTCTCTATAAACGCTAGGGATGGTTGTGCGTAAAAAATCCCAGTAGATCAGCAGTTTCTGAAATACTCAGACCACCCCTTCTGGCACCAACAACCATGCCACGTTCAAAGTCACTCAAATCACCTTCCTTCCCCATACTGATGCTCGGTTTGAACTGCAGGAGATTGTCTTGACCATTTCTGCATGCCTAAATGCACTGAGTTGCTGCTATGTGATTGGCTGATTAGAAATTAAGTGTTAACGAGCAGTTGGACAGGTGTACCTAATAAAGTGGTGAGTGTATGTATATATATATCAATTTACTCAGTGAGGAGTGGGCAGGGACCATTAGTGTTCTTATTTCCCTTTCTACAGTTCTTGGAGCTCTACAAGCTCTGCGGGCTCTGCACTGAACTGCATCTGTACTACCGGGAACTGGCCTTTAGCCATCCCAATTTACCCAACCAATCCCAAAAGCTCTTAATATGTGTGTTTCAATTAGAATTTTTTACATGTTTGTCTCGTAAGCACTTTATCCCCTTAAGACTGCCGTCAGGCTGCCATTGGAGCTTGTGTGTACCGGGATCAGTGTGCAGCATTCTTCCCCAATTAGTTCACAAATTCCCTGATCACCTGCCATATGTGATTCTAACACAAATCTATTTTGTAAGGTCATTATTGACGTAGAATGCAATTGTTCCCTTACCAATGTCATTCCTTTGACAGTGAAATTCATAAATCTCTGTTGATTGAACCTATTTCTGGCTATGTACTGTGCATTCGCAATCGACCCACCCAATGCCCTTCCAGAGACTATCCATTTGGATGCTAAGGCAGTTTGGTCTCATAGTATTTCCCTGGGGGGTTCGTGGATACCTGGTTTCTCTGCTAAATCCCACCAATCCCTTCACATCCGTCATCATCATTGTTGTTCTCTGAACAACTTTCTCCAGTTCTCTCCCTCACACTACACAAAAAGGAAAGACGATATTATCAGGTTAGTGTACTACTAGGGGTAATATCCCCACTATGTCATAATCGTCATGTGTTAGTAACTTGGGGCAAATCCTTTTATCTGCACTCCATTCTGGGAGGCCCTCTGCCATACGCATTGTACAAAGGGGGAAACATTTAGAAATATCTGAGCAACCCCCTAACTCACTTCCTGGTAATCCTGTATACATGGTAATTTTCTAGAATTATAACAGGCGATGCAGTCTCATTTTTCCTGCTCTTTTGCTTTAAACATTATTTTCACTGAGTATCAAATCCATTTCTGAAACACTTTAGTGACCCACTGTGAGGTTCTTAATTTGTCCAAGTCTCTTTACTGCCTTCTGTTGATTAGTTTAATTGTTTTTCTGGCCTCATACATTGTCATACTCTGTCCTGTCTGTATGTTTTGACATTTTCTCTTGGTACATCTTACCTGTATGGTCACCGTCCCTCCCCACGACAGTCCGTACTTGGGGGTATCCCAGCCTATATTTACCCCTTGACTCAGTTCCTGTTATTTCTTCCAACAACACATAGTCATATATATTCACCTGAACATACATTATGTGTTTTTTTTCCCATTATCACTGTCTATCACCTCTGTGTTAGTCGCTGTTGTGATCATTGCCAAAGCGCATGTATCTAGCGTGTCTTGTGTGTCCGGGTTGGGGTTAGTAACTGATATCAACTCTTCCCCCCTTGTTAAACCGCAAAGGGTTAACACCATCATGCAACTAATCTTTATCTTATGAAAGCCAATCCCTCCCCCGTGTTGGGGGGTACGCAAACGCCTGCGGGACAAACGAGTTAGGTGTTTCTGTTTGTGGACTAAGCGATGGTGGGGGTGCATGCGACGAATGATCTAATGGATGTCCCACCATATCATCAAATCTCTGTGCAATATTCTGCGACGGTGGGCAGCCAACCGAGCAGACCTTCTTTCTCCCTGTGCGGGGGGTGTCTGATGAGGCAGTCTACTACCTGTCTTTGTGTTGAATTTCTGTGGCTCAGCTGACTTTACAAATCCGACATATGTTTTATGTTGAGATCATATCTGTGATGGAACCTGTTCTAACAGTGGTTTTTGCTGCTGATTGATTTGCTCTCTTGATAGTAGTTCCTAACATGCTTTCTTCCTGATGTCCTCCTGCAGAATTCCACTGTGAATTCCTGCTGAAAAGTATGATACTCCTCGTGTTCTTTCTTTCTTTTAGCAATCTTCTCAAAATGGGTTTCTAAAATGAGCTAGCTGTTAAATTTACTTCCTGATCTCGCTATCGGCTGTGCCAACATTTTTCTGCATATGCACACATCAGCCGCTATAAATTGAAATTGAAAAAAATTGAAATTTAATTCCCAACAGCAAAATACGGCAACTATCAGCAGACTGCATCCATCTAGTCACCCCAGCCATGCAGTCTGCTATCCATGCATGTTTCAGCTTGAAACATGAGGGACAGAAAAAGTGAGGAATATGCCAAGGGCTGCATCCTATGCAGAGACATCGAGACAAATTTTTTGAGCCCACAGTCTCAAAAAGGGGGTTAGAGGGTGTTCAGTCTTAACAATAAACTAAACAAGTATTTACAATGCAATACAAATGAAAAAAAAAGCTCACACTCAATCTGTTAGAGACTCATCAAGTCTTTGTGACATCTGAGGAAAAAAACATTGCAATCGTGTTGGTGGGACTGAAGTTCAGGACCGAACCAAAAAATGATTTAAAAATAATAAACCATTACCGATCAAAAAAAAAATGTTTCCCTCTCAAACATCACAAAGACTCAACAAGTCTCCAGGAAGGAGGTTGAGTAAGAGTTTTCTACACAGACTGATACTTAAACCTGTTTAGTACATTATATAAATTACCAACAAAGGCTGATCAACAAGGAACATAGAAAAGTTCCGAATATACCAGCGAACAACAACTACGGTGATTAAAACCAGGAAATAGTTTTTGACACCTGTTCGGGCCCAACCCCAAACACTTGCTACCCCACTCCTGGCCTCCTCAGCAATGATGGACACTAATGAAACTAGTCCAGCTTGGGCTCTGGGGATCACTTGTGTCCTGGCTACAGCTGTAACTCTTGTTGCTGTGGATGTGACTGCTCCTCTGGCCCCCGATAGAACCGACATAATTCCTGTTGTGCTCCTAGAGATCAATGTCTCTGGTTGATCCCTGGTTCCCTGATCCTCAGTCTGTGCAGGTTCTGAGATCAGGTGGTCCTCAGACATCCTGCTGGATTGTGCTCTCCATTCATAGAGCTGTGACGGCACAGGGTTTGGATCTCGCTGGAGCCCGAGACCAGAACCCACGTAAGCAGAAACCTTTCTGCACAAGTAACTCAACATCCTAAAATTGTTTGTAGATTTAGTTGCTGCCTCGAGCACTCAAGGACTTTTATAAACGTGATGATGTCATCACTTCTTTTGATGATGCCAGAGTGATGTCACAGGCAGTGATGTCATAGCCAGATAAATGCCAAAGGCAGTGATGTCATAGCCAGATAACTGCCACAGGCAGTGATGTCATAGCCAGATAAATGTCACAGGCAGTGATGTCATAGCCAGAGTGATGTCATCTAGTATCCATAACAACCATGAAACAAAAAACATTTTTTTTTGCAGCTCCTATTGCAGTTCTTGTTTATGAACAGATCTCTGAAACTGAGTCTATGATGTCATTTTGTTTTCTATCAAGTTTGGCCTCCCTTTTTGGATTATTCTAACTGCAACCTATTTTTTTCTGTTGTCAACCAATGGATTTTGTTGATTTTATACGTTGCCTAGTTCTGAATAGTGTAATATCCAGATGATGCCCTACCTCTCAAATGAACAAGAATACATGTCTAAAAATTATCCATGTGAACATCCAAGATCTTCACCCAAAAATGTATATATTTTATGCATGGGTTTGTGTTGAATATTCATATTATTACACTGTCTGTTTTAGGTTGTTACAGCCTCAGCTATGACTCTGAGTTCTGTGTGTTTTTCCCTGTCTCTCCCTTGTGTTTGCCTCTCCTCTTCTTCTAGTTGAAAATCTAGAACCATGGTAAGTTTATAAATTTAAGGGTAGACATTTCCTATGGATAAACTGTGGCTGACCTTATAAGCCTTTTTAGACAGAGGGACAAGGCTTGGGCCAAATTTAGGCAGACTAGGTAAAATGCTGACTGGGTGTGAGAAGGTGGCTGAAAGGGAAATTGTTGTGTTGTGCTAGTGTCGAAGCGGTTATTGGTGTTTTTCCTGAGTGTACCAATTTTAATAAATAGCCTGTTTCCTGGCCAAACTGAATTCTGCTGCCTCCTGTCTCCACTTCATCTTGATCCCTTTTGTTGGGAGGCCACATTGGTCGCCGACATTTGGTGGCAGAGGTGGGATCTGTGGCACCACCTGAGAAGCTGGAGGGGAGAAGTGGAACTCGGGGATGAGCGGGTCGACGAGGCCATGGGGAGCAAGACGGCCGGTGTGGGGGCAGAATGCATGGTCTCAGGCTGACCCGAGATGATTCGGAGGAGGAACTGCTGGATCCGGAGCCTGGGTTCTAGGCGGCAGGAGGGGAGGAGCCGGAGAAGTGTGATCATCATCATAGCAAACTGGTGACAGAAAAAATATATACAACTGTGTTAGGCGTTTGTAATCAGTATTTTTGTTCCTGTGTAGTACGTAGGCTATTATTTCCTAATTAGTTATACCTAAAAGAATAGAAAATGTCTATTATTTCCTACAAACAATGCTTTTATGACTAGGACAAGGATGATTAAGATATTTTGAAACATACCCAATTCTAAATGGAAAACAGTCAAATTTGCACACACATTCATTACGATTCATAGTAGACAGAACATAAAAGATTTAGCAAAAGACAGAAAAACTAATTCAGCTCTCAATGAATCCAAATCAGTTTAACTTTTGCCTCTCATCTTTCATTTCACAAAATCATAGTTGAGTTTCAGCTTAATAACTTACCATCAGAAGCAATGATGAAGTTAGTGTTGTCGTACATATCCGCCACTTCCTCCTCTGTCCAGCTAAATTCCACATCAGCATCTACGATGAGGAGACAAAGGGACAAAATGGAAAGAGACATTCATATAATACATATTAACGTCAAGGTGATTTTATATTAGATTTCAGACCCCATGTCAGTTTCTGTGCATCGGGATAGAAATGTTACCTGTACAAAGGTCATGCTGGAGCCAATCCAACTGTCTCACTCCCACCTCACCACCTGGTGGTCACAAAATACTTTAATTATAGTTGCTCTATGCTTTTCATTCTACTCTGCATTTTGTATCTTTTTTTTTTTTTTTACTGGCTTAATAACAAATTCAGTTTTTCTTGAAAAAAGAAATCTGCTAATAAAGTAATAATCATCTTTGGCTGCATTTTTTCAGCAGTCAGGACTGGCTGAGGTGTTGAGGTTCAGTAGGGCGGATGACAAAGTGAAGCCACATGGGTGAGATGAGCTCATGGTTCAGTAAAGAGGTGCATGTCTGGACAAGGGGCTTGGAATCTTTGTTTCTGGTCTTGTTGCCACAGCCTCACTGATAATTAAGATGTTCTTTTTTAGAAGTGATATTGAGTGACAGGTGAACCGGAGGGAACATTTTGCTAAGTACTAGACTAAGACTCTTATTCCTATAGTGTCGGGGGGGTATAATACAAGGGGTACGAGGGAAAGTAATTTTGCAATATCTTACCTGACGGCTCCATCAAGTGTGTATTTAATGTTAAATTTCTCTTGCACATGTTTAGAAGGTCCTCCCCTACATCTGCAACACAAAATTTGTAGACTTAAATTAGACTCCAACCAAATCCTGCCTACAGGGCAGCAAAACACACAGTGTGAATTTTAAATTGTGTGACTACAACTCAGACAACTTGGCTTAGCTTAAAGGGATAAATCACATTTTTTTCCCAAATGGGGTTGTAAAATGAACCAGTTTTGGATGAAGATGGAAAATTAGCGTGCGTTTTGATCATTATCTGCTCGATGCCGTCCTACCTGTGCAGTACACCCTTTTGGCGATGGTCGCCATGACGATGCTGGCTAAGCCTGTTCCTGCTCCCAGCTCGAGGACTGTTGCTCCTTTGAACAGGAATGGCTTAGAGAGGATGAAGTCAGCCAAGAGGAAAGCCCCTCGCCATACCTGATGTCAGCAAAAAAAAAATAATAATTCATAAGCCATCACAAAAAAAACATGGCACAGTTTTTTTTTTGATTTTCTATTAAATTAACATTATATCATTTCTATTTTTTTAACATATTGATCAAAGTGCATTTTACAATCAATACAAAATAAAACTCTTGTGTCAAATACATTTTAATTAATAATGTTTTGTCAGATAAAACGAATTATTTCATACTAATTGAATTTTTAGTTAACAAATGTGTACACCCTACAACTAAGAATTTATTTTATCAGATGACAGTGACTACACAGAAGTAACTGTACTGCAATATGAAACTATGAAAGCCATATTGCATATAGCTACTGATATTTCTATCCATATTTACTTTTACACATTTATTCTACTATTATACACATTTACCTTCTGAATAATAGTTTCTTTTCATCATTCTCCTCTTTCACTGTTCATATGGACACCTGACTTGTTTTTCTACACACTGTAAAACTGTGAACTTATCTTTTTATACTATAATAAATAACTATTATTTTATAATTATACTGTAGACTGGAATTATAGACAGGGGTGCACATAACTGGTTAAATAGAGGGTCAGATAATTCAAGTGAGTTTAAAAAACAATTTAAAGTTTCCAGTCTGTGATTTCAGGGCATTTCACAACTGAGGAGTCTGGGCTGGTGGGTAGTACTACAGAAATTATATGGTATTTTAGCACAAGAAATGAAATAGGGAAGACCCTTAGGTCTTTGATGATTTTGACTCTGATTCTTCATTACAAATCAAAACCAGGTGGGTTTTTTTGGCAGAGCAGGCGTCAATGTTAAACAATAACGAGTAAAGAGTTGTGTTTTCTTTTTTTTTTGCCCATACCGACGTGTAATGTCAAGATCTCCATCTTAATCCAAAACTGGTTCCACTTTTCCTTCCACATCTCCATCATCACCTTCATCATCATCGTCATCATTGTCCTCGTTGTTTCGTTGGACTTTCTCTTGGTTGTTGTCGTCATGTCTTTCGCCGTCTGACAAGATCTTGAATTTGGAGATGAAGACTGGATGGGTAAACACGGATAAGTTAGAAAGTGAGAGGAAATACTTACAACACAACATAAACCTGGAGAAGTGACATAAAAAGCATTTGATTTATTCCAGTCTGCGACATACTGATCACATCCTTCCTCCTCCATTAAGCTTTGAATAACTTCCATAGGTTTTAATAGGATGGAACGTCATTTATGTCTTTGATTTTTGTTGATCCTTGTGCTGAACTAATTTCTCAGTGGAATTTTACTGATAATGATTTTTTAATGAAATGTTCTTAAATGAGTGATTTTTTAGCAAATCAGATACTAATTAAATTGTTATTACAATCTGAGAATATATATTAAAATTTTAAAAAGTTGAATATAGTGGATTTTCCTGACTAGTAGTCAAGATCAGTGGTTTTAAAAAAAGAAAGTTCTGTTGCATTTATTACCAAAGCGGTCTATTCACTCATTTAAAGATATTTGCAGACTTGAGTGGATAATGCCAGTACCAGATAGACTTGAGTCAAAGATTCAGAATTCACGTCACCCTGAAACACCAAGCGTAGCCTATAGATTTTGATAATTTGTTTTTTCCCCACAAGCTTTTTGATCACAATCCTGGGTGTTAGTTAAAACTATTCGAAAGATTTAATTTAATTATTAAGATGATAAAAATACCAGGGAGTTGTTTTATTTCCATTTTTCCAAGAAACATAAATCAACCAGGTCAAGATTATTTTTTTTTCACATGATTACATTTTCCTACCTGGAAGACATTCTCATTGTACAGGTCAAGGAAACAAAAAAAAAGCGCTCAACAAGCACACAGCCATGAGACAAATACACACCGGGCTGTCCAACTTGGTTGAGGCGTGTCATTAAGTGGCGTGCATTGGGCAGGAGCAAGTGAACGTCTGACAGCACACTATTATGATTAAAAGTACGATATATCTGCCAACCGATATGTATCGGCCGATATGTCACGTTTTTTAACTTATCGGTATCGGTCCGATGTCAACAAATTCTGGCCGATATGTCAACAATGTGGGGCGACACGGTGGAGCAGTGGGTAGCACTGTTGCCTCACAGCAAGAAGGTCGCAGGTTCAAGACCGCCTTGGGGCCTGGGTCTGGGACCTTTCTGTGTGGAGTTTGCATGTTCTCCCCGTGTCTGCGTGGGTTTTCACCGGGTACTCCGGCTTCCTCCAACAATAAAAAACATGCTTAGGTTAATTGGCAAAATCTAAATTGCCCATAGGTGTGAGTGTGTGTGTGAATGGTGTGTGAATGGTGTGTGTGCCCCACGATTGGCTGGCGACCATCTGGGGTGTATCCCCCTGCCTCTCGCCATAAAATGCGCTGGGATAGGCTCCAGCAGACCCCTGCGACCCCGAAAGGGAATAAGCGGGATAGAAAATGGATGGATGGATGGATGTCAACAATGTGCAGAGTTAAACCGCTACAGTTAGTTGGGTCACTGTCTGCGTGTCTCTCGGCGACGCGCTAAGATAGCTGGTCCTAGCGGGCTCCTCCGTCACATCGCATCGCCCGAAAAGACAAAAAAATGCGCGGAACGTTGCTCCGGGGTGTCGGACGCCGTCCTGCCGCCTTCTCATCGCCGGCCGCCGCCTCCTCCGCCTCCGCCGCGGCCGCCGACGTCGCCGCCTTCGCGGAGCTCCATCGGGTCCGCTCCGCCGTACTTCCTCTAACCAGCCGCCGAAGTAACGGGGAGACGTGACATACGTCAACGGCCGGGACCGTTGTCATGGAAACGAGGAGCGCGAGCGCACTTCGTTTATTTATTTAAGGGACGAGGAAAAGGGTGTAACTCTGCTGTTTAATTAAATTACTATACTATACTATATATATATATATATATATATATATATATATATATATATATATATATATATATATATATATATATATAGTAGTATTCAAACCATATATGCAAATCTCCCTTTCTTAAATTGTCCTGTTCCTACGATAATAAGCTCATGCATAATGATAGTGGTGTGAAATACTTGCAACACGCAGTAGTGACAATTATAATCACAGTAGTAATAAAAATCTAAAGTTGTATTGCACCTTGTGCCTCATGGTAGAAGTAAAGGCAAGGACAAAAATGGATCAAAAATGAGCAACAGGGCTATATATATATAAACTTTGTATATATATATATATATATATATATATATATATATATATATATATATATATATATATATATATATATATATATATATATATTTGATATATTGAGCAGGCTGGCACCAAAGGATGTTTCACAACATGTTTGTGCCTACAGACACACACACACACACACAATAGGATAATTTTGACATAGAAATATGTAAATAAGAGCACATGAGACAAACAAATACGCAATGCAGCAATGTCATTTGAATTTTAAAATGGAAAACTCCATCTATTTTTCGGCGGGGTTGTGATTTGAGGTTTTCAGAATAAATAATAACTTTAATTTAGGTAAAAATACAGTGTTTACATTAATTGTTCATTCAGGTTACATGATAAGATGACAAGGATATGCAGTAAATGACAATAGTATTTCTGGTCTACAATAACTGCCAATGATTTGTCATTTATATATTTGTCACTTAACTGAAACACAATGATGTACAATGTACTGAGTTATTAAAAGTTAAAAAAAATGTATTGGATCTTTATGTAATGAACAATAATGTTCTTTATCAATTTTATCTGATAAATATGTTCTTCTGACTAAGAATGTATAGGTTTTCAAGTTTTGAATTTTACAGTTATAATTATACAATTCTGATGTAACATATTACAACCATCAGTATGATTGTATTCACTCTTTTATCAGATGGCGATTTATTTGAATAGTTTTGTGTTTTTCTGTTTCTGTTTTCTGACATTTCTAAATATATCTGCAGAGACACTTCCTCCTCTCTCTCTCTTTCTTTCTCTCTCCACCTCTGGGAACACACCTGCAGCTGTGAAACTTTTCTGGAAACTGTCAGTACTGCAAATAACCTAAGTCAAACCTTGATCTAACCTTCCTGCTAAATCTGGTGTATTTACACCTGTGACTGAGTGTTTTGTTCATTGATGTTTGATGCCCCTCTCAAATAACTAGATAAAGAGTAGATTTGTCATGCAATGTTTTTGTTGTCTGGATTGAATTCACTTCTTATACAGTATTTTATGTCCACCATGTTATTTGAGTGTTGCATGCACTCTCAAAACAGTATACATATCATGGTGAAATAACCAATTACAAAAGTGTCACAAACCTCAATTTAAATTCACCAGACTATTAACCAAAGGGTTTGGACACATATTTGCATGTATAAGTGTGGCTTTGTAGTGAGCTCTTCTTCGCTGTTCTTGGGAAGTTCTAATTGATGCTGCTTGACCAATGATGCTTCACAGAGGTGTTTTGCATTTGACAGGCACCCTCTTTTTGATTTTCTCTTTGTGTGGTAAGATTAAAGTGACACAAGAGTCTGTGCATGTTGTATTTTTTTACTTGAAACTGAAGCAATTTCATAATGCAACAAGGTGACAGGTTCAAGTTCTCGTGCTGGGATCATAATGTGTGGAGTTTGCACGTTCACCCTGTCTGTGTGTGTTCTCTCAACGTTCCCCAGCTTCCTACCACAGTCCAACAACAAGCTGAGGTTGATTGGAGACTCTAAATTGAGTGTGTGAGTGAATGGCATGCCTTGCCTATAATCTACTGGGATTGGCTCCAGCCAGACCCCCATGATCCTAATGAGAAATAAGCAGGTATAGAAAGTGATTGACTGATCATAAGTATGACAGTATATTGTATATTATATAAAATATATAATAATATATATAAATATGTATAATATAGGAAAACTGATATATATATATATATATATATATATATATATATATATATATATATATATATATATATATATATATATATATATAAATAAAAGCATTTTAAAACATCCTGAGCTAACCATAGACAGCTGAGAGAAATATAACACTATTGGTGAGTACTTCGATATCCATGCTGGATATCATCATTCATATTGCAATGCTAATTTTAATGAACATGTACGTCATTATCCAGGATGACATGTCAATAATGAACGGTACTTATTATCAATATCATAATGTGGACACAATATAAAAATATGTGTGATAGTTTAGAGCAGAGATAAATTATTATCAATAATTTACAGTTTTTCAGTGAAGTAACATTTTATAATGTTACATTTAAATGAGTAATGATGTGAAAAAAATACCAGTGAAGCAGGAAAGCCTTCCATAAAAAATCATCAGATCCTTCAATATGCTCATTGTAGGCCAACATTACTGCTTCATGTGTTTGATTCCATGCAAACTCAGTGACTTCTTGTTTCACTGCTATAAAAACATCACATCAGGCTGTCAGTGGAGATCACAGCTCATCAGCTTCAACATCAACATGTTGTCTGTAGCTCTGCTGCTGCTGGCAGCTGGATGCTGTGAGTCTCTCTGCTTTGGTCATAATCAGCTCATCTTCTTTATTGGGATCAATTGGCACTAAACTTGTTCTTCTTTTAACAGGTGTGAAGTGTGAACAGTTGACACAACCAGCCTCAGTGACTGTGCAGCCAGGTCAACGTCTGACCATCAGCTGTCAGGTCTCTTATTCTGTGGGCAGGCATCACACGCATTGGATCAGACAATCTGCAGGGATAGGACTGGAGTGGATTGGAGCTGAACGTATTGGATACACATCATATTACAAAGATTCACTAAAGAGCAAGTTCAGTATGAACTTAGACTCTTCCAGCAACACAGTGACTCTAACTGGACAGAATGTGCAGCCTGCAGACACAGCTGTGTATTACTGTGCCAGAGACACACAACAACACAAACCATCAGCAGACCTGAACAAAAACCCCTCAGAGCCTGAACACTTGTAACATGAAGCCACCAAAGGAGGAGCCATCACACCACTAAACAGTTCAACACCAGTTCAAAAGAGGAAAACAGTCTATATACTGTATAACAATGACTTTAACCTCTAATGTGATTATAATAATGAGAAGACAACTATACAACTAGCTGTTAAAGGAGCTCTAGGTGTGTGTGTGTATGAGGGTAGGATTAGGATTGTAACATGACATAGCAATAATAGCATTTACACATGATATCCCTTAAAACAAACTCAATCATCACTTCTGATCACTAGAAGTGTTACTGGTGTGTTTCAGTGCAGAGACCCTGCTGCCCTCTGCAGACATTTTATATTTCTCTCATTGTTCTGATGTGTTTCAGGATGTCTCTGTCCTTTAACAACTTCATGTCATTATGTTTCTGTTTCTGTTTTGAATAGTGTTTCTCTTTTTCATTAATCACTATGTATTAGTGACCTGGGGTTGGTGTACACAAAGTGAACTGGTGTTGAACTGTTTAATTGTCTGATGGTGAGTGGATCATTCATATGAGATGTGTTGGAGCCGTGTTGCTCCTCCTTGTGCCGTTTGTTGAAAAGCAAATTATATTTTAGACAAATTAAAGTCTTAACATTATTTTAAGGACAACCCAGATGTGAACCACCACCTGTTGAACCTCCTGCCTTCTGGGAGCTGCTACAGGTGCATCAAGTCCAGGACAAATAGACTCAAACAGCTTCATCCCCAGAGCCATGACCTTACTGAACAAAACCTGCATTGACCCTCCTACACCCTGCTGAACGTGCTGTTTTTAGATTGATTCATTACTATTACTTTGAGTGAGTGTCACAGTGACATCTGTGCTGGTTTGTGTACGGCTCTGTGGCTTCCTGTATCTCTGTGGCCTTCGAGCACAATAATACACAGCAGAGTCTTCTGACTTCAGGCCGTTCATCTGCAGATACACCTGGTCCAAGTTGTTGTCTCTGGAAATGCTGAAGCAATTCTGGACTGATGTGGAATAATATTTTTTGCTTCCACTTGGAGCAGAAATGAAGGAAACCCACTCCAGTCCTTTTCCTTCAGCTTGTCTGATCCAGCTGATAGCAGCATCACCATCTGCTATTCCTGCATATGTACAGGTCAGTTTGTGGGATTCTCCAAGCTGCTTTACCACAGGTCCAGACTCAGTCAGAGTCTGACTGCAAACACCTGGAGAGAAAAGCAGTTTGATCAACACAGAGCCAAACACATTCTTAAAGTCAAATCAAGATGTGTGCAGAGGTGTTGCATTCACCAGAAATCACTGACAGCATCAGAACAGTAAAACATGTAGCTGCAGTCATTGTGGAACTGCTGTATGTCTGGTTGCTGCTGTGATCTGTTTGACTTCGCTGTGACATAAAACATGGAAGAGCAGATTTGCATTGACTCCTCCTCACAGTGCTGAACAGATCAAATTTGATTATTTGAAGTGATTTTAATGAGTCGTCAGGAGTTGTTGGCCAACCCACCAACATTTGGTGCTGAATTCCAAGCAGCTTGGAGCAAAAAAAGTAAATTAGTACACGCAACATATTCATTTCATTCATTAATAGTATAGAGATTCACTGAACTTAGAAGAAGATGTGATCAACAAAGCAAAGGTGAGGACCAACAGGAAATGTTTAATGCTAACTGTGGAATAGGTGTGACGGTCAATTCCAAATGTGGAGTTCTCTTTAGAAATTCAAAACAAGCTTAAGAGCAAGTCTCTCTCACATATTTTTCTGATTTTGCCTGTAAAAAATGTTTAGCCTGGATTTATTACCACAAATAGCATATTATCTGCTTGATTGAATGTATTATTTCCTACTCTGCTTCTCATTAGGGAGTTTTACCTTGTACATTGTGAGTGTCTAAGGACAGAGGATGTTGTGTTGCTTTTACAAACTGTAAAGCCCATTGTGGCCAATGTGTGATTTGTAATTTTGTTCTATACAAATAAAAGTTGACTTGACTTCATCTTGCTGTGAGGTGAGACTACTGAACATTGAACCACTCTGCCAGGATGAATGTTACTGCAAATGTGTTCAATTAAGGCAAATGAATTGTTTTCATCATTACTTCATTGTACTGCCAGTGCATAATTGGGATCCGTGACACTCAAGTCTTTGCTGTCCTCTAGAGTGTAAATGAGGAACAAAGTGATGATTTAGAGATGATGACAATGTGATAGTTTGGTAACATGTCCGAGGTTTGATCTTTACTTTACTCAAATAACTATGATCGTGTCCAAATGATTCTGGTCTTTACCGTTACCTACAAACAATAAAGGAAACTACACAATAGGAAAATTATCTCCATCACATGTACACACACACACACACTCTCTATCTCTTTTTACCTAACATCCGGATTTTTTAAAGCTTGAATATTAAGTTAAATGATATAAACCAGACTTAAACATTCAGCTGATCACTACCCGTCATCACTGTTACAAAACAATGATACTAAAGGAATGAATGGTATTAGTGGTGGTGAATAGAGGAAGTGTTTTTTGTATGAGTCTCTTATTTCTGTCTGTCACTGTGTCTTGTCAGGCACAGTAATACATTGCTGTGTCCTCAGTCTTCAGTCTGTTCATGTGTAGATAGACTTTACTGCTGGAGTCATCTCTGGAGATGGTGAATCTGCCCTGGACTGACTGAGAGTAAAACAAATTAGAACTGCCTGTGTGTATGAAAGCGATCCACTCCAGTCCTTTTCCAGGCGCCTGTCTGATCCAGTTCATGTGGAAGCTGCTGAATGTGAATCCAGATGTGGTGCAGGTCAGTTTGTGGAATTCTCCTGGATTTATAACAGCTGGTTCAGATTCTGTCAGAGTCTGACCAATAACACCTGTCAACAGGAATAAAAAACATGTAAAGGACAATGATCTAGTAACACCACAAAGCTGTGGTATTAACATCTTTGGACATCTTCACCTGGCCAGCAGAGAGTGAACAGCAGCAGTCCTGTCCTGTAGTCCATCATGTTAAACTGAGTCCACTGTTCTCTGTCAGCCTCTCTGAGGTCACATAAGTAGAGGTGGAAGACTCCTGAGTTTTGCATTGACTCCTCCTCACAGCGAGGAGGCATCTTCTACGGTTTCTGTTATTTAAAATAAATTCTGGTACTAAATTTATTCAAAAGTTTTGAATCACTATCTCCTCATTGTCAAAATGTGTGAATGCTGTTTTATTTTATGCCGTGTTCTCACCACTAAATTTGACTTTAAAAGCAGTGATATGGAAGGAGCTTACTGTCAACTAATTCTAACAGGAGTCCAGTTCACATCATATTTAAAGGGGGTTGAAAACACACTAAACACACTGTTAACATGGCGTACAGAAAGCTAACACTCTTGGTAGCTGCTCTGTTTGTTTCCACTGGTGCTGCAGGTTGGACCATAACAGAATGTGAACCAGCTGTTAAAAACCCAGGAGGATCCCACAAACTCACCTGCACCACATCTGGATTGTCATTCAGCAGCTCCTGGATGGCCTGGATCAGACAGGCTCCTGGAAAAGGACTGGAGTGGGTTGCTACTATTGAATATGATAGTGACAGAATCTTCTACTCTCAGTCAGTTCAAGGCCGGTTCATCATCTCCAGAGACAACAGCAAAGAGCAGCTGTATCTGCAGATGAACAGTCTGAAGACTGAAGATTCTGCTGTTTATTATTGTGCTCGACACTCACAGTGACTGAAGCTGGTTCAGCAGCTGTACAAAATCCTGATGTTCTGTGAAGAGTGTGTATGCGTCATTGAAAAAAAACAAAAAACAGAATCAGATGAGTGATGGAAATAATGGTGTCTTTATTAACGTAGTTCAAGCTAAATATGCAAATTTTCTTTTTTCTTTTGTTTTTATGCAAGCTTTAACATTTGAATTTCTTAACTGACGAGTGAAAAGGCATCAGAATAAAGTTCTTTACTTCATCCACAATTGTCTGACATTCATTGTTTGTATATTTGGTTTAAACATGTAAAGTAATAAAACCAATTAAATGAAAATACAAGAATAAACTACACACAGTGCATGAGTTTCATTTGTAGTTGCATTTTCACAATGTTGATGTTCTGCTCCAGTCTAGGGATGCCTGGGACATCTCATGAAGTGGCCCCTTATTCCCAAGTAGCCACAAAGAACTTTTAGTTTGAATGGAAAGAAAGTGATTGATTTCCAAAAACATAGAAATACATGCATAGATATAACAAAGTGAGTAAAGCTCAGTATAATGAAGCTTCAATGTGGACTAAAGCCAGCATAACAAACAAAATGATCCCTCCTAGGAAGTAAGAAACCCAGCGACAAAAGACTTGACAAATGACCTCCCTGACTAATTAAAGGGGAAAAAACAAGATTAACAAAGGCGGCATTCCACCCCTACTTAACTTTAAAGAAACTAAGACATGCACAATGCAAACATGTGGCCAGTTGTGAGAAGAGGAGGATGAGGAGGGTCTGCTGGCTGCAGACAGCCACCATCTTGGCCTCTTACTGTATATAGTAGCAGGAGTTTCTCCAAGTCAGCCAATCACAGGCCAGGGTGTAGAGCCTCCACCAATGGGGCACAAGTATGAAACATGTATTTGCATATAAAATTAGTAATAAACCACAGGGCACACACATTCAGCAGATTTACTATGAAATATGACTACAGTCATAACAGTTGATAATCACAATATGCTGTTATTATTGTGTAACAAAGATAGATAGATAGATAGATAGATAGATAGATAGATAGATAGATAGATAGATAGATAGATAGATAGAAAGATAGATAGATAGATAGATAGATAGATAGATAGATAGATAGATAGATAGATAGATAGATAGATAGATAGATAGATAGATAGATAGATAGATAGATAGATAGATAGATAGATAGATAGATAGATAGATTTGTTATATACATATTAGAGTATTTAAATATAAAATGGTTGGTGATGAATATTTAAATATTGAAAGTGGAATCAAAGCCTTAATCTGCTGTAAACGATGATTGAAGAGGACATTAAGAAACTGGTAAATATTTTAATTACACATGCAGAAGCAATCTATGGCAAACTAACAATACTAATAATAATCATAATTTTAATGACAGCTGCCTCCATTTGGCTCCAATTTGTGACACATTCTTCTGGCCTCTGTTTGATTCTATGCAAACTCAGTGATCTTCCCTGTTGGTATAAAGACTTGTGTTGACAGTCAGAGGAGCTGAAACAGATAAGAAGTTCACTTCTCTTCAGCTTCAACATCAACATGTTGTCTGTAGCTCTGCTGCTGCTGGCAGCTGGATGCTGTGAGTCTTTCTGCTTTGGTCATAATCAGCTCATCTTCTTTATTGGGATCAATTGGCACTAAACTTGTTCTTCTTTTACCAGGTGTGAAGTGTGAACAGTTGACCCAACCAGCCTCAGTGACTGTGCAGCCAGGTCAACGTCTGACCATCAGCTGTCAGGTCTCTTATTCTCTCGGCTATTGGACAGCTTGGATCAGACAACCTGCAGGGAAAGGACTGGAGTGGATTGGAATGAAATATACTGGTGGTACTCACTTCAAAGATTCACTAAAGAACAAGTTCAGTATTGAGTTAGACTCTTCCAGCAACACAGTGACTCTAATTGGACAGAATGTGCAGCCTGCAGACCCAGCTGTGTATTACTGTGCCAGAGACACAACAACACAAACCATCAGCAGACCTGAACAAAAACCCCTCAGAGCCTGAACACTTGTAACATGAAGCCACCAGAGGAGGAGCCATCACACCACTAAACAGTTCACACCAGTTCAAAAGAGGAAAACAGTCTATTTAGTGTATAACAATGACTTTAACCTCTGATGTGATTATAATAATGAGAAGACAACTATACAACTAGCTGTTAAAGGAGCTCTAGGTGTGTGTGTGTATGAGGGTAGGATTAGGATTGTAACATGACATAGCAATAATAGCATTTACACATGAGGTGTGTGTGTGTGTGTGTGTGTGTGTGTGTATGAGGGTAGGATTGTAAAATGAGAATTTTCATAAAAAGACCAAAAGAGTTCCAGATGTCTAGATATTAGACTGGAAAAGTGACAACATAGTGCCTCTTAATTCCTTAAATTACGTTCACTATTCATCAAATTCCATCACCAGGGACAACCATGCTCCAACATCTGATTTAAATGATCATTAACATCAAGCTTCAGGAGCCTGATAACAACCATTAGAATCAGGTGTTGGAGCAGGACAGCATCTAAAACCTGCAGGTGAGAGGCCCATAGAGACTTAAATATGTGTCAAGTCCACTGAAACATGCCAGACAAGGGAGGATTTATTACCAATATTAAAATAATAAAATGACCAAAATGTATACCAATCCACCATCATTTATTCTTGTTACTATTAATGAATGAATGAATATGTTGCATGTACCTATTTACTTTCTTTGCTCCAAGCTGCTTGGAATTCAGCACCAAATGTTGGTGGGTTGGCCAACAACTCCTGACGACTCATTAAAATCACTCTAAATAATCAAAGTTGAACATGTAAAACATGTCAGATAAATCAGGATTTACATCTGAACACATTGTTTTTCCAGTTTCACCAAATCACTGAGATCCAAGTCCAGTCCCCTTGTGTCCTCGCTGTGAGGAGGAGTCAATGCAAAACTCAGGAGTCTTCCACCTCTACTTATGTGACCTCAGAGAGGCTGACAGAGAACAGTGGACTCAGTTTAACATGATGGACTACAGGACAGGACTGCTGCTGTTCACTCTCTGCTGGCCAGGTGAAGATGTCCAAAGATGTTAATACCACAGCTTTGTGGTGTTACTAGATCATTGTCCTTTACATGTGTTTTATTCCTGTTGACAGGTGTTAATGGTCAGACTCTGACAGAATCTGAACCAGCTGTTATAAATCCAGGAGAATCCCACAAACTGACCTGCACCACATCTGGATTCACATTCAGCAGCTTCCCCATGAACTGGATCAGACAGGCGCCTGGAAAAGGACTGGAGTGGATCACTTTCATACACACAGGCAGTTCTCATTTGTTTTACTCTCAGTCAGTCCAGGGCAGATTCACCATCTCCAGAGATGACTCCAGCAGTAAAGTCTATCTACACATGAACAGACTGAAGACTGAGGACACAGCAACGTATTACTGTGCCCGACAACACAGTGAGAGACAGAAATAAGAGACTCATACAAAAACCACTTCCTCTATTCACCACCACTAATACCATTCATTCCTTTAGTATCATTGTTTTGTAACAGTGATGATGGGTAGTGATCAGCTGAATGTTTAAGTCTGGTTTATATCATTTAACTTAATATGCAAGCTTTAAAAATCCTGATGTTAGGTAAAAAGAGATAGAGAGTGTGTGTGTGTGTGTACATGTGATGGAGATAATTTTCCTATTGTGTAGTTTCCTTTATTGTTTGTAGGTAACGGTAAAGACCAGAATCATTTGGACACGATCATAGTTATTTGAGTAAAGTAAAGATCAAACCTCAGACATGTTACCAAACTATCACATTGTCATCATCTCTAAATCATCACTTTGTTCCCTCATTTAAACTCTAGAGGACAGCGAAGACTTGAGTGTCACGGATCCCAATTATGCACTGGCAGTACAATGAAGTAATGATGAAAACATTTCATTTGTCTTAATTGAACACATTTGCAGTAACATTCATCCTGGCAGAGTGGTTCAATGTTCAGTAGTCTCACCTCACAGCAAGATGAAGTCAAGTCAACTTTTATTTGTATAGAACAAAATTACAAATCACACATTGGCCACAATGGGCTTTACAGTTTGTAAAAGCAACACAACATCCTCTGTCCTTAGACACTCACAATGTACAAGGTAAAACTCCCTAATGAGAAGCAGAGTAGGAAATAATACATTCAATCAAGCAGATAATATGCTATTTGTGGTAATAAATCCAGGCTAAACATTCTTTACAGGCAAATTCTGAAAAATATGTGAGAGAGACTTGCTCTTAAGCTTGTTTTGAATTTCTAAACAGAACTCCACATTTGGAATTGACCGTCACACCTATTACACAGTTAGCATTAAACATTTCCTGTTGGTCCTCACCTTTGCTTTGTTGATCACATGTTCTTCTAAGTTCAGTGAATCTCTCTATACTATTAATGAATGAATGAATATGTTGCATGTACCAAAGTTACTTTCTTTGCTCCAAGCTGCTTGGAATTCAGCACCAAATGTTGGTGGGTTGGCCAACAACTCCTGACGACTCATTTAAATCACTCTAAATAATCAAATTTGATCTGTTTAACACTGTGAGGAGGAGTCAATGCAAATCTGCTCTTCCATGTTTTATGTCACAGCGAAGTGAAACAGATCACAGCAGCAACCAGACATACAGCAGTTCCACAATGACTGCAGCTACATGTTTAACTGTTCTGATGCTGTCAGTGATTTCTGGTGAATGCAACATCTCTGCACACATCTTGATTTGACTTTAAGAATGTGTTTGGCTCTGTGTTGAACAAACTGCTTTTCTCTCCAGGTGTTTGCAGTCAGACTCTGACTGAGTCTGGACCTGTGGTAAAGCAGCTTGGAGAATCAAACAAACTGACCTGTACATATGCAGGAATAGCAGATGGTGATGCTGCTATCAGCTGGATCAGACAAGCTGAAGGAAAAGGACTGGAGTGGGTTTCCCACATTTCTGCTCCAAGTGGAAGCAACAAATATTATTCCACATCAGTCCAGAATCGCTTCAGCATTTCCAGAGACAACAACTTGGACCAGGTGTATCTGCAGATGAACGGCCTGAAGTCAGAAGACTCTGCTGTGTATTATTGTGCTCGAAGGCCACAGAGATACAGGAAGCCACAGAGCGGTACACAAACCAGCACAGATGTCACTGTGACACTCACTCAAAGAAAGTGGTGGACCAAGCACTCAGATCCTTTATTAAAGCAAAAGTAAAAACACTGTCATCTAAAAATACTCATTGACAAGTCTAGAAAAACTTGACTTTAAAGAAGTAGAGAGTCATCAGCAAAATGTAATAAGAATATCAAAAATAGTATAATAATGATATGATAGTTTAATACTATTATATAATAGTAATAGTAATGAATCAATCTAAAAACAGCACTTTCAGCAGGGTGTAGGAGGGTCAATGCAGGTTTTGTTCAGTAAGGTCATGGCTCTGGGGATGAAGCTGTTTGAGTCTATTTGTCCTGGACTTGATGCACCTGTAGCAGCTCCCAGAAGGCAGGAGGTTCAACAGGTGGTGGCTCACGTCTGAGTTGTCCTTAAAATAATATTAATACTTTAATTTGTCTAAAATATAATTCACTTTTCAACAAACGGCACAAGGAGGAGCAACACTGCTCCAACACAACTCATATAAATGATCCACTCACCATCAGACAATTAAACATTTCAACACCAGTTCACTTTGTGTACACCAACCCCAGGTCACTAATACATAGTAATTAATGAAAAAGAGAAACACTAATTAAAACAGAAACAGAAACATAATGACATGAAGTTGTTAGAGGACAGAGACATCCTGAAACACATCAGAACAATGAGAGAAATATAAAATGTCTGCAGAGGGCAGCAGGGTCTCTGCACTGAAACACACCAGTAACACTTCTAGTGATCAGAAGTGATGATTGAGAGAGATTACTGCTGAATGAGGTTATGTTTATTTTTTTTTTGGAAATTCCTGTGTAAATGAAGGTTTGTTTTGTGTGATCTCCCCACTAAATTTGACTTTAAAAGCAGTGATGTGGGAGGAGCTTACTGTCAACTAATTCTAACAGGAGTCCAGTTCACATCATATTTAAAAGAGGTTGAAAACACACTAAACACACTGTTAACATGGCGTACAGAAAGCTGACACTCTTGGTAGCTGCTCTGTTTGTTTCTACCGGTGCTGAAGGTTGGACCATAACAGAATCTGAACCAGCTGTTAAAAACCCAGGAGGATCCCACAAACTCACCTGCACCACATCTGGATTGTCATTCAGCAGCTACTGGATGGCCTGGATCAGACAGGCTCCTGGAAAAGGACTGGAGTGGGTTGCTTCTATCACTACTGACAGCAGCAACAAATACTACTCTCAGTCAGTTCAAGGCCGTTTCATCATCTCCAGAGACAACAGCAAAGAGCAGCTGTATCTGCAGATGAACAGTCTGAAGACTGAAGATTCTGCTGTTTATTATTGTGCTCGAGACTCACAGTGACTGAAGCTGGTTCAGCAGCTGTACAAAATCCTGATGATCTGTGAAGAGTGTGGCTGTGTCATTAAAAAAACATAAACCAGAATCAGATGAATGATGGAAATAATGGTTAATATAGTTTTTTTTTTCTTTTTTCTTTTGTTTTTATGCAAGCTTTACCATTTGAATTACTTAACTGACGAGTGAAAAGGCATCAGAATAAAGTTCTTTACTTCATCCACAAGTATTTGCATATAAAATTAGTGATAAAACACAGGGCACACACATTCAGTAGATTTACTATGAAATATGACTAAAGTCATAACAGTTGATAATCACAATATGTTGTTATTAATGTGTAACAAAGATAGATACACATGCAGAAGCAATGTATGGTAAACTAACAATACTAATAATAATCATAATTTTAATGACAGCTGCCTCCATTTGGCTCCAGTTTGTGACACGTTCTTCTGGCCTCTGTTTGATTCTATGCAAACTCAGTGATCTTCCCTGTTGGTATAAAGACTTGTGTTGACAGTCAGAGGAGCTGAAACAGATCAGAAGTTCACTTCTCTTCAGCTTCAACATCAACATGTTGTCTGTAGCTCTGCTGATGCTGGCAGCTGGATGCTGTGAGTCTCTCTGCTTTGGTCATAATCAGCTCATCTTCTTTATTGGGATCAATTGGCACTAGTTACTAACTTGTTCTTCTTTAACAGGTGTGAAGTGTGAACAGTTGACACAACCAGCCTCAGTGACTGTGCAGCCAGGTCAACGTCTGACCATCAGCTGTCAGGTCTCTTATTCTGTTGATGAGTATTACACGCATTGGATCAGACAACCTGCAGGGAAAGGACTGGAGTGGATGAGTTATGATACAACTGTCAAAGATTCACTAAAGAACAAGTTCAGTGTTAACTTAGACTCTTCCAGCAACACAGTGACTCTAATTGGACAGAATGTGCAGCCTGCAGACACAGCTGTGTATTACTGTGCCAGATACCCACAACAACACAAACCATCAGCAGACCTGAACAAAAACCCCTCAGAGCCTGAACACTTGTAACATGAAGCCACCAGAGGAGGAGCCATCACACCACTAAACAGTTCAACACCAGTTCAGTGTTCATTGCCAGACTGCAATGGTTCTCCATGTCTAAATAGCTGCTTCTGAACTATAAACAGATTGATACCTTTGATAAATAATGCACATTTATGTTTTAGAAACAGCATCAAATATGTAACAAATATGTAACTAGTCCATGAAAACATGTGACACACGTCAGAATTTACATCTGAAAATGATTTACTCAGTTTTAACAAATCACTGAAAATTATAATTAAATCACTTTAATATATAGAATAAAAAAATGTACCATTGTACATATCAAAACAGAATCACGTTTTGATGTATTTCTTCATACTGCATTAAAAAATTGTTTTTTTCTGAGATGGAGTTTTAGTTCATCTTTTAATGAAAAAAAAGATTCTGCTCTTTCTTCTGAATTAACAGGTGTTGATGCTCAGGTTCTGACACAATCTGAACCAGTCGTTAAAAATCCAGGAGGATCCCATTCACTTGAGCCTCTCCACATCTGGATTCATGTTCAGACCGTTATTACCTGAACATCCTCAGTTGCTGTGTATTTATATATATATATATATATATATATATGTATATATATATATTGTGATGTCACGAGAGGCCGGGTCCTGGAGGGGCGCTACATCCCCTTGAGATGGCTACAGCAGTATCCTGGCATGGCTCCATCTGCTGGTGGAGCCAGGAACTTGCCAGGAATTTCACCCGGCACTACAATCCACTGAACACTGATTGCCTAATGAGGCACACATGTGGCCAATCTCCTGCAGTGAAACTACAGGGCTTTTTAGGACACCAGAGCTCTCAGTAGAGTGTGGCGAGTAGGAAAGAAGCTGCAGACTCTGATCTGGGTGGATCATATGTGCTGAAGAACCTGCTAAAGAGAAGACTCCTTTTGTTAGATTATTCATTCTTTGGTATTGGACTATTTTTGTTTGCTGCGCTGTGTGGAGGTACTATGGGGGTGAAGACCCAAGAAATCAACTAAAAAGGAAAGAACAGATGTTTGTGTTTTGTGAAGTGAACTTTATTTTGAAGGAAGACTTTTGAGTTTGATTAGAGACTTTTTTTTTTGTGGTTATAACCCGTTGAAGAAAAGAAATCCTTAGTTTGCCTTTTGTGCTGAAATGCCTTTTCTGTTAAACCCTTTTGACCAGTAAAAGAAACTGCATTTTGAATCTTTGTCTCCTTGCACTTCTTGGACTGCCCTGCTGAACGTGGATTGCCTCTCATGACCTCACAATATATATATATATATATATATATATACTTATGTCTTGTCTTGGGGTACTCATGTCATGTTTGTTCCTAGTTTAGCAACACTAGGCAAAAGTAGCCTTAACCTACTGCACTACCATTGTTAAAAATGTAGTTTAGGATTGTCTCGTTTTGCGCACCTGCACTTTAATGTTATTGTACATGTAAAATGCATAGGATTGTGAGAAACACAGTTTTGATTCCTTTGTATGTCAAGTACATGTGAAGAAATTGACTTAGACTTTGAGAAAAAAGTATTTGATTCACTCATTCTGCAAAAAGCATGTTCCTTTTAACAATGAGATGCAAAAAATAAAATAAACACATTATAGAAAAGATATATATTGATTTGCATTTCTTTGAGTGAAATACAAAAGTATTCTATCCCCAAAACATACGACCACAGGAACAAAGGAATGGCTCATATTAAGCCTATTAAGGTAATGCAGTGGTCTATCCAATCTCCAGACCCTAATCCCATAGAAAATCTGTGGAGGGAGCTGAAGCCTCGAGTTGGAAATCAACAGCCTCGAAACCTTAAGGATTTGGAGATGATTTGCAGAGATGAGTGGACCATGATTCTTCCTGATATGTGCATATATCGACAACATAAATTTGTGTGTGTTTTCATTTGAAGTGATTTTCTTTTTAATGTTCTGTCATGTTACATTAAATTCTCTGGTTGACTTTGGAGTTATTTATTAAGACACATATTTTGTGTTTAAAATGAAAAAGGGGGTTTAATATGGCATTCTCACTTCAGGCTACTGCATGGTGGAAATCATGAATCATCTGATACAGAACTTTTGGGTGCAAAAAATCAGATCAGAGTTGGCAAACAAATTCAAAACTCAGTGGAGGAGTTTCTTAGTCTCTGTAGGACCAGCAGGCTGAAGATAACAGGAAGCTGAAATGCAAGTGAAGGAGCCCCTCCCTCCCCATGGTCCCTTGATGCAAATGTGCAGCCTGAGCAGTGTACTTCTGTCCTGCTGACTTGTGTCATTGTCTGTGTGGAGCAGCTGAGATCACGTCTCCAGCCTCAGGATGATGAACAAGTTCACTCTTCTGCTGGTCGCTCTCTCTGTGCCCTGTGAGTTTCCTGCTCCTTCACGTTTCTTCTTTTATCAGACATCGCCTGGTCGGTCAATGGCGACAGGAAACTTCCCAGTCGACCGTTAGTCTTTCTTAAGTCAGTGGTTTCTATCTCTCTTTTCTCCCATCAGGGAGCACAGGTCAGAGTATGGAGTCCATTCCTTCCACTGAAGTGTTGAAACAGCCTGGGGAGACTCTCAGTCTCTCGTGCAGGGGATCTGGCTTCACATTTAGCTGCTGTGTAATGTCCTGGTTCAGACAAGCTGCTGGAAAACGTCTGGAATTGATCAGGAATGGCTTCTCTGATGCCAGCAGGAACACTTTTTCTAACAGTGTGAGTGGACGTGTAGAAATCAGCAGAAATGATGGTACCAGCATGGTTCATCTGAGACTGTCCAACCTGAAGCCAGAGGACTCTGCTGTGTATTACTGTGCCAGAGACACACTGGTTAAACACAGCTGAGAAGCTGCACAAAAACCTCAACGAATGTTTTTCACTAAGAGCTGCAGGGGGCAGTAGGTGATAAAAAAAACAAGCTGCTGGAAGAACAATGTGACCAAAACAAAGTCAAACAAACACGTGTGTACAGTCGTGCCTGCATCACTTCAGGCTTAAGGACATCACATGGACTCATGATCATTTCCTGGAACTTTACACTATATTTAAACCTAAATTTAATTTAGTTTAAGTTTATTTTTTGTCTGTTGATATGAAGTCGTGATGTCACAAGCACAATGTATTTTTGATTTGAATCAATAGTTTCACATCTTTTCTCTGAAGCTTCTTTAGAAAGAACACAAGCTTGTGTCACAAAGCTGGATTATGGTTAGCAGAGAAGCATTCTCTTGAAGTTTTCTCATGCTTTATCTTACGTTTTTGTCAACAAAATGAGAGAGATTCACTCCAGATGCATCAATTAGTTCTTAACCATCCAAATAAGTGTTATGCTCATTGTATGTTGCAGTGTCCTAAAACAACTTCTCAAAGTCAAAGTCAATTTTATTGTCAATTTCTTCACATGTACTTGACATACAAAGGAATCGAAATTGCGTTTCTCACAATCCTATGCGTTTTACATGTACAACAACATTAAAGTGCAGGTGAGCAAGACGAGACAATCCTAAACTACATTTTTAACAATGGTAAAGTGCAGTACCTTTAAGGCTACTTTTGCTTAGTGTTGCTAAACTAGGAACGAACAAACAGGTATGACAGGACAAGACATAAGAACCCCAAGACAAGACATAAGTAGTCGGGTATAAAAAGACAAATTCAACAAAACAAAACAAGACAACACTGATTGTCCCAGCTATGTGCATTATGAGGTAGTTGTTGTTGTAATGTAATGGCTAGTGCAATAACAATATAAGTGTAAATATAGCAGCAAGTGTGTGCACATTTTTGCATGTGCAGAGAGTCAATTTTGGTGGGTGGGTGGGGGGAGACAGTCCAGTGACCTAGACTTGGTCTGCCAGCCTGGGTTTCCTTCTGGCTGGGGCTGAGGGTGAGAGGGAAGAGGGGAGAGACTTCAACAGTCTCACGGTCTGGTGGAAGAAGCTGTT
This sequence comes from Eupleurogrammus muticus, assembly GCA_036785175.1. Taxonomy (NCBI): domain Eukaryota; kingdom Metazoa; phylum Chordata; class Actinopteri; order Scombriformes; family Trichiuridae; genus Eupleurogrammus; species Eupleurogrammus muticus. Next base: position 17,809,069 of record JAYKQN010000011.1, on the reverse strand, counting down.
CGTGAGTCTGGTGGTGCAGGAGTGTAGGCTCCTGTACCTCTTTCCAGAGGGCAGGAGGCTGAACAGACTGTGTGCAAGGTGACTTGTGTCGGTGGCAATTGTGATCACTTTGCGGCTGAGGCGGGTGGTGTAAAGATCTTGCGGGGAGGGGAGTGGTACACCAATTATCCTTTCAGCTGTTCTCACGATGAGTTGCAGACCCTTACTGTTGTAGTCAGTGCAGCTCCCACACGGTAATGCAGCCGGTCAGGATGCTTTTGATGGTTCCTCTGTAGAACGTGGTCATGATGGGTGGCGGCGCACTTGCCCGGTTCAGTTTGCACAGGAAGTAGAGAAGCTGCTGTGCTTACTTGGCCAGTGATGCGGTGTTGGTGGTCCAGGAGAGGTCATCACTGATGTGCACCCCCAGGACCTTGGTGCTGCTGATGGTCAAAGGGGGGTGTTGGGTGTGGCCTTTCTGGAAGCTGACAAAAATCTCTTTGGTCTTGCTGATGTTTAGCAGGAGGTTGTTGTCTTTGCACCATCTGGTCAGAAGCTATATCTCTTTCTTGTAGTGGGTCTCGTCGCCGTTTGTGATGAGGCCCACCAGTGTTGTGTCATCGGCAAACTTCACAAGGTGGTTGGAGCTGTGGGTTGGTGTGCAGTCATGTGTCAGGAGGGTGAAGGGTATATGTATTCTCACACAATACATATATGAAAAAAACATATTTAGTCATTTTTGATCAAATTTAATATTTGCATCTTCAAAGCCTCACATTTGTAAAAATGCAAATTCAGACACTGATCCCGCCCTCGTCCATTCAGCCTGCACAGTATAAATATTCTTTTCTCTGCTTCACACATCTCTGCAGTTACACTCAGCCAAGTTCCCACCATGATGGCTGCTCAGAGCATCCTTCTCTTGGCTCTTATTTCAGGTGAATGAAGTCAGTATCCAGCAGCAGAAGAGAAAGGAAGCTTTAGATGTCTTCTAAGCAGCCTGTCATCTAAACTCTGTGTCTGTTTCAGCTGCTCAGAGAGACTCCACAGCTGTACCAAAACTTAAACTCAAAAAACTCTGTGTCACTAAGACAGGTGTCAGTGTGTGTGTGTGTGTGTGTCTGTGTCTGTGTCTGTGTGCCTGTTTACTTGCTATTGTGCTATTACTGCTGCATGTGAATCATATGATCAATGATTATTAGAGAGACATGAATTACTATGAATAATTGATGAAATAATAATTACAACTCATAATACTTCATGAAGATGAATTCTTCTTCTCACTTATCAGCCAACACTTAATGATTTTATGTGAATGTCTTTCCAAACAAATACAAATAAAATACAGATAGACCAAAAGTAGTGTGACCCAAACCAATAAATACTAATCATTTAAATAACAGTCAGAGAAATGCATATTCTGCTATTTCTTTTACTTATAAATAAATTCTGATACTAACTTTATTCATAAGTTCTTTGTGGAGAAAAGAGATGTTTTGAATTACTCTCTCTTCAATGTCAAAATGTGTAAATGCTGTTTTATTTTTTGCTGTTTTCTCACCACTAAATTTGACATTAAAAGCAGTGATGTGGGAGGAGCTTACTGTCAACTAATTCTAACAGGAGTCCAGTTCACATCATATTTAAAGGGGGTTGAAAACACACTAAACACACTGTTAACATGGCGTACAGAAAGCTGACACTCCTGGTAGCTGCTCTGTTTGTTTCTACTGGTGCTGAAGGTTGGACCATAACAGAATCTGAACCAGCTGTTAAAAACCCAGGAGGATCCCACAAACTCACCTGCACCACATCTGGATTGTCATTCAGCAGCAAATGGATGGCCTGGATCAGACAGGCTCCTGGAAAAGGACTGGAGTGGGTTGCTAGTATTGAATATGATAGTGACAGAATCTTCTACTCTCAGTCAGTTCAAGGCCGGTTCATCATCTCCAGAGACAACAGCAAAGAGCAGCTGTATCTGCAGATGAACAGTCTGAAGACTGAAGATTCTGCTGTTTATTATTGTGCTCGACACTCACAGTGACTGAAGCTGGTTCAGCAGCTGTACAAAATCCTGATGTTCTGTGAATGGTGTGTGTGTGTGTGTGTGTGTGTGTGTGTGTGTGTGTGTGTGTGTGTGTGTGTGTGTGTGTGTGTGTGTCATTAACCTTTGTTGCATGGCGTTGGCAACACCATCTGATATATAGGGTATAATATAGAAAAGCCCATCATATATCTGATTTTAGCAGTGTTTGTTGTAGAGTCTCACAGCAGCAGGAAGAAAAGACCTGTGGAATCTCTCCTTCCCACAGTGAGGGGGGATCAGTCGGTCACTGAAGCTGCTCATGGTCCAGCATAGATGTCCGATTTTCCAGGATTTGTCTGTCGCCCACCTCATTTACCCTGGATGTTCACCGGTGAGGGGACAGACCAGTGTCTGTGGAAGTCCACCACCATCTTCTTGGTATTCCCAGCATTCATGAGGAGGTGGTTTGGAGACACCAGTCCATAAAGTCGTGTGTCAGTTTCCTGTACTCTGCACCATCATCATAGAAACATTTTATTGTTTCTAAGGCAATCTTCTTGTTTTACTGTCTTATTATTGTCTAACAGAGTTGAATATTTCATATAAAAATCATCCACCCTTTTTCCTTCATTGCTGCATGGTGTAATAAAATTAAACTGTACATCTACATTCAAAAAGCATCTACACCCAGTGCATTAGTTTTAATTTTAGTTGTGTTTTCAGTTTCACACATGTAAAGACTCTAAAATATACCTTGTAGGCTTTGATCAGGAATTCAATATTCATCAGAACATCATTTAAATATTCTCATGTGTTATTATGGCACAGCTGTAAGCAGAAACTATCAATTTCAGATAAGAACATTGTTACCAGTATTAATTTCAGAATATTCATGATCTGAACAAAACATGTTGGTAGTATTATGAATCAATTATCAATTTGACTAAAATATAATATAAGTCATACTCCACTCATGCCTTTGTTAGATAAATATTACAGTGTTGAAATTCAATTAAGTGGTGAATATATACATAATAAATCTGTAACCAACAATTAAGCTGCTGTAAAACAGTGATTAAAGAGGAGACTATAAAAGTTAAAAATGTAAATCACACATTGAGCAGCAATTTTTTACAAATGAATTAGAATAAAAACCATAACAACTGTAATAATAATGTGCACCTTCCTCCATTTGGCTCCAGTTTGTGACACGTTCTTCTGGCCTCTGTTTGATTCTATGCAAACTCAGTGATCTTCCCTGTTGGTATAAAGACTTGTGTTGACAGTCAGAGGAGCTGAAACAGATCAGAAGTTCACTTCTCTTCAGCTTCAACATCAACATGTTGTCTGTAGCTCTGCTGCTGCTGGCAGCTGGATGCTGTGAGTCTCTCTGCTTTGGTCATAATCAGCTCATCTTCTTTATTGGGATCAATTGGCACTAAACTTGTTCTTCTTTTAACAGGTGTGAAGTGTGAACAGTTGACACAACCAGCCTCAGTAACTGTGCAGCCAGGTCAACGTCTGACCATCAGCTGTCAGGTCTCTTATTCTCTCACCTATTACACAGCTTGGATCAGACAACCTGCAGGGAAAGGACTGGAGTGGATTGGAATGAAATATACTGGTGGTACTCACTTCAAAGATTCCCTAAAGAACAAGTTCAGTATTGAGTTAGACTCTTCCAGCAACACAGTGACTCTAACTGGACAGAATGTGCAGCCTGCAGACACAGCTGTGTATTACTGTGCCAGAGACACAAGAACACAAACCATCAGCAGACCTGAACAAAAACCCCTCAGAGCCTGAACACTTGTAACATGAAGCCACCAGAGGAGGAGCCGTCACACCACTAAACAGTTCAACACCAGTTCAGTGTTCATTGCCAGACTGCAATGGTTCTCCATGTCTAAATAGCTGCTTCTGAACTATAAACAGATTGATAACTTTGATAAATAATGCACATTTATGTTTTAGAAACAGCATCAAATATGTAACAAATATGTAACTAGTCCATTAAAACATGTGACACACGTCAGAATTTACATCTGAAAATGATTTACTCATTTTTAACAAATCACTGAAAATTATAATTAAATCACTTTAATATATATAATAAAAAAAATTACCATTGTACATATCAAAATGGAACCATGTTTTGATGTACTTCTACATACTGCATTAAAAATTTGATTTTTTCTGAGATGGAGTTTTAGTTCGTCTTTTAATGAAAAAAAAAAGATTCTGCACTTTTGTCTGAATGAACAGGTGTTGATGCTCAGGTTCTGACACAATCTGAACCAGTTGTTAGAAATCCAGGAGGATCCCATTCACTTGAGCCTCTCCACATCTGGATTCATGTTCAGACCGTTATTACCTGAACATCCTCAGTTGATGTGTGATAGTTGTTCAGTACATTTTAAAATATATATATATATATATATAAAAGGTATTTGAAAAAAAAAAGTATTTGATTCAGTCATTTGGCTAATTTGCCCACTGACATAGATGCAAACAGTTCAAAATTGTAAAGGCATTTTTTTAACAATAAGATGCAGAGTATAAAAATGAAATTAAAAAAACTGACTATAGAAAAGATATATATTGATTTGCATTTCTTTGAGTGAAAGTATCCTATCCCCTGCCAAACACTTCTGCCCCCCTCAGTCTGGTCGTAGAAATCCTACTGCTTAGACACACTGAAAAAGACATCAACCAGATTCCAACTCTCTGCTATGTGCAAGACCAAAGAGTTGTCTAAAGACATCAGGGACGAGATTGTAGACCTGCATAAGTCTGGATTGAAAATGACCATCAATCGACCTTGTTCAGGGGCTCCAAGCAAGATTACACGTCATGGAGTATGACTGATCATGAGAAAGGTGAAGAATGAGCCAAGAACTACATGGGAGGAGCTTGTTAATGATCTCAAAGCAGGTGGGCCACCAGGACTAGATGTAAAGCACCACGCCACAATGGAGTACCAACAAGGTCACCCTGTTTAGGAAGGCACATGTACAAGCCCGTCTATGCAAATTAACCTCTGAACAAATCAGAAGAATCTTAGGAGTAAGTGCTGTGGTCAGATGAAACAAAAATCGACTCAACTTGCCATGTTTGAAGAAAGAAAAATACTCTCTATGACTCCAAAAACGTGTCCCCACTGCATGGAGGTGGAAACATTATGCTTTGGGGTGTTTCTCTGCTAAGGGGACAGAACGACACACCACATTAATGGAAAGATGGACAGGGCAATGTGCCTTCAAATTCTGACTGACCACCTTTTCCCACTGAGATTGAGGCATGGATGGGTCTTCCAGGTCTATGATGACCCAAAACATACGACCACAGGAACAAAGAAATGACTCATATTAAGCCTATTAAGGTAATGCAGTGGTCTATCCAATCTCCATACCCTAATCCCATAGAAAATCTGTGGAGGGAGCTGAAGCCTCGAGTTGCAAAACGACAGCCTCGAAACCTTAAGGATTTGGAGATGATTTGCAGAAATTAATGGACCAAGATTCTTCCTGATATGTGCACATATCGACAACATAAATTTGTGTGTGTTTTAATTTACTTTACTACTACACTACTTTACACTAAATTCTCTGGTTGACTTTGGAGTTGTTTAACAAGACACATATTTTGTGTTTAAAATAAAAAAAGGGGGTTTAATATGGCATTCTCACTTTAGGCTACTGCATGGTGGAAATCACGAATCATCTGATACATCAAAGAAAATGAGGAAGATTCACTTCAGATGCATCAAAAATTTCTTAACCATCCAAATAAGTGTTATGCTTATCACATATTTAGTCATTTTTGATCAACATTTAAAAATGCATCTTCAAAGCCTCACATTTGTAAAAATGCAAATTCAGACACTGATCCCGCCCTCGTCCATTCAGCCTGCACAGTATAAATATTCTTTTCTCTGCTTCACACATCTCTGCAGTTACACTCAGCCAAGTTCCCACCATGATGGCTGCTCAGAGCATCCTTCTCTTGGCTCTTATTTCAGGTGAATGAAGTCAGTATCCAGCAGCAGAAGAGAAAGGAAGCTTTAGATGTCTTCTAAGCAGCCTGTCATCTAAACTCTGTGTCTGTTTCAGCTGCTCAGGGCCAGTCGCTCACCTCCTCAGAGCCAGTGGTCAACAGAGCTGGAGAATCAGTCACTCTGTCCTGTAAAGTGGAAGGAATTCCTTTAGCTTGGCTGCATTGGATTCGTCAGAAATCAGGGAAAGGATTAGAGTGGATCGGACGGATTGATGCTGGAACTGGAACAATATATGAGCAAAGGCTAGGAGGACGGTTTTCCATCACCAAAGATACTTCCAAAAGTGTAGTGAACTTAGAGGTGAAGAGTCTGAAAGCAGAAGATTCTGCTGTTTATTTCTGTGCACGAGAGACACAGAGATGCAAGAGACTCCACAGCTGTACCAAAACATAAACTCAATAAACTCTGTGTCACTAACACAGGTGTCTGTGTGTGTGTGTGTGTGTGTGTGTGTGTGTGTGTGTGTGTGTGTGTGTGTGTGTGTGTGTGTGTGTGTGTGTCTGTGTCTGTGTCTGTGTGCCTGTTTACTTGCTATTGTGCTATTACTGCTGCATGTGAATCATATGATCAATGATTATTAGAGTAACATGAATTAATATTAATAATTGATGAAATAATATTTGAGGGCGACACGGTGGTGCGGTGGGTAGCACTGTTGCCTCACAGCAAGAAGGTCGCAGGTTCAAGACCGCCTTGGGCCTGGGTCTGGGGCCTTTCTGTGTGGAGTTTGCATGTTCTCCCCGTGTCTGCGTGGGTTTTCACCGGGTACTCCGGTTTCCTCCCACAATACAAAAAACATGCTCAGGTTAATTGGTAAACTCTAAATTGCCCATAGGTGTGAGAGTGAATGGTGTGTGAATGGTGTGTGTGCCCCACGATTGGCTGGCGACCATCTGGGGTGTATCCCCCTGCCTCTCGCCTTAACGCGCTGGGATAGGCTCCAGCAGACCCCTGCGACCCCGAAAGGGAATAAGCGGGATAGACAATGGATGGATGGATGGAAATAATATTTACAACTCATAATACTTCATGAAGATTAATTATTCTTCTCACTTATCAGCCAACATTTAATGATTTTATGTGAATGTCTTTCCAAACAAATACAAATAAAATACAGATAGACCAAAAGTAGTGTGACCCAAACCAATAAATACTAATAATTTAAATAACAGTCAGAGAAATGCATATTCTGCTATTTCTTTTACTTAAAAATAAATTCTTAATTTAAATTTATTCAGAGGTTGTTTGTGCAGAAAAGAGATGTGATGAATCACTTTCTCCTCATTGTCAAAATGTGTAAATGCTGTTTTATTTTTTGCTGTTTTCTCACCACTAAATTTGACTTTAAAAGCAGTGATGTGGGAGGAGCTTACTGTCAACTAATTCTAACAGGAGTCCAGTTCACATCATATTTAAAGGGGGTTGAAAACACACTAAACACACTGTTAACATGGCGTACAGAAAGCTGACACTCTTGGTAGCTGCTCTGTTTGTTTCTACTGGTGCTGAAGGTTGGACCATAACAGAATCTGAACCAGCTGTTAAAAACCCAGGAGGATCCCACAAACTCACCTGCACCACATCTGGATTGTCATTCAGCAGCTCCTGGATGGCCTGGATCAGACAGGCTCCTGGAAAAGGACTGGAGTGGGTTGCTAGTATTGAATATGATAGTGACAATATCTTCTACTCTCAGTCAGTTCAAGGCCGGTTCATCATCTCCAGAGACAACAGCAAAGAGCAGCTGTATCTGCAGATGAACAGTCTGAAGACTGAAGATTCTGCTGTTTATTATTGTGCTCGACACTCACAGTGACTGAAGCTGGTTCAGCAGCTGTACAAAATCCTCCTGGTCCATTAAGTGTGTGTGTGTGTGTGTGTGTGTGTGTGTCATTAACCTTCTGTTGCATGGCGTTGGCAACACCATCTAATATATAGGGTATAATATAGAAAAGCCCACCATATATCTGATTTTAGCAGTGTTTGTTGTAGAGTCTCACAGCAGCAGGAAGGAAAGACCTGTGGAATCTCTCCTTCCCACAGTGAGGGGGGATCAGTCGGTCACTGAAGCTGCTCATGGTCCAGCATAGATGTCAGATTTTCCAGGATTTGTCTGTCACCCACTTCATTTACCCTGGATGTGTTCCAGTGAGGGGACAGACCAGTGTCTGTGGAAGTCCACCACCATCTTCTTGGTATTCCCAGCATCCATGAGGAGGTGGTTTGGAGACACCAGTCCATAAAGTCATGTGTCAGTTTCCTGTACTCTGCACCATCATCATTGACACATTTTACTGTTTCTAAGGCAGTCTTCTCATTTTACTTTCTTATTCTTGTCTAACAAAGTTGAATATTTCATATAAAAAATCATCCACCCTTTTACCCTCATTGCTGCATGGTATAATACAATTAAACTATACATCTACGTTCAAAAAGCATCTACACCCAGTGCATTAGTTTTAATTTTAGTTGTGTTTTCAGTTTCACACATGTAAAGACTCTAAAATATACCTTGCTTTGATCGGGAATTCAATATTTATGAGAACATCATTTAAATATTCTCATGTGTTATTATGGCACAGCTGTAAGCAGAAACTATCAATTTCAGATAAGAACATTGTTACCAGTATTAATTTTAGAACTAAAGAAAAGACTAAATGCTTCAGAATATTCATGATCTGAACAAAAAATGTTGGTAGTATTATGAATCAATTATCAATTTGACTAAAATGTAATATAATATAAGTCATACTCTCCTGCCTGTGTTTGATAAATATTAAAGTGTTTAAATTCAAGTTGGTTTGTGGTGAATATATAAATATTAAATCTGGAACCAACAATTAAGCTGCTGTAAAACAGTGATTAAAGAGGACACTATAAAAGTTAAAAATGTAAATCACACATTGAGCAGCAATTTTTTACAAATGAATTAGAATAAAAACCATAACAACTGTAATAATAATGTGCACCTTCCTCCATTTGGCTCCAGTTTGTGACACGTTCTTCTGGCCTCTGTTTGATTCTATGCAAACTCAGTGATCTTCCCTGTTGGTATAAAAACTTGTGTTGACAGTCAGAGGAGCTGAAACAGATCAGAAGTTCACTTCTCTTCAGCTTCAACATCAACATGTTGTCTGTAGCTCTGCTGCTGCTGGCAGCTGGATGCTGTGAGTCTCTCTGCTTTGGTCATAATCAGCTCATCTTCTTTATTGGGATCAATTGGCACTAAACTTGTTCTTCTTTTAACAGGTGTGAAGTGTGAACAGTTGACACAACCAGCCTCAGTGACTGTGCAGCCAGGTCAACGTCTGACCATCAGCTGTCAGGTCTCTTATTCTCTCAGCAGCTATTACACAGCTTGGATCAGACAACCTGCAGGGAAAGGACTGGAGTGGATTGGAATGAGATATACTGGTGCTACTTACTACAAAGATTCACTAAAGAACAAGTTCAGTATTGAGTTAGACTCTTCCAGCAACACAGTGACTCTAATTGGACAGAATGTGCAGCCTGCAGACACAGCTGTGTATTACTGTGCCAGAGACACAACAACACAAACCATCAGCAGACCTGAACAAAAACCCCTCAGAGCCTGAACACTTGTAACATGAAGCCACCAGAGGAGGAGCCATCACACCACTAAACAGTTCAACACCAGTTCAAAAGAGAAAAACAGTCTATATAGTGCATAACAATGACTTTAACCTCTAATGTGATTATAATAATGAGAAGGCAACTATACAACTAGCTGTTGAAGGAGCCCTAGGTGTGTGTATGAGGGTAGGATTGAAACATGATAATTTTCATAAAAAGACCAAAAAAGTTCCAGATGTTATATTAGACTGGAAACGTGACAATATAGTGCCTCTTTAATTCCTTGAAATTCATCAAATTCCATCACCAGGGACAACCGTGCTCCAACATCTGATTTAGACCAAAAGAGTTCCAGATGTCTAGATATTAGACTGGAAACGTGACAATATAGTGCCTCTTTAATTCATTAAATTACATTCGCTATTCATCAAATTCCATCACCAGGGACAACCGTGCTCCAACATCTGATTTAAATGATCATTAACATCAAGCTTCAGGAGCCTGATAACAACCGTTCATTAGAATCAATTCAATTCAATTCAATTCAATTTATTTGTATAGCCCAGAATCACAAATCAGATTTGCCCCAAAGGGCTTTACATTGTGTACAAAAGCAACATAACATCCCCTGTCCTTAGACCCTCACATCGTACAAGGTAAAACTCCCTAAAAACCCCTTTAACAGGGAGAAAAACGGAAGAACCCTCAAGAAGAGAAACAGAGGAGGAATCCCTCTTCCAGGACGGACAGGCGTGCAGTAAATGATGTGTGCAGGTGGAGAACATTACAGGGAAAATTGGACATTACAAACAGAGAAACAGAAATGTAATGAATTGGGTGTAAGTGGAGGATGAGGAGCAGGATCCATCACAGCTTCCAGGTTTCACCTGGACAGCATCAGACCCTCCAACATCCGTAGATCCCTCAGTGGCTGCACTGCACCATGCTCTGCGAAAGAGAAAACACAGGGCAGGACTCCGGAACCACAGCAGATTTAAATGTACAGTAGTGGTACAACAGTATCACAGATAGAAGAAGAAAAAAGAAGCTCAGAGCATCTCATGAGGACCTGGCAGACTAACCTATCGCAGCATAACTATGACTAGGCCAGCCAGGGCCGGCCCTAACTATACGCTTCATAGAACAGGAACGTTTTTAACCTATTCTTAAATATAGGAAGGGTGTCTGCCCCCCGGACTGAGACTGGAAGACGGTTCCACAGGAGAGGAGCCTGGAAGTTGAAGGCTCTGCCTCCCGTTTTAATTTTAGAAATTCTGGGAACCTCCAATAAGCCTGCATATTGGGAGCGTAATGTTCTCGATGGGCAACATGGGACTAAGAAATCCCTAAGGTAGGATGGCGCCTGATCGTTGAGTGCTTTATAGGTGAGGAGCAGGATTTTGAATTCTATACGAGATTTTACAGGAAGCCAGTGTAGAGCAGCTAATACAGGTGAGATATGCTCTCTTCTTCTAGTGCCAGTTAATAAACGAGCAGCTGCATTCTGGATCAGCTGGAGAGTCCTTAGAGACTTTTTGGTGCAACCCGACAGTAACGAGTTGCAGTAGTTAAGCCTGGAAGTCATAAATGCATGGATAAGTTTTTCCGCATCTTTCAGAGACAGGTGTCTGACCTTTGCTATGTTGCGTAGGTGAATGAAGGCAGTCCTAGAAATATGTTGTAGTGGAAAATATTTGTAAAGTTAAAATCATTTGTTAAAGTAAGATTACATTGGTTCTCTGTCTCAACACAATATAGTATACTGTTTCACTTAGTACTATTTTTGTAACATGAAGTGACACTAGGCGCTGACTCAACAATATCAAAGCCAAGGTCACAACTAGAAGATGCCAAGAAGAGCAGGTGTCTTGGCATAAAAACTTGTTTTTTTAAAAAATAGAAAAAGCGAACCAATGAGCTACTGAATGGAAAAACACTGACCTTGAGCTACTGGATGACTGGATGGAAAAACACTGACCTTGAGCTACTGGATGACTGGATGGAAAAATACTGACCTTGAGCTACTGGATGATGACATTTTTAATGGTAGAAAAAACGTAGATAGACGGGAATGGAAAAATACCAGTTCTGACTACTTCAAACTGGTCAGAACTGGTCAAAAATAAGGTGGGGTTTGAAGGGTATAAACGATAAAACCCCGGACAGGTTATTCAGTCTAGACTCACTGTCTTGTTTGTCACGTGTGTTTTGTCTCATTTGTTTTGTCCTGTGGGAATGACTAGAGATTGAACTTGATACCGATTGAAGTTGTACTGCTGTATAAGTCATTGGTATTGGAGTAAAATCTCATCACTTTGCACCATCTTGGACTCTGCCTGTTTTTCTTTTAATACTTTTGTAGATTTTTTACAAAGTTATAGGTAATTGAACAATAGTTTATAGTTTGAATTGGAAACATCGACTGAGAGCATTGAAGATTTCAACGTTGTGAATCCCGGGCTGATCACTGGCCTAGTCCAGGATTTTTCACGACAATGTATAATGTGGGCAGAGAATGACAAGTCTTGGTCGAAGATGACTCCCAGGTTTTTCACCGTGGAGCTAGAGGCCAGGGAGATGTCATCCAAGAATCAGGTGTTGGAGCAGGACAGCGTCTAAAACCTGCAGGTGAGGGGCCCATAGAGATTTAAATATGTGTCAAGTCCACTGAAACATGCCAGACAAGGGAGGATTTAATACTATTATTAAAATAATAAAATGACCAAAATATATCACAATCCACAATCATTTATTCTTGTTACTATTAATGAATGAATGAATATGTTGCATGTACCAATTTACTTTCTTTGCTCCAAGCTGCTTGGAATTCAGCACCAAATGTTGGTGGGTTGGCCAACAACTCCTGACGACTCATTAAAATCACTCTAAATAATCAAAGTTGAACATGTAAAACATGTCAGATAAATCAGGATTTACATCAGAACACATTGTTTTCAATGTTCAACACCAGTTCAGTGTTCATTGCCAGACTGCAATGGTTCTCCATGTCTAAATAGCTGCTCTTGAACTATAAAAAGCTTGATAATTTTGATAAATAATGCACATTTGTGTTTTAGAAACAGGTCAGGACAGCATCTAAAACCTGCAGGTGCCGATCGCATAGAGATATAAAACATGTAACAAGTCCATTAAAACATGTGAGACACATCAGAATTTGTATCTGGAAATTATTTCCTCAGTTTTAACAATTCACAGAAAATTATAATTAAATCACTTATATATATAATATATAGAATAAAAAAAATGTACGATTGAACATATCAAAACAGACCCTTGTTTCGATGTATTTCTTCATACTGCATTAATTTTTTTTTTTCTGAGATGGATGTTTGTTGGATGGATGTTTTAGTCCATCTTATAATATATTTTATTATATATATATATAGATATATATAAACTCATGTCTTGTCCTGTCATACCTGTTTGTTTGTTCCTAGTTTAGCAACACTAGGCAAAAGTAGCCTTAAAGGTACTGCACGTTACCATTGTTAAAAATGTAGTTTAGGATTGTCTCGTCTTGTGCACCCGCACTTTAATGTTTTACATGTAAAAAGCTTAGGATAGTGAGAAACACAATTTCAATTCCTTTGTATGTCAAGTACATGAGAAGAAATTGACAATAAAATTGACTTTGACTTTGAGAAAAAAGTATTTGATTCAGTCATTTTGCAAATTGGCCCACTGACATAGATGTAAACAGTTCAAAACTATAAAGGCATGTTCCTTTTAACAATGACATGCAGAATATAAAAAATAAAATAAAGCACATTATAGAAAAGATATATATTGATTTGCATTTCTTTGAGTGAAATACATAAGTATCCTATCCCCTGCCAAACACTTCTGCCCCCCTCAGTCTGGTCGTAGAAATCCTACTGCTTAGACACACTGAAAAAGACATCAACCAGATTCTAACTCTCTGCTATGGGCAAGACCAAAGAGTTGTCTAAAGACATCAGGGACGAGATTGTAGACCTGCATAAGGCTGGATCGAAAATGACCATCAATCGACCTTGTTCTTGGGCTCCATGCAAGATTACACCTCATGGAGTATCACTGATCATTAGAAAGGTGAAGAATGAGCCAAGAACTACATGGGAGGAGCTTGTTAATGATCTCAAAGCAGCTGGGCCTAACTCACCAGGACGAGATGTAAAGCACCATGCCACAATGGATTAAAATCCTGCAGTACCAACAAGGTCACCCTGTTTAGGAAGGCACATGTACAAGCCCGTCTATGCAAATTAACCTCTGAACAAATCAGAGGAATCTTAGGAGTAAGTGCTGTGGTCAGATGAAACAAAAATCGACTCAGCTTGCCATGTTTGAAGAAAGAAAAATACTCTCTATGACTCCAAAAACGTGTCCCCACTGCATGGAGGTGGAAACATTATGCTTTGGGGTGTTTCTCTGCTAAGAGGACAGGACGACACACCGCATCAATGGAACGATGGACGGGGCAATGTGCCGTCAAATTCTGACTGACTACCTTTTTCCCACTGAGATTGAGGTGTGGGTGGGTCTTCCAGGTGCATGATGACCCAAAACATATGACCACAGGAACGAAGGAATGGCTCATATTAAGCCTATTAAGATAATGCAGTGGTCTATCCAATCTCCAGACCCTAATCCCATAGAAAATCTGTGAAGGGAGCTGAAGCCTCGAGTTGCAAAACGACAGCCTCGAAACCTTAAGGATTTGGAGATGATTTGCAGAAATTAATGGACCAAGATTCTTCCTGATATGTGCACATATCGACAACATAAATTTGTGTGTGTTTTCATTTACTTTACTACTACACTACTTTACACTAAATTCTCTGGTTGACTTTGGAGTTGTTTAACAAGACACATATTTTGTGTTTAAAATAAAAAAGGGGGTTTAATATGGCATTCTCACTTTAGGCTACTGCATGGTGGAAATCACGAATCATCTGATACAAAACTTTTGGGTGCAAAAAATCAGATCAGAGTTGGCAAACAAATTCAAAACTCAGTGTAGGAGTTTCTTAGTCTCTGTAGGACCAGCAGGCTGAAGATAACAGGAAGCTGAAGTGCAAGTGAAGGAGCCCCTCCCTCCCCATGGTCCCTTGATGCAAATGTGCAGCCTGAGCAGTGTACTTCTGTCCTGCTGACTTGTGTCGTTGTCTGTGTGGAGCAGCTGAGATCACGTCTCCAGCCTCAGGATGATGAACAAGTTCACTCTTCTGCTGGTCGCTCTCTCTGTGCCCTGTGAGTTTCCTGCTCCTTCACGTTTCTTCTTTTATCAGACATCGCCTGGTCGGTCAGTGGCGACAGGAAACTTCCCAGTCGACCGTTAGTCTTTCTTAAGTCAGTGGTTTTTCTCTCTCTTTTCTCCCATCAGGGAGCACAGGTCAGAGTATGGAGTCCATTCCTTCCACTGAAGTGTTGAAACAGCCTGGGGAGACTCTCAGTCTCTCCTGCAGGGGATCTGGCTTCACATTTAGCTGCTGTGTAATATTCTGGATCAGACAAGCTGCCGGAAAACGTCTGGAATGGATCGGGAGTGGCTACTCTGATGCCAGCAGGAACACTTTTTCTAACAGTGTGAGTGGACGTGTAGAAATCAGCAGAAATGATGGTACCAGCATGGTTCATCTGAGACTGTCCAACCTGAAGCCAGAGGACTCTGCTGTGTATTACTGTGCCAGAGACACACTGGTTAAACACAGCTGAGAAGCTGCACAAAAACCTCAACGAATGTATTTCACTAAGAGCTGCAGGGGGCAGTAGGTGATAAAAAAACAAGCTGCTGGAATAACAATGTGACCAAAACAAACATGTGTGTACAGTCGTGCCTGCATCACTTCAGACTTCAGGACATCACATGGACTCATGATCATTTCCTGGAACCTTACACTATATTTAAACTTAAGTTTAATTTATATGTTTAAGTTTATTTTTTGTCTGTTGATATGAAGTCGTGATGTCACAAGCACAATGTATTTTTGATTTCAAGCAATAGTTTTACATCTTCTCTTTGAAGCTTCTTTAGAAAGAACACAAGCTTGTATCACAAAGCTGGATTATGGTTAGCAGAGAAGCATTCTCTTGAAGTTTTCTCATGCTTTATCTTATGTTTTTGTCAACAAAATGAAAGAGATTCACTCCAGATGCATCAATTAATTCTTAACCATCCAAATAAGTGTTATGCTCATTGTATGTTGCAGTGTCTTAAAACAACTTCTCAAAGTCAAAGTCAATTTTATTGTCAATTTCTTCACATGTACTTGACATACAAAGGAATCAAAATTGCGTTTCTCACAATCCTATGCGTTTTACATGTACAACAACATTAAAGTGCAGGTGAGCAAGACGAGACAATCCTAAACTACATTTTTAACAATGGTAAAGTGCAATACCTTTAAGGCTACTTTTGCTTAGTGTTGCTAAACTAGGAACGAACAAACAGGTATGACAGGACAAGACATAAGAACCACAAGACAAGACATAAGTAGTCGGGTATAAAAAGACAAATTCAACAAGACAAAACAAGACAACACTGATTGTCCCAGCTATGTGCATTATGAGGTAGTTGTTGTTGTAATGTAATGGCTAGTGCAATAACAATATAAGTGTAAATATAGCAGCAGCAAGTGTGTGCAAATTTTTGCATGTGCAGAGAGTCAATTTTGGTGGGTGGGTGGGGGGAGACAGTCCAGTGACCTAGACTTGGTCTGCCAGCCTGGGTTTCCTTCTGGCTGGGGCTGAGGGTGAGAGGGAAGAGGGGAGAGACTTCAACAGTCTCACGGCCTGGTGGAAGAAGCTGTTCGTGAGTCTGGTGGTGCGGGAGTGGAGGCTCCTGTACCTCTTTCCAGAGGGCAGGAGGCTGAACAGACTGTGTGCAAGGTGACTTGTGTCGGTGGCAATTGTGATCACTTTGCGGCTGAGGCGGGTGGTGTAAAGATCTTGCGGGGAGGGGAGTGGTACACCAATTATCCTTTCAGCTGTTCTCACGATGAGTTGCAGAGCCTTCCTGTTGTAGTCAGTGCAGCTCCCACCCCACACGGTAATGCAGCCGGTCAGGATGCTTTTGATGGTTCCTCTGTAGAACGTGGTCATGATGGGTGGCGGCGCACTTGCCCGGTTCAGTTTGCACAGGAAGTAGAGACGCTGCTGTGCTTACTTGGCCAGTGATGCGGTGTTGGTGGTCCAGGAGAGGTCATCACTGATGTGCACCCCCAGGACCTTGGTGCTGCTGATGGTCAAAGGGGGATGTTGGGTGTGGCCTTTCTGGAAGCTGACAAAAATCTCTTTGGTCTTGCTGATGTTTAGCAGGAGGTTGTTGTCTTTGCACCATCTGGTCAGAAGCTATATCTCTTTCTTGTAGTGGGTCTCGTCATCGTTTGTGATGAGGCCCACCAGTGTTGTGTCATCGGCAAACTTCACAAGGTGGTTGGAGCTGTGGGTTGGTGTGCAGTCATGTGTCAGGAGGGTGAAGGGTATATGTATTCTCACACAATACATATATGAAAAAAAACATATTTAGTCATTTTTGATCAAATTTAATATTTGCATCTTCAAAGCCTCACATTTGTAAAAATGCAAATTCAGACACTGATCCCGCCCTCGTCCATTCAGCCTGCACAGTATAAATATTCTTTTCTCTGCTTCACACATCTCTGCAGTTACACTCAGCCAAGTTCCCACCATGACGGCTGCTCAGAGCATCCTTCTCTTGGCTCTTATTTCAGGTGAATGAAGTCAGTATCCAGCAGCAGAAGAGAAAGGAAGCTTTAGATGTCTTCTAAGCAGCCTGTCATCTAAACTCTGTGTCTGTTTCAGCTGCTCAGAGAGACTCCACAGCTGTACCAAAACTTAAACTCAAAAAACACTGTGTCACTAAGACAGGTGTGTGTGTGTGTGTGTGTGTGTGTGTGTGTGTGTGTGTGTGTGTGTGTGTGTGTGTCTGTGTCTGTGTGCATGTTTACTTGCTATTGTGCTATTACTGCTGCATGTGAATCATATGATCAATGATTATTAGAGTAACATGAATTAATATTAATTATTGGTCAAATGATAATTACAACTCATAATACTTCATGAAGATGAATTCTTCTTCTCACTTATCAGCCAACACTTAATGATTTTATGTGAATGTCTTTCCAAACAAATACAAATAAAATACAGATAGACCAAAAGTAGTGTGACCCAAACCAATAAATACTAATCATTTAAATAACAGTCAGAGAAATGCATATTCTGCTATTTCTTTTACTTAAAAATAAATTCTGATACTAACTTTATTCATAAGTTCTTTGTGGAGAAAAGAGATGTTTTGAAATACTCTCTCTTCAATGTCAAAATGTGTAAATGCTGTTTTATTTCATGCTGTGTTCTCACCACTAAATTTGACTTTAAAAGCAGTGATGTGGGAGGAGCTTACTGTCAACTAATTCTAACAGGAGTCCAGTTCACATCATATTTAAAGGGGGTTGAAAACACACTAAACACACTGTTAACATGGCGTACAGAAAGCTGACACTCTTGGTAGCTGCTCTGTTTGTTTCCACTGGTGCTGAAGGTTGGACCATAACAGAATCTGAACCAGCTGTTAAAAACCCAGGAGGATCCCACAAACTCACCTGCACCACATCTGGATTGTCATTCAGCAGCTACTGGATGGCCTGGATCAGACAGGCTCCTGGAAAAGGACTGGAGTGGGTTGCTACTATTGAATATGATAGTGACAGAATCTTCTACTCTCAGTCAGTTCAAGGCCGGTTCATCATCTCCAGAGACAACAGCAAAGAGCAGCTGTATCTGCATATGAACAGTCTGAAGACTGAAGATTCTGCTGTTTATTATTGTGCTCGACACTCAAGTGACTGAAGCTGGTTCAGCAGCTGTACAAAATCCTGATGTTCTGTGAATGGTGTGTGTGTGTGTGTGTGTGTGTGTGTGTGTCATTAACCTTTGTTGCATGGCGTTGGCAACACCATCTAATATATAGGGTATAATATAGAAAAGCCCACCATATATCTGATTTTAGCAGTGTTTGTTGTAGAGTCTCACAGCAGCAGGAAGGAAAGACCTGTGGAATCTCTCCTTCCCACAGTGAGGGGGGATCAGTCGGTCACTGAAGCTGCTCATGGTCCAGCATAGATGTCCGATTTTCCAGGATTTGTCTGTCGCCCACCTCATTTACCCTGGATGTTCACCGGTGAGGGGACAGACCAGTGTCTGTGGAAGTCCACCACCCTCTTCTTGGTATTCCCAGCATTCATGAGGAGGTGGTTTGGAGACACCAGTCCATAAAGTCATGTGTCAGTTTCCTGTACTCTGCACCATCATCATAGAAACATTTTATTGTTTCTAAGGCAATCTTCTTGTTTTACTTTCCTATTCTTGTCTAACAGAGTTGAATATTTCATATAAAAAATCATCCACCCTTTTTTCTTCATTGCTGCATGGTGTAATACAATTAAACTGTACATCTACATTCAAAAAGCATCTACACCCAGTGCATTAGTTTTAATTTTAGTTGTGTTTTCAGTTTCACACATGTAAAGACTCTAAAATATACCTTGTAGGCTTTGATCAGGAATTCAATATTCATCAGAACATCATTTAAATATTCTCATGTGTTATTATGGCACAGCTGTAAGCAGAAACTATCAATTTCAGATAAGAACATTGTTACCAGTATTAATTTCAGAATATTCATGATCTGAACAAAACATGTTGGTAGTATTATGAATCAATTATCAATTTGACTAAAATATAATATAAGTCATACTCCACTCATGCCTGTGTTAGATAAATATTACAGTGTTTAAATTCAATTAAGTGGTGAATATATACATATTAAATCTGTAACCAACAATTAAGCTGCTGTAAAACAGTGATTAAAGAGGACACTATAAAAGTTAAAAATGTAAATCAAACATTGAGCAGCAATTTTTTACAAATGAATTAGAATAAAAACCATAACAACTGTAATAATAATGTGCACCTTCCTCCATTTGATTCCAGTTTGTGACACGTTCTTCTGGCCTCCGTTTGATTCTATGCAAACTCAGTGATCTTCCCTGTTGGTATAAAGACTTGTGTTGACAGTCAGAGGAGCTGAAACAGATCAGAAGTTCACTTCTCTTCAGCTTCAACATCAACATGTTGTCTGTAGCTCTGCTGCTGCTGGCAGCTGGATGCTGTGAGTCTCTCTGCTTTGGTCATAATCAGCTCATCTTCTTTATTGGGATCAATTGGCACTAAACTTGTTCTTCTTTTAACAGGTGTGAAGTGTGAACAATTAAACCAACCAGCATCAGTGACTGTTCAGCCAGGTCAACGTCTGACCATCAGCTGTCAGGTCTCTTATTCTCTCGGCTATTGGACAGCTTGGATCAGACAACCTGCAGGGAAAGGACTGGAGTGGATTGGAATGAGAAATACTGGTGGTACTCACTTCAAAGATTCGCTAAAAAACAAGTTCAGTATTGAGTTAGACTCTTCCAGCAACACAGTGACTCTAACTGGACAGAATGTGCAGCCTGCAGACACAGCTGTGTATTACTGTGCCAGACAACCACAACAACACAAACCATCAGCAGACCTGAACAAAAACCCCTCAGAGCCTGAACACTTGTAACATGAAGCCACCAGAGGAGGAGCCATCACACCACTAAACAGTTCAACACCAGTTCAGTGTTCATTGCCAGACTGCAATGGTTCTCCATGTCTAAATAGCTGCTTTTGAACTATAGACAGCTTGATAACTTTGATACATAATGCACATTTATGTTTTAGAAACAGCATCAAATATGTAACAAATATGTAACTAGTCCATGAAAACATGTGACACACATCAGAATTTACATCTGAAAGTTATTTACTCAGTTTTAACAAATCACTGAAAATTATAATTAAATCACTTTAATATATATAATAAATAAAGATTTGCATTTCTTTGAGTGAAATACATAAGTATCCTATTCCCTGCCAAACACTTCTGCCCCCTCAGTCTGGTCGTAGAAATCCTACTGCTTCGACACACTGAAAAAGACATCAACCAGATTCCAACTCTCTGCTATGTGCAAGACAAAAGAGTTGTCTAAAGACATCAGAGACGAGATTGTAGACCTGCATAAGGCTGGATCGAAAATGACCATCAATCAACCTTGTTCTTGGGCTCCATGCAAGACTACACCTCATGGAGTATCACTGATCATTAGAAAGGTGAGGAATGAGCCAAGAACTACATGAGAGGAGCTTGTTAATGATCTCAAAGCAGCTGGGCCTAACTCACCAGGACTAGATGTAAAGCACCATGCCACAATGGATTAAAATCCTGCAGTACCAACAAGGTCACCCTGTTTAGGAAGGCACATGTACAAGCCCGTCTGTGCAAATTAAACTCTGAACAAATCAGAGGAATCTTAGGAGTAAGTGCTGTGGTCAGTATGCTTTGGGGTGTTTCTCTGCTAAGAGGACAGGACGACACACCGCATCAATGGAACGATGGACGGGGCAATGTGCCGTCAAATTCTGACTGACTACCTTTTTCCCACTGAGATTGAGGTGTGGGTGGGTCTTCCAGGTCCATGATGACCCAAAACATATGACCACAGGAACGAAGGAATGGCTCATATTAAGCCTATTAAGGTAATTCAGTGTTCTATCTAATCTCCAGACCCTAATCCCATAGAAAATCTGTGGAGGGAGCTGAAGCCTCGAGTTGCAAATCGACAGCCACGAAACCTTAAGGACTTGAAGATGATTTGCAGAAATGAGTCACATCACAATATGAGAGACATATTTTGTGTTTAAAATGAAAAAGGGGATTTCATATGGCATTCTCACTTTAGACTACTGCATGGTGGAAATCATGAATCAGCTGATGTAGAACTTTTGGATGCAAAAAATCATATCAGAGTTGGCAAACAAATTCAAAACTCAGTGGAGGAGTTTCTTAGTCTCTGTAGGACCAGCAGGTTGAAGATAACAGGACGCTGAAGTGCAAGTGAAGGAGCCCCTCCCTCCCCATGGTCCCTTGATGCAAATGTGCAGCCTGAGCAGTGTACTTCTGTCCTGCTGACTTGTGTCGTTGTCTGTGTGGAGCAGCTGAGATCACGTCTCCAGCCTCAGGATGATGAACAAGTTCACTCTTCTGCTGGTCGCTCTCTCTGTGCCCTGTGAGTTTCCTGCTCCCTCACGTTTCTTCTTTTATCAGACATCGCCTGGTCGGTCAATGGCGACCCTAAACTTCCCAGTCGACCGTTAGTCTCCCTTAAGTCAGTGGTTTCTCTCTCTCTTTTCTCCCATCAGGGAGCACAGGTCAGAGTATGGAGTCCATTCCTTCCACTGAAGTGTTGAAACAGCCTGGGGAAACTCTCAGTCTCTCCTGCAGGGGATCTGGCTTCACATTTAGCTGCTGTGTAATGTCCTGGTTCAGACAAGCTGCCGGAAAACATCTGGAATGGATCGGGAACGGCTTCTCTGATGCCAGCAGGAACACTTTTTCTAACAGTGTGAGTGGACGTGTAGAAATCAGCAGAAATGATGGTACCAGCATGGTTCATCTGAGACTGTCCAACCTGAAGCCAGAGGACTCTGCTGTGTATTACTGTGCCAGAGACACACTGGTTAAACACAGCTGAGAAGCTGCACAAAAACCTCAAAGAATGTTTTTCACTAAGAGCTGCAGGGGGCAGTAGGTGATAAAAAAAACAAGCTGCTGGAAGAACAATGTGACCAAAACAAAGTCAAACAAACACGTATGTGTACAGTCGTGCCTGCATCACTTCAGGCTTAAGGACATCACATGGACTCATGATCATTTCCTGGAACTTTACACTATATTTAAACTTAAATTTAATTCAGTTTAAGTTTGGTCTCTTTGGTCTTGCTGATGTTTAGCAGGAGGTTGTTGTCTTTGCACCATCTGGTCAGAAGCTATATCTCTTTCTTGTAGTGGGTCTTGTCGCCGTTTGTGATGAGGCCCACCAGTGTTGTGTCATCGGCAAACTTCACAAGGTGGTTGGAGCTGTGGGTTGGTGTGCAGTCATGTGTCAGGAGGGTGAAGGGTATATATATTCTCACACAATACATATATGAAAAAAAACATATTTAGTCATTTTTGATCAAATTTAATATTTGCATCTTCAAAGCCTCACATTTGTAAAAATGCAAATTCAGACACCGATCCCGCCCTCGTCCATTCAGCCTGCACAGTATAAATATTCTTTTCTCTGCTTCACACATCTCTGCAGTTACACTCAGCCAAGTTCCCACCATGATGGCTGCTCAGAGCATCTTTCTCTTGGCTCTTATTTCAGGTGAATGAAGTCAGTATCCAGCAGCAGAAGAGAAAGGGAGCTTTAGATGTCTTCTAAGCAGCCTGTCATCTAAACTCTGTGTCTGTTTCAACTGCTCAGAGAGACTCCACAGCTGTACCAAAACTTAAACTCAAAAAACACTGTGTCACTAAGACAGGTGTGTGTGTGTGTGTGTGTGTGTGTGTGTGTGTCTGTGTCTGTGTGCATGTTTACTTGCTATTGTGCTATTACTGCTGCATGTGAATCATATGATCAATGATTATTAGAGTAACATGAATTAATATTAATAATTGATGAAATAATAATTACAACTCATAATGCTTTATGAAGATTCATTCTTCTTCTCACTTATCAGCCAACATTTAATGTTTTTAAGTGAATGTCTTTCCAAACAAATACAAATAAAAGAGATAGACCAAAAGTAGTGTGACCCAAACCAATAAATACTAATCATTTAAATAACAGTCAGAGAAATGCATATTCTGCTATTTCTTTTACTTATAAATAAATTCTGATACTAACTTTATTCAGAAGTTGTTTGTGGGGAAAAGAGATGTTTTGAATTACTCTCTCTTCAATGTCAAAATGTGTAAATGCTGTTTTATTTTATGCTGTGTTCTCACCACTAAATTTGACTTTAAAAGCAGTGATGTGGGAGGAGCTTACTGTCAACTAATTCTAACAGGAGTCCAGTTCACATCATATTTAAAGGGGGTTGAAAACACACTAAACACACTGTTAACATGGCGTACAGAAAGCTGACACTCTTGGTAGCTGCTCTGTTTGTTTCCACTGGTGCTGAAGGTTGGACCATAACAGAATCTGAACCAGCTGTTAAAAACCCAGGAGGATCCCACAAACTCACCTGCACCACATCTGGATTGTCATTCAGCAGCTCCTGGATGGCCTGGATCAGACAGGCGCCTGGAAAAGGACTGGAGTGGGTTGCTACTATTGAATATGATAGTGACAGAATCTTCTACTCTCAGTCAGTTCAAGGCCGGTTCATCATCTCCAGAGACAACAGCAAAGAGCAGCTGTATCTGCAGATGAACAGTCTGAAGACTGAAGATTCTGCTGTTTATTATTGTGCTCGAGACTCACAGTGACTGAAGCTGGTTCAGCAGCTGTAACAAAATCCTGATGTTCTGTGAATGGTGTGTGTGTGTGTGTGTGTGTGTGTGTGTGTGTGTGTGTGTGTGTGTGTCATTTCTATAATATAGAAAAGCCCACCATATATGTGGTTTTAGCAGTGTTTGTTGTAGAGTCTCACAGCAGCAGGAAGGAAAGACCTGTGGAATCTCTCCTTCCCACAGTGGAGGGGGATCGCTTCAGCATTTCCAGAGACAACAACTTGGACCAGGTGTATCTGCAGATGAACGGCCTGAAGTCAGAAGACTCTGCTGTGTATTATTGTGCTCGAAGGCCACAGAGATACAGGAAGCCACAGAGCCGTACACAAACCAGCACAGATGTCACTGTGACACTCACTCAAAGAAAGTGGTGGACCAAGAACTCAGATCCTTTGTTAAAGCAAAAGTAGAAACATTCATCTAAAAGTACTCATTGACAAGTAAGTCTTGAAAAACATGACTTTAATAAAAGTAGAGAATCATCAGCAAAATGTAATAAGAATATCAAAAATAGTATAATATGATAGTTTAATACTATTATATAATAGTAATAGTAATTAATCAATCTAAAAACAGCACGTTCAGCAGGGTGTAGGAGGGTCAATGCAGGTTTTGTTCAGTAAGGTCATGGCTCTGGGGATGAAGCTGTTTGAGTCTATTTGTCCTGGACTTGATGCACCTGTAGCAGCTCCCAGAAGGCAGGAGGTTCAACAGGTGGTGGTTCACGTCTGAGTTGTCCTTAAAAAAATATTAATGCTTTAATTTGTCTAAACTATGATTCGCTTTTCAACAAACGGCACATCCAACACAACTCATATAAATGATCCACTCACCATCAGACAATTAAACATTTCAACACCAGTTCACTTTGTGTACACCAACCCCAGGTCACTAATACATAGTGATTAATGAAAAAGACAAACATTAATTAAAACAGAAACATAATGACATGAAGTTGTTAGAGGACAGAGACATCCTAAAACACATCAGAACAATGAGAGAAATATAAAATGTCTGCAGAGGGCAGCAGGGTCTCTGCACTGAAACACACCAGTAACACTTCTAGTGATCAGAAGTGATGATTGAGAGATAACTGCTGAATGAGGTTATGTTTAGTTTTTTGTTTTTTATGGGATATCATGTGTAAATGAAAGTTTATTTTGTGTATCGTTTTATAAGTTTAAGTTTATAAGTCAGAGAAATGCATCTTCTACCGTTTCTGTTATTCAAAAGTAACCATTGTGTATATAGCCAACAGTGCAATACATTTATATTTATATTTATATATACTGTATAGACTGTATATATACTGTATATATCTATATCAGTCACACTCACTCGGCTCACTGTTGTGTTTATTTTTATTGTTTTTATTTTAATTTAATTTTTTTTGTAACTTCTTTCAATGCTGCTGTAGCACCGTGAATTTCCCCACTGTGGGACAATAAAGGAGCTATCTAATAAAGGAGCTATCTAAATCCTGATACTAACTTAGATAGATAGATAGATAGATAGATAGATAGATAGATAGATAGATAGATAGATAGATAGATAGATAGATAGATAGATAGATAGATAGATAGATAGATAGATAGATAGATAGATAGATAGATAGATAGATAGATAGATAGATAGATTTGTTATATACATATTATAGTATTTAAATATAAAATGGTTGGTGATGAATATTTAAATATTGAAAGTGGAATCAAAGCCTTAATCTGCTGTAAAAGATGATTGAAGAGGACATTAAGAAACTGGTTAAATATTTTAATTACACATGCAGAAGCAATCTATGGCAAACTAACAATACTAATAATATTCATAATTTTAAGGACAGCTGCCTCCATTTGGCTCCAGTTTGTGACACGTTCTTCTGGCCTCCGTTTGATTCTATGCAAACTCAGTGATCTTCCCTGTTGGTATAAAGACTTGTGTTGACAGTCAGAGGAGCTGAAACAGATCAGAAGTTCACTTCTCTTCAGCTTCAACATCAACATGTTGTCTGTAGCTCTGCTGCTGCTGGCAGCTGGATGCTGTGAGTCTCTCTGCTTTGGTCATAATCAGCTCATCTTCTTTATTGGGATCAATTGGCACTAAACTTGTTCTTCTTTTAACAGGTGTGAAGTGTGAACAGTTGACCCAACCAGCCTCAGTGACTGTGCAGCCAGGTCAACGTCTGACCATCAGCTGTCAGGTCTCTTATTCTGTTGATGAGTATTTCACGCATTGGATCAGACAACCTGCAGGGAAAGGACTGGAGTGGATGAGTTATGATACAACTGTCAAAGATTCACTAAAGAACAAGTTCAGTGTTAACTTAGACTCTTCCAGCAACACAGTGACTCTAACTGGACAGAATGTGCAGCCTGCAGACACAGCTGTGTATTACTGTGCCAGATACCCACAACAACACAAACCATCAGCAGACCTGAACAAAAACCCCTCAGAGCCTGAACACTTGTAACATGAAGCCACCAGAGGAGGAGCCATCACACCACTAAACAGTTCAACACCAGTTCAGTGTTTAATTGCCAGACTGCAATGGTTCTCCATGTCTAAATAGCTGCTTCTGATCTATAAACAGCTTGATAACTTTGATAAATAATGCACATTTATGTTTTAGAAACAGCATCAAATGTGTAACAAATATGTAACAAGTCCATTAAACATGTAACACATGTCAGAATTTACATCCGAAAGTTATTTACTCAGTTTTAACAAATCACTGAAAATTATAATTAAATCACTTTAATATATAGAATAAAAAATGTACCATTGTACATATCAAAACAGAATCACATTTTGATGTATTTCTTCATACTGCATTAAAAAATTGTTTTTTTCTGAGATGGAGTTTTAGTTAATCTTTTAATGAAAAAAAAGATTCTGCTCTTTCTTCTGAATTAACAGGTGTTGATGCTCAGGTTCTGACACAATCTGAACCAGTCGTTAAAAATCCAGGAGGATCCCATTCACTTGAGCCTCTCCACATCTGGATTCATGTTCAGACCGTTATTACCTGAACATCCTCAGTTGCTGTGTATTTATATATATATATATGTATATATATATATTGTGATGTCACGAGAGGCCGGGTCCTGGAGGGCGCTACATCCCCTTGAGATGGCTACAGCAGTATCCTGGCATGGCTCCATCTGCTGGTGGAGCCAGGAACTTGCCAGGAATTTCACCCGGCACTACAATCCACTGAACACTGATTGCCTAATGAGGCACACCTGTGGCCAATCTCCTGCAGTGAACCTACAGGGCTTTTTAGGACACCAGAGCTCTCAGTAGAGGTTGGAGAGTAGGAGAGAAGCTGCAGACTCTGATCTGGGTGGATCATATGTGCTGAAGAACCTGCTAAAGAGAAGACTCCTTTTGTTAGATTATTCATTCTTTGGTATTGGACTATTTTCATTTGCTGCGCTGTGTGGAGGTACTGTGGGGGTGAAGACCCAAGAAATCAACTAAAAAGGAAAGGACAGATGTTTGTGTTTTGTGAAGTGAACTTTATTTTGAAGGAAGAATTTTGAGTTTGATTAGAGACTTTTTTTTTTGTGGTTATAACCCGTTGAAGAAAAGAAATCCTTAGTTTGCCTTTTGCGCTGAAATGCCTTTTCTGTTAACTGAAACTGCATTTTGAATCTTTGTCTCCGTGCACTTCTTGGACTGCCCTGCTGAACGTGGATTGCCTCTCATGACATCACAATATATATATATATATATATGTACTTATGTCTTGTCTTGGGGTACTCATGTCATGTTTGTTCCTAGTTTAGCAACACTAGGCAAAAGTAGCCTTAAAGGTACTGCACTACCATTGTTAAAAATGTAGTTTAGGATTGTCTCGTTTTGCGCACCTGCACTTTAATGTTGTTTTACATGTAAAATGCATAGGATTGTGAGAAATGCAGTTTTGATTCCTTTGTATGTCAAGTACATGTGAAGAAATTGACTTAGACTTTGAGAAAAAAGTATTTGATTCACTCATTCTCTAAATTTGCACACTAACATAGATGCAAACAGTTCAAAAAGCATGTTCCTTTTAACAATGAGATGCAAAAAATAAAATAAACACATTATAGAAAAGATATATATTGATTTGCATTTCTTTGAGTGGAATACATAAGTATTCTATCCCCAAAACATATGACCACAGAAACAAAGGAATGGCTCATATTAAGCCTATTAAGGTAATGCAGTGGTCTATCCAATCTCCAGACCCTAATCCCATAGAAAATCTGTGGAGGGAGCTGAAGCCTCGAGTTGGAAATCAACAGCCTCGAAACCTTAAGGATTTGGAGATGATTTGCAGAGATGGGTGGACCATGATTCTTCCTGATATGTGCATATATCGACAACATAAATTTGTGTGTGTTTTCATTTAAAGTGATTTTCTTTTTAATATTCTGTCATGTTACATTAAATTCTCTGGTTGACTTTGGAGTTATTTATTAAGACACATATTTTGTGTTTAAAATGAAAAAGGGGGTTTAATATGGCATTCTCACTTCAGGCTACTGCATGGTGGAAATCATGAATCATCTGATACAGAACTTTTGGGTGCAAAAAATCAGATCAGAGTTGGCAAACAAATTCAAAACTCAGTGGTCCCTTGATGCAATGTGCAGCCTGAGCAGTGTACTTCTGTCCTGCTGACTTGTGTCGTTGTCTGTGTGGAGCAGCTGAGATCACGTCTCCAGCCTCAGGATGATGAACACGTTCACTCTTCTGCTGGTCGCTCTTTCTCTGTGCCCTGTGAGTTTCCTGCTCCTTCACGTTTCCTCTTTTATCAGACATCGCCTGGTCGGTCAGTGGCGACAGGAAACTTCCCAGTCGACCGTTAGTCTCCCTTAAGTCAGTGGTTTCTATCTCTCTTTTCTCCCATCAGGGAGCACAGGTCAGAGTATGGAGTCCATTCCTTCCACTGAAGTGTTGAAACAGCCTGGGGAGACTCTCAGTCTCTCCTGCAGGGGATCTGGCCTCACATTTTACTGCTGTGTAATGTCCTGGTTCAGACAAGCTTCTGGAAAACATCTGGAATTGATCGGGAGTAGCTACTCTGATGCCAGCAGGAACACTTATTCTAACAGTGTGAGTGGGCGTGTAGAAATCAGCAGAAATGATAGTACCAGCATGGTTCATCTGAGACTGTCCAACCTGAAGCCAGAGGACTCTGCTGTGTATTACTGTGCCAGAGACACACTGGTTAAACACAGCTGAGAAGCTGCACAAAAACCTCAAAGAATGTATTTCACTAAGAGCTGCAGGGGGCAGTAGGTGATAAAAAAAAAAACAAGCTGCTGGAAGAACAATGTGACCAAAACAAACACGTGTGTACAGTCGTGCCTGCATCACTTCAGACTTCAGGACATCACAAGGACTCATGATCATTTCCTGGAACTTTATACTATTGTGAGAAGGTGATGACCCCTCCCCTTCTCCCTTTTTTGTACCGCCGACAATAAATGTTTTTATGTGAGTTCCTTGGCCTCCTGTCTCCACTTCTTTTCTGGTTGCCCTGATCCCTTTTGTGGGGAGACCACGTCGGTCGCTCACATTTGGTGGCAGTGGTGGGATCAGTGGCGCCGCCTGAGAAGCTGGAGAGAGGAGGTGGAACTCGCGGGCGGAGGGTGGGGCGGAGACGGTCGGCGAAGGAGCCCGGCGGAGACGGTCGGCTAAGGAGGCAACGGAGACGGTCGGCGAAGGAGCCGGCGGAGACGGTCGGCGAAGGAGCTGGCGGAGACGGTCGGCGAAGGAGTCGGCGGAGACGGTCAACGAAAGTGCCGGCGGAGATGGTCGGCGAAGGAGCCGCGAGTCGGTCGGCGAAGGAGCCGGCGGAGACGGTCGACGAAAGTGTCAACGGAAGTGCTGGCGGAAGTGCCGGCGGAGATGGTTGGCGGGACGCAGTAGGACAATGGCGGGGCAACGACCGGAAATGGAGAGTGGTCGAGGGGCCCCGGGGGCAGACACAGACCACGGTCGCAGACTTTCGTCTCGCCACCCAGTTGGCAAGACTGCAGAAGGGGAGGGAAGTGTGAGAAGGTGATGACCCCTCCCTTCCTCACCTGTTTATAAGGGGGGAACTGGATAGCAGTGGGAGAGTTTCCCCCGGACGAGTTTGCGTGCAGGATGCGAGGCGCGGCGAGTGGAGCTGCCTGTTTGGTCCACCTGGTGCGAGGTGGACTTTCCCTGCTGGCGTGAGCGTTTTGGTGTCTTTTTTTTTTGTACCGCCGACAATAAATGTTTTTATGTGAGTTCCTTTGCCTCCTGTCTCCACTTCTTTTCTGGTTGCCCTGATCCCTTTTGTTGGGCGACCACGTTGGTCGCTCACAACTATATTTAAACTTAAATATAATTTATATGTTTAAGTTTATTTTCTGTGTGTTGATATAAAGTCGTGATGTCACAAGCACAATATATTTTAGATTTCAAGCAATAGTTTCTTTTCTCTAAAGCTTCTTTAGAAAGAACACAAGCTTGTGTCACAAAGCTGGATTATGGTTAGCAGAGAAGCATTCTCTTAAAGTTATCTCATGCTTTATCTTAAGTTTTTGTCAACAAAATGCAACAAAATGAGAGATTCACTCCAGATGCATCAAATAGTTCTTAACCATCCAAATAAGTGTTATGCTTATCACATGTTGCAGTGTCTTAAAACAACTTCTCAAAGTCAAAGTCAATGTTATTGTCAATTTCTTCACATGTACTTGACATACAAAGAAATCGAAATTGCGTTTCTCACAATCCTATGCGTTTTACATGTACAACAACATTAAAGTGCAGGTGCGCAAGACGAGACAGGTATGACAGGACAAGACATGAGTACCCCAAGACAAGACATAAGTAGTTGGGGATGAAAAGACAAATTCAACAATACAAAACAAGAAAACACTGATTGTCCCAGCTATGTGCATTATGAGGTAGTTGTTGTTGTGATGTAATGGCTAGTGCAATAACAATATGTAAATATATGCATGTGCAGAGAGTCAATTTTGGTGGGTGGGTGGGGGGAGACAATCCAGTGACCTAGACTAGGTCTGCCAGCCTGGGGTTCCTTCTGGCTGGGGCTGAGGGTGAGAGGGAGGAGGGTAGTGACTTCAACAGTCTCACGGCCTGGTGGAAGAAGCTGTTCATGAGTCTGGTGGTGCGGGAGTGGAGGCTCCTGTACCTCTTTCCAGAGGGCAGGAGGCTGAACAGACTGTGTGCAGGGTGACTTATGTCGGTGGAAATTGTGGTCGCTTTGCGGCTGAGGCGGGTGGTGTAAAGATCTTGCAGGGAGGGGAGTGGTACACCAATTATCCTTTCAGCTGTTGCAGAGTTGCAGAGCCTTCCTGTTGTAGTCAGTGCAGCTCCCACCCCACACAGTGATGCAGCAGGTCAAGATGCTTTCGATGGTTCCTCTGTAGAACGTGGTCATGATGGGTGGCGGCGCACTTGCCCGGTTCAGTTTGCACAGGAAGTAGAGACGCTGCTGTGCTTAATTGGCCAGTGATGCGGTGTTGGTGGTCCAGGAGAGGTCATCACTGATGTGCACCCCCAGGACCTTGGTGCTGCTGATGGTCAAAGGGGGGTGTTGGGTGTGGCCTTTCTGGAAGCTGACAACAATCTCTTTGGTCTTGCTGATGTGTAGCAGGAGGTTGTTGTCTTTGCACCATCTGGTCAGAAGCTATATCTCTTTCTTGTAGTGGGTCTTGTCGTCGTTTGTGATGAGGCCCACCAGTGTTGTGTCATCGT
This sequence comes from Eupleurogrammus muticus, assembly GCA_036785175.1. NCBI lineage: Eukaryota > Metazoa > Chordata > Actinopteri > Scombriformes > Trichiuridae > Eupleurogrammus > Eupleurogrammus muticus. The sequence goes on along the minus strand of JAYKQN010000011.1, from coordinate 17,777,215 downwards.
CAAACTTCACAAGGTGGTTGGAGCTGTGGGTTGGTGTGCAGTCATGTGTCAGGAGGGTGAAGGGTATATGTATTCTCACACAATACATATATGTAAAAAACATATTTAGTCATTTTTGATCAAATTTAATATTTGCATCTTCAAAGCCTCACATTTGTAAAAATGCAAATTCAGACACCGATCCCGCCCTCGTCCATTCAGCCTGCACAGTATAAATATTCTTTTCTCTGCTTCACACATCTCTGCAGTTACACTCAGCCAAGTTCCCACCATGATGGCTGCTCAGAGCATCTTTCTCTTGGCTCTTATTTCAGGTGAATGAAGTCAGTATCCAGCAGCAAAAGAGAAAGGAAGCTTTAGATGTCTTCTAAGCAGCCTGTCATCTAAACTCTGTGTCTGTTTCAGCTGCTCAGAGAGACTCCACAGCTGTACCAAAACTTAAACTCAAAAAACACTGTGTCACTAAGACAGGTGTTGGTGTGTGTGTGTGTGTGTGTGTGTGTGTGTGTGTGTGTGTGTGTGTCTGTGTCTGTGTGCATGTTTACTTGCTATTGTGCTATTACTGCTGCATGTGAATCATATGATCAATGATTATTAGAGAGACATGAATTACTATTAATAATTGATGAAATGATAATTACAACTCATAATACTTTATGAAGATGAATTCTTCTTCTCACTTATCAGCCAACATTTAATGATTTTAAGTGAATGTCTTTCCAAACAAATACAAATAAAATACAGATAGACCAAAAGTAGTGTGACCCAAACCAATAAATACTAATCATTTAAATAACAGTCAGAGAAATGCATATTCTGCTATTTCTTTTACTTAAGGAAAATAAATTCTGATACTAACTTTATTCAGAAGTTGTTTGTGCAGAAAAGAGATCTTTTGAATTACTCTCTCTTCAATGTCAAAATGTGTAAATGCTGTTTTATTTTATGCCGTGTTCTCACCACTAAATTTGACTTTAAAAGCAGTGATGTGGGAGGAGCTTACTGTCAACTAATTCTAACAGGAGTCCAGTTCACATCATATTTAAAGGGGGTTGAAAACACACTAAACACACTGTTAACATGGCGTACAGAAAGCTGACACTCTTGGTAGCTGCTCTGTTTGTTTCCACCGGTGCTGAAGGTTGGACCATAACAGAATCTGAACCAGCTGTTAAAAACCCAGGAGGATCCCACAAACTCACCTGCACCACATCTGGATTGTCATTCAGCAGCTACTGGATGGCCTGGATCAGACAGGCTCCTGGAAAAGGACTGGAGTGGGTTGCTAGTATTAGATTTAATAGTGACAGTATCTACTACTCTCAGTCAGTTCAAGGCCGGTTCATCATCTCCAGAGACAACAGCAAAGAGCAGCTGTATCTGCAGATGAACAGTCTGAAGACTGAAGATTCTGCTGTTTATTATTGTGCTCGACACTCACAGTGACTGAAGCTGGTTCAGCAGCTGTACAAAATCCTCCTGGTCCATTAAGTGTGTGTGTGTGTGTGTGTGTGTGTGTGTGTGTGTGTGTGTGTGTGTCATTAACCTTCTGTTGCATGGCGTTGGCAACACCATCTAATATATAGGGTATAATATAGAAAAGCCCACCATATATCTGGTTTTAGCAGTGTTTGTTGTAGAGTCTCACAGCAGCAGGAAGGAAAGACCTGTGGAATCTCTCCTTCCCACAGTGAGGGGGGATCAGTCGGTCACTGAAGCTGCTCATGGTCCAGCATAGATGTCAGATTTTCCAGGATTTGTCTGTCGCCCTCCTCATTTACTGAGTCTAAAGAACAGCACAGGACTGAGCTGGACTTCCTGATCACCTTGTCCTGCCTGTTCCTCTACCGTTGTATAATGCTGCTGCTCCAGCAGACCACACCATACAGAATTGCTGATAAGAGTCCACTCTCACAATGTCCATTCCCTGGATGTTCACCGGTGAGGGGACAGACCAGTGTCTGTGGAAGTCCACCACCATCTTCTTGGTATTCCCAGCATTCATGAGGAGGTGGTTTGGAGACACCAGTCCATAAAGTCGTGTGTCAGTTTCTGGTACTATGCACCATCATCATTGACACATTTTATTGTTTCTAAGGCAATGTTCTTGTTTTACTTTCTCATTCTTGTCTAACAGAGTTGAATATTTCATATAAAAAATCATCCACCCTTTTTCCTTCATTGCTGCATGGTATAATACAATTAAACTGTACATCTACATTCAAAAAGCATCTACACCCAGTGCATTAGTTTTATTTTTAGTTGTGTTTTCAGTTTCACACATGTAAAGACTCTAAAATATACCTTGTAGGCTTTGATCATGAATTCAATATTCATCAGAACATCATTTAAATATTCTCATGTGTTATTATGGCACAGCTGTAAGCAGAAACTATCAATTTCAGATAAGAACATTGTTACCAGTATTAATTTCAGAATATTCATGATCTGAACAAAACATGTTGGTAGTATTATGAATCAATTATCAATTTGACTAAAATATAATATAAGTCATACTCCACTCATGCCTGTGTTAGATGAATATTACAGTGTTTAAATTCAATTAAGTGGTGAATATATACATATTAAATCTGTAACCAACAATTAAGCTGCTGTAAAACAGTGATTAAAGAGGACACTATAAAAGTTAAAAATGTAAATCACACATTGAGCAGCAATTTTTTACAAATGAATTAGAATAAAAACCATAACAACTGTAATAATAATGTGCACCTTCCTCCATTTGGCTCCAGTTTGTGACACGTTCTTCTGGCCTCCGTTTGATTCTATGCAAACTCAGTGATCTTCCCTGTTGGTATAAAGACTTGTGTTGACAGTCAGAGGAGCTGAAACAGATCAGAAGTTCACTTCTCTTCAGCTTCAACATCAACATGTTGTCTGTAGCTCTGCTGCTGCTGGCAGCTGGATGCTGTGAGTCTCTCTGCTTTGGTCATAATCAGCTCATCTTCTTTATTGGGATCAATTGGCACTAAACGTGTTCTTCTTTTAACAGGTGTGAAGTGTGAACAGTTGACACAACCAGCCTCAGTGACTGTGCAGCCAGGTCAACGTCTGACCATCAGCTGTCAGGTCTCTTATTCTCTCGGCTATTGGACAGCTTGGATCAGACAACCAGCAGGCAAAGGACTGGAGTGGATTGGAATGAGATCTACTGGTTCTACTTACTACAAAGATTCACTAAAGAACAAGTTCAGTATTGAGTTAGACTCTTCCAGCAACACAGTGACTCTAATTGGACAGAATGTGCAGCCTGCAGACACAGCTGTGTATTACTGTGCCAGAGACACAACAACACAAACCATCAGCAGACCTGAACAAAAACCCCTCAGAGCCTGAACACTTGTAACATGAAGCCACCAGAGGAGGAGCCATCACACCACTAAACAGTTCAACACCAGTTCAAAAGAGGAAAACAGTCTATATAGTGCATAACAATGCCTTTAACCTCTAATGTGATTATAATAATGAGAAGATAACTATACAACTAGCTGTTGAAGGAGCCCTAGGTGTGTGTATGAGGGTAGGATTGAAACATGAGAATTTTCATAAAAAGACCAAAAGAGTTTCAGATGTCTAGATATTAGACTGGAAAAGTGACAACATAGTGCGTCTTAATTCCTTAAATTACATTCGCTATTCATTAAATTCCATCACCAGGGACAATCGTGCTCCAACATCTGATTTAAATGATCATTAACATCAAGCTTCAGGAGCCTGATAACAACCATTAGAATCAGGTGTTGGAGCAGGACAGCATCTAAAACCTGCAGGTGAGGGGCCCATAGAGACTTAAATATGTGTCAAGTCCACTGAAACATGCCAGACAAGGGAGGATTTAATACTATTATTAAAATAATAAAATGACCAAAATGTATCACAATCCACAATCATGTATTCCTGTTACTATTAATAAATGAAATGAATATGTTGCGTGTACCAATTTACTTTCTTTGCTCCAAGCTGCCTGGAATTCAGCACCAAATGTTGGTGGGTTGGCCAACAACTCCTGACGACTCATTAAAATCACTCTAAATAATCAAATTTGATCTGTTCAGCACTGTGAGGAGGAGTCAATGCAAATCTGCTCTTCCATGTTTTCCATGGTAAAGCAGCTTGGAGAATCCCACAAACTGACCTGTACATATGCAGGAATAGCAGATGGTGATGCTGCTATCAGCTGGATCAGACAAGCTGAAGGAAAAGGACTGGAGTGGGTTTCCCACATTTCTGCTCCAAGTGGAAGCAACAAATATTATTCCACATCAGTCCAGAATCGCTTCAGCATTTCCAGAGACAACAACTTGGACCAGGTGTATCTGCAGATGAACGGCCTGAAGTCAGAAGACTCTGCTGTGTATTATTGTGCTCGAAGGCCACAGAGATACAGGAAGTCACAGAGCCTTACACAAACCAGCACAGATGTCACTGTGACATTCACTCAAAGAAAGTGGTGGACCAAGCACTCAGATCCTTTATTAAAGCAAAAGTAGAAACACTGTCATCTGAAAATACTCATTGACAAGTAAGTCTTGAAAAACATGACTTAAATAAAAGTAGAGAATCATCAGCAAAATGTAACAAGAATATCAAAAATAGTATAATAATGATATGATGATTTAATACTATTATTTAATAGTAATAATAATAAATCAATCTAAACAGCACGTTCAGCAGGGTGTAGGAGGGTCAATGCAGGTTTTGTTCAGTAAGGTCATGGCTCTGGGGATGAAGCTGTTTGAGTCTATTTGTCCTGGACTTGATGCACCTGTAGCAGCTCCCAGAAGGCAGGAGGTTCAACAGGTGGTGGTTCACGTCTGAGTTGTCCTAAAATATTATATTAATGCTTCAATTTGTCTAAACTATAATTCGCTTTTCAACAAACGACACAAGGAGGAGCAACACTGCTCCAAGACAACTCATATAAATGATCCACTCACCATCAGACAATTAAACATTTCAACACCAGTTCATTTTGTTTATACCAACCCCAGGTCACTAATACATAGTAATTAATGAAAAAGACAAACACTAATTAAAACAGAAACAGAAACATAATGACATGAAGTTGTTAGAGGACAGAGACATCCTGAAACACATCAGAACAATGACAGAAATATAAAATGTCTGCAGAGGGCAGCAGGGTCTCTGCACTGAAACACACCAGTAACACTTCTAGTGATCAGAAGTGATGATTGAGAGAGATTACTGCTGAATGAGGTTATGTTTAGTTTTTTTTGGAAATTCCTGTGTAAATGAAGGTTTGTTTTGTGTGATCTCACCACTAAATTTGACTTTAAAAGCAGTGATGTGGGAGGAGCTTACTGTCAACTAATTCTAACAGGAGTCCAGTTCACATCATATTTAAAGGGGGTTGAAAACACACTAAACACACTGTTAACATGGCGTACAGAAAGCTGACACTCTTGGTAGCTGCTCTGTTTGTTTCCACTGGTGCTGCAGGTTGGACCATAACAGAATCTGAACCAGTTGTTAAAAACCCAGGGGGATCCCACAAACTCACCTGCACCACATCTGGATTGTCATTCAGCAGCTACTGGATGGCCTGGATCAGACAGGCTCCTGGAAAAGGACTGGAGTGGGTTGCTACTATCACTACTGACAGCAGCAACAAATACTACTCTCAGTTAGTTCAAGGCCGGTTCATCATCTCCAGAGACAACAGCAAAGAGCAGCTGTATCTGCAGATGAACAGTCTGAAGACTGAAGATTCTGCCGTTTATTATTGTGCTCGAGACTCACAGTGACTGAAGCTGGTTCAGCAGCTGTACAAAATCCTGATGTTCTGTGAATGGTGTGTGTGTGTGTGTGTGTGTGTGTGTGTGTGTGTGTGTGTGTGTGTGTGTGTGTGTCATTAACCTTCTGTTGCATGGCGTTGGCAACACCATCTAATATATAGGGTATAATATAGAAAAGCCCACCATATATCTGATTTTAGCAGTGTTTGTTGTAGAGTCTCACAGCAGCAGGAAGGAAAGACCTGTGGAATCTCTCCTTCCTACAGTGAGGGGGGATCAGTCGGTCACTGAAGCTGCTCATGGTCCAGCATAGATGTCCGATTTCCCAGGATTTGTCTGTCGCCCACTTCATTTACCCTGGATGTTCACCAGTGAGGGGACAGACCAGTGTCTGTGGAAGTCCACCACCATCTTCTTGGTATTCCCAGCATTCATGATGAGGTGGTCTGGAGACACCAGTCCATAAAGTCGTGTGTCAGTTTCTGGTACTATGCACCATCATCAATGAAACATTTTATTGTTTCTAAGGCAATCTTCTCGTTTTACTTTCTTATTCTTGTCTAACAAAGTTGAATATTTCATATAAAAAATCATCCACCCTTTTACCCTCATTGCTGCATGGTATAATACAATTAAACTGTACATCTACATTCAAAAAGCATCTACACCCAGTGCATTAGTTTTAATTTTAGTTGTGTTTTCAGTTTAACACATGTAAGACTCTAAAATATACCTTGTAGGCTTTGATCGGGAATTCAATATTTATGAGAACATCATTTAAATATTCTCATGTGTTATTATGGCACAGCTGTAAGCAGAAACTATCAATTTCAGATAAGAACATTGTTACCAGTATTAATTTTAGAACTAAAGAAAAGACTAAATGCTTCAGAATATTCATGATCTGAACAAAACATTTTGGTAGTATTATGAATCAATTATCAATTTGACTAAAATGTAATATAATATGAGTCATACTCTCATGCCTGTGTTTGATAAATATTAAAGAGTTGAAATTCAAGTTGGTTTGTGGTGAATATATACATATTAAATCTGTAACCAACAATTAAGCTGCTGTAAAACAGTGATTAAAGAGGACACTATAAAAGTTAAAAATGTAAATCAAGCATTGAGCAGCAATTTTTTAGAAATTAATAACAATAAAAATTTTTACAACTTTTTACAAATGAATTAGAATAAAAACCATAACAACTGTAATAATAATGTGCACCTTCCTCCATTTGGCTCCAGTTTGTGACACGTTCTTCTGGTCTCTGTTTGATTCTATGCAAACTCAGTGATCTTCCCTGTTGGTATAAAGACTTGTGTTGACAGTCAGAGGAGCTGAAACAGATCAGAAGTTCACTTCTCTTCAGCTTCAAGTGAGTCTCTCTGCTTTGGTCATAATCAGCTCATCTTCTTTATTGGGATCAATTGGCACTAAACTTGTTCTTCTTTTAACAGGTGTGAAGTGTGAACAGTTGACACAACCAGCCTCAGTGACTGTGCAGCCAGGTCAACGTCTGACCATCAGCTGCCAGGTCTCTTATTCTCTCACCTATTACACAGCTTGGATCAGACAACCTGCAGGGAAAGGACTGGAGTGGATTGGAATGAAATATACTGGTGGTACTCACTTCAAAGATTCACTAAAGAACAAGTTCAGTATTGAGTTAGACTCTTCCAGCAACACAGTGACTCTAACTGGACAGAATGTGCAGCCTGCAGACACAGCTGTGTATTACTGTGCCAGAGACACAAGAACACAAACCATCAGCAGACCTGAACAAAAACTCCTCAGAGCCTGAACACTTGTAACATGAACCTGTGGAATCTCTCCTTCCCACAGTGAGGGGGGATCAGTCGGTCACTGCTCATGGTCCAGCATAGATGTCAGATTTTCCAGGATTTGTCTGTCGCCCTCCTCATTTACTGAGTCTAAAGAACAGCCCAGGACTGAGCTGGACTTCCTGATCACCTTGTCCTGCCTGTTCCTCTACCGTTGTATAATGCTGCTGCTCCAGCAGACCACACCATACAGAATTGCTGATAAGAGTCCACTCTCACAATGTCCATTCCCTGGATGTTCACCGGTGAGGGGACAGACCAGTGTCTGTGGAAGTCCACCACCATCTTCTTGGTATTCCCAGCATTCATGATGAGGTGGTCTGGAGACACCAGTCCATTAAGTCGTGTGTCAGTTCCCCGTACTCTGCACTATTATCATTGAAACATTTTATTGTTTCTAAGGCAATCTTCTCGTTTTACTTTCTTATTCTTGTCTTACAAAGTTGAATATTTCATATAAAAAATCATCCACCCTTTTACCCTAATTGCTGCATGGTATAATACAATTAAACTATACATCTACATTCAAAAAGCATCTACACCAAGTGCATTAGTTTTATTTTTAGTTGTGTTGTTAGTTTAACATATGTAAGACTCTAAAATATACCTTGTAGGCTTTGATCAGGAATTCAATATTTATGAGAACATCATTTAAATATTCTCATGTGTTATTATGGCACAGCTGTAAGCAGAAACTATCTATTTCAGATAAGAACATTGTTACCAGTATTAATTTTAGAACTAAAGAAAAGACTAAATGCTTCAGAATATTCATGATCTGATCAAGTTGGTAGTATTATGACTCAATTATCAATTTGACTAAAATATAATATAATATAAGTCATACTCCACTCATGCCTGTGTTAGATAAATATTAAAGTGTTTGAATTCAAGTTGGTTTGTGTTTAATATTTAAATATTAAACCTTGAACCAACAATTAAGCTGCTGTAAAACATTGATTAAAGAGGACACTATAAAAGTTAAAAATGTAAATCAAGCATTGAGCAGCAATTTTTTAGAAATTAATAACAATAAAAACCATAACAACTGTATTAATAATGTGCACCTTCCTCCATTTGGCTCCAGTTTGTGACACGTTCTTCTGGCCTCTGTTTGATTCTATGCAAACTCAGGGATCTTCCTTGTTGGTATAAAAACTTGTGTTGACAGTCAGAGGAGCTGAAACAGATCAGAAGTTCACTTCTCTTCAGCTTCAACATCAACATGTTGTCTGTAGCTCTGCTGCTGCTGGCAGCTGGATGCTGTGAGTCTCTCTGCTTTGGTCATAATCAGCTCATCTTCTTTATTGGGATCAATTGGCACTAAACGTGTTCTTCTTTTAACAGGTGTGAAGTGTGAACAGTTGACACAACCAGCCTCAGTGACTGTGCAGCCAGGTCAACGTCTGACCATCAGCTGTCAGGTCTCTTATTCTCTAGGCTATTGGACAGCTTGGATCAGACAACCTGCAGGGAAAGGACTGGAGTGGATTGGAATGAAAGATACTGGTGGTACTCACTTCAAAGATTCACTAAAGAACAAGTTCAGTATTGAGTTAGACTCTTCCAGCAACACAGTGACTCTAACTGGACAGAATATGCAGCCTGCAGACACAGCTGTGTATTACTGTGCCAGAGACACAACAACACAAACCATCAGCAGACCTGAACAAAAACCCCTCAGAGCCTGAACACTTGTAACATGAAGCCACCAGAGGAGGAGCCATCACACCACTAAACAGTTCACACCAGTTCAAAAGAGGAAAACAGTCTATATAGTGTATAACAATGACTTTAACCTCTGATGTGATTATAATAATGAGAAGACAACTATACAACTAGCTGTTGAAGGAGCCCTAGGTGTGTGTGTGTGTGTATGAGGGTAGGATTGTAACATGAGAATTTTCATAAAAAGACCAAAAGAGTTCCAGATGTCTAGATATTAGACTGGAAAAGTGACAACATAGTGCCTCTTAATTCCTTAAATTACATTCGCTATTCATTAAATTCCATCACCAGGGACAACCATGCTCCAACATCTGATTTAAATGATCATTAACATCAAGCTTCAGGAGCCTGATAACAACCATTAGAATCAGGTGTTGGAGCAGGACAGCATCTAAAACCTGCAGGTGAGGATTTAAAACCAATATTAAAATAATAAAATGACCAAAATGTATCACAATCCACCATCATTTATTCTTGTTACTATTAATGAATGAAATGAATATGTTGCATGTACCTATTTACTTTCTTTGCTCCAAGCTGCTTGGAATTCAGCACCAAATGTTGGTGGGTTGGCCAACAACTCCTGACGACTCATTAAAATCACTCTAAATAATCAAAGTTGAACATGTAAAACATGTCAGATAAATCAGGATTTACATCTGAACACATTGTTTTTCCAGTTTCACCAAATCACTGAGATCCAAGTCCAGTCCCCTTGTGTCCTCGCTGTGAGGAGGAGTCAATGCAAAACTCAGGAGTCTTCCACCTCTACTTATGTGACCTCAGAGAGGCTGACAGAGAACAGTGGACTCAGTTTAACATGATGGACTACAGGACAGGACTGCTGCTGTTCACTCTCTGCTGGCCAGGTGAAGATGTCCAAAGATGTTAATACCACAGCTTTGTGGTGTTACGAGATCATTGTCCTTTACATGTTTTTTATTCCTGTTGACAGGTGTTATTGGTCAGACTCTGACAGAATCTGAACCAGCTGTTATAAATCCAGGAGGATCCCACAAACTGACCTGCACCACATCTGGATTCACATTCAGCAGCTTCCGCATGAACTGGATCAGACAGGCGCCTGGAAAAGGACTGGAGTGGATCGCTTTCATACACACAGGCAGTTCTCATTTGTTTTACTCTCAGTCAGTCCAGGGCAGATTCACCATCTCCAGAGATGACTCCAGCAGTAAAGTCTATCTACACATGAACAGACTGAAGACTGAGGACACAGCAACGTATTACTGTGCCCGACAACACAGTGAGAGACAGAAATAAGAGACTCATACAAAAACCACTTCCTCTATTCACCACCACTAATACCATTCATTCCTTTAGTATCATTGTTTTGTAACAGTGATGATGGGTAGTGATCAGCTGAATGTTTAAGTCTGGTTTATATCATTTAACTTAATATGCAAGCTTTAAAAATCCTGATGTTAGGTAAAAAGAGATAGAGAGTGTGTGTGTGTGTGTACATGTGATGGAGATAATTTTCCTATTGTGTAGTTTCCTTTATTGTTTGTAGGTAACGGTAAAGACCAGAATCATTTGGACACGATCATAGTTATTTGAGTAAAGTAAAGATCAAACCTCAGACATGTTACCAAACTATCACATTGTCATCATCTCTAAATCATCACTTTGTTCCTCATTTAAACTCTAGAGGACAGCGAAGACTTGAGTGTCACGGATCCCAATTATGCACTGGCAGTACAATGAAGTAATGATAAAAACATTTCATTTGTCTTAATTGAACACATTTGCAGTAACATTCATCCTGGCAGAGTGGTTCAATGTTCAGTAGTCTCACCTCACAGCAAGATGAAGTCAAGTCAACTTTTATTTGTATAGAACAAAATTACAAATCACACATTGGCCACAATGGGCTTTACAGTTTGTAAAAGCAACACAACATCCTCTGTCCTTAGACACTCACAATGTATAAGGTAAAACTCCCTAATGAGAAGCAGAGTAGGAAATAATACATTCAATCAAGCAGATAATATGCTATTTGTGGTAATAAATCCAGGCTAAACATTCTTTACAGGCAAATTCTGAAAAATATGTGAGAGAGACTTGCTCTTAAGCTTGTTTTGAATTTCTAAACAGAACTCCACATTTGGAATTGACCGTCACACCTATTACACAGTTAGCATTAAACATTTCCTGTTGGTCCTCACCTTTGCTTTGTTGATCACATGTTCTTCTAAGTTCAGTGAATCTCTCTATACTATTAATGAATGAATGAATATGTTGCATGTACCAAAGTTACTTTCTTTGCTCCAAGCTGCTTGGAATTCAGCACCAAATGTTGGTGGGTTGGCCAACAACTCCTGACGACTCATTTAAATCACTCTAAATAATCAAATTTGATCTGTTTAACACTGTGAGGAGGAGTCAATGCAAATCTGCTCTTCCATGTTTTATGTCACAGCGAAGTGAAACAGATCACAGCAGCAACCAGACATACAGCAGTTCCACAATGACTGCAGCTACATGTTTAACTGTTCTGATGCTGTCAGTGATTTCTGGTGAATGCAACATCTCTGCACACATCTTGATTTGACTTTAAGAATGTGTTTGGCTCTGTGTTGAACAAACTGCTTTTCTCTCCAGGTGTTTGCAGTCAGACTCTGACTGAGTCTGGACCTGTGGTAAAGCAGCTTGGAGAATCCCACAAACTGACCTGTACATATGCAGGAATAGCAGATGGTGATGCTGCTATCAGCTGGATCAGACAAGCTGAAGGAAAAGGACTGGGGTGGGTTTCCCACATTTCTGCTCCAAGTGGAAGCAACAAATATTATTCCACATCAGTCCAGAATCGCTTCAGCATTTCCAGAGACAACAACTTGGACCAGGTGTATCTGCAGATGAACGGCCTGAAGTCAGAAGACTCTGCTGTGTATTATTGTGCTCGAAGGCCACAGAGATACAGGAAGCCACAGAGCCGTACACAAACCAGCACAGATGTCACTGTGACACTCACTCAAAGAAAGTGGTGGACCAAGCACTCAGATCCTTTATTAAAGCAAAAGTAAAAACACTGTCATCTAAAAATACTCATTGACAAGTCTAGAAAAACTTGACTTTAAAGAAGTAGAGAGTCATCAGCAAAATGTAATAAGAATATCAAAAATAGTATAATAATGATATGATAGTTTAATACTATTATATAATAGTAATAGTAATGAATCAATCTAAAAACAGCACTTTCAGCAGGGTGTAGGAGGGTCAATGCAGGTTTTGTTCAGTAAGGTCATGGCTCTGGGGATGAAGCTGTTTGAGTCTATTTGTCCTGGACTTGATGCACCTGTAGCAGCTCCCAGAAGGCAGGAGGTTCAACAGGTGGTGGCTCACGTCTGAGTTGTCCTTAAAATAATATTAATACTTTAATTTGTCTAAAATATAATTCACTTTTCAACAAACGGCACAAGGAGGAGCAACACTGCTCCAACACAACTCATATAAATGATCCACTCACCATCAGACAATTAAACATTTCAACACCAGTTCACTTTGTGTACACCAACCCCAGGTCACTAATACATAGTAATTAATGAAAAAGAGAAACACTAATTAAAACAGAAACAGAAACATAATGACATGAAGTTGTTAGAGGACAGAGACATCCTGAAACACATCAGAACAATGAGAGAAATATAAAATGTCTGCAGAGGGCAGCAGGGTCTCTGCACTGAAACACACCAGTAACACTTCTAGTGATCAGAAGTGATGATTGAGAGAGATTACTGCTGAATGAGGTTATGTTTATTTTTTTTTTGGAAATTCCTGTGTAAATGAAGGTTTGTTTTGTGTGATCTCCCCACTAAATTTGACTTTAAAAGCAGTGATGTGGGAGGAGCTTACTGTCAACTAATTCTAACAGGAGTCCAGTTCACATCATATTTAAAAGAGGTTGAAAACACACTAAACACACTGTTAACATGGCGTACAGAAAGCTGACACTCTTGGTAGCTGCTCTGTTTGTTTCTACCGGTGCTGAAGGTTGGACCATAACAGAATCTGAACCAGCTGTTAAAAACCCAGGAGGATCCCACAAACTCACCTGCACCACATCTGGATTGTCATTCAGCAGCTACTGGATGGCCTGGATCAGACAGGCTCCTGGAAAAGGACTGGAGTGGGTTGCTTCTATCAGCGATAGTAGCAGCTACATCTACTACTCTCAGTCAGTTCAAGGCCGTTTCATCATCTCCAGAGACAACAGCAAAGAGCAGCTGTATCTGCAGATGAACAGTCTGAAGACTGAAGATTCTGCTGTTTATTATTGTGCTCGAGACTCACAGTGACTGAAGCTGGTTCAGCAGCTGTACAAAATCCTGATGATCTGTGAAGAGTGTGGCTGTGTCATTAAAAAAACATAAACCAGAATCAGATGAATGATGGAAATAATGGTTAATATAGTTTTTTTTTTCTTTTTTCTTTTGTTTTTATGCAAGCTTTAACATTTGAATTACTTAACTGACGAGTGAAAAGGCATCAGAATAAAGTTCTTTACTTCATCCACAAGTATTTGCATATAAAATTAGTGATAAAACACAGGGCACACACATTCAGTAGATTTACTATGAAATATGACTAAAGTCATAACAGTTGATAATCACAATATGTTGTTATTAATGTGTAACAAAGATAGATACACATGCAGAAGCAATGTATGGTAAACTAACAATACTAATAATAATCATAATTTTAATGACAGCTGCCTCCATTTGGCTCCAGTTTGTGACACGTTCTTCTGGCCTCTGTTTGATTCTATGCAAACTCAGTGATCTTCCCTGTTGGTATAAAGACTTGTGTTGACAGTCAGAGGAGCTGAAACAGATCAGAAGTTCACTTCTCTTCAGCTTCAACATCAACATGTTGTCTGTAGCTCTGCTGCTGCTGGCAGCTGGATGCTGTGAGTCTCTCTGCTTTGGTCATAATCAGCTCATCTTCTTTATTGGGATCAATTGGCACTAGTTACTAACTTGTTCTTCTTTAACAGGTGTGAAGTGTGAACAGTTGACACAACCAGCCTCAGTGACTGTGCAGCCAGGTCAACGTCTGACCATCAGCTGTCAGGTCTCTTATTCTGTTGATGAGTATTACACGCATTGGATCAGACAACCTGCAGGGAAAGGACTGGAGTGGATGAGTTATGATACAACTGTCAAAGATTCACTAAAGAACAAGTTCAGTGTTAACTTAGACTCTTCCAGCAACACAGTGACTCTAATTGGACAGAAGGTGCAGCCTGCAGACACAGCTGTCTATTACTGTGCCAGACAACCACAACAACACAAACCATCAGCAGACCTGAACAAAAACCCCTCAGAGCCTGAACACTTGTAACATGAAGCCACCAGAGGAGGAGCCATCACACCACTAAACAGTTCAACACCAGTTCAGTGTTCATTGCCAGACTGCAATGGTTCTCCATGTCTAAATAGCTGCTTCTGAACTATAAACAGATTGATACCTTTGATAAATAATGCACATTTATGTTTTAGAAACAGCATCAAATATGTAACAAATATGTAACTAGTCCATGAAACATGTGACACACGTCAGAATTTACATCTGAAAATGATTTACTCAGTTTTAACAAATCACTGAAAATTATAATTAAATCACTTTAATATATAGAATAAAAAAATGTACCATTGTACATATCAAAACAGAATCACGTTTTGATGTATTTCTTCATACTGCATTAAAAAATTGTTTTTTTCTGAGATGGAGTTTTAGTTCATCTTTTAATGAAAAAAAAGATTCTGCTCTTTCTTCTGAATTAACAGGTGTTGATGCTCAGGTTCTGACACAATCTGAACCAGTCGTTAAAAATCCAGGAGGATCCCGTTCACTTGAACGTCTCTACATCTGGATTCATGTTCAGACCGTTATTACCTGAACATCCTCAGTTGCTGTGTATTTATATATATATATATATATGTATATATATATATATTGTGATGTCACGAGAGGCCGGGTCCTGGAGGGGCGCTACATCCCCTTGAGATGGCTACAGCAGTATCCTGGCATGGCTCCATCTGCTGGTGGAGCCAGGAACTTGCCAGGAATTTCACCCGGCACTACAATCCACTGAACACTGATTGCCTAATGAGGCACACCTGTGGCCAATCTCCTGCAGTGAACCTACAGGGCTTTTTAGGACACCAGAGCTCTCAGTAGAGGGTGGAGAGTAGGAGAGAAGCTGCAGACTCTGATCTGGGTGGATCATATGTGCTGAAGAACCTGCTAAAGAGAAGACTCCTTTTGTTAGATTATTCATTCTTTGGTATTGGACTATTTTCATTTGCTGTGCTGTGTGGAGGTACTATGGGGGTGAAGACCCAAGAAATCAACTAAAAAGGAAAGAACAGATGTTTGTGTTTTGTGAAGTCAACTTTATTTTGAAGGAAGACTTTTGAGTTTGATTAGAGACTTTTTTTTTGTGGTTATAACCCGTTGAAGAAAAGAAATCCTTAGTTTGCCTTTTGTGCTGAAATGCCTTTTCTGTTAAACCCTTTTTGACCAGTAAAAGAAACTGCATTTTGAATCTTTGTCTCCTTGCACTTCTTGGACTGCCCTGCTGAACGTGGATTGCCTCTCATGACCTCACAATATATATATATATATATATATATATATACTTATGTCTTGTCTTGGGGTACTCATGTCATGTTTGTTCCTAGTTTAGCAACACTAGGCAAAAGTAGCCTTAACCTACTGCACTACCATTGTTAAAAATGTAGTTTAGGATTGTCTCGTTTTGCGCACCTGCACTTTAATGTTATTGTACATGTAAAATGCATAGGATTGTGAGAAACACAGTTTTGATTCCTTTGTATGTCAAGTACATGTGAAGAAATTGACTTAGACTTTGAGAAAAAAGTATTTGATTCACTCATTCTGCAAAAAGCATGTTCCTTTTAACAATGAGATGCAAAAAATAAAATAAACACATTATAGAAAAGATATATATTGATTTGCATTTCTTTGAGTGAAATACAAAAGTATTCTATCCCCAAAACATACGACCACAGGAACAAAGGAATGGCTCATATTAAGCCTATTAAGGTAATGCAGTGGTCTATCCAATCTCCAGACCCTAATCCCATAGAAAATCTGTGGAGGTAGCTGAAGCCTCGAGTTGGAAATCAACAGCCTCGAAACCTTAAGGATTTGGAGATGATTTGCAGAGATGAGTGGACCATGATTCTTCCTGATATGTGCATATATCGACAACATAAATTTGTGTGTGTTTTCATTTGAAGTGATTTTCTTTTTAATGTTCTGTCATGTTACATTAAATTCTCTGGTTGACTTTGGAGTTATTTATTAAGACACATATTTTGTGTTTAAAATGAAAAAGGGGGTTTAATATGGCATTCTCACTTCAGGCTACTGCATGGTGGAAATCATGAATCATCTGATACAGAACTTTTGGGTGCAAAAAATCAGATCAGAGTTGGCAAACAAATTCAAAACTCAGTGGAGGAGTTTCTTAGTCTCTGTAGGACCAGCAGGCTGAAGATAACAGGAAGCTGAAATGCAAGTGAAGGAGCCCCTCCCTCCCCATGGTCCCTTGATGCAAATGTGCAGCCTGAGCAGTGTACTTCTGTCCTGCTGACTTGTGTCATTGTCTGTGTGGAGCAGCTGAGATCACGTCTCCAGCCTCAGGATGATGAACAAGTTCACTCTTCTGCTGGTCGCTCTCTCTGTGCCCTGTGAGTTTCCTGCTCCTTCACGTTTCTTCTTTTATCAGACATCGCCTGGTCGGTCAATGGCGACAGGAAACTTCCCAGTCGACCGTTAGTCTTTCTTAAGTCAGTGGTTTCTATCTCTCTTTTCTCCCATCAGGGAGCACAGGTCAGAGTATGGAGTCCATTCCTTCCACTGAAGTGTTGAAACAGCCTGGGGAGACTCTCAGTCTCTCGTGCAGGGGATCTGGCTTCACATTTAGCTGCTGTGTAATGTCCTGGTTCAGACAAGCTGCTGGAAAACGTCTGGAATTGATCAGGAATGGCTTCTCTGATGCCAGCAGGAACACTTTTTCTAACAGTGTGAGTGGACGTGTAGAAATCAGCAGAAATGATGGTACCAGCATGGTTCATCTGAGACTGTCCAACCTGAAGCCAGAGGACTCTGCTGTGTATTACTGTGCCAGAGACACACTGGTTAAACACAGCTGAGAAGCTGCACAAAAACCTCAACGAATGTTTTTCACTAAGAGCTGCAGGGGGCAGTAGGTGATAAAAAAAACAAGCTGCTGGAAGAACAATGTGACCAAAACAAAGTCAAACAAACACGTGTGTACAGTCGTGCCTGCATCACTTCAGGCTTAAGGACATCACATGGACTCATGATCATTTCCTGGAACTTTACACTATATTTAAACCTAAATTTAATTTAGTTTAAGTTTATTTTTTGTCTGTTGATATGAAGTCGTGATGTCACAAGCACAATGTATTTTTGATTTGAATCCAATAGTTTCACATCTTTTCTCTGAAGCTTCTTTAGAAAGAACACAAGCTTGTGTCACAAAGCTGGATTATGGTTAGCAGAGAAGCATTCTCTTGAAGTTTTCTCATGCTTTATCTTACGTTTTTGTCAACAAAATGAGAGAGATTCACTCCAGATGCATCAATTAGTTCTTAACCATCCAAATAAGTGTTATGCTCATTGTATGTTGCAGTGTCCTAAAACAACTTCTCAAAGTCAAAGTCAATTTTATTGTCAATTTCTTCACATGTACTTGACATACAAAGGAATCGAAATTGCGTTTCTCACAATCCTATGCGTTTTACATGTACAACAACATTAAAGTGCAGGTGAGCAAGACGAGACAATCCTAAACTACATTTTTAACAATGGTAAAGTGCAGTACCTTTAAGGCTACTTTTGCTTAGTGTTGCTAAACTAGGAACGAACAAACAGGTATGACAGGACAAGACATAAGAACCCCAAGACAAGACATAAGTAGTCGGGTATAAAAAGACAAATTCAACAAAACAAAACAAGACAACACTGATTGTCCCAGCTATGTGCATTATGAGGTAGTTGTTGTTGTAATGTAATGGCTAGTGCAATAACAATATAAGTGTAAATATAGCAGCAAGTGTGTGCACATTTTTGCATGTGCAGAGAGTCAATTTTGGTGGGTGGGTGGGGGGAGACAGTCCAGTGACCTAGACTTGGTCTGCCAGCCTGGGTTTCCTTCTGGCTGGGGCTGAGGGTGAGAGGGAAGAGGGGAGAGACTTCAACAGTCTCACGGTCTGGTGGAAGAAGCTGTTCGTGAGTCTGGTGGTGCAGGAGTGTAGGCTCCTGTACCTCTTTCCAGAGGGCAGGAGGCTGAACAGACTGTGTGCAAGGTGACTTGTGTCGGTGGCAATTGTGATCACTTTGCGGCTGAGGCGGGTGGTGTAAAGATCTTGCGGGGAGGGGAGTGGTACACCAATTATCCTTTCAGCTGTTCTCACGATGAGTTGCAGACCCTTACTGTTGTAGTCAGTGCAGCTCCCACACGGTAATGCAGCCGGTCAGGATGCTTTTGATGGTTCCTCTGTAGAACGTGGTCATGATGGGTGGCGGCGCACTTGCCCGGTTCAGTTTGCACAGGAAGTAGAGAAGCTGCTGTGCTTACTTGGCCAGTGATGCGGTGTTGGTGGTCCAGGAGAGGTCATCACTGATGTGCACCCCCAGGACCTTGGTGCTGCTGATGGTCAAAGGGGGGTGTTGGGTGTGGCCTTTCTGGAAGCTGACAAAAATCTCTTTGGTCTTGCTGATGTTTAGCAGGAGGTTGTTGTCTTTGCACCATCTGGTCAGAAGCTATATCTCTTTCTTGTAGTGGGTCTCGTCGCCGCTTGTGATGAGGCCCACCAGTGTTGTGTCATCGGCAAACTTCACAAGGTGGTTGGAGCTGTGGGTTGGTGTGCAGTCATGTGTCAGGAGGGTGAAGGGTATATATATTCTCATATAATACATATATGAAAAAAACATATTTAGTCATTTTTGATCAAATTTAATATTTGCATCTTCAAAGCCTCACATTTGTAAAAATGCAAATTCAGACACCGATCCCGCCCTCGTCCATTCAGCCTGCACAGTATAAATATTCTTTTCTCTGCTTCACACATCTCTGCAGTTACACTCAGCCAAGTTCCCACCATGATGGCTGCTCAGAGCATCTTTCTCTTGGCTCTTATCTCAGGTGAATGAAGTCAGTATCCAGCAGCAGAAGAGAAAGGAAGCTTTAGATGTCTTCTAAGCAGCCTGTCATCTAAACTCTGTGTCTGTTTCAGCTGCTCAGAGAGACTCCACAGCTGTACCAAAACTTAAACTCAAAAAACACTGTGTCACTAAGACAGGTGTGTGTGTGTGTGTGTGTATGTGTGTGTGTGTGTGTGTGTGTGTCTGTGTGTCTGTGTGCATGTTTACTTGCTATTGTGCTATTACTGCTGCATGTGAATCATATGATCAATGATTATTAGAGAGACATGAATTACTATTAATAATTGATGAAATAATAATTACAACTCATAATACTTCATGAAGATGAATTCTTCTTCTCACTTATCAGCCAACATTTAATGATTTTAAGTGAATGTCTTTCCAAACAAATACAAATAAAATACAGATAGAGCAAAAGTAGTGTGACCCAAACCAATAAATACTAATCATTTAAATAACAGTCAGAGAAATGCATATTCTGCTATTTCTTTTACTTATAAATAAATTCTGATACTAACTTTATTCAGATGTTGTTTGTGCAGAAAAGAGATGTTTTGAATTACTCTCTCTTCAATGTCAAAATGTGTAAATGCTGTTTAATTTTTTGCTGTTTTCTCACCACTAAATTTGACTTTAAAAGCAGTGATGTGGGAGGAGCTTACGGTCAACTAGTTCTAACAGGAGTCCAGTTCACATCATATTTAAAGGGGGTTGAAAACACACTAAACACACTGTTAACATGGCGTACAGAAAGCTGACACTCTTGGTAGCTGCTCTGTTTGTTTCTACCGGTGCTGAAGGTTGGACCATAACAGAATCTGAACCAGCTGTTAAAAACCCAGGAGGATCCCACAAACTCACCTGCACCACATCTGGATTGTCATTCAGCAGCTCCTGGATGGCCTGGATCAGACAGGCTCCTGGAAAAGGACTGGAGTGGGTTGCTAGTATTGAATATGATAGTGACAGAATCTTCTACTCTCAGTCAGTTCAAGGCCGGTTCATCATCTCCAGAGACAACAGCAAAGAGCAGCTGTATCTGCAGATGAACAGTCTGAAGACTGAAGATTCTGCTGTTTATTATTGTGCTCGACACTCACAGTGACTGAAGCTGGTTCAGCAGCTGTACAAAATCCTCCTGGTCCATTAAGTGTGTGTGTGTGTGTGTGTGTGTGTGTGTGTGTGTGTGTGTGTGTGTGTGTGTGTGTGTGTGTGTCATTAACCTTTTGTTGCATGGCGTTGGCAACACCATCTAATATATAGGGTATAATATAGAAAAGCCCACCATATATCTGGTTTTAGCAGTGTTTGTTGTAGAGTCTCACAGCAGCAGGAAGGAAAGACCTGTGGAATCTCTCCTTCCCACAGTGAGGGGGGATCAGTCGGTCACTGAAGCTGCTCATGGTCCAGCATAGATGTCCGATTTTCCAGAATTTGTCTGTCGCCCACCTCATTTACTGAGTCTAAAGAACAGCCCAAGACTGAGCTGGACTTCCTGATCACCTTGTCCTGCCTGTTCCTCTACCGTTGTATAATGCTGCTGCTCCAGCAGACCACACCATACAGAATGGCTGATAAGAGTCCACTCTCACAATGTCCATTCCCTGGATGTTCACCGGTGAGGGGACAGACCAGTGTCTGTGGAAGTCCACCACCATCTTCTTGGTATTCCCAGCATTCATGATGAGGTGGTTTGGAGACACCAGTCCATAAAGTCGTGTGTCAGTTTCTGGTACTATGCACCATCATCATTTAAACATTTTATTTTTTCTAAGGCAATGTTCTTGTTTTACTTTCTTATTCTTGTCTAACAGAGTTGAATATTTCATATAAAAAATCATCCATCCTTTTACCCTCATTGCTGCATGGTATAATACAATTAAACTATACATCTACATTCAAAAAGCATCTACACCAAGTGCATTAGTTTTATTTTTAGTTGTGTTTTCAGTTTAACACATGTAAAGACTCTAAAACATTGTTACCAGTATTAATTTTAGAACAAAAGAAAAGACTATATGCTTCAGAATATTCATGATCTGAACAAAAAATGTTGGTACTATTATGAATTATCAATTTGACTAAAATATAATATAATATGAGTCATACTCCACTCATGCCTGTGTTAGATAAATATTAAAGTGTTTGAATTCAAGTTGGTTTGTGTTTAATATTTAAATATTAAACCTTGAACCAATAATTAAGCTGCTGTAAAAAAGTGATTAAAGAGGACACTATAAAAGTTAAAAATGTAAATCACACATTGAGCAGCAATCTTTTATGAATGAATTACAATAAAAACCATAACAACTGTAATAATAATGTGCACCTTCCTCCATTTGGTTCCAGTTTGTGACACGTTCTTCTGGCCTCTGTTTGATTCTATGCAAACTCAGTGATCTTCCCTGTTGGTATAAAGACTTGTGTTGACCGTCAGAGGAGCTGAAACAGATCAGAAGTTCACTTCTCTTCAGCTTCAACATCAACATGTTGTCTGTAGCTCTGCTGCTGCTGGCAGCTGGATGCTGTGAGTCTCTCTGCTTTGGTCATAATCAGCTCATCTTCTTTATTGGGATCAATTGACACTTAACGTGTTCTTCTTTTAACAGGTGTGAAGTGTGAACAGTTGACACAACCAGCCTCAGTGACTGTGCAGCCAGGTCAACGTCTGACCATCAGCTGTCAGGTCTCTTATTCTGTGGGCAGCTATTACACAGCTTGGATCAGACAACCTGCAGGGAAAGGACTGGAGTGGATTGGAATGAAATATACTGGTGGTACTCACTTCAAAGATTCACTAAAGAACAAGTTCAGTATTGAGTTAGACTCTTCCAGCAACACAGTGACTCTAATTGGACAGAATGTGCAGCCTGCAGACCCAGCTGTGTATTACTGTGCCAGACAACCACAACAACACAAACCATCAGCAGACCTGAACAAAAACCCCTCAGAGCCTGAACACTTGTAACATGAAGCCACCAGAGGAGGAGCCATCACACCACTAAACAGTTCAACACCAGTTCAAAAGAGGAAAACAGTCTATATAGTGTATAACAATGACTTTAACCTCTAATGTGATTATAATAATGAGAAGACAAATATACAACTAGCTGTTGAAGCCCTAGGTGTGTGTGTATGAGGGTAGGATTTAAAACATGATAATTTTCATAAAAAGACCAAAAGAGTTCCAGATGTCTAGATATTAATCTGGAAAAGTGACAACATAGTGCCTCTTTAATTCCTTAAATTACATTTGCTATTCATCAAATTCCATCACCAGGGACAACCGTGCTCCAACATCTGATTTTAATGATCATTAACATCAAGCTTCAGGAGCCTGATAACAACCGTTCATTAGAATCAGGTGTTGGAGCAGGACAGCATCTAAAACCTGCAGGTGAGGGGCCCATAGAGATTTAAATATGTGTCAAGTCCACTGAAACATGCCAGACAAGGGAGGATTTAATACTAATATTAAAATAATAAAATGACCAAAATGTATAACAATCCACCATCATTTATTCTTGTTACTATTAATGAATTAAATGAATATGTTGCATGTACCAATTCACTTTCTTTGCTCCAAGCTGCTTGGAATTCTGCCCCAAATGTTGGTGGGTTGGCCAACAACTCCTGACGACTCATGTGTGTGTGTGTGTGTGTGTGTGTGTGTGTGTGTGTGTCGTTAACCTTCTGTTGCTATATAGGGTATAATATAGAAAAGCCCACCATATATGTGGTTTTAGCAGTGTTTGTTGTAGAGTCTCACAGCAGCAGGAAGGAAAGACCTGTGGAATCTCTCCTTCCCACAGTGGAGGGGGGATCAGTCGGTCACTGAAGCTGCTCATGGTCCAGCATAGATGTCAGATTTTCCAGGATTTGTCTGTCGCCCACTTCATTTACTGAGTCTAAAGAACAGCACAGGACTGAGCTGGACTTCCTGATCACCTTGTCCTGCCTGTTCCTCTACCGTTGTATAATGCTGCTGCTCCAGCAGACCACACCATACAGAATGGCTGATAAGAGTCCACTCTCACAATGTCCATTCCCTGGATGTTCACCGGAGAGGGGACAGACCAGTGTCTGTGGAAGTCCACCACCATCTTCTTGGTATTCCCAGCATTCATGAGGAGGTGGTTTGGAGACACCAGTCCATAAAGTCATGTGTCAGTTTCTGGTACTCTCCACCATCATCATTGAGACATTTTATTGTTTCTAAGGCAGTCTTCTCATTTTACTTTCTTATTCTTGTCTAACAGAGTTGAATTTTATATTTCATATAAAAAATCATCCACCCTTTTCCTTCATTGCTGCATGGTGTAATACAATTAAACTGTACATCTACATTCAAAAAGCATCTAGTGCATTAGTTTTATTTTTAGTTGTGTTTTCAGTTTCACACATGTAAAGACTCTAAAATATACCTTGTAGGCTTTGATCAGGAATTCAATATTTATGAGAACATCATTTAAATATTCTCATGTGTTATTATGGCACAGCTGTAAGCAGAAACTATCAATTTCAGATAAGAACATTGTTACCAGTATTAATTTTAGAACTAAAGAAAAGACTAAATGCTTCAGAATATTCATGATCTGATCAAGTTGGTAGTATTATGACTCAATTATCAATTTGACTAAAATATAATATAATATAAGTCATACTCCACTCATGCCTGTGTTAGATAAATATTAAAGTGTTTGAATTCAAGTTGGTTTGTGTTTAATATTTAAATATTAAACCTTGAACCAACAATTAAGCTGCTGTAAAACATTGATTAAAGAGGACACTATAAAAGTTAAAAATGTAAATCAAGCATTGAGCAGCAATTTTTTAGAAATTAATAACAATAAAAACCATAACAACTGTATTAATAATGTGCACCTTCCTCCATTTGGCTCCAGTTTGTGACACGTTCTTCTGGCCTCTGTTTGATTCTATGCAAACTCAGGGATCTTCCTTGTTGGTATAAAAACTTGTGTTGACAGTCAGAGGAGCTGAAACAGATCAGAAGTTCACTTCTCTTCAGCTTCAACATCAACATGTTGTCTGTAGCTCTGCTGCT
The DNA here is from genome assembly GCA_036785175.1 of Eupleurogrammus muticus. NCBI lineage: Eukaryota > Metazoa > Chordata > Actinopteri > Scombriformes > Trichiuridae > Eupleurogrammus > Eupleurogrammus muticus. The sequence goes on along the minus strand of JAYKQN010000011.1, from coordinate 17,752,552 downwards.
GCTGGCAGCTGGATGCTGTGAGTCTCTCTGCTTTGGTCATAATCAGCTCATCTTCTTTATTGGGATCAATTGGCACTAAACATGTTCTTCTTTTAACAGGTGTGAAGTGTGAACAGTTGACACAACCAGCCTCAGTGACTGTGCAGCCAGGTCAACGTCTGACCATCAGCTGTCAGGTCTCTTATTCTCTAGGCTATTGGACAGCTTGGATCAGACAACCTCCAGGGAAAGGACTGGAGTGGATTGGAATGAAAGATACTGGTTCTACCTACTTCAAAGATTCACTAAAGAACAAGTTCAGTATTGAGTTAGACTCTTCCAGCAACACAGTGACTCTAATTGGACAGAATGTGCAGCCTGCAGACACAGCTGTGTATTACTGTGCCAGACAACCACAACAACACAAACCATCAGCAGACCTGAACAAAAACCCCTCAGAGCCTGAACACTTGTAACATGAAGCCACCAGAGGAGGAGCCATCACACCACTAAACAGTTCAACACCAGTTCAAAAGAGGAAAACAGTCTATATAGTGTATAACAATGCCTTTAACCTCTAATGTGATTATAATAATGAGAAGACAACTATACAACTAGCTGTTGAAGGAGCCCTAGGTGTGTGTATGAGGGTAGGATTGAAACATGATAATTTTCATAAAAAGACCAAAAGAGTTCCAGATGTCTAGATATTATACTGGGAAAAGTGACAACATAGTGCCTCTTTAATTCCTTGAAATTACATTCGCTATTCATCAAATTCCATCACCAGGGACAACCATGCTCCAACATCTGATTTAAATGATCATTAACATCAAGCTTCAGGAGCCTGATAACAACTGTTCATTAGAATCAGGTGTTGGAGCAGGACAGCGTCTAAAACCTGCAGGTGAGGGTCCCATAGAGACTTAAATATGTGTCAAGTCCACTGAAACATGCCAGACAAGGGAGGATTTAATACCAATATTAAAATAATAAAATGACCAAAATGTATCACAATCCACCATCATGTATTCTTTTTACTATTAATGAATGAATGAATATGTTGCATGTACCAAATTTACTTTCTTTGCTCCAAGCTGCTTGGAATTCAGCACCAAATGTTGGTGGGTTGGCCAACAACTCCTGACGACTCATTAAAATCACTTCAAATAATCAAATTTGATCTGTTTAACACTGTGAGGAGGAGTCAATGCAAATCTGCTCTTCCATGTTTTATGTCACAGCGAAGTGAAACAGATCACAGCAGCAACCAGACATACAGCAGTTCCACAATGACTGCAGCTACATGTTTAACTGTTCTGATGCTGTCAGTGATTTCTGGTGAATGCAACATCTCTGCACACATCTTGATTTGACTTTAAGAATGTGTTTGGCTCTGTGTTGATCAAACTGCTTTTCTCTCCAGGTGTTTGCAGTCAGACTCTGACTGAGTCTGGACCTGTGGTAAAGCAGCTTGGAGAATCCCACAAACTGACCTGTACATATGCAGGAATAGCAGATGGTGATGCTGCTATCAGCTGGATCAGACAAGCTGAAGGAAAAGGACTGGAGTGGGTTTCCCACATTTCTGCTCCAAGTGGAAGGAACAAATATTATTCCACATCAGTCCAGAATCGCTTCAGCATTTCCAGAGACAACAACTTGGACCAGGTGTATCTGCAGATGAACGGCCTGAAGTCAGAAGACTCTGCTGTGTATTATTGTGCTCGAAGGCCACAGAGATACAGGAAGCCACAGAGCCGTACACAAACCAGCACAGATGTCACTGTGACACTCACTCAAAGAAAGTGGTGGACCAAGCACTCAGATCCTTTATTAAAGCAAAAGTAGAAACACTGTCATCTAAAAATACTCATTGACAAGTAAGTCTTGAAAAACATGACTTAAATAAAAGTAGAGAATCATCAGCAAAATGTAATAAGAATATCAAAAATAGTATAATATGATAGTTTAATACTATTATTTAACAGTAATAATAATAAATCAATCTCAAAACAGCACGTTCAGCAGGGTGTAGGAGGGTCAATGCAGGTTTTGTTCAGTAAGGTCATGGCTCTGGGGATGAAGCTGTTTGAGTCTATTTGTCCTGGACTTGATGCACCTGTAGCAGCTCCCAGAAGGCAGGAGGTTCAACAGGTGGTGGCTCACGTCTGAGTTGTCCTAAAATATTATATTAATGCTTTGATTTCCCTAAACTATGATTTGCTTTTCAACAAATGGCACAATGAGGAGCAAAACTGCTCCAAGACAACTCATATAAATGATCCACTCACCATCAGACAATTAAACATTTCAACACCAGTTCACTTTGTGTACACCAACCCCAGGTCACTAATACATAGTAATTAATGAAAAAGACAAACACTAATTAAAACAGAAACAGAAACACAATGACATGAAGTTGTTAGAGGACAGAGACACCCTAAAACACATCAGAACAATGAGAGTAGTGAATGAAGTAGTGTCCAGTGTACAGCCTGTATTTGTTTGCATTACCATTCATTTATAAAAGAATGGCAGCATAATTTTACATGAAAACAGTATGAACATCAACAAAGACCTTTTCTGACTAATTCAAGAGAGGATGGCCATGTTCTCTTTCATTGACATTCTACATTGTAATCACAAAAAAAACACTACTACAAAATGTCTGCAGAGGGCAGCAGGATCTCTGCACTGAAACACACCAGTAACACTTCTAGTGATCAGAAGTGATGATTGAGAGAGATTACTGTTGAATGAGGTTATGTTTAGTTTTTTTGTTTTCTTTAAGGGATATCATATGTAAATGAAAGTTTATTTTGTGTATCGTTTAAAGAACAGTCAGAGAAATGCATCTTCTACCGTTTCTGTTATTTAACATAAATTCTGATACTTAATTTATTCAAAAGTTTTGAATTATTATCTCCTCATTGTCAAAATGTGTAAATGCTGTTTTATTTTTTGCTGTTTTCTCACCACTAAATTTGACTTTAAAAGCAGTGATGTGGGAGGAGCTTACTGTCAACTAATTCTAACAGGAGTCCAGTTCACATCATATTTAAAGGGGGTTGAAAACACACTAAACACACTGTTAACATGGCGTACAGAAAGCTGACACTCTTGGTAGCTGCTCTGTTTGTTTCCACTGGTGCTGCAGGTTGGACCATAACAGAATCTGAACCAGCTGTTAAAAACCCAGGAGGATCCCACAAACTCACCTGCACCACATCTGGATTGTCATTCAGCAGCTACTGGATGGCCTGGATCAGACAGGCTCCTGGAAAAGGACTGGAGTGGGTTGCTACTATTGAATATGATAGTGACAGAATCTTCTACTCTCAGTCAGTTCAAGGCCGGTTCATCATCTCCAGAGACAACAGCAAAGAGCAGCTGTATCTGCAGATGAACAGTCTGAAGACTGAAGATTCTGCTGTTTATTATTGTGCTCGACACTCACAGTGACTGAAGCTGGTTCAGCAGCTGTAAAAAATCCTGATGTTCTGTGAAGAGTGTGTATGCGTCATTGAAAAAAAACAAAAAACAGAATCAGATGAGTGATGGAAATAATGGTGTCTTTATTAACGTAGTTCAAGCTAAATATGCAAATTTTCTTTTTTCTTTTGTTTTTATGCAAGCTTTAACATTTGAATTTCTTAACTGACGAGTGAAAAGGCATCAGAATAAAGTTCTTTACTTCATCCACAATTGTCTGACATTCATTGTTTGTATATTTGGTTTAAACATGTAAAGTAATAAAACCAATTAAATGAAAATACAAGAATAAACTACACACAGTGCATGAGTTTCATTTGTAGTTGCATTTTCACAATGTTGATGTTCTGCTCCAGTCTAGGGATGCCTGGGACATCTCATGAAGTGGCCCCTTATTCCCAAGTAGCCACAAAGAACTTTTAGTTTGAATGGAAAGAAAGTGATTGATTTCCAAAAACATAGAAATACATGCATAGATATAACAAAGTGAGTAAAGCTCAGTATAATGAAGCTTCAATGTGGACTAAAGCCAGCATAACAAACAAAATGATCCCTCCTAGGAAGTAAGAAACCCAGCGACAAAAGACTTGACAAATGACCTCCCTGACTAATTAAAGGGGAAAAAACAAGATTAACAAAGGCGGCATTCCACCCCTACTTAACTCAAAAGAAACTAAGACATGCACAATGCAAACATGTGGCCAGTTGTGAGAAGAGGAGGATGAGGAGGGTCTGCTGGCTGCAGACAGCCACCTTCTTGGCCTCTTACTGTATATAGTAGCAGGAGTTTCTCCAAGTCAGCCAATCACAGGCCAGGGTGTAGAGCCTCCACCAATGGGGCACAAGTATGAAACATGTATTTGCATATAAAATTAGTAATAAACCACAGGGCACACACATTCAGCAGATTTACTATGAAATATGACTACAGTCATAACAGTTGATAATCACAATATGCTGTTATTAATGTGTAACAAAGAAGATAGATAGATAGATAGATAGATAGATAGATAGATAGATAGATAGATAGATAGATAGATAGATAGATAGATAGATAGATAGATAGATAGATAGATAGATAGATAGATAGATAGATAGATAGATAGATAGATTTGTTAAATACTTATTATAGTATTTAAATATAAAATGGTTGGTGATGAATATTTAAATATTGAAAGTGGAATCAAAGCCTTAATCTGCTGTAAAAGATGATTGAAGAGGACATTAAGAAACTGGTTAAATATTTTAATTACATGTGCAGAAGCAATCTGTTGCAAAATAACAATACTAATAATAATCATAATGTTAATGACAGCTTCCTCCATTTGGCTCCAGTTTGTGACACGTTCTTCTGGCCTCTGTTTGATTCTATGCAAACTCAGTGATCTTCCCTGTTGGTATAAAGACTTGTGTTGACAGTCAGAGGAGCTGAAATTAGATCAGAAGTTCACTTCTCTTCAGCTTCAACATCAACATGTTGTCTGTAGCTCTGCTGCTGCTGGCAGCTGGATGCTGTGAGTCTCTCTGCTTTGGTCATAATCAGCTCATCTTCTTTATTGGGATCAATTGGCACTAAACGTGTTCTTCTTTTACCAGGTGTGAAGTGTGAACAGTTGACACAACCAGCCTCAGTGACTGTGCAGCCAGGTCAACGTCTGACCATCAGCTGTCAGGTCTCTTATTCTGTGAGCAGCTATTACACAGCTTGAATCAGACAACCTGCAGGGAAAGGACTGGAGTGGATTGGAATGAAAGATACTGGTGCTACTTACTACAAAGATTCACTAAAGAACAAGTTCAGTATTGAGTTAGACTCTTCCAGCAAGACAGTGACTCTAACTGGACAGAATGTGCAGCCTGCAGACACAGCTGTGTATTACTGTGCCAGAGACACAACAACACAAACCATCAGCAGACCTGAACAAAAACCCCTCAGAGCCTGAACACTTGTAACATGAAGCCACCAGAGGAGGAGCCATCACACCACTAAACAGTTCACACCAGTTCAAAAGAGGAAAACAGTCTATATAGTGTATAACAATGACTTTAACCTCTAATGTGATTATAATAATGAGAAGACAACTATACAACTAGCTGTTGAAGCCCTAGGTGTGTGTGTGTGTGTGTGTGTGTGTGTATGAGGGTAGGATTGTAACATGAGAATTTTCATAAAAAGACCAAAAGAGTTCCAGATGTCTAGATATTAGAAAAGTGACAACATAGTGCCTCTTTAATTCCTTGAAATTACGTTCACTATTCATCAAATTCCATCACCAGGGACAACCGTGCTCCAACATCTGATTTAAATGATCATTAACATCAAGCTTCAGGAGCCTGATAACAACTGTTCATTAGAATCAGGTGTTGGAGCAGGACAGCATCTAAAACCTGCAGGTGAGGGGCCCATAGAGATTTAAATATGTGTCAAGTCCACTGAAACATGCCAGACAAGGGAGGATTTAATACCAATATTAAAATAATAAAATGACCAAAAATGTATACCAATCCACCATCATTTATTCTTGTTACTATTAATGAATTAAATGAATATGTTGCGTGTACTAATTTACTTTCTTTGCTCCAAGCTGCTTGGAATTCAGCACCAAATGTTGGTGGGTTGGCCAACAACTCCTGACGACTCATTAAAATCACTCTAAATAATCAAAGTTGAACATGTAAAACATGTCAGATAAATCAGGATTTACATCTGAACACATTGTTTTTCCAGTTTCACCAAATCACTGAGATCCAGGTCCAGTCCCCTTGTGTCCTCGCTGTGAGGAGGAGTCAATGCAAAACTCAGGAGTCTTCCACCTCTACTTATGTGACCTCAGAGAGGCTGACAGAGAACAGTGGACTCAGTTTAATATGATGGACTACAGGACAGGACTGCTGCTGTTCACTCTCTGCTGGCCAGGTGAAGATGTCCAAAGATGTTAATACCACAGCTTTGTGGTGTTACTAGATCATTGTCCTTTACATGTTTTTTATTCCTGTTGACAGGTGTTATTGGTCAGACTCTGACAGAATCTGAACCAGCTGTTATAAATCCAGGAGAATCCCACAAACTGACCTGCACCACATCTGGATTCACATTCAGAAGCTTCCGCATGAACTGGATCAGACAGGCGCCTGGAAAAGGACTGGGAGGATCGCTTTCATACACACAGGCAGTTCTCATTTGTTTTACTCTCAGTCAGTCCAGGGCAGATTCACCATCTCCAGAGATGACTCCAGCAGTAAAGTCTATCTACACATGAACAGACTGAAGACTGAGGACACAGCAACGTATTACTGTGCCCGACAACACAGTGAGAGACAGAAATAAGAGACTCATACAAAAACCACTTCCTCTATTCACCACCACTAATACCATTCATTCCTTTAGTATCATTGTTTTGTAACAGTGATGACGGGTAGTGATCAGCTGAATGTTTAAGTCTGGTTTATATCATTTAACTTAATATTCAAGCTTTAAAAAATCCGAATGTTGGGTGGAAAGAGATAGGGAGTGTGTGTGTGTGTGTGTGTGTGTGTGTGTGTGTGTGTGTGTACATGTGATGGAGATAATTTTTCTATTGTGTAGTTTCCTTTATTGTTTGTAGGTAACGGTAACGACCAGAATCATTTGGACACGCTCATAGTTATTTGAGTAAAGTAAAGATCAAACCTCAGACATGTTACCAAACTATCACATGGTCAGTCATCTCTAAATCATCACTTTGTTCCTCATTTAAACTCTAGAGGACAGCAAAGAGTGTCACGGATCCCAATTATGCACTGGCAGTACAATGAAGTAATGATGAAAACATTTCATTTGTCTTAATTGAACACATTTGCAGTAACATTCATCCTGGCAGAGTGGTTCAATGTTCAGTAGTCTCACCTCACAGCAAGATGAAGTCAAGTCAACTTTTATTTGTATAGAACAAAATTACAAATCACACATTGGCCACAATGGGCTTTACAGTTTGTAAAAGCAACACAACATCCTCTGTCCTTAGACACCCACAATGTACAAGGTAAAACTCCCTAAAAAGACTTTAACTGAGAAGGAAGCAAAGAAGAAGAAAATCTCAGAAAGAGAAGCAGAGTCGGAAACAATACATTCAATCAAGCAGATAATATGCTATTTGTGGTAATAAATCCAGGCTAAGCATTTTTTACAGGCAAAATCTGAAAAATATGTGAGAGAGACTTGATCTTAAGCTTGTTTTGAATTTCTAAACAGAACTCCACATTTGGAATTGACCGTCACACCAATTACACAGTTAGCATTAAACATTTCCTGTTGGTCCTCACCTTTGCTTTGTTGATCACATTTTCTTCTAAGTTCAGTGAACCTCTCTATACTATTAATGAATAAAATGAATATGTTGCATGTACTAATTTACTTTTTTTGCTCCAAGCTGCTTAGAATTCAGCACCAAATGTTGGTGGGTTGGCCAACAACTCCTGACGACTCATTAAAATCACTTCAAATAATCAAATTTGATCTGTTCAGCACTGTGAGGAGGAGTCAATGCAAATCTGCTCTTCCATGTTTTATGTCACAGCGAAGTGAAACAGATCACAGCAGCAACCAGACATACAGCAGTTCCACAATGACTGCAGCTACATGTTTAACTGTTCTGATGCTGTCAGTGATTTCTGGTGAATGCAACGTCTCTGCACACATCTTGATTTGACTTTAAGAATGTGTTTGGCTCTGTGTTGAACAAACTGCTTTTCTCTCCAGGTGTTTGCAGTCAGACTCTGACTGAGTCTGGACCTGTGGTAAAGCAGCTTGGAGAATCCCACAAACTGACCTGTACATATGCAGGAATAGCAGATGGTGATGCTGCTATCAGCTGGATCAGACAACCTGAAGGAAAAGGACTGGAGTGGGTTTCCCTCATTTCTGCTCCAAGTGGAAGCAACAAATATTATTCCACATCAGTCCAGAATCGCTTCAGCATTTCCAGAGACAACAACTTGGACCAGGTGTATCTGCAGATGAACGGCCTGAAGTCAGAAGACTCTGCTGTGTATTATTGTGCTCGAAGGCCACAGAGATACAGGAAGCCACTGAGCCGTACACAAACCAGCACAGATGTCACTGTGACACTCACTCAAAGAAAGTGGTGGACCAAGCACTCAGATCCTTTATTAAAACAAAAGTAGAAACACTGTCATCTAAAAATACTCATTGACAAGTAAGTCTTGAAAAACATGACTTTAATAAAAGTAGAGAATCATCAGCAAAATGTAATAAGAATATCAAAAATAGTATAATATGATAGTTTAGTACTATTATATAATAGTAATGAATCAATCTAAAAACAGCACGTTCAGCAGGGTGTAGGAGGGTCAATGCAGGTTTTGTTCAGTAAGGTCATGGCTCTGGGGATGAAGCTGTTTGAGTCTATTTGTCCTGGACTTGATGCACCTGTAGCAGCTCCCAGAAGGCAGGAGGTTCAACAGCTGGTGGCTCACGTCTGAGTTGTCCTTAAAATAATATTAATACTTTAATTTGTCTGAAATATAATTTGCTTTTCAACAAACGACACAAGGAGGAGCAACACTGCTCCAAGACAACTCATATAAATGATCCACTCACCATCAGACAATTAAACAGTTCAACACCAGTTCACTTTGTGTACACCAACCCCAGGTCACTAATACATAGTAATTAATGAAAAAGAGAAACACTAATTAAAACAGAAACAGAAACACAATGACATGAAGTTGTTAGAGGACAGAGACATCCTGAAACACATCAGAACAATGAGAGAAATATAAAATGTCTGCAGAGGGCAGCAGGGTCTCTGCACTGAAACACACCAGTAACACTTTTAGTGATCAGAAGTGATGATTGAGAGAGATTACTGCTGAATGAGGTTATGTTTAGTTTTTTTTGGAAATTCCTGTGTAAATGCTGTTTTGTTTCATGCCGTGTTCTCACCACTAAATTTGACTTTAAAGGAGTGATGTGGGAGGAGCTTACTGTCAACTAATTCTAACAGGAGTCCAGTTCACATCATATTTAAAGGGGGTTGAAAACACACTAAACACACTGTTAACATGGCGTACAGAAAGCTGACACTCTTGGTAGCTGCTCTGTTTGTTTCCACTGGTGCTGAAGGTTGGACCATAACAGAATCTGAACCAGCTGTTAAAAACCCAGGAGGATCCCACAAACTCACCTGCACCACATCTGGATTGTCATTCAGCAGCTACTATATGGCCTGGATCAGACAGGCTCCTGGAAAAGGACTGGAGTGGGTTGCTACTATCACTACTGACAGCAGCAACAAATACTACTCTCAGTCAGTTCAAGGCCGGTTCATCATCTCCAGAGACAACAGCAAAGAGCAGCTGTATCTGCAGATGAACAGTCTGAAGACTGAAGATTCTGCTGTTTATTATTGTGCTCGACACTCACAGTGACTGAAGCTGGTTCAGCAGCTGTACAAAATCCTGATGTTCTGTGAACGGTGTGTGTCTGTGTCATTAAAAAAACATAAACTAGAATCAGATGAATGATGGAAATAATGGTTAATATAGTTTTTTTGTCTTTTTTCTTTTGTTTTTATGCCAGCTTTAACATTTGAATTACTTAATTGACGAGTGAAAAGGCATCAGAATAAAGTTCTTTACTTCATCCACAAGTATTTGCATATAAAATTAGTAATAAAACACAGGGCACACACATTCAGCAGATTTACTATGAAATATGACTACAGTCATAACAGTTGATAATCACAATATGCTGTTATTAATGTGTAACAAAGATAGATACACATGCAGAAGCAATGTATGGTAAACTAACAATACTAATAATAATCATAATGTTAATGACAGCTTCCTCCATTTGGCTCCAGTTTGTGACAAGTTCTTCTGGCCTCTGTTTGATTCTATGCAAACTCAGTGATCTTCCCTGTTGGTATAAAGACTTGTGTTGACAGTCAGAGGAGCTGAAACAGATCAGAAGTTCACTTCTCTTCAGCTTCAACATCAACATGTTGTCTGTAGCTCTGCTGCTGCTGGCAGCTGGATGCTGTGAGTCTCTCTGCTTTGGTCATAATCAGCTCATCTTCTTTATTGGGATCAATTGGCACTAAACTTGTTCTTCTTTTAACAGGTGTGAAGTGTGAACAGTTGACACAACCAGCCTCAGTGACTGTGCAGCCAGGTCAACGTCTGACCATCAGTTGTCAGGTCTCTTATTCTCTCAGCAGCTATTGGACAGCTTGGATCAGACAACCTGCAGGGAAAGGACTGGAGTGGATTGGAGCTGGATGTAGGGGATGCACATCATATTACAAAGATTCATTAAAGAGCAAGTTTAGTATGAACATAGGCTCTTCCAGCAACACAGTGACTCTAATTGGACAGAATGTGAAGCCTGCAGACACAGCTGTGTATTACTGTGCCAGAGACACACAACAACACAAACCATCAGCAGACCTGAACAAAAACCCCTCAGAGCCTGAACACTTGTAACATGAAGCCACCAAAGGAGGAGCCATCACACCACTAAACAGTTCAATGCCAGTTCAAAGAGGAAAACAGTCTATATAGTGTATAACAATGACTTTAACCTCTAATGTGATTATAATAATGAGAAGGCAACTATACAACTAGCTGTTGAAGGAGCCCTAGGTGTGTGTATGAGAGTAGGATTGAAACATTGCCTCTTTAATTCCTTGAAATTACGTTCACTATTCATCAAATTCCATCACCAGGGACAACCGTGCTCCAACATCTGATTTAAATGAGCTTCAGGAGCCTGATAACAACCGTTTAAATATGTGATTAAAATATGTGTCAAGTCCACTGAAACATGCCAGACAAGGGAGGATGTCATAATAATTTTAAAATAATAAAATGACCAAAAATGTATAACAATCCACCACCATTAGTGGTCCAGTCCAGTTTGTTGTTCAGGTGAACACCCAGGTATTTGTAAGAGACCACTGTCTCAATGTCTTTTCCCGGGATGCTCACCGGTTTGGTGGGGGGGACTTCCTCCTGAAGTCCACAACCATCTCCTTTGTCTTGCTGGCGTTGATTTGGAGAGCGTTGATCTCACACCAGCTGACAAAGTCATTGATGACCCCCCCTGTACTCCTGGTCGTTCCCATCTGATACACACCCGATGATGGCCGTATCATCTGAGAACTTTTGTAGGTGGCACTTGTCCGAGTTGTAGGTGAAGTCTGAGGTGTACAGACTAAACAGAAAAGGTGAGAGCACTGTACCCTGTGGCGCCCCCATGCTGCAGACTACCACCTCAGACACACAGTCATGAAGCCTCACATACTGTGGTCTGTTGGTGAGGTAGTCGATGGTCCAGGCCGTCAGCTGCTCATCCACTCCGGCTCCCTCCAGCTTCCCTTTCAGCAGTGCAGGCTGGATGGTGTTAAAAGCACTGGAGAAGTCAATAAAACATGATCCTCACCGTGCTCGCCGCTTGTTCCAGGTGAGAGAGACATCGGTGCAGCAGATAGATGACAGCGTCATCCACACTGATGCCGGGCCGGTAGGCGAACTGCAGAGGGTCCAGTGCTGAGCTCACCAGTGGGCGAAGGTGGTGCAGGATGAGCCTCTCCAAGGCCTTCATCAGGTGAGAAGTCAGGGCTACAGGTCTGTAGTGGTTGGGCTCCCTGGGCCCTGCGATCTTTGGCACTGGAACCACGCAGGAAGTCTTCCACAGTTCAGGAACCCTCTCCAGGTTCAGACTCAGGTTAAAGATGTGCAGGACCACCTGACAGAGCTGGTCTGCACAGTCCCTGAGCAATCTGGAGCTGATTCCGTCTGGACCTGCTGCCTTCCTGACCTTTGTCTTCTTTAGCTGAGGCAGATCTGTGGCTGGTCTGGGGTGGGGGGTGGGGCTGGCTTTGTTGTTGGTAGGTGTAATGGGGTGGGGGGAGGGGCTGGCTTTGATGTGGGTAGGTGTAAAGGAGGTGTGGTGGGATGAAACGAGGAGAGTGCACCTGGCGACAGCACAGCGCCAGAAGAGGGGGGGGGGGGCAGCACATGGAGGGGGGTTGGTGGAAGCTGGGGGGTAGGGGAGGTTGTTGGTCCAGAATTTAATCTATTAAAAAACAGATTCAATTCATTAGCCCACCCCCGGTCGGTGGACACTGTTACTCCTCCATTGTCCGTGAGGTGACCAGAGATCTTGTTCATGCTTCTCCAGAACTCTCGGACATTGTTTGCTTGGAGCTGCTCCTCCATCTTCCTCCTGAAACTCTCAAAACATGTAACAAGTCCATTAAAACATGTGACACACATCAGAATTTGTATCTGGAAATTATTTCCTCAGTTTTAACAAATCACAGAAAATTATAATGAAATCACTTATATATATAATATATAGAATAGAAAAAGTGGACGATTGAACATATCAAAACAGACCCATCTTTTGATGTATTTCTTCATACTGCATTATTTATTTATTTATTTTTCTGAGATGGACGTTTGTTGGATGGATGTTTTAGTTATCCATATATATATATATATATATATATATATATATATATATATATATATATATATATATATATATATATATATATATATATATATATATATGAGAAGGTGAGCACCCCCCCCTTTTCACCGGCTCATGAGGGCGGAGCCACAGCTCCGTGTTGCGTCGGAGCCCGGCGACTGGACTTACGAGTACAAAACACACACGCACCACACGCACGGATGGCATGGATTTGGGTTTATTGTTACGTGTATATTGTTTGTAAAGTGCTTAGTGACATGGTCGGGAACCGGGTGCGGGCTGTAGTAGAGAGTGAAATGTTGATGTCTGAGCATTGACTGAGCATTGACTGTGTTGTTACTGTGGATAGAGGTGAATAAAATGCCTTGTGTTGGCATAATCCAACTCTGCTGCCTCTTGTCTCCACTTCACCTGGTTGCCCTGATCCCTTTGGTTGGGAGGCCATATCGGTCGCCTCACAATATATATATATATATATATATATATATATACAGTGGGGAAAATAAGTATAAATAAAAAAAAATAGCTGCTATTTTGCTATTTCTCCCACTTAGAAATCATGGAGGGGTCTGAAATTTTCATCATAGATGCATGTCCACTGTGAGAGAGATAAACTAAAAAGAAAAATCCAGAAATCACAATGCATGATTTTTTAATGATTTATTTGTGTGATAAAGCGGCAAATAAGTATTTGAACACCTGTGTGTCATCTAGATTTCTGACCCTGAAGGACCTGTTAGTCCGCCTATTAGAAGTCCATTTGCACTCCATGTATCATCCTTAATCAGATGCACCTGTTTGAAGTCGTTAGCTGCATAAAGACACCTGTCCACCCCATACAATCAGCAAGACTTTAACTTGTAGCATGGCGAAGACCAAAGAGCTGTCCAACGACACAAGAGAGAAAATTGTACACCTCCACAAGGCTGGAAAGGGCTATGGAGCAAATGCCAAGCAGCTTGGTGAAAAAAGGTCCACTGTTGGAGCAATCGTTAGAAAATGGAAGAAGCTAAACATGACGGTCAATCTCAATCGGAGTGGAGCCCCATGCAAGATATCACCTCGTGGGGTCTCAATGATTCTAAGAAAGGTGAGGAATCAGCCCGGAACTACACGACAGGAGTTGGTCAATGACCTGAAAAGAACTGGGACCAACGTTTCCAAGGTTGCTGTAGGTAATACACTAAGACGTCATGATTTGAAATCATGCATGGCACGAAAGGTTCCCCTGCTTAAATCAGCACATGTCAAGGCCCGTCTTATGTTTGCATATGACCATTTGGATGATACAGAGGAGTCATGGGAGAAAGTTTTGTGGTGAGATGAGACCAAAATAGAACTTTTTGGTCATAATTCCACTAAGCGTGTTTGGAGGAAGAAGAATGAAGAGTACAATCCGAAGAACACCATCCCTACTGTGAAGCATGGGGGTGGTAGCATCATGCTTTGGGTGTGTTTTTCTGCACATGGGACAGGACGAGTGCACTGCATTAAAGAGAGGATGACTGGGGCCGTGTATTGTGAGATTTTGGGGAACAACCTCCTTCCCTCAGTCAGAGCATTGAAGATGGGTCGTGGCTGGGTCTTCCAACACGACAACGACCCAAAGCACACAGCCAGGAAAACCAAAGACTGGCTCCGTAAGAAGCATATCAAGGTTCTAGCATGACCCAGCCAGTTTCCAGACCTGAACCCAATCGAAAATCTTTGGAGGGAGCTCAAACTCTGTGTTTCTCAGCGACAGCCCAGAAACCTGACTGATCTAGAGAAGATCTGTGTGGGGGAGTGGGCCAGGATCCCTCCTGCAGTATGGTGAAAAACTACAGGAAATGTTTGACCTCTGTAATAGCAAACAAAGGCTACTGTACCAAATATTAACATTCATTTTCTCAGGTGTTCAAATACTTATTTGCCGCTATATCACACAAATAAATCATTAAAAAATCATGCATTGTGATTTCTGGAATTTTCTTTTTAGTTTATCTCTCTCACAGTGGACATGCACCTACGATGAAAATTTCAGACCCCTCCATGATTTCTAAGTGGGAGAAATAGCAAAATAGCAGGGTGTTCAGATACTTATTTTCCCCACTGTATATACCAGACTCACGAACAGCTTCGTCCACCAGGAGACTGTGAGACTGCTGAACTCTCTCACCTCCTCCCTCTCACCCCCACCCCCAGCCCCAGCCAGAAGGAACCCCAGGCTGGCAGACCAAGTGTAGGTCACTGGACTGTCTCCCCCCACCCACCCACCTAAATTGACACTCTGCACATGCAAAAATTGCACACACTTGCTGCTGCTATATGTATACTTATATTGTTATTGCACTAGCCATCACATTACAACAACAACAGCAACTACCTCATAATGCACATAGCTGGGACAATCAGTGTTGTCTTGTTTTGTTTTGTTGAATTTGTCTTTTCATCCCCGACAACTTATGTCTTGTCTTGGAGTTCTCATGTCTTGTCCTGTCATACCTGTTTGTTCGTTCCTAGTTTAGCAACACTAGGCAAAAGTAGCCTTAAAGGTACTGCACGTTACCATTGTTAAAAATGTAGTTTAGGATTGTCTCGTCTTGCGCACCTGCACTTTAATGTTTTACATGTAAAAAGCATAGGATAGTGAGAAACGCAATTTCGATTCCTTTGTATGTCAAGTACATGAGAAGAAATTGACAATAAAATTGACTTTGACTTTGAGAAAAAAGTATTTGATTCAGTCATTTTGCAAATTGGCCCACTGACATAGATGTAAACAGTTCAAAATTATAAAGGCATGTTCCTTTTAACAATGAGATGCAGAATATAAAAAATAAAATAAGACACATTATAGAAAAGATATATAATAGTTTACATTTCTTTGAGTGAAATACATAAATATATTATATCCCCTGCCAAACACTTCTGCCCCCCTCAGTCTGGTCGTAGTAATCCTACTGCTTAGACACACTGAAAAAGACATCAACCAGATTCCAACTCTCTGCTATGGGCAAGACCAAAGAGTTGTCTAAAGACATCAGGGACGAGATTGTAGACCTGCATAAGGATGGATTGAAAATGACCATCAATTGACCTTGTTCTTGGGCTCCATGCAAGATTACACCTCATGGACTATGACTGATCATTAGAAAGGTGAAGAATGAGCCAAGAACTACATGGGAGGATCTTGTGAATGATCTCAAAGCAGCTGGGCCTAACTCACCAGGACTAGATGTAAAGCACCATGCCACAATGGATTAAAATCCTGCAGTGCCTGCAAGGTCACCCTGTTTAGGAAGGCACATGTACAAGCCCGTCTATGCAAATTAACCTCTGAACAAATCAGAGGAATCTTAGGAGTAAGTGCTGTGGTCAGATAAAACAAAAATCAACTCAGCTTGCCATGTTTGAAGAAAGAAAAATACTCTCTATGACTCCAAAAATGTGTCCCCACTGCATGGAGGTGGAAACATTATGCTTTGGGGTGTTTCTCTGCTAAGGGGACAGGACGACACACCGCATTAATGGAAAGATGGACGGGGCAATGTGCCGTCAAATTCTGACTGACCACCTTTTTCCCACTGAGATTGAGGCATGGGTGGGTCTTCCAGGTCCATGATGACCCAAAACATACGACCACAGGAACAAAGAAATGGCTTATATTAAGCCTATTAAGGTAATGCAGTGGTCTATCCAATCTCCAGACCCTAATCCCATAGAAAATCTGTGGAGGGAGCTGAAGCCTCGAGTTGCAAATCGACAGCCACGAAACCTTAAGGACTTGAAGATGATTTGCAGAAATGAGTCACATCACAATATGAGACACATATTTTGTGTTTAAAATGAAAAAGGGGGTTTCATATGGCATTCTCACTTTAGGCTACTGCATGGTGGAAATCATGAATCAGCTGATGTAGAACTTTTGGATGCAAAAAATCAGATCAGAGTTGGCAAACAATTTCAAAACTCAGTGGAGGAGTTTCTTAGTCTCTGTAGGACCAGCAGGTTGAAGATAACAGGAAGCTGAAGTGCAAGTGAAGGAGCCCCTCCCTCCCCATGGTCCCTTGATGCAAATGTGCAGCCTGAGCAGTGTACTTCTGTCCTGCTGACTTGTGTCATGGTCTGTGTGGAGCAGCTGAAATCACGTCTCCAGCCTCAGGATGATGAACAAGTTCACTCTTCTGCTGGTCGCTCTCTCTGTGCCCTGTGAGTTTCCTGCTCCTTCACGTTTCTTCTTTTATCAGACATCGCCTGGTCGGTCAGTGGCGACAGGAAACTTCCCAGGCGACCGTTAGTCTTTCTTAAGTCAGTGGTTTTTCCTCTCTCTTTTCTCCCATCAGGGAGCACAGGTCAGAGTATGGAGTCCATTCCTTCCACTGAAGTGTTGAAACAGCCTGGGGAGACTCTCAGTCTCTCCTGCAGGGGATCTGGCTTCACATTTAGCTGCTGTGTAATGTTCTGGATCAGACAAGCTGCCGGAAAACGTCTGGAATGGATCGGGAGTGGCTACTCTGATGCCAGCAGGAACACTTTTTCTAACAGTGTGAGTGGACGTGTAGAAATCAGCAGAAATGATGGTACCAGCATGGTTCATCTGAGACTGTCCAACCTGAAGCCAGAGGACTCTGCTGTGTATTACTGTGCCAGAGACACACTGGTTAAACACAGCTGAGAAGCTGCACAAAAACCTCAACGAATGTATTTCACTAAGAGCTGCAGGGGGCAGTAGGTGATAAAAAACAAGCTGCTGGAAAAACAATGTGACCAAAACAAACACGTGTGTACAGTCGTGCCTGCATCACTTCAGACTTCAGGACATCACATGGACTTATGATCATTTCCTGGAACCTTACACTATATTTAAACTTAAATTTAATTTATATGTTTAAGTTTATTTTTTGTCTGTTGATATGAAGTCGTGATGTCACAAGCACAATGTATTTTTGATTTCAAGCAATAGTTTTACATCTTCTCTCTGAAGCTTCTTTAGAAAGAACACAAGCTTGTATCACAAAGCTGGATTATGTTTAGCAGAGAAGCATTCTCTTGAAGTTTTCTCATGCTTTATCTTATGTTTTTGTCAACAAAATGAGAGAGATTCACTCCAGATGCATCAATTAGTTCTTAACCATCCAAATAAGAGTTATGCTCATTGTATGTTGCAGTGTCTTAAAACAACTTCTCAAAGTCAATTTTATTGTCAATTTCTTCACATGTACTTGACATACAAAGGAATCAAAATTGCGTTTCTCACAATCCTATGCGTTTTACATGTACAACAACATTAAAGTGCAGGTGAGCAAGACGAGACAATCCTAAACTACATTTTTAACAATGGTAAAGTGCAATACCTTTAAGGCTACTTTTGCTTAGTGTTGCTAAACTAGGAACGAACAAACAGGTATGACAGGACAAGACATAAGAACCACAAGACAAGACATAAGTAGTCGGGTATAAAAAGACAAATTCAACAAGACAAAACAAGACAACACTGATTGTCCCAGCTATGTGCATTATGAGGTAGTTGTTGTTGTAATGTAATGGCTAGTGCAATAACAATATAAGTGTAAATATAGCAGCAGCAAGTGTGTCCAAATTTTTGCATGTGCAGAGAGTCAATTTTGGTGGGTGGGTGGGGGGAGACAGTCCAGTGACCTAGACTTGGTCTGCCAGCCTGGGTTTCCTTCTGGCTGGGGCTGAGGGTGAGAGGGAAGAGGGGAGAGACTTCAACAGTCTCACGGCCTGGTGGAAGAAGCTGTTCGTGAGTCTGGTGGTGCGGGAGTGGAGGCTCCTGTACCTCTTTCCAGAGGGCAGGAGGCTGAACAGACTGTGTGCAAGGTGACTTGTGTCGGTGGCAATTGTGATCACTTTGCGGCTGAGGCGGGTGGTGTAAAGATCTTGCGGGGAGGGGAGTGGTTCACCAATTATCCTTTCAGCTGTTCTCACGATGAGTTGCAGAGCCTTCCTGTTGTAGTCAGTGCAGCTCCCACCCCACACGGTAATGCAGCCGGTCAGTATGCTTTTGATGGTTCCTCTGTAGAACGTGGTCATGATGGATGGCGGCGCACTTGCCCGGTTCAGTTTGCACAGGAAGTAGAGACGCTGCTGTGCTTACTTGGCCAGTGATGCGGTGTTGGTGGTCCAGGAGAGGTCATCACTGATGTGCACCCCCAGGACCTTGGTGCTGCTGATGGTCAAAGGGGGGTGTTGGGTGTGGCCTTTCTGGAAGCTGACAAAAATCTCTTTGGTCTTGCTGATGTTCAGCAGGAGGTTGTTGTCTTTGCACCATCTGGTCAGAAGCTATATCTCTTTCTTGTAGTGGGTCTCGTCGCCGTTTGTGATGAGGCCCACCAGTGTTGTGTCATCGGCAAACTTCACAAGGTGGTTAGAGCTGTGGGTTGGTGTGCAGTCATGTGTCAGGAGGGTGAAGGGTATATGTATTCTCACACAATACATATATGAAAAAAACATATTTAGTCATTTTTGATCAAATTTAATATTTGCATCTTCAAAGCCTCACATTTGTAAAAATGCAAATTCAGACACTGATCCCGCCCTCGTCCATTCAGCCTGCACAGTATAAATATTCTTTTCTCTGCTTCACACATCTCTGCAGTTACACTCAGCCAAGTTCCCACCATGATGGCTGCTCAGAGCATCCTTCTCTTGGCTCTTATTTCAGGTGAATGAAGTCAGTATCCAGCAGCAGAAGAGAAAGGAAGCTTTAGATGTCTTCTAAGCAGCCTGTCATCTAAACTCTGTGTCTGTTTCAGCTGCTCAGAGAGACTCCACAGCTGTACCAAAACTTAAACTCAAAAAACACTGTGTCACTAAGACAGGTGTCAGTGTGTGTGTGTGTGTGTGTGTGTGTGTGTGTGTGTCTGTGTCTGTGTCTGTGTGCATGTTTACTTGCTATTGTGCTATTACTGCTGCATGTGAATCATATGATCAATGATTATTAGAGAGACATGAATTACTATTAATAATTGATGAAATAATAATTACAACTCATAATACTTCATGAAGATGAATTCTTCTTCTCACTTATCAGCCAACACTTAATGATTTTATGTGAATGTCTTTCCAAACAAATACAAATAAAATACAGATAGACCAAAAGTAGTGTGACCCAAACCAATAAATACTAATCATTTAAATAACAGTCAGAGAAATGCATAGTCTGCTATTTCTTTTACTTAAAAATAAATTCTGATACTAACTTTATTCATAAGTTCTTTGTGGAGAAAAGAGATGTTTTGAATTACTCTCTCTTCAATGTCAAAATGTGTAAATGCTGTTTTATTTTTTGCTGTTTTCTCACCACTAAATTTGACATTAAAAGCAGTGATGTGGGAGGAGCTTACTGTCAACTAATTCTAACAGGAGTCCAGTTCACATCATATTTAAAGGGGGTTGAAAACACACTAAACACACTGTTAACATGGCGTACAGAAAGCTGACACTCTTGGTAGCTGCTCTGTTTGTTTCTACTGGTGCTGAAGGTTGGACCATAACAGAATCTGAACCAGCTGTTAAAAATCCAGGAGGATCCCACAAACTCACCTGCACCACATCTGGATTGTCATTCAGCAGCTACTGGATGGCCTGGATCAGACAGGCTCCTGGAAAAGGACTGGAGTGGGTTGCTAGTATTAGATTTAATAGTGACAGTATCTACTACTCTCAGTCAGTTCAAGGCCGGTTCATCATCTCCAGAGACAACAGCAAAGAGCAGCTGTATCTGCAGATGAACAGTCTGAAGACTGAAGATTCTGCTGTTTATTATTGTGCTCGACACTCACAGTGACTGAAGCTGGTTCAGCAGCTGTACAAAATCCTGATGTTCTGTGAATGGTGTGTGTGTGTGTGTGTGTGTGTGTGTGTGTGTGTGTGTGTGTGTGTGTGTGTGTGTGTGTCATTAACCTTTGTTGCATGGCGTTGGCAACACCATCTGATATATAGGGTATAATATAGAAAAGCCCATCATATATTTGGTTTTAGCAGTGTTTGTTGTAGAGTCTCACAGCAGCAGGAAGGAAAGACCTGTGGAATCTCTCCTTCCCACAGTGAGGGGGGATCAGTCGGTCACTGAAGCTGCTCATGGTCCAGCATAGATGTCAGATTTTCCAGGATTTGTCTGTCGCCCACCTCATTTACCCTGGATGTTCACCGGTGAGGGGACAGACCAGTGTCTGTGGAAGTCCACCACCATCTTCTTGGTATTCCCAGCATTCATGATGAGGTGGTTTGGAGACACCAGTCCATAAAGTCATGTGTCAGTTTCCTGTACTCTGCACCATCATCATAGAAACATTTTATTGTTTCTAAGGCAATCTTCTTGTTTTACTGTCTTATTATTGTCTAACAGAGTTGAATATTTCATATAAAAATCATCCACCCTTTTTCCTTCATTGCTGCATGGTGTAATACAATTAAACTGTACATCTACATTCAAAAAGCATCTACACCCAGTGCATTAGTTTTAATTTTAGTTGTGTTTTCAGTTTCACACATGTAAAGACTCTAAAATATACCTTGTAGGTTTTGATCAGGAATTCAATATTCATCAGAACATCATTTAAATATTCTCATGTGTTATTATGGCACAGCTGTAAGCAGAAACTATCAATTTCAGATAAGAACATTGTTACCAGTATTAATTTCAGAATATTCATGATCTGAACAAAACATGTTGGTAGTATTATGAATCAATTATCAATTTGACTAAAATATAATATAAGTCATACTCCACTCATGCCTTTGTTAGATAAATATTACAGTGTTGAAATTCAATTAAGTGGTGAATATATACATAATAAATCTGTAACCAACAATTAAGCTGCTGTAAAACAGTGATTAAAGAGGAGACTATAAAAGTTAAAAATGTAAATCACACATTGAGCAGCAATTTTTTACAAATGAATTAGAATAAAAACCATAACAACTGTAATAATAATGTGCACCTTCCTCCATTTGGCTCCAGTTTGTGACACGTTCTTCTGGCCTCTGTTTGATTCTATGCAAACTCAGTGATCTTCCCTGTTGGTATAAAGACTTGTGTTGACAGTCAGAGGAGCTGAAACAGATCAGAAGTTCACTTCTCTTCAGCTTCAACATCAACATGTTGTCTGTAGCTCTGCTGCTGCTGGCAGCTGGATGCTGTGAGTCTCTCTGCTTTGGTCATAATCAGCTCATCTTCTTTATTGGGATCAATTGGCACTAAACGTGTTCTTCTTTTAACAGGTGTGAAGTGTGAACAGTTGACACAACCAGCCTCAGTGACTGTGCAGCCAGGTCAACGTCTGACCATCAGCTGTCAGGTCTCTTATTCTCTCAGCAGCTATTACACAGCTTGGATCAGACAACCTGCAGGGAAAGAACTGGAGTGGATTGGAATGAAAGATACTGGTGCTACTCACTTCAAAGATTCACTAAAGAACAAGT
Source organism: Eupleurogrammus muticus (assembly GCA_036785175.1). Classification (NCBI taxonomy): domain Eukaryota; kingdom Metazoa; phylum Chordata; class Actinopteri; order Scombriformes; family Trichiuridae; genus Eupleurogrammus; species Eupleurogrammus muticus. The sequence continues at coordinate 17,730,150 of JAYKQN010000011.1, read as the reverse complement.
TCAGTATTGAGTTAGACTCTTCCAGCAACACAGTGACTCTAACTGGACAGAATGTGCAGCCTGCAGACACAGCTGTGTATTACTGTGCCAGAAAGCCACAACAACACAAACCATCAGCAGACCTGAACAAAAACCCCTCAGAGCCTGAACACTTGTAACATGAAGCCACCAGAGGAGGAGCCATCCCACCACTAAACAGTTCAACACCAGTTCAAAAGAGGAAAACAGTCTATATAGTGCATAACAATGACTTTAACCTCTGATGTGATTATAATGTGATGTCATGAGAGGCAATCCACGTTTAGCAGGGCAGTCCAAGAAGTGCACGGAGACAAAGATTCAAAATGCAGTTTCAGTTAACAGAAAAGGCATTTCAGCGCAAAAGGCAAACTAAGGATTTCTTTTCTTCAACGGTTTATAATCACAAAAAAAACTCTTTAATCAAACTCAAAAGTCTTCCTTCAAAATAAAGTTCACTTCACAAAACACAAACATCTGTCCTTTCCTTTTTAGTTGATTTCTTGGGTCTTCACCCCCACAGTACCTCCACACAGCGCAGCAAACAAAAATGGTCCAATACCAGAGAATGAGTAATCCAACAAAAGGAGTCTTCTCTTTAGCAGGTTCTTCAGCACATATGATCCACCCAGATCAGATCAGAGTCTGCAGAGTCTGCAGAGTCTGCAGAGTCTGCAGAGTCTCCAGGACCCGGCCTCGCGTGACATCACAATAATAATGAGAAGGCAACTATACAACTAGCTGTTAAAGGAGCCCTAGGTGTGTGTGTATGAGGGTAGGATTGAAACACCTCTTTAATTCCTTGATATTATGTTCACTATTCATAAAATTCCATCACCAGGGACAACCGTGCTCCAACTTCTGATTTAAATGATCATTAACATCAAGCTTCAGGAGCCTGATAACAACCGTTCATTAGAATCAGGTGTTGGAGCAGGACAGCATCTAAAACCTGCAGGTGAGGGGCCCATAGAGATTTAAATATGTGTCAAGTCCACTGAAACATGCCAGACAAGGGAGGCTTTAATACTAATATTAAAATAATAAAATGACCAAAATATATCACAATCCACCATCATGCATTCTTTTTACTATAAATGAATGAAATGTATATGTTGCGTTTACCAATTTACTTTCTTTGCTCCAAGCTGCTTGGAATTCAGCACCAAATGTTGGTGGGTTGGCCAACAACTCCTGACGACTCATTAAAATCACTTCAAATAATCAAATTTGATCTGTTCAGCACTGTGAGGAGGAGTCAATGCAAATCTGCTCTTCCATGTTTTCCATGGTAAAGCAGCTTGGAGAATCCCACAAACTGACCTGTACATATGCAGGAATAGCAGATGATAATGCTTATATCAGCTGGATCAGACAAGCTGAAGTAAAAGGACTGGAGTGGGTTTCCTACATTTCTGCTCCAAGTGGAAGCAACAAATATTATTCCACATCAGTCCAGAATCGCTTCAGCATTTCCAGAGACAACAACTTGGACCAGGTGTATCTGCAGATGAACGGCCTGAAGTCAGAAGACTCTGCTGTGTATTATTGTGCTCGAAGGCCACAGAGATACAGGAAGCCACAGAGCCGTACACAAACCAGCACAGATGTCACTGTGACACTCACTCAAAGAAAGTGGTGGACCAAGCACTCAGATCCTTTATTAAAAGCAAAAGTAGAAGCACTGTCATCTCAAAATACTCATTGACCGGTAAGTCTTGAAAAACATTAGTATTATAAATATATATATATATATATATATATATATATATATATATATATATATATATATATATATATATATATATATATACAATCCAATTCATGCATGAACAATTTCTCAAAATAAAAAATATAAATTAATTACAAAAATCACTTTCAGTTTATTGGGGCGGCATGGTGGAGAAGTGGGTTAATTGGCAACTCTAAATTGCCCGTAGGTGTGAGTGTGTGTGTGAGTGAATGGTGTGTGTGCCCCACGATTGGCTGGCGACCATCTGGGGTGTATCCCTGCCTCTCGCCATAAATGCGCTGGGATAGGCTCCAGCAGACCCCTGCGACCCTGAAAAGGAATAAGCGGGATAGAAAATGGATGGATGGATGGATGGATGGATGGACTTTCAGTTTATTGGCTCTTCTCGAATTTTTTTTACATTTAGTACATCAACATGTAACAGTAGTGGATAGATTAACAATATTGTAGTTACCAACCATCTTCACCCACTCAGGGAGTTGTCTTGTATGAAGATAATATTATATTGTATATTATCAATTATATATTTATACATTATAGATTAAGATATAAGATATAGATTAATGTAAAATGGCAAATATATGACTTGAATACAGTTTTGTTTATTAGTATTTAACTTTTAATTTGAATAATTAATTTATTAGGCTTATTACTAATTGTTTTATTAAACTAGCTAGTTTATTTGAGTTTATTATTAGGTTTATCAAGCAGTTTATTAGTTAGCTTATCAGTATTTCAGTTATTTTATTAGGAAGTTTGCTTGTTTTTTTAATAGCACCTCCTCTTTGTGCCGAGAACAGGAAACTGTGTTTTTGTACGAGGGTTTATCACTGTGATGGGCTGGGGGGCACTGTGATACACAGCCCTACAAAAACCTCACAGCAACAAGTCACACTCATCCACTCTTAGGGTGAAACAAATGGACAAAACTTGATATTCCTCATTGGAACACAAGGAAACTATTATGTGTTTATCATTTTTAATAAGCACATTCTAGGTGAGAAGAGAATAGATTAGCAGATGAAGGTCACAGCGGCAGACATGAATGTTGCCTCCTGTCAACTGTTGACATCAAAAACTGATTAAGAATCAACGTGAAGCAGAAACTCACAGGACGGCAACAAACGTGATCCACACGAGTTCAAATGTGAAGTCGACGCATGTGTTCGATGCATTTCTGCAGGTTTGTGTGTGTTTCATCTGCTGCAGCAGGTTTGTGTTCAGCCAGTGAATGGAGCTGTAGCACTGTGATGCTTTTGACTACTGGGGTCGTGGGACTACAGTCACAGTAACTACAGGTAAGTACACTTTGTTTCCCTCATTTAAATAGGATTAAGAAGTTGAACTTGTGGTATTTTTTATTTCTAAACTGATGGGCAAAGTAAAGATCACACCAGATGCTTTAATGCAGCTGTTTCCTAACAGCTTTTTCTGTCCTCATCACTTATGCATTGTTGTTGATTTGCAAATTATATTATTCAGTTAATTTCACAAAAAGTAAATGATAAACAATAACTATAGCTCCTCAACAGAGAATAACTTTTTATTTTTATTTTTAATTGGTATCTGTTACTTTGCAGTGTTTTTTTGCCATCCCAGCTGCAAATATATTATTTTTTTCTGTTTTTTATACTCCATAAAATGATTAGTAATTACCCATTCTAATTTTTATAATTGTCAAAAAATAGTAGAAGTAAAGTTTGGAGATATTTTGAGATTGGCTCAGTTTGTTCTTTATAAGTTTTATTTGAAATTTGTCATAAATTGTACAGAAAGTAGAGCGTGACAGAAACAAATCAAATGTGATAAATACAAAGTACAACATCATGATCTGTTTCATAGGTTTTTCCCTACAAGCTTCCACTTTTTTTTTTTTTTACAGTTTTAGATTTATGAAGCATAATATTTTAAATCAATATTTTCACAGGCAACTTTCAATTACTTAATGTGGTTCACTAATTTATATTAACCCCAGCTTCTTACAGAGTTACGTGGTTGTGAGGTTTGAAAATTGAACCTTATAATTATTATTATCTGTCGCTAGTTGCTAGAGCAGTGGTTGATGATCTGTTTGTCTATTAATGCTAATGTATTTATTTATGAAACTTGTAGACTTTGAAAAAGACTAAAGTCAAATCTCTTCCTTCACAGGCGAATCCACTGCTCCAACTGTGTTCCCTTTGGTTCAGTGTGTTTCTAAGACGGCTAATGAAGTGACTCTCGGCTGCCTGGCACAGGACTTCTTCCCGAAGACTGTTACTTTCCAGTGGACTGATTCGCACGGGACAAAACTAGATTATGTTCAGTATCCTCCAACTGAAAAGAACATGAAGTATACAGCCATCAGTTTGATCAACGTAAAAAAGTCGGACTGGAATTCCAAGTCGTACAATTGTTCCGTGAATGAAGGCCCGAGTGTTTCACTAGAAAGTAAGTTATTTTGAATATTCTGATATTCTCGATCTCATGGTGATCTAATCAGCTTGTTTTGATTTTGAAGTATTCTCTTTTCTTACTTTTACCCTCACCTGTTTTGTATTTTTCTTAAAATTGTAAAGTGAATAGTTACAGACTGACATCAGTGGTGACTTTGCTACCGATGCCAAATGGAGACACTCAGGCTCTGATCTGTACTGCTGAGGGTTTTCAAACAAAGCAAGTGTCATTCAAATGGAAAAAGAATGGCAACGACGTGAGAGGGTACAGCGAGTGGCTCTCGACACAGGCCGAAGGCACATCAGTGGCCAGTGTCCTGAAGGTCGAGAAAACAGAGTGGGACAGTAACGCTGTTTATACCTGTGAGGTGACTCACCAAGGAAAAACATATAGGAAGATGACCTCAAATGGTACAGTGCTCTTCTTCTTCTTCTTCTTGTTATTATTATTATTATTATTATTATTATTAAAAATACACAAAATCATCATTATAACCATTCATTACTAAATCCTATTCAAAGACAACAATATGGGTTCAACAATAAAAATGAATGTAGTCTAATGAAATAATGTTCAACCAATGAACAGCAATGATTTTTTCTTCTCTAAAGGACTTTTAAGTATCACTTACTTAATAATTGATTATTTTTATTATTACTATTATTATAAAATTTCCACATTATTTTTAAAAACGTACCTAATTGCCTCAATTGTCGACACATGCTCTCAATGTGACAACTGTTTCAAAATTGCTCCAATGAAATTGTCTTCAGTACTTTTTTTTACATGTTTTTGCTGATGTTGTAGCTTTAGAATATAATGCGCTCTACAACAATTTGAATGTAGTTTTAAATCTGTTATCACAGAAATAGAAGTACACAGTATTACGTTGATATAAAAATTATTGCATCAACACTCATCAAGCAATGTTTGCAACTTAAAAGGTTCAGAATCACTATGTTATTGTTTTTTTTTTATCTTCCAGCCATGTATTTTATCAACAGCTGGTGCTGTGTTCTGTTTGACTGTGCTTCCACTGTTTCCTCCGCTCCGCCAGATGTTGTAAAATGGTCCTGACCCTTTCTCTGTCCCTCTCCATCATGTAGCTCCCGTCACAGTGACACTGGAGCCTCCGAGTCCCAAAGAGATCTTCAACAACAACCAGTTTAGGTTGAGGTGTGTCGTGACTGCACAATACAGCAGCATTTTATCAGAGACTAAGATTATTTGGCAGATTGATGGACATAATGAGACCACCAGCAATGAGGAGACTGTTCGTGGGGACAAAACCAGCACGCTGATTCTTTCTCGCGCTGACTGGCAGCGAGCCAAGAAAGTGCGCTGTTCCGCCAATGTCCAAGACATGACTCCAGTTATTCAAGAGCTGACCATGCACAAAGGAGGTGGGCCACTAAATTACACTGACTGGTGGTCCAAGGGCAACGGACGAACTCAGACTCACATAATGTAGGATTGCAACATAAAGCATGAATACAGAATTATTCCTCTGGTTCTGTACAATTTAGATTTAGATTTTCATGTTATGCTACTTTATACTCCACTACATTAATTTGTCATCTTTTGTTACTTAAAGATTTAGGATGAATATTTTATCCAAAGTAATATAGTTTAATGGATTGATATATTTTTAATTTTTAAATAATATATGGTACCGTATATTATGATGTAGTATGTTTATTATTAATCTACCCAAAGCATCTCAAACATTAAAAGGCTCCGACATGTATTAAGTGATTCAAACAGATGTTATATTATACTTAATAACATAATGAGCAGTTTCACTTTTGATACTTAAAGTACATTTTGCAGATACAACTTCTGGACGACTTCTGTCAGAAACTTTTTCAATTCAGTGTTTCGATTTGTACTGCAGTAAAGTGTCGGAGTGCTTTGTCCTCCGCTGCCCAAGTATGATCCTCCCTGTTAAACCAGATATCTCTTTCAGATGGGAAGACGAAGCCAACGCTGACGATCCACGTTCCCCCAGAGCAGCACATCACTGAAAACTCCGATGTCGATCTGGTGTGTCTGGTCAGCAGTCCTGTGCAGCAGGACTACTACATTATGTGGTTAGAAGAAGCTGAAAATAACCCCAAGACCTACATTGACGGTGTCACCTGCCCCCCGCAGAAGAACAAAAATGGCTACTTGGTCACAAGTGTTTACACCATCCCTAAGCACAAGTGGAAACAAAGCAACCCAACTTATGCTTTCTCCTGCAACATCTGGCTTCCTGGCAGCAATGAGACCATGAAATCACGAGATGTGTCTAATTCCATAGGTAACTCTATAGAATGTAACGACCCCTAGACTCAGCGTTCAACGTGGCATTTTGTCCTAATGTGTGGCTCCGTCTCTGTATGTATTTTCACAGTAAAACATGTCCTGTTTGTCATCATATTGTGTTTCGTTCTGTCTTTGTCATGTTGTCGAACTGCTTGAGAATAATTGTGCTGACTGTTTCAAATAAATGTTGCATGGAGACACTTCTGTCACACGATTTATTTCAGTATTTTAACACAAACAGAAAAGTGACGGCAGAGGGTCACTTTGTAGATGAAGTTGTCAGCAAAGATGCTGAACTGTTGACTGACCAAACATCTACTAACCTGCCATCATATAATGGATGCTATCTATTCTAAATAAAAGTCAATGTGATATTGGAATGAAAAACACACACACATAAACCCACTTACTTCTCAGGAGTTATAGTTAATAAACAAAACATTAACCATGTGGTTCTTGTGCTCTATAATATTACTAAAATATAGCCGGTAAATATAGCCAAAATATAATGCCATATTATATATATATATATATATTCATTTCTTCGTGTTTGCATTTCTGAACTTCTTTGTGTTCATTCCTTTGTATTTCTTTTTTTTTTTGTAATTTTCTTTCAGTGGAAGGAAATCTGAATATTGCTCACAGTTGCACAGATGCTTCATCGGAAGAGGAAGATTTCAGCAGCCTGTGGTCAACAGCCTCCACCTTCATATTCCTCTTCATATCCTCTCTCTTCTATAACATGATATTCAGTCTGATCAAGGTAAACATGCAGGCTGTGTTATACTCGAATCCAAAGACTCTATAGGATTCATTATTTAATTAGGTTAGAAAATAAATACGGTGTAAAGAGTAGAGCAAAGTATAAAGGGAAAAGGTGGTCTCACATAGTTTTTCTATTGTTTACGCTGCATACAGTAGATCCTGAAAGGGGAAAATCAATCTTGATGAAGCTTCATAAAATAAATAACAGAGTAAAAACAAACAGGAAATGACATGAGAAATTTTCAAATTTTAAGTTTGAAATAACTCTCTCTCTCTCTCTCTCTCTCTTTCTATTCTTCTTCCAATTTATGCATGAACAATTTCTAAAAATATAGTAAATGTAAACTAAATGTAAAAATGCATCACATTATTGGTACGTTTATTGGCTCTTCTCAAGTTTTTGTTCCTGTTTAGTACATCAACATTTACCGGAGGGGGATAATATTTCATTTAGATTAGATTAATATCTTAAATTTGTTACAATAAATTCAAGATTCAGAAATATCTAATAAAATATTTTAAGGGCAGATTATTTTGCTTATTTTAGGTTACCGTGGACTTGTTTTTGTAAAAAGAGGTTTATTTTGCCAGTAAGAGAATAAAAAAAAATTGATATAATAAGACAACACTGAGATAAAAAGTCAAATGAAGATTTGAGAAAACAGCATTTAATTCATTAAAATTAAGAGAAAAAAATTGAGATAAGCAGAATTGCCTCCCCATGGAATGTAATAATTCAAGATAATTCTGCTCATTATTTGTCTCATTGCACCAAACTCCAAGTATTTCCACTTATTAGGATTTAATTGTAGTGTAGTGTGTAGCAGATCTTCTGGTCACATCATTTGTTAACCTTACATCTTGGGAAATATCCAGACTGTTATTTTTCAACTGTTTAATGCTGTTTTTCTTTTTTCAGATGCGACAATAAAGGACGACATTGATGCAGCACAAACAGCTACTGATCTTCACTTGTTGTTTGTCCTTTAAATTTAGTTTTTAAAAAAAGTGTATATATAATCTATGATCTGCTGTATATTTCCGAAATAAATAGTCTTTAAACTTAATGGTTAACTTACTGAATCTATCTGTTTTTCATGCTGTGATTTTATATTCTAAACATTGCATTGATGTGTAAATAACTAAATTTTACTGCTATAAAATAAATCTTTGCTTTTCATACTTGTAAATTAGTGAGTGTTGAATGTAGTACTCTGACACAATAGGTATTATCATAAACATGTATTTCAAGTATCAAAAGTAAAGTACTTATTATGCAGACTGTTTTATATTATACTCTACTTTTTAAATCAATAAATATATGTCTTAACATTTTATTGTTTTAGTTGATCATTGTGGAGCCAATTTCAGATACATTGTGTAGATTCATAGTAAAAGCACTGCATCACCGAAAACCTTTCACACAAAAGTAGAAATTAAAAAAAATAAAAAGATAACATTTAATAGAATATAGATAAAGTATCAAGTAGTACATTTTTATAAAGATTTAAAGATTTAAATAAAGTAACATCAAAATCTTCATCTTTAAGTATTTAAAGCTCGGATAAATGTAGTAGAGTGAATTACAAAGTAGCATCATGTTAACAATGCTCAAGTAAAGTAAAAGTCCCTCAGAAATGGACATAAGCTCAGTCCATCTACTTAGTCGTTTCCTATTCACATAATTCAACCATTAAAACTGGCTAAATATGACACCTGCGATCCATTTGAATTTGGAAAGCCACATCAACAAGTCATGGAATGGGTGCACACGTGTTTCTAAGAACGTCTGAAACAAATTCAGTTCAAGTCAACAGACCGTAAATGTCTAGTTTCAGTTAAACAAAGAAGGTTTTTCTGGTTTTCATATTTAGAGTCACGTCTCCCTTCTCTGTGTCGCTCTTTCTACACCTCTGGGACCACACCTGCAGCTGTGCAACTTTATGCAAACTGTCAGTTCTACAAATAAACTTCCTCGAAGCAAAAGGCCTTTTTCACTGAATATGATTGCATTGTCATAATGTATCCAAGTGTCTGGTACACACACACAGACACACACACACACACACACACACACACACCCTCACGGACTAATTCAGAAAAACCTAATTTGAAAGCATTGATGTGTGAAAGTGTTCACGTGTTTTGAGTAGATTCTCTAACAAACTAAATATATAAGCATTTAGAGACAATTAATACACAGAACTTTTTGGGGTAAAAAAAAAAATAACTACAAATATAGCTTGACATGTAGGACATGTTGACTGTGCATGGCGGCAGGGGTTCAATAACTTATTAAGTTAAAACATATAGACATATACACAGGTATGTGTCTATGGCTTAAACTAGAGAAGAAGAAAAGATAAAATTTATGCAAAAAAAAAAAAAAAAATGACAGCTGTGCTCACTGACCTGGCACTAGCTTGATTATCGCTGCTGCAGGTAAATCATCACACGTACGTGAGCTGTGCTAAAGGAAAAAAAATGAATTTTAGATTTTCTTGTTTCCTTCAAATGGGGAAACAAAAAGCAAAAGAAAAGAAAATGAAAGAAAATACTACCCACCCCTAAAAACATAGAAGCCAAGATAACGTTAACACTTCTGCTACTAGCCCAGATGGTACTAGCCTTGATGGTACTAGCCCAGATGCTGCTAGCGCATATGCTGCTCGCCCAGATGCTGCTAGCCCAGATGCTACTAGCCCAGATGGTACTAGCCCAGATGCTACTAGCGCATATGCTGCTCGCCCAGACGCTACTAGTCCAGATGCTACTAGCCCAGATGCTACTAGCGCAGATGCTGCTCGCCCAGATGCTGCTAGCCCAGATACTACAAGCCTAGATGGTACTAGCACAGATGCTGCTAGCCTAGATGGTACTAGCCCAGATGCTGCTAGCCTAGATGGTACTAGCCCAGATGCTAGTAGCCTAGATGGTACTAGCCCAGTTGCTGTTAGCCTAGATGTGCTAGCCCAGATGCTCAACATGCACCTGCCAGTTTTCTTGGACCACATACAAGCGCCACAAATGTCAAAAGCCCAGTCGTTGCAGCTTGTTTTCAAGGAGAAACTTGTCTCGAAAATAGAAATTTCAAGTATTGATGAATATTGCTAGCCTTGGTAAGAGTAGACTTGACCTGAATTGACCTATTTGCCTGCCAGCATTAATTTTGTTGAATATTTCAGAATGTGCGTGTGTGTTTTTTGTTTTTTGCTATATTGTTTTTTCGATGTCTGAAATTATTATTAGTGATGCACGATATATCGGCCAACCGATATATATCGGCCGATATGTCACGTTTTTTAACTTATCGGTATCGGTCCGATGTCAACAAATTCTGGCCGATATGTCAACAATTGGCAGAGTTAAACCGCTACAGTTAGTTTGGTCACTGTCTGCGTGTCTCTCGGCGACGCGCTAAGCTAGCTGGTCCTAGCGGGCTCCTCCGTTACATCGCATCGCCCGAAAAGACAAAAGAAATGCGCGGAACGTTGCTCCGGGGTGTCGGACGCCGTCCTGCCGCCTTCTCATCGCCGGCCACCGCCTCCTCCTCCGCCGCGGCCGCCGACGTCGCCGCCTTCGTGGAGCTCCATCGGGTCCGCTCCGCCGTACTTCCTCTAACCACATGACAGTTTTACAGTGAGCCTTCCTTTAAATAAAGAGCACTGTTGTGCTTTTCAAATGTACAGTGTTTTTTCTGGTCTGTACTAAATTTGTGACACTACAGAAAACTTTTTTTCTCTACATATATCGATATCGGCAAATATCGATATCGGCAGTGACTGCCGATATGTATATCGGATATCGATATCGGCCGAAATTTTCACATCGGTGCATCCCTAATTATTATTATTAAGATTGTCGGGATGTGGAGATGCCAAAAATAGAGAGGCGCATGCAAAGGCCATCACGCAGTGTGCGTGAATGTGCAGTTACACAGTTACACGTGAATGTGCAGTAACTGTAAAAGATAAACTTTAAATTTATAATATACTAATATACAACTAGTTGATACCATGTGTTTTCAATGTTTTAAAACCTTTTTAAGCGACAAGAGACATGGAAACAATACATTCAAACAGGGAAAGTTGAATAACAGAAATATGTTCATTTGTGGAATATGTGGAGGATAAGGTGATAAGATCCATCGCAGATTCCAGGAGAACCGGGACAACAACCGACCAACAACAGAAAATACTTGAGTAGCTCCACTGCAGCATGTTCTGTGAATAGGAAACACAGGGCAGGACTCCAGGAACACATCAGATTTAAAAATGTACATGAGTAGGTCATGAGTATTACAGATGGAAGAAAGAAGGGGCGGCTCAGAGTATCTCAAGAAGTCCTGGCAGTCTAAACCTATAGCAGCATAGCAATGTTCTAGACCTCATATACACTATATTGCACTATATTGCCAAAAGTATTTACTCAACCATTGAAACAATCAGATTAGGTGTTCCTATTACATATTATAAGAAAGGGAGTGTTTGGGAATGACAGGAAGTTAAAAGCCACGTAAACTGATGGAGTGTCATCAATCACTGCAGACTGTCAAACTTTGTGAGGCCTTCGGGTGATTATGGTTTAAGGGTGTTTCTCAGGAGCTACACTTGGCACCTTAGTCCCAGCAAAAGGAGTGTGAAAGCTGCAGCAAATCATGACATGTCTCATATTGAATCTCATAGACTAGGAATGGGATGTCACTTAAATTTATATGCAAGAAAAAGTAGGTGAGTGAATACTTTTAGCAATATAGTGTATGTATAGGGAAGGGGGGGCTTACAGCTATGTAATATTACACTACACACCACAGCATAATATGCAGTATCACTTAACATAGAGTTCTGTATTTATTTTTTGTATTTGTATCAGTGTCTTCATTCATATACAAATTCATACCAAACATTACCCCTTTTGTTGTTTTTTTTCTTCCTTTTTAACTTGAAGTTTTAAAACTAATATACCAAGTGAAATTACATGTTTATTTATCATACTAATATATATCATTCACAGTAAACAATGTCACTTTACTAAAGCTTGATTAGTGTGTGAAACCTACCATCTAGTGGCCAATGCTTTGTGAAGATCGATCAGAAGAAGTGAATCTGTTTGATGAGAAAGGTAATGGAGAAAAGTGAACACTAGTGAGTGACATGAAGACAGACAAATACCTGAGATGATAAATAACATACTTTACACAGAAACAGATTTACATTCAGTTATACAGAATATCATATTACTGTTTACATTCTTGACAGGAAGATTTCATTTATGTACATTATGTAACCTTATAGTTTTATAAATGATTTCAAAGGCAGTTTATACAGTTGGACCAGATTATTGTAGGTCTAAAATAAACCCCTAAAGCATATATGAGCCTCATTTTAGATGCATTCTGCTACTAAAGGCAACACTCATCATAAAAAGTCCTGCGTGTGCTGCAATCTAGAGGCTTCTATCTGCAGTGCAGCCACTCTGCAAAGTACATCACCTTGTGCACACACATTATAATAAGATGAGAGTGCCCACAGAGGTCAGTATAACGTCACTTTTCTTCCATGCAAGATTAAGTGTGGAATTGATCGGAAGGCATTGTTTTATTATCCAAATTTGTCTGACATTGTTAAATATTCACAATAGTTTGCAAAACATTTCGGAGGCTGTAACTCTACTCATGAAGCAATACTAATGACATTAAAATCCCAACATCAGAATATGTGAATGCACCAGACCCATGAACAGTTGCTTTTTTTTGATAACGTCATTTACATTTAGAAAACACATCAGTCTGCACACCATGTTGTATACATTTCGCATATTATTTTATTATTTTATCAATTCGTGCAATCACTTTCACTGTGTATGATACAATGTAATTGTACTTGATAACTTGGCACTTTATCTGATCTGGTAATTCTCTGTAAATGAAAAAATGTCTGATGTGTGATCATGTGTGATCATATGTGTTACCTGTGTCTTTTTGTCCAAGCAGAGATCTTTCAAATTAAATAAATGTAAGAGCATATTATTGTTGCACTTCGTCAATGTGCAGTCAATTTTAGATACTAATAATACTTTTAGTAAAATACTATTTAAAAGAAGAAAGATAAGAACGAACAAGTTATATTATTGAGATGTGTTATTTTATGTTCACTCTGCATATTAATTTAAATCATTATTTTAAATTAAAGCATTAAAATAAATTTAGTGGAGTAGTAAGTCAAATATTTGAAATACAGTGTAGTGATGTATAAAGTAGCATCACACAAAAAATAGTCAAGTAAAGTACAAGTACCTCAAAACTGAATACAATCATTCTAAACAAAGTACATGAGGCTAGTCGTTGTTTTTTTAGTAATCGCAAATATTCAGAAAAAAAATTGCAAAGTAAAAATAGGTAATTTGCTAAAAGCACTCTGAGATTCTGATATTCTAAAAATACTAAAAAATGAGGTTTAATTTCAATTAAACATCCATTGTCGCAAAAGGAACGTGGTGTTTCATTGGTGATTGGCCTGCTATGTGCGATACAACTACTGAGGCTCTACATCAGGCAAAGGTTTTTGTACGAGTATGTGCCATTGTGGTACATGGGGGGGCACAGTGATATGTAGTAATACAAAAACCTATCCTCAACTCAAACACAGACACTGTGCCTCAAGAAAAAAAAATGCGGGTTACGGACAAAATCTGACAATTTCTTTAAATCATTAGACACTGAAGAAAGATAACTGCACAGTGGAGGGATACTAATTATTATATTCATATTTGTTCATATTGAAAATATATGGAAATCATAGCAACCTACACGTCTCTATTTCACATACCAAAACAAAAACAAAAACAAACAATATAAAATGTGTTTTGTGTATTTACACTTAATTTGAAATAATTTACAGTATCTTTTAAATGTGAGACAATAATATCTAACTTTAAGTGTATCTTCTAAGACACATGCAGCATTAAACTGAAGATGATTATTCCTTTAGTAAACGCTCACTAACTCTTTGGATGATGATGTGTCAGAGCATCTTGATCTTTATTATACTGCATGTTTTGCTTTTCTGGCTGTTATTTGCCGGTAATTGTACTGCACACTATATAGCAATATTTATGTGAACATTTATTTATTCTCTAAGTAGTAAAGACATAGGCGGTATTAAGTATGATTCCATCCACACAGAAGATCAGTTGAATATTCTCACGACTAGAAGAGTCCACATCGAGCTCAGAAGCACCTGAGTGGAAATACCAAAAAAAATGTAAATAAAAATATTGAAAAATATGAAATATAATACTATTATAATAATGTGATTATTTGAGGTGGAGATGATTAAGGCAAAACATGTACAACATCTACTTTTGGAAAAAAAGCCGTACGTGAGTCATGTGACTTAAGTATCTACCGAAATTTCCCCTCCACAACAAACAAAACGTAGCATCAGATCAAACTTTTAAGGCATAATGTATTAAACTTTTAGAACATTTAGATATATTTTAGAAACAACTAACCTGTATGACAAGGATCATTAGAATATTCTAAGTAAAAGTATTTCCAAGTAAAAGTGTCTTGCGCTGGGTGGAGTTTTTGTGTTGTGTTATTTCACTGTGCAGGATACAACCACAGTGATACATCCTATGACAAAAACCTTCTTTTATGAGGAAATGGTGTGAACGGTGCTGAAGAGGAAACAACTGAAACTATACAGATACTTGCACCCATCAACAAAACTAATTTTGGGAAACCACTGAGTTTAAAGATTGACAACAATGTGTTTTACACAAAGAGCTGTCAGGACATTATCTACTTCAGAGGTAGATAATGATAAATATTTTATATATATTTAACATTTTCAAAGTAAAAATCAACAAGTTGTCAATGTGTAAAATAAGATATTATACAATTAAGCAAAAGTTATTATTGCATAGCATCACTGTGAATAAAAAAAAGTTGACCAAACGTGACGTCAGGTCGAGGTTTTTGTATGAGTCTGTGTCACTGTGTGGCTGGAACCACAGTAATATACGGTAATACAAAAACCTAACTGAACAGAAACACATAGTCTATGTGCTTCAAGACCTAAGACATTATTGTCAAAATCAGGCAAATTCACCAAAAATATTCAACACTGCAGAAAGTGTATATTGGATTGAAAACTGAAATAAATTGCATTAATAGGATATTATATATTTGTTAGTTTTCCTCTGAAAACTTGACCATCTGAAAGAGAATATGTTTTTGTCATAGTCAAATTTGACAAAATGTAAGTCTACTGGTGCAACGATTGAAAATTCCAGCCATTACATAATAACAATATAAAATATAGACTAAAAACTAATGTAGAATAATTGATCAAACAATCAGTGTTGCAGATATTCAAGAAGTTAAAATAACCATAGCAGCACAGGTCAGAATTGCACAAGGTATCAAAGCGGTGTGCAGCAATAAAGTGTGGAATGAACATGTTATACTAACATGCTGTATTGAATTGCTTTATCAAAGGACATCATGAGTTTTTAAATGTTAATCTGTTTAACACAGAAGATCAGATTAGAAGAGTCCACAGTGAGCTGTGCTGTGTTTGAGCTCATTGGTAATGTTCAGTATGTGTCCGTCCACATGTTTTTATATATTTATTTGTGCATAGAACCTGAGTGTAAAAAGAGAAAACTGGAAATAATGCAAAATATATTCTACACCTATTTGCAGTGGTATAGTTGATGCATTGATAAAGGCGAAATGCTACAAAATGGAATGGGGAAAAAAGATGTACATTACTCATGTGACTTAAATAAATACTTTAGATTCCACTCCAGCAAAGAAATGAAAAGTAACACTGGATAAAGCTTGAGGCATAATGTAAAAAAAATATTTGTGTATTGACAGATTATTCTTTTATTAGATGGGATTTAAAAAAAAACATTCTGGATCGAGGAGAAAATTTGTGTCACACAGGGTGGAGTTTTTGTGTTGGGTTATATCACTGTGCACAATACAGCGGCCACAGTGATACATCCTATGACAAAAACCTTCCTCCACTGAAAAGGAAATGCCTCTGACAGTGCTGATGCAGAGACAACTGAGAGTATACCGCTGCCCCTATGTGTCCAACAAGATTCTAATTTAAAAAAGACACTGACGTGTAAAGATCAACAATAATGTGTGTTGCACAAAGAGCTGTCAGAACATCATTACTCCAAAGTAAGTTTATTTTTAACATGTTTGTTGAACATTCACAAAATTAAAATTCAATGAAGCTGGTTGCATTGCATAGCTTTACTGTCAATAGTTACTATTAATAGAACAACTGACCAAACGCAATATTTAGCAAAGGTTTGATGAGTCGGAGTCACTGTGTGGCTGGAACAGTGATATGTGGTAATACAAAGATAGCACAAAGTCTATGAGCCCTTCGAACAAGACGTTATTCTCAAAATCAGGCAAATTCACAAAATGATTCAACCTTGCAGAAAGATTCTATTGGATTAAATACTGAAGTGAATTGCATCAATGAAGAACTGTCAGCTTTGGTCTAAAAACATTTAAATCAGTAAGAGGTTGCCTTTATTGTAATTGTAAGATCTGCATACAATGGAATTAGAGGAGCAAGTCTATTGGTGACAAAAGAAACAAAACACTGGACAATGAGTATAGCATATAATATAAAATATAAACTAACTAATGTGTAATAAATGATCAGACAGTCAGGGTTAAACGTGTTCTTGAAGTGCAAAAAAATCATAGAAACAGAATCTGTATTGTATATTACCTAAGTACCTTAGTATCAGCATTTTCATGTTGGGTTAAAACACTGTTTTACAGTGCTATAAAAAAGTGTTCTGTTTTTATGCTGCCGTAAAATGACGCAACAAGCAGCCAGGCACATCACTTTCAACCCAGCCCACACCCCCTTACCACCATGTCAAGTCCACATTAAAGGAATGTGTGATGTAAAATAAGGATGTCACAATTAGCAAAAATGATGCTGATGAAGTCCAACTATCAGGTGGCACCAGTGGTATCATTGGCACTGGTTACTGCACCGAAAGAAATTGTCTTGATCCATCAGGAGGCGCGTCAAAGGGGACGTGATATTCGGAGGACAAGTGGTGCCATGGTGAATGACAAAGGAAGCATTGGTTACACTGCTCGCTATTCTGATCTCAGAAGTACATAGAGTGGATCACTGTGCAAGAAAAGAGGTGTAGATTAAAATAGTTTTAGTCACTGTACATGCAGTCAATGGTTGATAAAGCACTGAATCAGTGTGACATGAAATCAGAATAATGTTGGAATAGGAAAATAGCAACATCTGTAGGGCACTTTCCACTTCCAGAAGGGCTGTTCATTTGGTAATTGACTATGTTGATAGGGTAAAATTAGTGTAAAACAAGTGATATCTCAGCCATTGATAGTTTTATCAGATGGATGGTAGCTGTTCCATCCAAAGATTTAGGAGCCAAGATTTTTGTTTAAGCCCTGTTTACATGAGAACACTTGCTGGTAAAAACTACAACATACTTTTTTGGAAGTACCTTTTTTGTAGAGAGTCAACTAGTACGACTCTCCCGAGTGGAGGGCTCCACTTCAGCATGCAAGATGCAAAACTCGTTGCATCCACGTTCATATCACATACATGTGCCAGTACTAGAAAAATAAGCATACAGGTCCTTCTAAAAAAAATGCATATTGTGATAAAGTTTATTCTTTTCCATAATGTAATAATAAAAATTAAACTTTCATATATTTTAGATTCATTACGCACCAACAGAAGTATTTCAAGCCTTTTATTGTTTTAATATTGATGATTTTGGCAAAAAAGTAAAGAAGTCAACATCCATCCATCCATCCATTTTCTATCCCGCTTATTCCCTTTCGGGGTCGCAGGGGTCTGCTGGAGCCTATCCCAGCGCATTTTATGGCGAGAGGCAGGGGGATACACCCCAGATGGTCGCCAGCCAATCGTGGGGCACACACACCATTCACACACCATTCACACACACACTCACACCTATGGGCAATTTAGATTTGCCAATTAACCTGAGCATGTTTTGTATTGTGGGAGGAAGCCGGAGTACCCGGTGAAAACCCACGCAGACACGGGGAGAACATGCAAACTCCACACAGAAAGGTCCCAGACCCAGGCCCCAAGGCGGTCTTGAACCTGCGACCTTCTTGCTGTGAGGCAACAGTGCTACCCACTGCTCCACCGTGTCGCCCCTAAAGAAGTCAACATTCAAATAATTATGTTCAGTTATGCACTCAATACTTGGTTGGGAATCCTTTTGCAGAAATGACTGCTTTAATGTGGCATGGCATGGAGGCAATCAGTCCGTGGCACTGCTGAGGTGTTATGGAGGCCCAGGATGCTTCAATAGGCCTTAAGCTCATCCACAGTCTTGGGTCTGGTGTCTCTCAGCTTTCTCTTCACAATATCCCACAGATTGTCTATGGGGTTCAGGTCAGGAGAGTTGGCAGGCCAACTGAGCACAGTAATACTATGGTCAGTAAACCATTTACCAGTGGTTTCGGCACAGTGAGCAGGTGCCAGGTCGTGCTGAAAAATGAAATCTTCATCTCCATAAAGCTTTTCAGCAGAAGAAGCATGTAGTGCTCCAAAACTTCCTGACCCTGCACTTGATAAAACACAGTGGACCCACACCAGCAGCTGGCATGGCCCCCAGACCATCACTGACTCTGGATACTTGACACTGGACTTCAGCCATTTTGGCATTTCCTTCTCCCCAGTCTTCCTCCAGACTCTGGCACCTTGATTTCCGAATGACATGCAAACTTTGCTTTCATCCGAAAATAGTACTTTGGACAACTGAGCTTTATCACAATATGCAATTTTTTGGACCTGTACATGTCTTACTTCTGTGCAATGGACCATAAAGCTGCTCTGGCATCTGTAATTAACATAGAGGAGTCATTTCAAGAAATGTACCACATCTGTACAGACAGCATCACTGAACAGAGAAGGATGTGTAATTATCTTTATTGAATTTTAGATGCACAAATTCATTAAAGGTGAGCTGGACGGCTTTGGATGAGACCTGAGAGAAACAGTCCATGGGGAGACAACTTTGTGAAAGGAGTAGTTGATTGAAATGCGTGAAAACCTTTGTATGTCCAAAGATGGTCTTGTTGCTTTAAGTGAAGAAGTCAGACTATGCATCAAACATTTTTGTGTCAAAATATGTAGATTTCCTTCTGTTCCGATCATCATTACATAAACAGAGCCTAAATTCCTAAACAGGAGGGTGATTCCTTGAATTAGAGTTTAGAATTGCAGCATTTGTGCTTCTGGATGCCTTGGGAATTTAGTTTTGAATGCTGAGAATCCTACTGTCTCTACCAACTTCTGGTGGGAGGTGAGGAGAATATTTTGTGTTTTAAATCAATACATCTTCCAAGCAATACTACTATATGATCGTAACATTTGTCATTTTTACAATAAATCTGGTCTCCAAGATTACATGTATCAGTTTGAATAATAACAAAGGATATAGTGTCAAATGCGACCTGTGGACACATTGCGAAAATCAAAGATGAATTCAATGGTTTGATTAGTATAACATTATAACTGTTATTATGTCACTGTATAAATACGTCTCTGTAGAAAGGTCACAGTGACCAACAAGCAACTCATTCCCTACATTAATTTAATAGTAAATGAGTTAAAATATAACGGTCATAAATGCTGGTAGTATTTAATAACATTAACTACTTTAAAAGTATAAAGACATACAGTGTTGTACTCAATCATACTGTTGTATGCTGATATCCTATCAACATAGAGATGTACTGTACATTTTGTGGTTCCCCAGCTTCCTTAGTGGGTGATATTTATGTAACACATAGGAAACACTCTTCACCACAACAGGTGTTTCCCCATCCAGTTAACAGATGATGAGTGAAAGCCAAATATTTGACACAGAAGTAATAAAACATCATAATGCAATAACATTACAGCAAACCAGAGTACACTAGAGTGTTATGCTTTCATTATGATGATTCTGACAGAAAGCATCTATAAACATCTAACAAAAAGATCTGCAATTAGTGTGTGGTAGATAATTTCTCTGTTGTAACAATGCTACGTGGCAACAAAGGTTATATGGCTGGAAACACTGGTTACACCCCTTAACATGGCCCATAATAAGAAACATGCGTTTGTGGGATGAGCAGCACAACTGAGGCTGTTGATTGTGTTCATGAAAATTTTGTCACTGCCTTTTGTTGAATCTTTGCACAATTAATTCCAAAGTTCCAAATAAAATGTCCCTTCTATTGTCAAAAGTCCTTCTGGTATTGATCTATTGATTTGAGTTGTTAGGGGATTCAATCATTGGACTCTTACCAATAAAAATAAACAAAGACATATTGATAATTTTACACTATTCATTTAAGTAACAATTAGGAGGAGAGCCAACAGCCTGGCACGTCTTCCTCATACTGGTAACCAGCTTTATCACAATAAAAACAATAAAAAAATATTTCAATTTAACATTAATAGTTTCACTCAGTGTTTGCATAAAAAAACAGCAATGCTGCTCCTTCCTTGGTTCAAAAATGACACATTCACTTTGATAATGGAGCAATCATTGAATCAAACAGCTTTGTCATTTAACAGACAAATGTTAAATCTAGTTTAATATAAAGTAGTTACATTCAGCCTTTTTTCTCCTGGTCATTGTTTAAAATTGATCATTTTAAATTATCAACATTCACTGATATATTCATATAAACTCATTTGTAATATTTTACATTGATGTGTTCTAGCTATATCACCCCCTCTACATTAATATAATAAATGCAAGACTATTTGCACTGGTGCATCTCCTTTTTTTCTTAGTTTCACCGTCACAAAAGTAAGGGGCACCCAAATTTTGGTCATAAAACGTAAACAAAAATTTCCCAAAAAGAAATGAATGCCCCTCAGAGGGCCACCACTTAATTTGGCTTTCTGTGTCATTGGCTTTCTGTGTCATTGGCTAGCATCAAAGTTCTCCAGACTTAGCCCCTCTACACAGATTCTTATGAGATCCTCTACTGTGTCTGGATGCAGGGATGCTCTAGTGTCCAGTTTGGTCCTTTTCTGTGAAGAGAACCCCCTCTCGCAAACAGCAGCTGAGATGGGGTGGAGCAGTATCAGGTGTACAAGGTGCAGGATATTCTGGGAAAAACACAATTTAAGAGATCATATTTTAGCAATTTGTGTTAATATAGCAAAAGTGACACAGTCTTAAGTAAAAAGCTTTAAGACCTTATACAGCTCTTGTCCTTAAACATCGTGAAAAAGAATAACTTGAAGCCTGCAAACCCCTCTTTTGCCAGCTCAGTGTTGATGCCATTTCTGAGATTGGTTACACAACTGATCAGAATTCACATAACAGCATACCTATGGAGGCATCAATGAACTTGACATTCCTCCCCATGTTCAGGTTCAACAGCACTGACAGGCCTGACAGTGAAGGACCATTACTGCAGGTCTGCTGGCAGTCTTATGAGCTCCAAATCCAACTTTGTCCAGATAGGCGTCTGCCTTAACATCCTGCAAACCTTGCTGCATATCTCTGGAAGACAGCTTCCTGGTCCTGTACCTGTATATACAACTTTTGGAATGTTGCTGCTAATGCACAGTCACATAATGCTACAGCTTAGTTAGTTCCTCAGCTGCTGCCTGAAGGCCTTAGGGCAGGGGTGGGCAATTCCGGTCCTGGAGGGCCGGTGTGGCTGCAGGTTTTTGTTCCAACCGAGCAGGAAACACACCTGATTCTACTAATTACTGCTACTCTGCACCTTCATTAGTAGAATCAGGTGTGTTACTGGCTGGTTGGAACAAAAACCTGCAGCCACACCAGCCCTCCAGGACCGGAATTGCCCACCCCTGCCTTAGGGGAAGGTCGGTATCGCTGGTTTCATGACCAGGTCCTCAAGGTTCTGGCAGAAACGGTCAGTGCAGCACTGTCCACCTGCAAATTCCAGTACACCCCTAAGCAGTCCATCATCTTCGTTAGAGCTGGGGAGAAGGCACAACTCCAGCCAAGTCCCTCTGGTGGGCTCCTCACCACGGCAAAAGACTGGAGATTCCAAGTTGACCTGGGAAGACAGCTCCCAGAACACATCTCGGCCACTTCACTTCGTCCAGATATGGTGTTAACATCGGAATCTGGCTATGTATGTGTACATGTGGGTATTTCCATATATATATATGCAAATATGTGTGTATGTGTATGTATGTAGGTATGTACGTGCATGTATGTATGTATATATGCTTTGCTTATGCATACTTTTTTTCTTACTATTTATTAGCATCTTCTCTCCATTCTATGTCGATAATGCATACTGTGTATGTGGTTCATCAACAAATTCTGCGAATTTTTACATTGTGTTGTGTGTTTTTTATTTTTATTTCTTTATAGTTTTTTTTTATATCTTCAGCTTTATTTTCTTCTCTTTATCTGTAACGCTGCAGTAACACACAAATTTCCCCGTTGTGGGATCAATAAAGTTTTATCTTATCTCTTATCTTATCTTAGAATCATCAAAGCAAGTGGTCCTGGTTGAGCCGACTGTCCCCTGGGAAGACAGAATGGAGGAGGCCAACGAGCGTAAGCGGGAAAAATACACGGAGCTAGTGGTGGACTGCTGAAATAGGGGCTGAAAGGTGCGCTGTGAGCCAGTTGAGGTGGGGTGTCGTGGTTTTGCCAGCCAGTTCCTTACCTGCACTTTCAAACTCTTTGCAGTGAAAGGTCAGCAGACTCAAACACCCTCGCTGCAAGAAGGAGCGCTTCCGCAGATCATTCATCCTGACAGAAATAAGACTTTATAACTCACTGTAGTCACTTTTCCTCCACTCATCCCTTTTCTCTTCACACACACGCTGCACCTTAAGTATGCTTTAGCTATGTACGTGTACATGTGTGTATGTGCATGGATATGTATGTCCGTATATATATGCAAATATGTAAATATGTGTGTATGTGTATGTATGTAGGTATGTAGGTGCATGTATGTATGTATATATGCTTTGCTTATGCATACTTTTTTCTTACTACTTATTAGTATTGTTTCTCCATTCTATGTCCATAATGCATACTGTGTATGCGGATCAACAAATTCTATGAATTTTGTACATAGTGTTGTGTATTTTTAGTTTATATAGCTTTTATCTTCTTTAGCTTTTATTTTCTTTTCTTCTCTTTATCTGTAACGTTGCAGTAACAGACAAATTTCCCCGTTGTGGGATCAATAAAGTCTTATCTTATCTTATCTTATCTTATCTTATCAAAAACATCAGAGAGGCTGCTGAAAAGGCCTCAAGATGGCTATGGATGCAATAGGGGGATCTGTGGAGTAGTGGGCCACTTGGACACAAATCACCTTCGGCTGGGTCAGCCGAGCGAGGGTGTTTGATGATGAAAGACCCGAAACACCCTATGACCTCGGGTTCATCACTGAAGATGTGTCCAAGTAGCACCAAGCGGTGTTTTTGAGAGCTGGATCTAACTTGTAACAGTCATTAGTCATTATAACAGTAATATAATGTTGCATATTGCTAATTTTGTATATAGTGTTGTGTACTTTTTATTTTTTATAGCTTTTATTTTCTTCTTATCTTCTCTTATATTCTATGCACTAATAAACCCTAACTTTGTTGGATACACCTCATGGCATAAGAATAAAATTTTCAGACTTGACAATGAGGAACAATTGTTATATAAAACTTAATAATGATGTGGTTGAGTCAACGTCTGCTTGTGTGAATTGTATGTGGCAGGAATTGGGGCTGTCAGGAGAGTTGAAAAAGAGGAAGTTTCACTAACCGTTGGCAAACACATATACATCATTTTATATAACCATACCACAGGAAATGAGCATCTCGAGGGAAATGGTCCATAACCCGTGCATTAAGAAATGCTTTGTCAATGAAATGTTTGCTAAAAAAAAACTGTTATTCCTGGTATTTGTATTAGAAGCAGATCATCATCTATCACTGTGACGGCTACTTTGACTACTGGGGAAAAGGAACAACAGTCACTGTTACAGCAGGTAAAATCATACATTTTTGTTATTATAGGGAGAGTATAATAATTGCATTATTCAGTGCCATCAAAGACAGCTTTAATGTTTCTGTGTGATGGTTGTGTTGGCATATTACACTGTCTGATCTCTTGTTTATTCAGTAAAAGGCACAATGGTTACAGTTACATCAGGTAAGCTATTTAATACTTTTTAATGCTTTTAATTTTTTTCCTTCTGGTGCAGAATTTCATTTGAAAAGTTTTTTTTTTTTGTCGGAAATCCAGTTGCGGTGCCATTGCTATGTTTAATTTTCAGAATATGTTAAAGGTGTCAACATTGACGGTGATCTATTGTTCATGATCTGAATTTGCGAAAGTTAAGGACAATATGAGAGAGAGTATATTTGTCAAGGAATAAAATCCTATTGAGAGTGTAGTTATCTGGCAACAGGTTTTTGTATAAGCGGCTCGCTATTTATTAGGCTGTGACTACGCTTTTGACTACTGGGGAAAAGGAACAACAGTGACCGTCACAACAGGTAAAATAAATCGTTTTTTATCCTCATTGTGAAAATGTAATAATTGTATAATTTAGTCCTTGGTGCCATCAAGGACATCTCTTTAGGTTTTTGTGCAATGGATGTGTTAGCATATTACACTGTGTCGATGCTTTTGACTACTGGGGAAAAGGCACAATGGTCACCGTCACTTCAGGTATGTTGTTTCATTATTTCTATGAAGAGAATCCTCATCGTAAAAAGCATTTAATCACTTGCAGGTAGTCACAAAGTCGCAGGTGATGAGACAAGACTATATTTTAAAACTTTTACCTAATTATTGCCTGAAGCAAAATTTATGACATAACGTGAGGAGATAAGTGTATGGAATTACATCTGTGTCACCACATTTCGCATTTCTAGCACTGAAATTGTGTATTTGTTTGCTTAACATTTTCGATCACTTTTGTTAATTCAGTGTTCACAAATTCAGATGAAAAAGTAATAATAATAATATATTCAAGTCGATCTTATTACCTACTCAATTCAGAACCCGAATGTCCAATTATTTGGAACTTTTAAATTTAAAAGGAAATTTTAAGAACTTAGGTGAATTTTTTTTATCATTTATATATATATTTTAATTCATTCATTCAATTAATTAATTATTTCAATTAATTTCAATTAAAGAAAAATACAGTGGTGGGAAGTCAATGACATTTAAATTTCATAATCTGGTGATATACCTACTTCCATGTAGTGCTGTGTTTTTGTGAGTGGTGTGAGTTTACTCATGTAACTGTGCTACTGGGCTTTCGACTACTGGGGAAAAGGCACAATGGTAACCGTAACATCAGGTAAGAGATGTACACTTCCAATGTGTCGCAAGATGTGTGTGTTCAGGTGTTTCAGGCTGCGCTGTCAAGCAAAGTGTCTTTAATGTCAAAAAAGTCAAATGACATTTTTTTCTCGAGTGAATTTTAGATTGTAACAAGGTAATTATTTATAAAAGTGTATTTTGACACAGGCCATTAGTAGATGAGTTTTTATACTGACAGTTAAGTAGAGTCAGCACTGTGCTACGGTGCTTTTGACTACTGGGGAAAAGGTACAACAGTAACTGTTACATCAGGTAAGAAACCAGTTTTAATCTCTTAAACAGTCACTAAATTAAAACAAAAAAGATGTTTTTGTGACAAATTGTTTCTGCCTTTACTCATAATATCAGTACAATCAACATTATTAATGGATGTTTATAGAACCGGCTGCAGTTTCTGCTCTTGTAGAGATTGTTAGTTGCATGAGAGTTGATTTTCCTGTTTTATATGGAATAACAAAAACACTGATATTTTTTTTTTCTTATTATAGTGCAACATAACATGATTAATAAATGGGACTGCTTGTGGAGGGAACTTTACGTTTCCAATTTTCAACATTTGAATTGTCAATCAAGCTTTTTTAACCTCATTTTAACTCACTTTCTATTGTTTGTACTCAACGCTGGATGGGAAATCATATTGTTGAATTGAAACGTTATATCGGTGTCTCCTTCATTCTTTCGTAGGCACGCCGAGACAGCCAGCCGTCTTCCCCCTGGTGTCATGCAGCTCTGGGCCTGGAGACATGGTCACTCTTGGCTGCATGGCCAACGACTTCCGACCCGCCACGCTGACCTTCTCATGGAACAAAAATGGGGTTCCCTTGACAGACTTCATTCAGTATCCTGCGGTAGAGAAAAACAACTTTTACATGGGAGTCACTCAAGTCCAAGTGAGCAAACAGGACTGGGAGAACTCCAAGGAGGATTTCAAATGTGTTGCGGCACATTCAGCAGGAAATGTAGAAGCGTCGATTCCAAGGCCTCCAAGTAAGACTTACGCCACTTCTTATATTAATACAAATTACTATCATTTCTAACCACAGAGACTTATATATTTTTGGCAGGATGGGGCTGTTAACATATTTCATAATTGTATAACAATTTTCCATCTTAAATACATTTGTAAATAGAGAAAACGTACATGCAGTTTAGGAATAATAATACATTTCTGATATCATACTGAATTAAATTAAATACATTTAAAACAAAATCTTTTGCTGACCTCTTCAAGTTAAAATAATATTTATCTAATGCAAATTATGCAACAAATGCAGAATCGAGTGCTTTAATTCAAGAAGACCCAAAAATATGTCAATAACAGTGTTATTGGTGTTGTATGTCAACAAAAAAGTTTAATCGTATTACTTTGCTCTGGATCTTTATAAGAATTATTAAGGAACTGTCCCAAACATGTCGTCTCATATGTTTTAATTCAGAGTTAGTCAGCCAAGGAGGTAAAACAAACAGTGAGGTGGAATAAAAAAAGGCTGAAGCTTGCTCGTGTATATTGCGCTGCTGACTTTCTCCGATTATTTTAATTAAGTGTTCTGCTTCTTTCCATCTAGTTCTTGTTCTTCCTGATCTCTGTCTCCCTTCGCTTATTTCTGTATTAACCTTCATTGTCATAGCGAATGTTTGAGCTGTGTTTGCTTGCCTGAACAGTCCATGTATATGCAGAAGTGAGCTTGTTAAAAGTATGATATTACTGTATGGGGGGCAAAAACTACAGAGTAATCAGTTCACACGTATATGCAAGACGCATAGTGTTTAGTAATACAGAAAAGTCTATAGTGAAGATTCAATGTTCACCTCTGCTTCTGCATATATATTATTTCTGGCTTCCGCATACATATATTTGTATATATGTTTGTTTTTCAGGTGTAATTTATCAGTTGCCAACTCTTCAAGTGTTGGCCTCCTCTGGTAAGGAAGACACGGCTTCCTTCTCCTGCTTTGCCAAAGATTTTTCCCCAAAAGATTTTGATATCAAATGGCTGAAAAATGACGCGGAGGTCTCCAACAAAATATATGAAATCAGCACACCTCCTGAGGGAAAGAAGAATGAAAACGGAACGATGTACAGTGCAGCAAGTTTTCTCACGGTCGACTCCAGTGAGTGGACCGAAAAAAATACATTTACTTGCGAGTTTAGGGGGAAAAATGAGCATGGAGCTACATTTGTGAATGCATCTGTGACCAAACAGCCCGAGGACTGTCCCAGTAAGTCAATTTCTTTGCCTTTGATAAAAATAAGCCAATTAGATTTCAACACTGCACAGAGTATAATTGTAACAAATGTCTCATATAATGTACAATATTAATTAACAATTATGTTGTTACTTTATAAATGCATTAGCAAATAATTTTACTTATTCATTCTCACTCTTTTTTGGGGGGATTTTGGTTAGGTTAATTGTGTATTTAAAAATATATATATATATATTATTTATTTTTTCGAAGGAAATGTCTTTTTATCTCCTCATTTTGACTTTGTATTTATTATTTTTTACTTGTTATCTCATGCTTTTCCCAAATCACCAATATTTAAAAAAAAAAATCTCTCTAAATATGGCATAATTCTACTCAATAGAATAAATTGAACCAAAAAAAAAGAAAAAAATGCTGTTTTCACAAAATGAATTGGAGTGTTTTTTGCGGCAATTTCCATTCAATAATTGATGACTCTTCATTTAACAGCTACTGATAAAGAAGGCTGTTCTGAAGCAGATGTGGACATACAGATCACAGGCCCCACAATGCAGGATATGTTTACAGTGAAAAAAGGATCCCTAGTATGTGAGGTCAAGATAAACAAACCATCTGTCGAAAAGATTACATGGAAGGACGAGAAGGGAAATAATTTAAGCGAATCAATAACACCCCAAAAAAATATGAAAACAGTCACAGTTGAACTTGACATCACATTTAAAGAATGGAACAAAGGGATAAAACGCATCTGCAGTGTTGAACATGCACATATCCTACAGAGTCTAGAGGAAGTATATGAAAGAGAGACTGGTAAGACACCTGCTATTATACACTAAAATCCTATTTGACCATTGTTGACTCGTGTATTTTTCTATTTGGTGCTATAGGCCTAATTATTCCTTCATGCTTGCAGGAGCGACTCAGCAACCTTCCGTGTTCATGCTGCATCCAGTAGAACAGACTAAAAAAGACATGGTGATCCTGACTTGCTTTGTGAAAGACTTCTACCCTAAAGAGGTGTTTGTTTCTTGGCTTGTCGATGATGAGCCAGTAGACTCAAATTACCAGTTCACTACCACAGAGCCTGTAGAGAACAAAGGAACCTATTCAGTCTATGCACAGTTATTCCTCAGCCTGGACAAGTGGCAGCAGTCCGACGTGGTGTACAGCTGTGTGGTTTACCACGAATCTTTGGTTAACAAAACTAATGCCATCGTCAGGTCCATTGGGTACAGAACATTTGCAGAAACCAACCTAGTCAACCTCAACATGCACGTCCCTGAAACCTGCAAGACCCATTAGATGTTGTTTTGTGTTGTTGTGTCTTCTGCTGTTTGTTGCTTGTCATATGAAATTGTCTTTTAATGCAGATTCAAAATAAAAAAAAAAAAAAACAACTCTCAAAGTCTGTTGTATGTTGTTGTTGCATGTTCAATGCCTTTACTTAGAGCTACATGTGTATTGAATGTGTGTCACAGTTTAAGTTGGTGAATATCGGCATATTTGGGTTTTAATGCACAGCAACAATTACAACATATCACATGAATCATGAAAGCACTGCATTTACTCGAATAACATGACATACCCCCACATACAGCTAGCTGATAATCACAATGTGCATTAAAACTGTCCTTGTCTCTGTGTACATGTGCTTCCTCTACTGGGTCTTGCTGTCCCCCCAAAAAAGTTTCTTAATGTTTAACTTGGCTGCTGTGGTCTCTCAAATGACAAACTGAGAAATAGACACCAATAACTTTCAAAAGCAGTTCTGGATCTTCCAATTTAGTTTCTATAATCAATGTTTTAGAAGAACACGCTTGACTATTATGGTACACTTATGGTCCACTGATAATAATAATTATCATATATAAGGATAATATTAAGGCTAAAGATATATGCCACACTGCACAGAGTGAAATTTAATCAGTTGGAAAAAAATCCAGTTTTGATAAATTGTCTCATATTTCCGTTTTTTTCGTGATTTTTGTCAATTTAATCTTGTTCGCTTAAAATATGAGGAGAAAAAAAGTCAAAAATCGGAGATAAAAAGACATTGTGATGAAAAGAAAAAGAAATAATATATATATAGATAAAAAAAGACATTGGGTATTGTTTTAAGAAATATATCCATAATTAAGTCATCGTTATTAGAAAAATGTCAAACATTTATATATATATATATATATATATATATATATATATATATATATATATATATATATATATATATATATATATATAATATGAATTGATGTCTATCCATCTATACTATTAACTGATGTCTTCCTGTGCATTTGTGGATTCAGCATTCTTTATTGAGACTAACAAGGAGGAAGAACAAGATCAAGAACAAGATGACATGGGGGGTACGGCCGTCACCTTCATCCTCCTCTTCCTCATCACTCTGCTGTTCAGCATCGTGACTACTACTTTCAAGGTAAAAGTGATCTGATATACCAGAGATGGACACAGATTTAACTCAAGTGATAAGCTGCAGGGTGAATGTGTACACAATTCAGATGAGTTGAGATGAATAACTCATTTTTACTCAACATTTACACAGTTACTGTAGCCAAGTACAATTTTGAGGTACTTTACTAGAGTACATGTATTTGATGGTAGTTTATATTTATCTTTGTTTGATTCTTTAAATTGTTAGTTCATTTCATGTTATGTTTATTTTGATCCTCTCGGTATAGAAAAAGTAATATATAAATAAATGTATTAATAAGAAGAAACAGTCAAAAACATGATACATGGATATATTATAATGCAGTGCACTTTAATTAACTATTAAATAACAAATAAATGAATTAACCTACCCAAAGTATCTAAGACTGGCTTCTTATTGATGAACTATAGTAATAAATTAGTTAATAATACGAACAAATATTAATAGATTATGACACTTGAATGTTTCCAAAGAAGCTGCATAAAACTGGTAGTTTTACTTTTTATACTTAACGTACATTTTGCTGGTAATACTCAAAACCACACAATTGGGTTTTTAAAAAAATGTCATCACGTAGTATGTTTGTCAGAATCTCATAGTTGAATATTTTATTTTAATTTGTATTATATTGCTTTTTTATAGTCTAAGAGTAATTTATTCTGAAAAGCAAAATCTCAACTATACTTATAATATATATAATATGTAGGCATATACAGGGTTTGGATACAATATTGGGAATAATAATCAACCAACGTTTGTGCAATTTAATACATTTAAACACTACAAACCCTTTTGAAGCATAAACAGTTTAAAGGCTATAGATGTAATGAATCGACTGTGGGGAAACGTAGTATTTGCGTTCATGTTTCAGAAAAGAAGATAACAGTGAGCTCTGCAGTGAAAATGTTCATTTCAGCAATATGTTTGCACATTTAAAAAAATGAAATCTTAAATAAACATGTAATTCATAGTTATCTCATTCCTTAGGCAAATTATTTAATTATAATTTTTTAGTCATTATTTTGTTTATTCTATTTTTTATTTAACAAAACAGTTAAAAAAAAACTGATAGGATTGCATTGTTTGCAGTGCAGGTGTTGATTCATTATTTCATTTAGATTCAATTAATAAACTAAATAAATTCATCTAAATTAATAATCTTACAAATAAATACAAAACACAACAAATTCCAGGTGTGACATTTATTTGAGCCATTTGTCAGGGAATCAGGGAAAATGGTGTAATTTAAGACGTGTTGTTAAGCTGTTTTATTGAAAGACCTCTTAATGCATTTGATACTGAAATATTTAGAGTCTGGCTGTAAAGGCCAAACACCTGTTTCATGTTCGTGAAATGATGAGGTGACAGTTTAACCGGAGTTAATGAGCACACGTTAAAGTGGTGACAAATACCACATATGTGATCATTTTTAATGATGATGGTTTTTTTTGCTTTCTTTTCAGATCAAATGAAATGAGCTGAACTTTCTGTAACAAAAAAAAAAGAATGGAAAGAAAAAAAAGTATTTTCTGCACTGTTTCTTATAATCTCATAGTTTAATGTAAGTAATCTCAAATGACCTTTTTCTCAGTTTACAATCATTATGTCATTTTGGAAATAAATGTTTAATTGAAACAACCTCAGTGTTAATTCTCTAATGTTTTTTTCTTTCTCTTCCACTATTCAGAAAATGTTCCTTTAAGCTCTGGTTTTACGTTCGAAGATTCATTGTATAAGATTCACATTTCTTCTCTTTTTCTTACTTTTTGTATTTTGTAATCCATTCATCAGTTTTGTTTGTCACCTCTGCAGCACCTGGAATCAATGGACCATGTTTAGGCCCAATGTGCAAATGAGTGTTTTAGTTCTTAAGTCTGTTATTCAAAAGATTCAAGAACCGAAACCCTAGGCAAGGTGTGGAGAAGCTGCGTGTGATAATACCAGCGTGTAAACTGATGTGAGATATTTAAATGTGCGTTGTGCTTCTCTTACTGGCACAGCCCACACCTGGCGCGTGTGATGCACCGTTGCTCCGGCTGTGTTTCACTTCTGTGTTTGGTTCTTTTTCTGAGACCTGGGTGTTACTCAATGCTTCCGCTTGCTGCTCCTCTTGATCACTCTGCCCTGTCACGCTGCAAGATATGCACAACAGACTTCCTGCCCTATCTCCACCTGACTTTAAGATACCAAACTCTGCCATCTAGACTAAACACAAAGACATTACACTTAGAATTGTGACTACGATCTGAAGGTATGCACAACTAAAGTGGTGAAACACACAGCAAGAAATGAAATCTGAACAAGTACAAGTATCTTCTTTTTTGGTACAATTGTTCTTAGGAATGGAATTGTATTAATTTGTCTTATTCCATTGGTAGATAATGTTGCCTATTTTGAGCCCTTTTCTGCATTTTGACTCAATTATTTTTAGTTCCTTAAAAATGTTGTTTCTACTCAAGATATTTTCACCTGGCAAGATTTCATTCCTTTGCGAAACATGTTGGTAAAATATCCAACCCCATAGAATAGTTCAAATGAAATGAATAATAATCTCTATTTTGTTTCAGAGCCCAAAATTCTCTTTCCGAACATCTCATTGCACCCTGAATTTGTGAACTCGACGGTCAGGATTGTCTGCACTGTGAGTGAATTCCTTCCAGATGACGTGACGGTGGAGTGGCAACGGGACGGCCAGCTCTTTGTACCTGTTGAAAAGAGAAGGAAGCTGCGGAGTGTGGAGGGAGATAAGGCCTATAGTCTAATCAGTGAGATTACACCAGATATGACCGAGTGGGCAGAAGGCACAACCTATTCATGCAACTTCACTCACAGCAGCAAGCAAGATCAAAAGTCCATACATATTTGTCAAAGTAAGTATGTACAACTGCGGTGTGAAAATTACTAACATGTGGTTTTAATTTAAAGTTTCAATGAATCAGTTTTGATCAGATTAACATTTTGCTAAACCTCTTTTTCTTGCAGCTCTTTCAGGCGCTCCTCCTCCTTCCATTCACATAAAGATCCCCAGCTTCAAGACAGTAAAGCCTACAGATAAGGTGAAAGCAACATGTCTGGTCCGCACAGTTTTTGCTGCCAAGGTGACCTGGCTGATGGATAACAAGCCTGCACTCAGTGACCAAGTCACCCAGGACCAAAACTCATCTAATATTTTCAGTGAGTTGACCATTTCCTCAGATCAGTGGAGAAAACTGAAGCTGCTAAAGTGTAGAGCTGAACATGAATGCTTCTCGTCCCCTGCTGAGGAAACCAGAACTATTTCAGGTAAAAGGACTCTAGACAACATGTACATCAGGTGTGTTTAGGGAGCAAAGCATCTAAAGAGCAATATTTGCTTTGCTGTTTCTATCCTGCAGCACTTAAAGCTTCCTCTCCATCAGTGGAGATCAGGAGATCTGTCCCAGATATACTGAAGGGAGACAGAGCTGTGCTTCAATGTGACATCACACAACCCTCCTCTAGCGACTTCTACGTCACGTTCCAGGCCAACGATGTCGACGTCTCTGAACAGTTTGTGGATGTTCCTGAATCTGCAGGTCCTCATTCTATCAGCAGACACTTCACTGTCCCTCAAAACAACTGGAATAGTAAGACAAAGTTCACCTGCAAAGTGGATCAAGGCTTCTCCACTGCTGTCCTGTCAAGTCCCATCACGAATATTTTTGGTGAGAGGATTTATTCTGAGTTCTTTCCTTAATTAAGGCTGATGTAATAAGGAAGTAATCCTGTGTCACCACGTTTTGAAATTTAAAAATCACTGAATTTCTTGCACTGAATTGGCTTTCATTGAAATTATATTAGATCTTTGTTAGTAATGATATATTATATTAATTCTTATAATCTGAAAGAACTTGTTTTCATTTGCATTTTTCAATGTTCACAAATTTAGGGAAAAAAATCAGGTTCAAAATAATTAATAACATATTTAATATATTCAATTTTCTCTAAATCAGTAGGCCGGATTCAGATCTTAGACTTTTTCAATTTCAATTACATTTTTTTAGTTTAGAAAGAAAAATGGATAATTTGATAACAAATTCATTGCTTATCCTTGGGATCAACATGTGTCATTTGAAGAACTGAATTCAAAAGCTAAAAAGTCAAACATGATATCAAAGCAATCAGTTAATTTCCAGAAATTGGGTGACGTTGACTTTTTCAAAATCTGGCGACACAGATTTATTTCCCTGATCGAATGTTTGTCGCAACATGAATGTGTAACAACTGATTCATCTCTGGTTCAGTGGATCCATCAGTGGAGCTCCTCCTAGTTCCCAGTGAAGAGTCAGGACCACAGACCCTCATATGCTCTGGACAGGGCTTCAACCCTCAAATCAAATGGCTTCCTGAGTCGCAGCAAAACACTGCAAGTCCTGACATCAACGTGGCTGCAGATGGACGTGTATCAGTAACCAGTCAACTGCAAGTCCCCCAGACGGAGTGGAGAACAGGGAAGGTCTTCACTTGTGAAGTGTCTGACGTGTCTCTGGCTAAAAGTGACAGAAAGACCATCAGCTTCTGCTCAGGTACAGTTACACCTTCATAATTATCATTTTACTTCATTACATGTCTACAACCATCCATTTAAAGACATTCTCTCTAATTATTACTCCCTGATTGCTTTTCCTCCTTTTAAAACTCAGATAATGAATCATACTTTCATTAAGATCATAGTGTACAGTCTAATCTTTGTATAATCAAATGCAAATACACAAGCATGTGTCTGTATGCTACAAATGTTAATGTCAGGAAAATAACTGATTTATAGTCTTCATTTAAATGTTCCAATGAATCAGTTTTGATCAGATTAACATTTTGCTAAACCTCTTTTTCTGGCAGCTCTTTCAGGCGCTCCTCCTCCTTCCATTCACATAAAGATCCCCAGCTTCAAGACAGTAAAGCCTACAGATAAGGTGAAAGCAACATGTCTGGTCCGCACAGTTTTTGCTGCCAAGGTGACCTGGCTGATGGATAACAAGCCTGCACTCAGTGACCAAGTCACCCAGGACCAAAACTCATCTAATATTTTCAGTGAGTTGACCATTTCCTCAGATCAGTGGAGAAAACTGAAGCTGCTAAAGTGTAGAGCTGAACATGAATGCTTCTCGTCCCCTGCTGAGGAAACCAGAACTATTTCAGGTAAAAGGACTCTAGACAACATGTACATCAGGTGTGTTTAGGGAGCAAAGCATCTAAAGAGCAATATTTGCTTTGCTGTTTCTATCCTGCAGCACTTACAGCTTCCTCTCCATCAGTGGAGATCAGGAGATCTGTCCCAGATATACTGAAGGGAGACAGAGCTGTGCTTCAATGTGACATCACACAACCCTCCTCTAGTGACTTCTACGTCACGTTTCAGGCCAACGATGTCGAAGTCTCTGAACAGTTTGTGGATGTTCCTGAATCTGCAGGTCCTCATTCTATCAGCAGACACTTCACTGTCCCTCAAAACAACTGGAATAGTAAGACAAAGTTCACCTGCAAAGTGGATCAAGGCTTCTCCACTGCTGTCCTGTCAAGTCCCATCACGAATATTTTTGGTGAGGGATTTATTCTGAGTTCTTTCCTTAATTAAGGCTGATGTAATAAGGAAGTAATCCTGTGTCACCATGTTTTGAAATTTAAAAATCACTGAATTTCTAGCGCTGAATTGGCTTTCATTGAAATTATATTAGATTTTTGTTATTAATGATAAATTATATTAATTCTTATAATCTGCAAGAACTTGTTTTCAATTGCATTGTTCAATGTTCACAAATTTAGGAAGAAAAATCAGATCTGAGACTTTTTCAATTTCAGCTAAATTTTTTTAGTTAAGGAAAATGGATATTTGGAGAACGAATCCATTGCTTATCCTTGGGATCAACATGTGTCATTTGAAGAACTGAATTAAAAAGCTAAAAAGTCAAACATGATATCAAAGCAATCACTTAATTTCCAGAAATTGAGTGATGTTGACTTTTTCAAAATCTGGCGACACAGATTTATTTCCCTGATCGAATGTTTCACGCAACATGAATGTGTAACAACTGATTCATCTCTGGTTCAGTGGATCCATCAGTGGAGCTCCTCCTAGTTCCCAGTGAAGAGTCAGGACCACAGACCCTCATATGCTCCGGACAGGGCTTCAACCCTCAAATCAAATGGCTTCCTGAGTCGCAGCAAAACACTGCAAGTCCTGACATCAACGTGGCTGCAGATGGACGTGTATCAGTAACCAGTCAACTGCAAGTCCCCCAGACGGAGTGGAGAACAGGGAAGGTCTTCACTTGTGAAGTGTCTGACGTGTCTCTGGCTAAAAGTGACAGAAAGACCATCAGCTTCTGCTCAGGTACAGTTACACCTTCATAATTATCATTTTACTTCATTACATGTCTACAACCATCCATTTAAAGACATTCTCTCTAATTATTACTCCCTGATTGCTTTTCCTCCTTTTAAAACTCAGATAATGATTGATACTTTCATCAATGTTATAGTGTACAGTCAAGACTATGTATAATCAAATGCAAATAGAGAAGCATGTGTCTGAGTATGCTACAAATGTTAATGTCAGGAAAATAACTGATTTATAGTCTTTATTTAAATGTTCCAATGAATCAGTTTTGATCAGATTAACATTTTGCTAAACCTCTTTTTCTGGCAGCTCTTTCAGGCGCTCCTCCTCCTCCTTCCATTCACATAAAGATCCCCAGCTTCAAGACAGTAAAGCCTACAGATAAGGTGAAAGCAACATGTCTGGTCCGCACAGTTTTTGCTGCCAAGGTGACCTGGCTGATGGATAACAAGCCTGCACTCAGTGACCAAGTCACCCAGGACCAAAACTCATCTAATATTTTCAGTGAGTTGACCATTTCCTCAGATCAGTGGAGAAAACTGAAGCTGCTAAAGTGTAGAGCTGAACATGAATGCTTCTCGTCCCCTGCTGAGGAAACCAGAACTATTTCAGGTAAAAGGACTCTAGACAACATGTACATCAGGTGTGTTTAGGGAGCAAAGCATCTAAAGAGCAATATTTGCTTTGCTGTTTCTATCCTGCAGCACTTACAGCTTCCTCTCCATCAGTGGAGATCAGGAGATCTGTCCCAGATATACTGAAGGGAGACAGAGCTGTGCTTCAATGTGACATCACACAACCCTCCTCTAGCGACTTCTACGTCACGTTTCAGGCCAACGATGTCGAAGTCTCTGAACAGTTTGTGGATGTTCCTGATTCTCCAGGTCCTCATTCTATCAGCAGACACTTCACTGTCCCTCAAAACAACTGGAATAGTAAGACAAAGTTCACCTGCAAAGTGGATCAAGGCTTCTCCACTGCTGTCCTGTCAAGTCCCATCACGAATATTTTTGGTGAGGGATTTATTCTGAATTCTTTCCCTTAATTAAGGCTGATATAATAAGGAAGTAATCCTGAGTCACCACGTTTTGAAATTTAAAAATCACTGAATTTCTAGCACTGAATTGGCTTTTATTGAAATCATATTAGATTTTTGTTATTAATGATATATTATATTAATTCTTATAATCTGCAAGAACTTGTTTTCAATTGCATTGTTCAATGTTCACAAATTTAGGAAGAAAAATCAGATCTGAGACTTTTTCAATTTCATCTAAATTTTTTTAGTTTATAAAGAAAAATGGATAATTTGAAAACAAATTCATTGCTTATCCTTGGGATCAACATGTGTCATTTGAAGAACTGAATTCAAAAGCTAAAAAGTCAAACATGATATCAAAGCAATCAGTTAATCTCCAGAAATTGAGTGACGTTGACTTTTTCAAAATCTGGCGACACAGATTTATTTCTCTGATCGAATGTTTGTCGCAACATGAATGTGTAACAACTGATTCCTCTCTGGTTCAGTGGATCCATCAGTGGAGCTCCTCCTAGTTCCCAGTAAAGAGTCAGGACCACAGACCCTCAAATGCTCTGGACAGGGCTTCAACCCTCAAATCAAATGGCTTCCTGAGTCGCAGCAAAACACTGCAAGTCCTGACATCAACGTGGCAGCAGATGGACGTGTATCAGTAACCAGTCAACTGCAAGTCCCCCAGACGGAGTGGAGAACAGGGAAGGTCTTCACTTGTGAAGTGTCTGACGTGTCTCTGGCTAAAAGTGACAGAAAGACCATCAGCTTCTGCTCAGGTACAATTACACCTTCATAATTATCATTTTACTTCATTACATGTCTACAACCATCCATTTAAAGACATTCTCTCTAATTATTACTCCCTGATTGCTTTTCCTCCTTTTAAAACTCAGATAATGAATCATACTTTCATTAAGGTCATAGTGTACAGTCTAATCTTTGTATAATCAAATGCAAATACACAAGCATGTGTCTGTATGCTACAAATGTTAATGTCAGGAAAATAACTGATTTATAGTCTTTATTTAAATGTTCCAATGAATCAGTTTTGATCAGATTAACATTTTGCTAAACCTCTTTTTCTGGCAGCTCTTTCAGGCGCTCCTCCTCCTTCCATTCACATAAAGATCCCCAGCTTCAAGACAGTAAAGCCTACAGATAAGGTGAAAGCAACATGTCTGGTCCGTACAGTTTTTGCTGCCAAGGTGACCTGGCTGATGGATAACAAGCCTGCACTCAGTGACCAAGTCACCCAGGACCAAAACTCATCTAATATTTTCAGTGAGTTGACCATTTCCTCAGATCAGTGGAGAAAACTGAAGCTGCTAAAGTGTAGAGCTGAACATGAATGCTTCCCGTCCCCTGCTGAGGAAACCAGAACTATTTCAGGTAAAAGGACTCTAGACAACATGTACATCAGGTGTGTTTAGGGAGCAAAGCATCTAAAGAGCAATATTTGCTTTGCTGTTTCTATCCTGCAGCACTTAAAGCTTCCTCTCCATCAGTGGAGATCAGGATATCTGTCCCAGATATACTGAAGGGAGACAGAGCTGTGCTTCAATGTGACATCACACAACCCTCCTCTAGCGACTTCTACGTCACGTTCCAGGCCAACGATGTCGACGTCTCTGAACAGTTTGTGGATGTTCCTGAATCTGCAGGTCCTCATTCTATCAGCAGACACTTCACTGTCCCTCAAAACAACTGGAATAGTAAGACCAAGTTCACCTGCAAAGTGGATCAAGGCTTCTCCACTGCTGTCCTGTCAAGTCCCATCACGAATATCTTTGGTGAGGGATTTATTCTGAGTTCTTTCCTTAATTAAGGCTGATGTAATAAGGAAGTAATCCTGTGTCACCACGTTTTGAAATTTAAAAATCACTGAATTTCTTGCACTGAATTGGCTTTCATTGAAATTATATTAGATTTTTGTTATTAATGATATATTATATTAATTATTATAATCTGCAAGAACTTGTTTTCATTTGCATTGTTCAAAGTTCACAAATTTAGTAAGAAAAATCAGGTTAAAAATAATTAATAACATATTTAATATATTCAATTTTCTCTAAATCAGTAGGCCGGATTCAGATCTTAGACTTTTTCAATTTCAATTACATTTTTTTAGTTTATAAAGAAAAATGGATAATTTGAGAACAAATTCATTGCTTATCCTTGGGATCAACATGTGTCATTTGAAGAACTGAATTCAAAAGCTAAAAAGTCAAACATGATATCAAAGCAATCAGTTAATTTCCAGAAATTGAGTGACGTTGACTTTTTCAAAATCTGGCGACACAGATTTATTTCCCTGATCGAATGTTTGACGCGACATGAATGTGTAACAACTGATTCATCTCTGGTTCAGTGGATCCATCAGTGGAGCTCCTCCTAGTTCCCAGTGAAGAGTCAGGACCACAGACCCTCATATGCTCTGGACAGGGCTTCAACCCTCAAATCAAATGGCTTCCTGAGTCGCAGCAAAG
This sequence comes from Eupleurogrammus muticus, assembly GCA_036785175.1. Taxonomy (NCBI): domain Eukaryota; kingdom Metazoa; phylum Chordata; class Actinopteri; order Scombriformes; family Trichiuridae; genus Eupleurogrammus; species Eupleurogrammus muticus. Next base: position 17,689,929 of record JAYKQN010000011.1, on the reverse strand, counting down.
CACTGCAAGTCCTGACATCAACGTGGCTGCAGATGGACGTGTATCAGTAACCAGTCAACTGCAAGTCCCCCAGACGGAGTGGAGAACAGGGAAGGTCTTCACTTGTGAAGTGTCTGACGTGTCTCTGGCTAAAAGTGACAGAAAGACCATCAGCTTCTGCTCAGGTACAATTACACCTTCATAATTATCATTTTACTTCATTACATGTCTACAACCATCCATTTAAAGACATTCTCTCTAATTATTACTTTCTGATAACTTTCCCCCCTTTTGTAAAACTCAGTTAATAAATAATACCGTCAGAGGATGCTACAAATGTCAATGTCATGTTTTTTCAGTAACTCCGGCCTCCAGTCAGGTAGTTGGTGTGTATGTTCAGGGACCACCAGCCCAGGAGCTTCAGAGTGAGGGACAGTTGACTATCACCTGTCTTCTGGTTGGCACTCTTCTTGAAGATTTCTCCATCACCTGGAAAGTAGGTGGGATAATTTCTCAAAGCCTTCACACGGAGCAGCCGGTGAGACACTGGAATGGGACAGAAACCTTGCGAAGCTTCCTGAACGTGTCAGCAGAGGATTGGTATGCACATAAACAAGTGTCGTGTGAGGGAAAGCACAAATGTTCCAAAATGAGCTGCATGGACCATATCACTAAAAGCAAAGGTATTGTTATTTGTACATTGTAAGTGCATTTTTTTGCTATAATTCAATAATGCTGTTTGTTTTTTAATTTTTATACTTAATGCAGCACATTGCAATAAATGTATCATATTGAAAATATCCTGTATTTGCTCCAATTGCACCAATATTTATTAGAATTATCTCATAGAATAGAATAGATAGAATAGATAAACTTTATTGATCCCACAACGGGGAAATTTGTGTGTTACTGCAGCGTTACAGATAAAGAAAAAGAAAAATAAAGTTGAAGAAGATAAAAAAACTTTAAAAAAATAAAAAAACACACAACACAATGTACAAATTCGCAGAATTTGTTAATCCGCATACACAGTATGCATTATCGACAGAATGGAGAGAAAATGCTAATAAATAGTAAGAAAAAAGTATGCATAAGCAAAGCATATATACATACATACATGCACGTACATACCTACATACATACACATACACACATATTTGCATATATATATATGGACATACATATCCACGCACATACCCACATGTATACATACATAGCTAATGCACACTTAAGGTGCAGGGTGAGTGTGAAGAGAAAAAAAGTGACCAGTGAAAAAGTGACAGTGACTACAGTGAGGTTTATGTTTATGTTATGTTATAGAGTCTTATTGCTGTCGGGATGAATGATCTGCGAAATCTCATTAACAGATAAATTATCTTATTTCAGGTTTGTTTGTTTGATTTTGGAAAACCTGGGATCAAATGTTATTGTGATAGGATAAAAGGTCACAAATATGAGATTATTAAATAATATGTGATTAATGACATTGGAAAAAGATTTAAAAGATATTAAGCACAAAAGACAGTAAATATGAAATAAAACATCACAAACGTGACATGAAATAAAATGACATAAAAAGACATGATAACAAGTCAAGTCAAATCAAAACAAGGGGAAACAATTGAAATAAGCTAAATGATCAGCCAATCGAATAAGACATTTTAGGATAATTCTACTGAATATTGGAATATTTGAACAAAAAGGTTTTTAACCAGTTACAGCTTTATGTGATGCAATTTATTTGTTTGAAAAGGTAAGAATGAAAATCATATGTGTCTCTCCAGCTAAAGAAGTCAATCTCTATGATGTTGATTCTAACTAAATGCTGGGACTGAAAGAGCAAAAATAGAATTATATGTTGTCTCCTGTTTGTCTTTTCTCAAGAGCTCTATTCACCAACAGTGAAAATAATCCAACCTACTGCCTCCGAGCTGTCTGCGTCAGACCTCGTCACGCTGGTTTGCGTGGTTTCTGGATTTTACCCACCCAACATCATGGTGTTGTGGGAGAAGGACGGCAGGAGACTGGCATCGACTGCCTCCGCCAACAGCCCTGCATGGAAATATGCAGGGAGCACCACTTATTCCATGAGCAGCAGACTAAACACATCTAAAACCCAAGACCAGGAATCCATCTACTCTTGTGTTGTCAGGCATGAGTCATCTAAAACGCCTTTCAAGAGCATGATAAAAGATGTGTTTGGTGAGCAGAGACTTCACTTTTTGTAAAATTTGCAATTCAACGCGTCAGTAAGTAGGATTACGAAGGAAGGTCAAAGCACACGACCTGTGGTCAGGAACTCTGCCTTAAAACATATGTCAAGACTTCTGTGAAGTTGTCATGTCACATCTCCTGCCCTCTTCCCTCCTTTTCTCTGTTTTCTCATCAAATGAAAGCAAGGCTGTGCAGATGCCCCCTCTCCTGTATCCCATTGTATATGTCATTGTCTCTTTCTGTTTCTAGGACGGGATAAAAACAAAAAGTTCCTTCTAAGTTGTTAAACTATATTGAGATGATTGTTGGTTTTGTGGAGAGTATGTCATTTCTCTGCTCAGTGTATATAGCACATACTTTTTAAATTCAAAGAATATTGTTTTCATATCTTGTGAATGATTCTCTGATTTTTTTCTTCCCCCCGACGACATATTCCTTTATTCCCCCAGCCCCTGTGATCCCGTCCAAACCGTTCGCCTCCTTGCTGCAGGGTCCCGGTGAACTCGTGTGCCTCGTGATTGGCTTCAGTCCTGCTTCCATCAACATCACTTGGTTCCTCGATGACACCAAAGAGCTGTTTGACTACAACACCAGCGAACCCCAGCGAGGCCCAGACGGGAAGTTCAGCGTCCAAAGCCGCCTCCGTGTGTCCCAATCCACCTGGATACCCGGGGCGGTGCACAGCTGCAGGGTGACACATGTGACCACCACCCTCGAGCTGAACTTCACTAAGCCAGGTGCCAGCAAGTCCACCGAGCCCCAGATTTCTTCTGCACCTCGTTCCTTTTCTCACATGGATTCAATACATTTTACAGTCAGCAAGAACACTGACCTGACAAATCTCATTTTACAGAAATCCTGGGTGACTGCAGTTTTTTAGATGACATCGTTCATGCCGACGTCATCCAGGACACAGGTGTGGAAAGCTGGTATATGACCATCATGTTCCTGGTTTTCTTCATCATCTCCACCATCTACAGCATCTTGGCTACACTGTTCAAGGTGAGATGCAGCATACTCCATTGCTGCCACAACGTGCTGATAAAAAGCTTCATTCAAATGTATTGGGAGCACATGAAAATCCATAAGGAACTAGACTAGGAGTTGTAGCAGGTATTTTTAGTATTTTATCTCCTCTATGATTGTTTTAAGCTATTTTATTGTTAATAATCCAAACTCGATCAATATTGGTATTGTTCTGTTGCTTGAATTGAACATTTTTTTTTCAGATATTTCTTTCCTAAACATAACCCTTAACAGATCCTGACACGTCCTGTTTTTACCCTTTCAGACTAAGTGATGATGACCACAGGACAGCCTCCATGTTAACATCTCAATGTGGTCAAGTTTGGTGAACTCATTTTCATTTTAAAACAAACATAGATTTTGTTGATAATATATTAATTTGTTTTCATGCTTCACTGTTACATTTGGTGGAATGTATGTGTGTGTAGGAGATGACAATAAAACTAAGTAACTTTGAAGTACAAGACACTAAATATTCTCTAACTGGTCTCATCTTTGTATTTAGACAAATAAATATTGAAATATGAGCAACAACGTTGCAATGCTTTTTTATTCTCAATATTCTTATTGAGAAAACCACTAAGAGTACACCTACGGGGATGGTATCAAAAACTCTGTAGGACTAACAGGTCCTGAATTAAAGTTCAAACCACTTTTAGAAAATACTGATTTATTGCAATACAGCATATATCTCCAAACGAGAGTAGACAGTAGCATTTGCTTGTAGAAAAAAAGAAAGAATGAGGGGAGGTTGTCAAAGTAGTTATATAGAAATTAAAAATGAATATCACCAAGTGGAGTGAGTTAGTGTCATAATGTAATCAATCATCAGAACAGATTTTCTAAGATAATGTTTTTTTTGTTTTTTTTTTATCTATTGTATGGCATATATGACTATACCACAGATTTAATGATTGCTTAGTCTTGTCAATTATTAGATTAAAGTTAGTGGCACATCTTTAGATTTTTTCTATGATACTTGATTAAGTAACCTTTGTAATAAATTATTGGAAATTGAATCAGTGCAACAACCTTTGATTGCTCATAATTTACTTTTTTAAAGATTTACACAAATGCCTAAAACTTTAGTAAATTGTTCTGTTATATTATTAGCTTAAGGTACCTGGGAACTAATGGTGATAGTTCTATTAGCATTAGAACAAATTACTGCACTTAATATGGTCACATACAATTTGGGTAGCATTATAAATAAATGTATTGATATTGGGCAACCTTGTCGAACACCATCTTTTACTTCAAACCTGCATGATGACCCATATTTAAACATGATTTTTGTTGTTAGTTTGCATTTTTCTGAAGGGTTTTGATAGGATTGAAAAATAAATCTCCAAAACCAAATTTCTTTAAGGAATGAAATAAAGAAATATTCTCCACTGTGTAAAAAGTCATGCCAGTTGTCAGTGCAAAGCAACTATTTGGTGTTTTTAAGTGATTCTTGTGATTAAACCTTGAGTCATATTTGCAGGTAAACTACTGAATGATCAGCTTTCATGAAATACTTGTACAAGAAATGACGCCACCTTCTGGGAAAACATGTTATAGAACTGAAAGATAAGCCATTTGTTCTAGGAGGTTTATTAGCATGTAGTAATTAATACAGTTGTGAATCTGTGTTCATGATGAATACATTTAATCATGCTGTAGTCATAGTATCACCTTCAATATACAGGCTTTAATAGAAAGCAGAACAAATATCAAATGTCCGTTTTGGGTCAATTTGTTATATTATTCACTTTTAGTTAATCAATGGTATTTATTTGCATTATAATTTTCCACTTTGAAAACAAAACATCCGTTCTAACCATTGTGTCCAGGATCTAATAAGCACTCCTTTGTTCTTCTATAGATTACATCAAGTTTATCTTGTAAATCATACAATATAATTTTGTCTTCTTCTGTTAGTACAAGTAGAAACAGTGTGCTCTTCTAATTTACACCTCTAATATTCAAAGTTTTAAAACATTAAAAGTATGTTGTGAATATGTACATCGTGAGATGATGGGAAAAATAATGCATAATACAAAAAGGTCAAATAAACAGATAGTGTATACCTAATACTTTCTCTCTGAATTATCAGGTACCCGGAAGACAATGATAGTTTCTGTGGTGCAGAATAAAAAATAAAGTATAAAATAAAAAAAAAAAACATAAAGAAAAAGACAAAGAAAAATATGTGTACATGTGATACGCATGCATGGTTGAAAAAGTACAAAAGCACAGGTGATCTTTCAAATTATTTGTAAAACCATTTGACTACAGAGCAGCAAGAGAGTTCACATATCAGAAAACATAGATTAAACTTTTCAACCTAGTTTGTGTTATGTAGCGTTTTTAATTCCTAAATCCTAACACTCATACACTCTAGCATGTGACTTCGTGATTTACTTACAATGCATTAACTTTAAATTAAATTGATATAATTTAGTTATAAATTATAACACATGCTTAAATAACAGTATATTGGGCTTGAAGTGGAAAGTCATGAAAATGCTTCAGAAATATTAATAAATTCAGCTAACAAGTGTTCATTCAGTAAAAACCAAAAACAAAACATTTTTTAATTCATCTTCTTTTAATTAAATTACTGGAACATCCACATACTGAACAAGTCATAGGTACAGAATCATTAACTCAAAGTATATTACAGAAATAAAACATGATATAAAACATTTCTGAACCATATCACCCTATGTAATGATAGAAAATGGAAAATGTTTTTCCCCCTTTTTTACTGGGATCCTAGTTCATTTGAATATTGTAGCCTAGAATGATGACACCTTTCATTATATCCTTAAGAAATCATTGTATAACTGCCGGATTATTCTGGGCCTCGAGAGAAAGAGATCTGTTGAATTGTCATTTTTGGCAATAAAAGTCATTTTCTGCCTCGTAATAGTAAACGCTAATATACAAATCATTTGATAATAAGATAGTTATTGTCTATCTATACGTGGTGTAAAAACGGAGAATCGACCCCAAATATCAATTTGACCACAGACTATGTTCGGACGCTGTGAATCGGGAGACAATGTCAGTCTCTTCCAATGAACTACGTTTCCCAGCATCCTTTGCCGTCCGGCTACAGGGGGAGGAAAATGGCGGCGATTGATGGAATGGGGCTGTTGTTGCGCTTTTAAAACGGCAAAAAAAACAGTTTGCGTTGTATTTTAACTCGACATTTCATGTCGTGAAAAGAGATATCGGTCAACACGAGACGGAGGCTTCGGCCTGAGCCCGGACATTACTGGACCGAAGGTAACTCATTAGCACACTCTGCTACATTTAGCCAGCGAGCTATTGTAAGCTAAGTTAGCTCGCTGGCTAGCTGAATACCTGCTGCCGACACACTCTCGCAGACGGAGAGAGCATCTTTTAGAAGTCCCGTGTACTTCGTGAGCGGCGACAAAGCGAGACAAGAGGCAAAGGAATCTACAGGGATGTCCACATAGGCTGCCGCCGGTGTTAACCTTAAAGCTATGCCATGAATGCTAGCAGTGGCTAGGCGATACAAGATAGTGTTTCACATGTGAACCCTACTGTTTTCTTTCGCATCAACAAGAGTCGGGAAACACACAGGTTATACAAGCGAAATCTGATCAAAAGTAAATAAAAAAAGGCATATACGATACGTTTATTAAAATGCAGTTAATGGAACGCGATTCCAGCAGACTGAACTGTCCCTGCAGCCAGTAAGGGACAGCGGGGTGGAACAATGCTTTGCTCATGTCACTTCACATTGTCCACTGAGCCAGGTAGAGACCGACCTGCAGCAGCTGCTCCAGCTGCTGGACTCAAAGGAGGAGAGCAGAGGCTGCTGGTCTCATTCATGGACTGATCAATCCCTCACCCCCCACACTATGAATCAGCAATGCCAGAAAGACCTTTATTAGATTGCAACAGAGAGAACTCAAACGTAACCTATCCACTCTTAATGCAGACATTAAGAGTGGATCAAAGTCAAAGTCAATTTTATTGTCAATTTCTTCGCATGTACTTGACATACAAAGGGATCGAAATTGCCATTCTTACTATCCTATGCGTTTTACATGTACAACAACATTAAAGTGCAGGTGCGCAAGACGAGACAATCCAAAACTACAATGGTAAAGTGTAGTAGCTTAAGGCTACGTTTGCCTAGTGTTGCTAATTCTAGGAACGAACAAACAGGTATGACAGGACAAGACATGAGAACCCCAAGACAAGAATAGGATTGTGTACACATTCTCAAACACATGATCTCCATATTTTTTTTTCTTTTTTTACTTCATACAGGAGCAGACTCTGGCTTTCATGTTCTCTTGGTTTTGGTTGTTGTATTTTTTTTTAAGTTGGTTGAGCACAAAGCGGTTAAAATAACTTATAACCAGCATGCAAAACGTTTATAGCCTGTCTTGCTGTCACCCTGTGACTGTGTGTGTATGTGATATAACTAGGAAAAAAAATCCACAAAGATGGTACTTTTTGTCCTGTGGTCTCAACAATTCCAGATATTTTTGTAAGATAAATATTGTATGTCCTCTGTGCTTTTCACTAGGTTGCTGTATTCCATTGTTTCGGCGTGGCGTGCACTTCGCTTTCGACCTCCAGGTTCCACTGTCTGACCTCTGCATGACCAGTCCTCCTGGCCCATGGACTTAACTCCAGCATCAGGCTTCAAAAGGAGACCCGCTGCCTCCTCTTCCCCCGCCGGAGTGAGAGAGATCGCCAGGAGCCCTCCTCCCTGCTCGCCCTCATTGTCCCCGTCATCTCCTTCATCCGATCCGTCTTCGCCCTTGTCCACATCCTCCTCTGTCTGCGCCAACTCGTCAGTTTATCAGAACCATGTAAAGGGCCAGACCCGAGGGACAGAGGTGGCCAGGGTGTCCTCCACTTCTGCCTCTCTAGCAACGTCCTCGCTCTCCACTCCTATCCCCAACACCACCTTGGACTCCTTCCCTCGCACCTTAGTGCATCCAGGTGACGGCTGTGAAGACGAGGGCAGGAAGAAGGAGATGTATGATCCTTTTCATCCGACCGAAGGAGACAAAGACGGAAGGATGGTGGTGGAGGAGGACGATGAGGAGGAGGAGGAAGGGGAAAAATATGACCCGTTTGACCCCACTGGCTCCCCAGCGTCCGATACCGATGACGGCAGTGGCAAATTAAAGGGAGAGACAAAAAATTCTGAAAGAGAGAATGACAATGAAAAGGAGGAAGAGCCTCCAGATTCCACTGACATTTTCACAGACCCACCAAGCCCCTCGCTGGCCACCCAGCTTCCTCTGAGGAGGAGAGTGGACTGTCGCATCACCGAGGCCGGAGAGCAGAGAGAGAGCGCTGACTCTGAGATCGAAGAGGGTGAGATCGTTGGGGCTGTTGACAGAGATGGAGGCAACAAGCGAGCTGGGGGCGGTAATCTCCCCTTGAATTCTCCCAATGTCTCTTTCTTCAGTTCAAAGCCAGAGCGCATCCTGCGGGTGTTGGATGGGGATGGCTTTGTGTCTGTTTGTGCGGAGGGCAACTGGGAGGTGGATAGGGAGCCCGAGGATGAACCTGTAGTAGGAGTGGAGGACCTGAGAACAAAACTGGTGAGCAGACGGAAGGAAAGATGCCTCTCCTTTCCTGTATCTTCGCCCCTCTCCCCCCACCCACAACCTCCCCTCTCCCATCCCGTGGCATCTCCACCCTCCTCCCCTCTCACATCTCCCGTAGAACAAGGCAACAAGAGCCGCAAATCCTCCAAGAGTTCCAAGGACCGGGATCGACAGAAAAGCAAGGACCGCAAGGCTGGGGAGAAGGAGGAAAGAAGAAAGAAGAGAAGAAAGGACAAGGAAGGCGGTCGGGAGAGGAGCAAAGAAAGGCAGCACAAGGCCAGTAAAGAGGTTAAAGGTCGGAGAAGCAGCAGGAGCAGTAGCCGGAAGCGGAAGAAAAGACGGCAAAGCAGCCCGGACGCCTCGGGATCCCACAACTCGTCAGGAAGAGCGGGCCAGAGCAGACGCTCCTATTCAAGCTTATCAGAAGAACGACACAGAGAGAGGGACAGAAATAAAGACAGGGACAGAACTGGAGACCGGGAGAGAGACAGGGAGAAAGACAGGGAGAGGGACAGGGAGAAAGACAGGGAGAGGGACAGGGAGAAGGACAGAGAGAGGGACAGAGACAGAGGTAGAGAGCGAGACAGAGACAGGAACCAAAACCGCACCAGTAGCTGCAGAAGAGAAGAACAAGACCGAGATTCTAGCTCTAGAAAGGAGGAGAGGGAAAGAAAGGGAAGGCAGCATTCAAGCAGCATAGAGCGGGACAAACGAAGCAGGGAAAAGAGGGGCGGCGAAAGAGACAGACAGCGGGACAGGGAGCGGCGCCGGGACGGTCGCCCTGTGGTCCCGCCATCTATCCAAGACCTCAACGGCTCTGACCTCTTCGCCATCAAGCGCACTATCACAGTCACCACAACCACCACCACCACCACTGTACCCGGCTCGCCGAGACTCGCCTCAGCCTCGCCTTGTCGGCCTGCACAGGACTCGGACAAGCCCCAGAAGAGGAAGAAGAAGAGGAAATGGCGCTCTGTCGGCAAAGAGGAGGACCAAGGGAGTTGCCGCAGCCGGTCCCAGTCACTTTCGCCCCCCAGGTACCACAGCTACGAGTCAGACCGCTATTCTGACAAACTGGAGATTGACGTGTTGTCCTTGGACGGAGAGGCTTTGGACTCAGACTACCCGTCTTTGGAGGATTCGCCTCCTGCTGCCCTACCCCCAGAACCGCCTGCCCCCAGCCCCAAAACCAAAACTGCCCCAAAGACTGGACGGCATCACCCGAAAAAGAAATCGCGCACGTTAAAGAAAATTGGCCAGTCGGAATCTTCTTCCTCCTCTTCAAATCGAACCAAAAGCAAATGCCTTTCCTCGCTGTCGGTCACTTCAGGCCCCTCCCCTGTCTTATCGGGTCTCCCCTCAGCAAAGCGAGCCAGGAAGATGGGAAAGGACAAGGAGCGGCAGAGCAGTAGAAAGGAACTGGGCCGCTCCGGCAAGTCCAAAAAAGAGAGCAGCGGCAGTCGCAAAGGCAAGCTTCAGTCCAAAGTATCCGTGCTGGTGCGCGAGGGGGTGAGCAGCACCACAGGGGCGTCAGTGAGCTCCGGTAAGCTAGGCATGGATCTTCTGGGGCCGGGGGGTACAGGTGGCAGCGGCGGAGGCTCTGTGGTAGGCGGCTCGATCGCAGTCGTTTTCTGTAGAGACAATGAGAGCCGATCGCCGTTCCTCAAACCTTGCTCGGAGCCACTGTCACTGAGCGGCCGCAGCAAGGATCTCACCAACATGGGGAAGCGCAGCGGCCTGGCCGCACCCCCATCATCCTTAACGAGTCCCGCGGGGCTGAAATCCAAGAAAACCAAGCCCAGCTCCATCACTTCCACGTCCTCCTCTGCGTCCTCCCCGTCGTCGTCTCTGGCAACAAAGCGCCGGCGTCGCGTGGCCAAGAAGACCAGGGAGAAGGGCGGCGTGGCGGGGTCGACTGCGGGAGACGGCGGCCAAACAAAACCTACGTCCGACGGCTGGGCCGGGGCCTCCGCGGATGTCCAGTCAGCCGCCGGTGACAGGAGCAAGTCAGCCAGTCCCCACACCGGCCAGGCTGGCCCTGCCCCTTGTTCTTCCTCCTCCTCTTCCTCCTCCTCCTCCTCCTTCACCGGTGCGCTCCCGCCTTCCTCCACACCGCCTCACACACCTCCACCCTCCATGGCTCCTCTGCGGGACACCAGGGAGTCTTCGCCAGATTCTCAGACAGTGGACAGCAGCTGTAAGACCCCGGAGCCTTCATTCCTCCCTGAGGACTGTCTGACTCAGACCAGCCCCACGCTGCCACCGTCGAGTCCATCCAGCCTGTCCGCCTCCCAGGGAGCTGGCCTCAGCAACGCCTTGTCCACGCCCACCACCAAGCCCCCTCCTCCAGACGATACACCCAAATCTCTGGCCTCGCCGCCTTGCTCATCCTCTTCGACAGGTCTCCCCTCCCTCGCTCTGCCGCTGTCTTCATCGGATCCCTCTTCCTCCTCGGTGTCCTCCTCTTCTGCCACTAAGCCGCCTCCTCCTCCCCCCCCTCCGGCAGCTCCTGCCCTCCCCTGGAGTCTGCAGACCGGGGTGGACTGCACAACTGGGGGAGTCTTAGCATGTGAGTTCTATCGATAGATGTAATTATAAAATGAGAAATTAACACCTTCACCTTCATTAGTTTTAATTTCTTTATCTCGTAAAAGCCACTTTTCACAGAGTTCAAACATACGATTTGTTCAAGTGTCAATGTTGTCATATTAGAATGGATAGTGATATGTTCTTTCTTTAAGGTGAGCTCGCTAAAACCAATTCACCATGCAATGAATGTTGAATTTTAAATCTTGAATCATTTCCTGAAATAATGATCTCTGTCATTCTTTCTCCCAGTGACTGCTCTGCTCTTCAAAATGGAGGAGGCAAACATCGCCAGCAGAGCAAAAGCACAGGAGTTCATCCAAGCAACGAGTCAGGTATGAGTGAGACTGAATGACTGCCCTATTGTGCTCCTCACTGTTTTTTAATATGTAATCGAGAGAAACTGTAGTTATACATACAGCACCCATTCTCTTTTTAAAAACAATATTTCATAGTAACTGCTTTTTGAAAACTCCTTTTTCCTATTTTGTACTATTTTCTAAACAAATGAAGGGAAGCTTTGACCAAAAAGATTATGAATGATTATGTATTCCTATATAAACGTTTAAGAAAAGGCTTTGAGAAAACACTTTCTTAATAGTTGCAACTATAGGGTGTTTTTCTTTTAAATCTTAAAATTTTAAAGGATCATTCTCCTGGTTGTGTTTACAGCTTTGTTAGCTTTTTGTGCTACATTGTATAATGTAAAGAACTTTATAATCAGGCTTGAGATACACAAATACAATACAAGTAGCTAAATCTGTTTGGTTGGCTCCAAACATGATTTTTTTTTTTAAATGGTTCACTTACTCTTTTTTTATGTATCTCATGCAGATTCTCTCTCAGGCTAATCAGAGCCAGTCCCAGCAACATGTGCCACCTTCCTCAGCCGCCACCTCCTCCTCCTCACAGATTCCTCCCCCTCCGTCTCTCCCTCCACCCCCTGGAATGAGCCCGGCCCAGTTCATCCTCCACGGCTCCCTCCCATTGGTTGGCTGCACCAAAACTCCACCCTCTCACCTGCATCCCTCCATAGGCGGTGGATGTGCACAGACCCCGCCTCCCATTATGCCTGTAGGCCTGTCAGGGAGCTCCGGAGACCCTGGATGGGAAAATGAGAGCAAAGACCCTGATAAGGTAAAGTTTTGAGCTCATGAGCAAATCAGGGCAGTTTGCTCTCCTTACAGAATATACCCCACTACTGCTGCTTTCCAGTTCCCCAATCAAGTTGGTCTAAAATATTACCTCTTCAAATATTTTTATATTAAGATAAGAAGAAAATTAAACAAAGAAGTAGACATGGGTTCCTTAAAATACAGCATATCAGTATACCATACATGTCCACAGAAAAACCTTTACTAAACAGAGTTTAGGAGCCTATGACATAACTTATCTGCAACTCACAATGCTATATTGGAAGATCTCCCCAGGACAATTAAAACTTGTTCACACCTGGAGGCAGGAGACACTGAGCAACTACTGGGAGTTTGGGACACCGATTTTCATGATATGTGGTCATGTTAATTTAGTTCCACACTCTGAGCTTTAAAATTCCACAGTTCCCCAGCACTAGATCACAGAAATGAAGAAGTCTCCTGGATGGTAGGTGAAAGATCTTAAACAAAAGTACAGTTGCTTTTCTTCACAACTCTACAAGTTCAAATTCACCAACTTTTTTCTGTTCCATGAAATAAATATAGCCTTCTAATATCACCATTAAATCCCTATGTCGATATGTGACAAACTAAACGCTGACTCTCAAAATGCCTTTTTATGTGATTTTTTTTTTTTGGTCACTACAGTTAAATCATTTATCAATTGATTGCAATCTGCAATCACACTCAAATTCACCACTAGATGGTGCCAGAACCTACATACTGTACATTTCAGTAGATGCTTTTCTTATGAAAATGCTAGAAATCATGCACATTGATGATTATTCTCATAAGGTTACAAGACATTTATGATGAGCTGAATTAGCTTTGCCAGACAGACTGTGGAGGTCGGACAGAAGTGGTACCTTGCATTATTTTTTCATTACATGTTTAAAGACTGAATAACTTCCACTGCCCATTGTAATTATTCCAACATCTCTGCTTCCTCTGTCAATGTGAATGTGTCCACTGTGACAACACAGCAGAAGTGTGTAAATCAGCCTCTGGATTCCTCCTGTAAATCTTAACTCTAAAGACCATAGACAAGCAGATTGCTCATGTCAAGTGACAGTTATCAGTACCTATTTAGAATTTATTTTAAATAACTAATTATATAATTTTTTTTAATTTCAAAATCATTTAAACTACCAGTGACAGAGCTACATAACAGTCTATCGTGGCTGTTGTTGCTAAGTCACTGTGGGTGTTGCTGAAGTGCTTCACTTGCTAATATTGTTATGTTTTCAAGGACTTGTGACCTTACCAATGCAGATGCACAAAACTACTGCCGAGCGTCAGTTTATAGTTTTGTATCCCCAGCTTCCATCAAAAATAAGTTGTCTGTGATTTTTCTCTTCCCTGAAGTACCTGAAGAAGCTGCACACCCAGGAGCGGGCAGTGGAGGAGGTGAAGCTCGCCATCAAACCGTACTATCAGCGCAAAGACATCAACAAGGATGAATACAAAGACATCCTCAGGAAAGCTGTGCATAAGGTCAGTCTCAGCACATACACAGTGACACACACAGCATAGGAAACCACTGATTATTTGTCAGTGTGTCACTCACAGCACATCTTACTGAATGTGTTTTGCAATAGGCTTTTATTATTATGATTGTTATTATAAAAACACTACAGATGCACTCTAAATTTACTGATTCTGCATAAAAATGAATCTGGCTGATATATTGTTACAAGGAATAGATATACTTTTAATTTTGAAGAAGACATAAAATCACATAAGGTATAAACTAATGTCTTTGAATTGAAACTGACTATTTAATCACATTGTAATTGTCTTTTCTCAGATCTGCCACAGTCGTACCGGGGAAATCAACCCAGTCAAAGTCAGCAACCTCGTAAAGCTGTATGTCCAGCGCTACAAATATTTCCGGAAACATGGACGCAAAATGGACGAAGAAGAGAGGGATGATAGGGAGCAAGGAGCACTGTATTGAATTCTTTCTAAAAGTGTTCGCTCACATCACAGTCCGTTCATGTCCTGGAACATTCACTGATTGTTTTTCTTTTAATGTTTTTATTGTTTTCATAGCCCGCCATGTCTATGCTTTATGTAATCTTATAGAAGTGTCTCACCTCACCTCTGCGATCTCACTGTAAATATGTCTCACATAGAATATGTATCATGCATACAATATTCTGGAGGTGGATACTACTGTCAACACCTGTGTGATCTAATATAGTCCAAAACAACAACCCTGCAATAAATATTACCTTTGTGAAGCTTCTTATTTTAAGTTTTAGTTCACTGTGGACATTAGAAGCTTCACAATAGCAATACTACTTGCTGGGCTATTTTTTTAATTAGCATTTGGTTAAGTTTACATGCTATCTTGTCTGCCCCACATATATATCAAAATCCAAACTGAAGGGAGATGTAATACCCTGTTGTACAAACCAAAATATACTGTACACAGTGTAAGGACACTACATCTCATCTCCCCCCACCTCCTGTGTCTCTCGTGTTTTTTGCAGATAGTATGCAAGCTGAAGCTGCCGGTGAGTTGGACAGCTGATCGATGATGGTTGAAATATATTTGACACTTGGCTTTTAAGTTCTTGGAATCTGCAGTCTTGTGTTGTGTGTGCATGTGTTACTGAGGTTGAGAAAGTTGCTAAATCTCTTTATAAAATGAACTTATCCAACAAAATATAAATGTTGCTTGGAAACCAGTACATGTTAGAATGAGCCTATTTATTCAATTCATTTTTTCTGTATTTGCCTTACATGTCCTCCAATAATACACTAGGTAAAAGACCAATATTGGTATAAAAGGTTTTGGCTGTTGTCACTTGAAACTGAAGCATATTATGAGTGATTGTATAGTTATTTTCTTAATTTTTTATAAACCATTATTACAAATCACTGGTGTTGAGTTACATTGAGATGGGTGACAAATGGAAGGGGAAAAATGAGTGGATAAACAACAAATGCAGGAGCATTATGATCATGTTAAGCAGTATTGATGAAAGATTATTTGAAAGAAGATTCATTCTTTAGAGTGATTCTACACAAAATCACAATTGATATGATTGTAATATATTATACATAGAACATGCCATGGTTTGAGGTTTGTAGCAACAGGTTCTCCCTATTATTTACTTGTGTCTAAACAAACTAATAGATTAATTGGAATAAAGTAAAATACATGTTGGCTCATTGGTCAACAATGCAGCTATAAACTTTATAGCTGCACATATTCTCATACATTACAGGATTTCTATGTGGGGACATGTTACAACATGCTTAAACATGTTAAATCCTGAAATGTATTTTTCTTTTCCATTAAAATGCAATGTTATACCCATTTATTTTGGCCACCCAGGAAATTGGCGCAAGGCTGCGGCTAACTGTGGATTAGCATAGCTCCTCCCCCCACCCCCATTGTTTTACGTTTACGTCGGGCGTTCCCGGTTTACGGCAGCCCGCCATTTTATTTTTTGAGAACACAGGGCTTGCGTCAAGCTCACGCGCATTGAACTTCGTGTCGACTGCAGTAGTTCGTCTTTTAGTTGTTTGTCTGCTTCAGTTCGATTGAGTTCGTCCAGGAGACCCGCAGATACCGCCCGCGCCTCCCCGTTAGTCCATGGTCGAACCTTTGTCCGGACAGGAGGAGTAAAGGTAAGAGCTAGTTAAGCGCCGTGTTAGCGCAGTTAGCATGGTGGCTTAACCGTGCTAAGTGCAACGCTAAATCTTCGAAGCTAAACTATGCTGCTAGGAGCTGAGTTTCGGGGCGAAAACTAGTATTGTACAACTTATGTCCACAGTGTTGACGCTGGTTGTGTATAGAGTATGTAAGGAGACACGTTTGCTTTGCACACGAGGTGTGTACAAACGCCATATGCTAAAGACAAGTTAGCACATCGAGATAGCTAGCTTGCCCTCTTCCGCTCCTGGTGTTGGCCTGCCGTAAAAGTTACCGGGTGGGTTTTGTAGCGTGTCTGTGTTATACGAGTGATTAATTAACTTGTTTGTTAAGGTGAAAGATGACGCAGTTTTTACCCCCGAACCTGCTGGCCCTCTTCGCACCGCGGGACCCCATCCCGTTCCTGCCTCAGCTGGAGAAGCTGCCCCACGAGAAGCACCACAACCAGCCTTATAGTGGCATTGCCCCGTTTATCAGGCACTTCGAGGTGAATATTGAGTCTTTTGTAATGAGAGTGATTGTTTTCCACATTACTATTTACTATATATATTTTTGTTGCGCGGGGCGTTACCCTTTGTTGACACACTCTTCTTTGTGATCAGGACCCCAGAGACGCCCCTCCGCCAACGAGGGCTGAGACTCGCGATGAGCGCCTGGAGAGAAAGGTGAGATACGGAAGAAAAAAAGCATTAGACATTTACCTAACTTGAATGGTACTTTCATGTGATGACATGTACGAAGCGTTTTTGACTTGCATTGTCATTTAAGTTAAACGAAATCAGTACATGTATAGTATTCCTCAGCTCCTGCACCTTCTGCCAGAAGATACTAGAAGCTATTACTAAGCTATTTTATGTTTATTTTTTTTTATATGTGAACACCAGAGATTGGGCCGAATGTATTTAATCAGATAACAAGCTTTGGATTTCAGCCTGGCTGATTCCGATATCAAGTTGTCCCATTCACTTGTAAATGGTTAGTATTTTTAAATAGGATAAACACATAACAAAATGCCCATAACAATTGAAGAGAGTCTTTACACAGGAATTAGAAAATCTAGTCAGTCTATAACTTCATGCACAGCGTAATAATTTTTGGAAAATAAATCTGTAAAGGTTGTGGAACAGCAACTTGTGGATTTTCCACAGTACAATGACTTTTTCTTCTCAGTAACTTGGTTTCTATTGTTTTACATCTGGAACATATAGAAAAGTTGGTCTATTCCCCCTTTACCTTGCTTGGTGCACAAGGGGCTGCAGTTTTCCACCAGTTCACAGAGCTGCACACAGATTGGAGCAGTGAACCAACACTAGCCTTTTTCATGAGCATTGCTATTCTTAGATAGCCTTCCCTGGGGGATTGTCGAATATTTACCATTTAAAGCAAGTGCTTTTTATTTTACAGAGACGGGAGAAGATTGAGAGAAGGCAAACTGTGGTGGAGACAGAACTCAAGCTTTGTAAGTTTTCGCAATGCCATACAAAATCTTCTCACATCTCACTGTATATTTTTTGTGGTTTGGCTTAATCCTGCTTTCCTGATTTTCTTATAACAGGGGACCCCCATAATGACCCCAATGCGCAAGGGGATGCCTTCAAGACATTGTTTGTTGCACGAGTGGTGAGTATGCTACTTTCACATCACCAGATCTGTGAGTTCAGCAAATGTAATTGCTCTGTCATCGCTGCTCATGACTAATACTACTTATGCCTTTTGTTGTAGAACTACGATACAACAGAGTCCAAGCTTCGCCGTGAATTTGAAGTCTATGGGCCCATCAAACGGGTATGTCCAGCTGCAGCTCACTTGACTTAGGTCTTGTTTTTTTGTTGACACTGTTCAAAGCTTAAATCATTATTCCTCTGTCACGGATTTCGATTTGTTTTTTGGATTGAGCATGACTGAACTTTGCATCCACAAGTCTGATGTGGAATGATTGGGTATTCTCATGTAATGATGCAGTAAGTAGGCAACCAACGTCTCTGTGTCTTTTTTTCAGATCTACATAGTCTACAACAAGAGGACAGGGAAGCCCCGGGGCTATGCATTCATTGAGTATGAGCATGAACGAGACATGCACTGTGAGTACCACTGCAGAGTGTGGCGGTAAAACCATTCTATATATGATTATGTGCTATATAAAGACTGATCTCTGTAACATACAGTGGTTCTTCACATCCACTGTCCTATATTTTATCATGGATATTTCTGAGTAATGGGGGCAATTTCATCCCTCAAGAAGGTGATTACTACTAAATCAGTGAAATGATACAGGGTTTTTCCTGGCTCAGAATGGGCCTTTGAGGCTAACTATACATGACTGAGCATGATCCAGCCACATACAGTTGAGAGAATGTTGCCTTATGTGACAAGACTATGCATATTCCTGCTATTTCGGGCCATTTGAAAAAAAATATTTTATTCTTAGAGCTGGGTTTCAAATACCCCACTTAATATTTTTCCTCCATGCCTCTGACATAAAATACCAGTGTTGTTACAACTTTAAGCATGCATGGTGATTGTCTCACTAACTGGAGAGATTTTCTCCTTGGTTATAGAAATTAATACAAAAAGCAAAGCTACTTTTGATAACAAAGAAATTCAGTCAGTGTCATAAGTATCGAAGTTCAGTAATTGTGCTTCAGTAAATAAAAAACTAATTAAATAACAAAGCTTTACTTTAACAGGCAAGGAGATACTTTTATTAGCCAGAAGTACACTCGTGTTTTTTAATGTCTGATACAAAATTTAAGCTTTTATTTATGGGAAATCACAGAAGACCGTTTGTCTTATCATTATCAGCCACATGTGTAAAATAAATTAGTTGATGGGAGGGTGGCATTTGACCCATAGATGTCATATTAAATCCATGTTCTGCTTGTTCAACAGTTGCTTGATTAATTGCTATTCCTAGAGGATTTGAATTGCTATTCTTGATTTAACTAATTTTGGTGCTGGTAAAAAATCTCTGTGGGGGGGGGGCACCAAAATTCTTCTATGCAGGAAAAACCCTGATATTTATTCCATCCAAGGAATGAACTTGTGTTTTACAATTTGCATGTTGAAATTGGAGGCTGTGTGTGTGTGTGTCTGTGTGATCAGTTGAATAACAGTTTGGTCGAGGAGGGAAACTGCTTCATTCAGCAGGAAAAGCGGGGGGATCAATGGGTAGAAGTGTCTTTCATTTGTGAACCTCAACATCTTTGCCTGTCACAGGCACATTGTCTTTTAACTGTTAGGCGTTGTAGCTCTGGAAGTGCAGCTCTCCTGGTTGGACTGTAATGGTAAGCACAAGGTCAGACTGGTCGTCAAGCATTTAATGGGGTTCAATTTTACCAGAAATGTGTCAAGGACTGTAGATGGAAACCCATCTTTTGTATCACTAGCTATTGAGCTCGTTTGTTTTTGACAAAGTCTTATTAGTGGTCTTCAACCCTGGTCATGGTGAGATTACTCCAACATCATAAAGAGCTTTTAATGTGGTTGTAATACCACAGTGAATAATGCAGTGTTGTCTAATTAGACAAGCGAATGGTGCCATCTAACACAATGACACCATTCTGGGATATTAGTGCTTATTATCAGCTCTTCAAGACCAGAGTTGCTGAATCACAGCTATGATGTAGCCTCAACAACTGAGGGTGAACTGAGGGGGGATGTGGGGCTAAACGGTATATTAACTGTGTGTTGTTCTCATTGCCACTGCAGCCGCCAATCTGTGATGGCTATTGGCCAGAGCTGGCTGGCAGATGATGATGGTTATGATTCATCTACACCCTACTACCACAGCTCAGTATATGGTTGGTATAATGGGTTTGTATGATGGGTAAGATTTCTTTCCACCCTCCATCTCCTACATAGGGGCGAGGAGGTACGTTCAATGGGTAAAGCTTACTTTTCCACGATGAGCTTTCAGTACATTCAGTAGCCTTTTTTTAACATTAGGCTTTGACCATTGAACGCAACCTTGACCGCTAGTCGATTAAAAGTTGCCCAGTGATTTTGCCCTTTTACGTTAAAGCCACCTCAGGCTTAAGTTGCTCTCAGGGCCCGTGCTCTGCAAAAGCAATGACGGAGCTTGTATAGAGGGACAGGAGGTTGGTGAACAAGTAAGAGAGATCAAAAGGCTGCAGTCAGCGCCACCAGGTCCTTGTGGAGTAATTGTGATTAATGCCGTGCAGATGGACAGAATTTCTAGCAGGGTCTCAGAACAACAGTGGTGCAATTTTTCAATCCTCTCTGTGTAGCAGTAAATTGCAGTGACATGTCAATGTAAGTCTGAAGGGAAAGGCACTCAAATCTAAGGAATCAGTTTGTTTCGGCTGTAAAATTTTGAAATGTAGGTTTATGTATTCTGTTACTAGATGGATCGATGGGCAATCAAGTTGATATCAATCATGTTATCACATCACCTCATTGTGTTTATGTTAAGCTTTCTGCTATTAGTCCCAATTAAAAAGGCAGTTGAAATGTTTTTATTTGAAGATGGCTATTAACTCTGCTATTTGAATAACCACATGAACCTCAAACCATATGACAATACTATTAATACCATTAAGCATTTCCATGACTGCATTACCCAAACTGTTTTTCTTAGTAAAACTTTGGTAGGCTTTCATATGGTAGAGCCCAGTAAGCCTGACATTATGCACAACCCCATTTGATCTAGAAAATGTTCAAATTCCATCTGAGAAGTTGGATGTCTGAGCTGGCTTTAATAGAAAAGGTAAATGAGGGTGATTTTCTTGGTAAACTGTGCTAAATGGGATATTCATACATTATTTATTCACTACATAATTAAAGGTAGATACTAGTTAAGTTGGCCTTAGAGATTCCTTCAAAATGTTAGCAATTTCAAGATATAAAAAGGAAAAAGAACCGACAGTTTCATCCTACGACATGTCAGTAAGTACGTTAAGACACTAGATGCCCTACATCACTTCAGATTAAAGACATTTCCACATGTCAGTGTTAGGTACATGACATCCAATACATGTCAGTTTAAAAGTCTCTGGCCGCATTAGTTGTTTGGGGTTGTGTTAACACAACTCCTGTACGGAAGCAGCCCTTTTTTGTTTTTGTTTTGTGCTTTTTCAGTTAAGTTTTGGTAGGACTGGTGGGGGTTTGGTAAGGCCCTGTCATTGGATGGGATGTTGGTGAACACCAATGTTGGAGGGGTTCTGGTAAGGCCCCTGGTAGAGGTGCTGGGACAGTATTTGTATTTTGGTGCTGAAGGATTGTGGTAAGGCCCTAAGACTGGGGCAGAGACTTTCATAAGGCCCAAGAGTGAGGTATTCTGGTAAGACCTTCATCTGTGTAGTCTGATTGAGGGAGTTTGGTAAGGCCCTCAGACGGTTTACAATTGTATGTGAGGATTTGGTAAGGCCCTCAAGACTGTATGCTGTACCTGATGGGTTTTGGTAAGGCCCTGTTTTTGGGTAAAATAGTTAGACATTTAGTGATCATCATTACATCAGACCAGTGTAGCGGCCAGGAGGAGCCACCTGGATCCTTCCATTATACAAGATGGATCAGAAGACTGTTGTGTGGTATAATGGGATGATGTGTGGGATACAGGTGAAACTATGCCAAATGCTGGAGACTCCTTGTTAATGACGTCTCCTTACGGTTGGTTGCGTCAATCATGTTGCTCTTGCATTCAGAGGATGGTAAATGGTCATAGCAGATTAAAGTACCACAACAGAACATTGAAATGTATTCTTATGCTTTTAATGTACATACATTTTTAGTTTGTCAAAAACTAGTTTAGGCATGTGAATGAAATGTTTTTTCTAAAGAATGAGTAGGAAAAAAATTCAATATTAAGTGTTGGAATTGTGGAGACTAAAACAAACTTCAACTCATCATGCAGTTGCTTTACTGGTGTAATTACGCATAGTATAAAAAATCCCCTCTAAGCTAACTGGGAAAAAAAATTCATAGTAAATGTAATACACAGGAGGTTTGGTTAAATTTAGAAAATGCTCTGAAGACTTAATATAAAGTGTCATTTTGTGGTCCGAGTTTTTTCTGCTCAAACCTGTGTGAGAGATTGCATAAGTATCAAGAGTAACTTGCTACTGTGCCTTTACAACAGTAAATACTATTGTTACTATATAATTACAATTACTATGCATATAGACTTATTAAACCACAAGGAAATTGGAAGTTATGTCTTCAAAATTGTCCTTAAGACAACCTGGAGACCACTGTTATTTAATATAGATAGTTTCAGAACTGAGAGCTGGGTAATTAAACGATGCAGTTAAATGTAACATATCGATCGCTCATCTGGTGGAAGGAAGTCTACTCCCATTATCCTTCGGCTTTTGCCCAGAGAGCAGCCATCTCGGCCTCGCCTGCTCCTGGTCAGTATAATAATGCATTGTTTGTTTCCTTGGCCACCTTCATGGGGTCATTCTCCTATCTCACCTCTCGTCTTCCCTCTCCCCATTCTTCTTCCCCAGCCTCCTACAAGCATGCAGATGGGAAGAAGATTGATGGCAGAAGAGTGTTGGTGGATGTGGAACGGGGACGTACTGTCAAAGGATGGCATCCTCGCAGGCTAGGTCAGCTGCCTTTTTATAATCATCATGCAGGCACCATAATTACAGTCTGAACAGTGAAGGAACTAGAGCTGCACAAATAATCAATTATTTTGTTAATCAATTTGTTTGCTTGTTTTTAAGAATAAATGAATGTCCAAATTTGATGGCACTATCATATTAAATCTATATATTTTCTGGTTACTTTAGTCACCTATTATAGTAAACTAATGATCTTTGGGTTATAGCTTTTGGTCTGGACAAACAAACATTTTTGTATGTGGCCCTAAATCAATGCCTTGAATACTATCTATTAACTATTATTAGGATACACACTTGGTATTTGTTTGCCTGTACTAATGAATATTTAGATCACAGATAATCAATAAATGCATTAAACGTTGCAGGTAAAAACGTATATCTTGTGTTGGCTATTAACAGACAGACATAATTTACAGGGACACTGATCTATATTGTAATGAAGGGAAGACAGATTAATACAGTCATGTTTTTTAAATTGCATTTGTAAACACTTCTGGATCTGCCGTCTCAGTCTAGTCCTGGTACTGATGTTTTTGTGCCTTTCAGCCACTTCACTACATATACACACACTGCCAGAACTGGGCTAAGTTTAGCTTGCAAGCAGCTGACACCTATTTAAATCCACTTAAATAGAGAAGTAAAAAAATGCATCCCTTTTTAAATAAATTTGTCCTTAAAGTACCTTAGACTCTGAGTATGTAGGCCTACTTGGGGCCAAGGATGCTAATGTAATGCCCACCTGATTTACCCAGTACAATATATTTGCAAGCTGTGACTCAGGATTTTTTTGGACGATTTCAACTAACTTATTTTGGCTTTCTTATGTTTTACTGGTTTGGTTTTACTAGGTGGTGGATTGGGTGGCACAAGAAGAGGTGGAGCTGATGTCAACATCAAGCACTCTGGCCGAGATGATGCATCGCGTTATGATGATCGCCCACTGGGGGGGTGAGTACTTCTACCGAAGATGTATCGGCTTTTACGATTGAGTGGCTCGTTTTAACACTTTCTTTGTCCCGACTACTTGCAGTGATCGTGCAGAGCGCGGGGAACGTGGGGAGCGGCGTGAGCGCAGCCGGGAGCGCGACCGCGACAAGGACAGGGAGCGCCGCAGGTCCCGATCCCGTGAACGCCGCCGACGTACCCGTTCCCGGGAGCGAGAGAGAGAGAGGGATAGGCCAGTTGCAGTCGGGGAGGAAAACAGTGGTAGCAGCAGGCGTCGGGAGCGAGAGAAGGATCGTGGGTCGGCGGCGGGGGGAGACAGCAGAAGTAGGGAGAGGAGTCGAGACCGGAAGAGGAGGAGCAGGAGCCGTGACCGCAAGAGAGATAAGGAAAGAGGAAAGGGCCTGGATGGGGAGGATGGCGGCCAGGGAGACGGCGCGCCTGATGGCGGGGAGCGGATGCTGGAGGAGAATGATGGGGAAGTGGGTGAGGGTGGGGAGGAGCGTAGAGACAGGGACAAAGAAAGGGACAGGGACCGCAGACGTAGTCACAGGGACAGAGACAGGCGCAGGGGGGACCGAGACAGGGACAGGGAGCATAAAAGGGAGCGAGGGGAGAGAGACCGGGGGGACCGCAGAGAGGAGCGCCACGGCTCCCTGCGAGACGATATGGGGCCCCAAGACGACATGGGCAATGAGGATGAGGGAGGAGAAGCACCAAACATGGAGGAGTACAGTCAGGACGGCATGATGATGGACCAGCAGTCAATGCCCTCGGCTGACGGCTACGGCTCCGGTGAGAACGGCTTCAAGATGGAACCACCAGGAGATGAGTACTAATATCGCCCCTCTCCGACAGACTCCCAATTAAATGGATAAGTTAACTCATACTGTACTTTTAATTTGGCCCCTAATTTTCTGTCCAGGCACAGGAAACCTAAATTATGAGAGGGCTTCCGCAGCCCCAGACCTCTTAACTATGTTTTCCCCTATCTGACCAGAATCTGTTCAACTATTCCACCTGATGATTATTTTATAAACACACACAGCCGATGCATAGAACTGATTCGATCTTGCTGAAGTGGCAGCTTTCTTGCTTTGCCCAACTAATCCGTGCCACTAAATGTTAAGATTACCGTAGTGATTTAAGACTTTTTTTAATTTTTCATTTAGTTCAAGGGTGGTGGAGGCGAACATTTCAATGTATGTGAAATTGAAGGAAATGTAGTATTGTGTGACAATTGAGGATTGTTCCGTTTATTCATTCTGGAATAAAAGTTTTTTTTTTTTTATTTTGAGTGGTGTGCTTGATATAGATGTGATTTTTTTTCTTCTCATAAATGTAAACTAGACTGTGACATACAAAAATATGACGGGTAACTTTGAAATTATGAGTTGTATTGCTTATAACAGAAATGGACATTGCTTATTATGTCGACTATATAGTAAAAATATCTTAACTTAAAAAAAAAAAAGGTCAGTTAGAGAACAT
This sequence comes from Eupleurogrammus muticus, assembly GCA_036785175.1. Lineage (NCBI taxonomy): Eukaryota > Metazoa > Chordata > Actinopteri > Scombriformes > Trichiuridae > Eupleurogrammus > Eupleurogrammus muticus. The sequence continues at coordinate 17,664,689 of JAYKQN010000011.1, read as the reverse complement.
ACTGTGTGATTCAACAGTTTTGTCACCATCCTTAAGTACCTTTGACTACAATACAAATCCAGTAATGGTTTATTAGTTGCCTATTAAAAGTTGTTTGTGTGCACCAAGTGAATTGAAGAAACACATTGGGATATTAAGATTAAATCATATCCTTTATAGTCATACTAGAGAATAGAAATGCTAATATCTACTACTAATATGAAGTAACTGTGAATTCTGAAGTAAAAACTACTTCCCAATAACACATTTGTTTTGTAGACCCATGCTTTACTTTGGGGACATGTGACTGTTGGGTAATCTAAAATAACTAATATGTGGTAGCTTTGGTCCAAATGTTTTTTTTTTATCAAATAGGCTCCCTGCTGGTGTTCTGAGGATCAATATCGGTTTCGATAGTTTTCAAATATTGGCTAATTATGTCTAAAATGGATCAGTTTTCTCTTGTAATCCGATGTGGCCTAAATCTGGTCTGTATCTCAAGTGTAAGGTGGAAGACCTACTCTGATCCCTCCTAAAATACTGTTTCAAGTAAAAGTCCTGCCTTAAAAAATTACCAATCCAACAAAAGTTTGCAAGTATTATAATAGTTATATACTTGTGAAAGTATATATAGTTATAATAAATGATGCAGTAAAAGTATTAAAGTAGGAGGAAAATATGGGCTTGATGTAGTTACTGTGGCAAAATAGTTTTTTTTGTCTAATAATGAGTCCAGTGGTTCCCAACCTAGGGGTTGGGCCCCTCCAAGTGGTCTTCAGATACATGTGAAAGGTCATTGGATGATTGACTGGAGAGAAGAAGAAAAAAAAAGCAGAGTTCTGATAACCAAAAATGTTCAGTTTTCTTCTCTAAGGGATTTGTTGGTGAAAGTGAACAATTTTAATCATGAAAGTCAATGTTTCGCGGGAACTGAGCCATGCGGAGAATAATTGATGTGATTTCCCATTCTATTGGGCGTGTGGTGACGTCAGAGACGCGGCTCCTGACTCTTCGTCTCGGTTAATCCAGAACCTGGCTCTCCGCACCACCGGCCCCGCTCACGGTGCCCCGACAATGTCATCTTAAAAAACAAAAAAGATGGACCGCGTCGCGCCGGACCACATTCTCCGCTCTTCTACGCAGTGATTTAAAAAAAAAAAGATAAGGAAAAAAGAAGCACGGTGATAAACGCGGGGAGCCGCCCGGACGACGAGGAGCTCACAATGATGTCCTCTTACTACCACCCCGGCAAGGAAGTAGACATGGCGGCCATGACGGAGCCGCTCTGCCTGGAGAGAGGTAACGCTGAAATAATGAGAACGAAGCGATGCTAACGTGTAATGACCGTAAAGCTACGAGTATTTAAGGTCGACACCTGGCGCTGGGAGGCACGTCCAAAATGACCAACAACAAAAAAAAAACAATACGGGTGGTTTTTGTGTTTGTCACGTATATATGATAAAGAACAAGTGTGTATTCTTCCTTATTTAAGGTGCGACATCAGATGTTCTGTCTCTCCAGTAGTGACGTCAGTATGTGTAGGATCCATTCAGGCTGTCAGTTTGGCCTAATTAATTATTGACATCCTTTTTTTTTGCCGGAATATGTCCTTGCTTATTAGCTGTAATTGGATTTACCCGACAAAAGTGTTCAGGCTTGTCTTCGGGAAACTGTGATGATGTGACTTGTTGAATTGGGAGGATGGGAGGACAGAGCAGGTGAATGAATGAGGGCATTGCAGGCGCGGTCAAGCTAGTTGGTGCTGAAGCTTTAACCCGCTCGTTTTTAATAAGGGGGGCACAGCATTTACTGTCTGCTGGGCTGGTGTCATTTATACATGTGTGTGTGTATATATATATATATATATATATATATAGAGAGAGAGAGAGAGAGAGAGAGATCTTTGCAGGCCAAGGCCGGTCCTAATTCCTCAAGGGGCCCAGCCTTTATGAAGGGTGGAAGTAACAAAAGAACAACAATAGAGATCAATTGTCACTTGATTTGATGAGCTATATTGACGTTAACCGTCGTCGCTCACACTGAGCTCTCTGCTACCAACGCCAGGCGTGGCCATCACAAGTTACCATGTATGAAACTGAAAAGGTGATGCATAAAGCAATAGTAAATCTGTTCTGGTTGGGCCACATCACAGGAGACGTGTCATTATCTGCCCGGGCACAAGAAATTGCAGAGTATATCAAATTGTAAAGCGATGGAAGATATTTAAAAAATATATAAAATAAAGTTTCAGAGACACTGTTTAATTCTGCATCTATTTTGTAGGTAAATGCTGGCCTATTTCAGTAAAAAAAAATAAAATGAAATGACCAATTAATTCCATCGCCATCATTGTCATGCCTCAACCTAAGCACATATAAATCATAAATAAATTCCAGAACTCATGAAGGAGCCATTGTAATGTTATAAAGGCCCCCTTCTTTTTTTTTTACATGTTGTGCCACACTGACCTCCTGCAGCAATTTAGGTTAACATTAAAACCATTAACAGGCACTACTGTGTTATTCACTTTTCTATTCAATGTACTTTACATTTCCCAATTTTACCTATCAGAGTCGCATTTCAATATTTTAATATTTCATATATTTAAACAGTTTGCTGAAAGTAGCTCTGCTATTTCTGAACTGTCAGCTTTCCTGTAATGACTTTAGCTTAGTTCCCATTTAACACGCATTAGACTGTGAGCCACATGTGCTAATTGCCTCTCACTCATCATACACATTTGACATCTTGAACAACAAGAGTGGGATTCTTGATGAGGAGGAGCCACATGTACGGTGTAGTTGTTATTAGTAGGTTTGCGGTTTGCACAAACAGACTTTCGTACAGGGGGTCACCTTCTCTACCCTGTTGGTAATCCAGCTGTGTTTGTGTGTGTGTGTGTCCAGATGTGTGCAGGGTGATCGAGCTGCTGGACCGGCTGCAGCGTAGCGGCGAGCTGCCTCCTCCCAAACTGCAGGCCTTGCAGAGAGTCCTGCAGAGCAAGTTCTGCGCTGCTATCAGAGAGGTAACTCTTCTGACCTCTTTGAAGCGCTATGTGTGTTCTGAAAACCCATATAGAAATGAACCAAACAAGGACACCCTTCATCATTTTGATATTTTCTTTGAAGCATAATTTGATGTTGGTGACTCATCTGACCCATCAGGTATATGAGCAGCTGTATGACACCCTGGACATTGTTGGAGGACCGGAGGTGCGAGCACAGGCAACAGCAAAGGTATTCACTCATACTCAATATTATGGGAATGTTACAGGTTCAACATTTTAGCTCAGTGCATAGCATGACTGCCTTACAAATTAGATGACGTAGTTTTGCTCCCACCATGTGATAATACTAATGATAGATTTCCAACACTATTCAGCTTCAAGCAATCACACACAATTTCTTCAGATTTTTGAAATTGGTTGCAAGTCAGTCTATAGCCATGACCTTCATTTTTTACTCAAAATCCAAATATAACTAAATTTTTCACTATGCTTATTTGATGTAAATTAGAATGATTTTCAACCCTGACATTAGAGCTGAATCATTTTAAGAAATATTTGAATTGTGATTTGATTTCATTCAGGACTTTATTTAAATCAAGTTTTTGTGCACATCAAAATTTAAAAGCATCACAGAAACCTACATAATACCATGAAAGCAATACATGCCAAACTGTAATGCAAAGTCAATTCATTTCAAATGTAGTCCTAGTTATTCACAAGAAACCAGCTGTACATAGACTACATCAAGTGCTTAAGTTATTACAACTGAAGAACTGAAAGAGCATCTATGTCTTAACTTAATGTAGAGCAAAAACGTCTTTTTAACTTTAAATAGTTCAAGGTCAGGGAGGCTTCATATACACGTGTAAAAAAAAAAAAGAAAAATCTGGGTTAGGAAAACGGCAAAAAATATCACACCTTTGACAATCCCAAGATTACATTGCCTAAAATCATAGCTTTTGGTTGAAAACAATAGATTGTTCAGGTCTGCCTGATACATATCCATCAATTTAATTTAAGGCTCTAGAATAACCCCAAAAAATAATTTTGTACCTTAGTAAATATAATTTTTTTTTTATGGGCATATTTGTGCATACTACTATACTGGCAACTATACTTACCAGTCATTAAAATGCTGGATCAAAAATGTTAGTGATTCAACTGACAAATTTATATGCAATAAAACTGGATGGGTGTGGAATGTTATTTATTTATTATTTGCTGATTCTACGGTTTCTTCCCACAGGCCACGGTGGCAGCCTTCGCGGCCAGTGAGGGCCACGCCCACCCACGGGTAGTCGAGTTGCCCAAGACGGAGGAGGGCCTGGGCTTCAACATCATGGGGGGCAAAGAGCAGAACTCTCCCATCTACATCTCCAGAGTGATTCCTGGGGGGGTGGCCGATCGCCAGGGGGGGCTGAAGAGAGGGGACCAGCTGCTGTCTGTCAATGGAGTGGTATGACACTCATATCTTATTAAGGATATTACAACTTCAAATACAACCAAGGAAAATGATCAAGTGATGAACCGTGCAACCGAGAGTTGTCGTGACTGTGTGTATGTGTGTTTGTGTGTGTGTGTGTGTGTGTGTGTGTGTGTGTGTGTGTGCAGAGCGTGGAGGGGGAGCACCATGAGAAGGCCGTGGAACTGCTGAAGGCCGCACAGGGTTCGGTCAAGCTGGTGGTCCGCTACACCCCGAAGGTCCTCGAAGAGATGGAGGCTCGCTTTGAGAAGATGAGGAGCGCCCGGAGGCGACAGCAGCACACCAGCTACTCGTAAGGCAGATCCAGCAGTAATGTGCAGCATGTGCACACAATGTCAGCAGGTCTCAAATCCATGGGACATGCTGACAATGCATACTGATTCTATTCTAGAACTGCAATGATTAGGCCTTTCGCTGCCAATTACTGAAATGATCGCTACAGCTTCTCAAATCTGATTATTTTCTGGTTCCTTATTTATTTTTTTAATAGTAAAGCGATGACCTACGCGTTTTTGATTGCTGGTTCATTTTAGGTTGGCCTCTTCAGCTTTGGGAAACAGTGTTTAATATTTTTCCCAATTTTATGACAACTAACTAATCAATTCATAATTTTGATAATCAATAGCCAATAACCATTAAATGGATTGAGGTCAGTTAGAAATGTCCTTATTTTTTTTTTTTTAAAGCACTGTTTATTTAATGAAGATATCAACAAACTAATCAGAAATACACGCTATACATTGTCAATGTGGTAAATGACTATTCTAGATGCAAATGTCTTTCTTGTTTTTAATGCAATATCTACATAGGTGTATAGAGGTTCATTTCCAGCAGGCATCATTCCAGTGTTCTAATGGTACATTGTGTTTGCTAAATGCATAAGAAGCTAAGGGGTGATTAGAAAACCCTTGTTCAATTATGTTAACACAGCTGAAAACCATTTTCTTTGACAAAAGCAAAGTTAAGGCCACATTCAGTCTGTTAACCGAGAGACAAATTTAACACACAATTCATCCAATATTCATGAAACGCTTCACCATCTGACACCAAAATATTTGCCATTGGGGTAACGGTATGATGAGGAACTGAAGCTGTTGGATGCCGTTTTTTTGTTGCATTCATGTTTTTTACCAGCATGTCTCTCTTCCTGCAGATCTCTGGAGTCCAGGGGCTAGCCAATCCAACGCCGCCATCCACCTCATAGTCCGACCCCCCTGACATTTCTGTTCCAGTGGGAGGCATGACCATAGACAAGAAGCAAAAAACCAAAGTAGCCTACCAACACCTGTTACCTGAACTTCTCACCGAAGTCAAAACCCGCTGCAGTTTAGGATGATCATCCTCCCTCTCTCTCCCAACAGAGTAAAGCTTGTTGCCAGACCATGCCTGTACTTTCACCTTCCCAACATGAAGTCACCCTCAGTATCCTATCGCATAAGATTACCTTCAGTCTGTGGCTTAACTATAACCTAGATGTTTATTTTAGCATTTCCATGTGTCGTCCTGCAGTCGTGAGCGGCGTACGCTGCCTGCAGTTAGACCCTGAGTAGCAGAGGAAACCAACAGCCTTCACAGCCATTTCTCCTAGAGGGCTTACCATTAGCATTATGAGGAGTTAAGGCAAGTGTTACATTAGTCCAAGTTTTGAGACTTTTTAAGAGTGGCTCAAGTAATTTATTCATTGACTATATAATTTATTGTTGAAATAAAGTGTGTGTGTAAGTTGAAGAGTGTCTTCTTTTCTCAATGCTCACAAGTGAAGTTGACATTTTGTGAAGCTCCTTTCTACTCACACTATGTATTGTGTATGTATGAAATTATTTTATTTTTGAACTTTTGATTTATCATAGATTTGTTCAGGGATAAACGAACAGTGTACTTAAAAAAGTATTTACTCATCTGCTTTGGCTCACCTATTACTTTAAGTGATATCAACTCATCTGGGTAGTCTGTCCACAAGGTTTAGGAGTGTGTTCATGGGAACTTTTGAGCATTTTACCAGAAGCACATTTGTTAGATGATGTAGAAGGAGAAGGTCTTGCTCTCAGTCTCCTCTGTAATACATCCCAAAGGTGTTCTATCTATTGGGTTCAGGCCAGTCAAGTTCATCCACACCAGACTCTCTGTCATCAATGTACTTATGGACCTTGCTTTGTGCACTGGGTGAGTGAGCGAATACTTTTGGAAATATAGTGTACATCTCAAATAATAAGGGTTCGATAACTAATTTAATTAAATGGCAGGGAATGCTAATAATGCAGACGTTGCTGTTAATAATGCTTTTTTCACTAGAACCAGCTGGAGAAAATCATCTCAATACAACAATTGTAAATAAATCGAACTAGTGGATGTTGAACCATCAAGAAATTTGCTGTTGTTGATCCCTGCAGCAGACATGCTCTCACATCCTGGAGGTGAACTCCAATCTCCTGACCAGGGACCTGCTCACTTCAGATATCGATCGACAGCCTAAACACACACACACACACACAAAGATGTACAGTACACGTTTCAATCACTTTAATCAGGTTCATTAGGTTGACTTACATCCATTTACACTAAAATTTGTTTTACTTTATGCAGATCTTGTAACACCACATGTAAAAGTATAAACAGATTTAAGTCCCCACAATATTGTGTGACAGATTGTGTGTGTGTGTGTGTGTGTGTCTGTGTTTTTTACCTGCTAGGGCCATAGCCAGTTGCAGCTCCTCTTTTAGAAGTTCCAGAATCTCAATAACTCCCTGTTCCCCCTGGACACACACACACACACACACATACTAATTTGTTTTCTCTTTCAATGTATATATTTCCTTATTGACTCAATGTTTTTTTCTAGTGGCCCTAATACTTATAAAAAATGCATCAAATTTTAAAAGTAAAAAAATCTTTTAAGATTGTTATCAAACAACGTTCAATTTTCAGATCGATAGAGGGGGAATATATAAAGGAAATCAGCTAAGCTGATGAGGATGTTCTCAAGAAAATAGCTAAAGTGAAGCTACTGACCTGACAGGCCAGGCCCCACAGCACCGGCCGGCCGATGAACACAGCCTTCGCTCCCAGAGCTAAAGCCTTCAGGACGTCCGTCCCTCGCCTCACTCCTCCATCTATGTAGACATCACAGCGGCCCTGCACTGCGCACACCACCTCCTCCAACACGTCCAGCTACACACACACACACACACACACACACACACACACACAGACATACACATTTACTTTTTAGGCATGTTTATAGCACATTGCCACAATGTTATTCAATGTACTTTAATGGTCAATAGAACCATGAAAAAACTTAAACCAACAATGTATATTATTAATATGTGTGTGGATTTAAGTCTGCTATATCTTATATATCTTATCTGTGTCATAGAGCTCCAATGTTTGCAAAACGTTCTGAATACCCTCTAAAGAGAAGAAGCAGAGTGCAGCTAATGCAGATGTTGTATTTAAGTGTAATGCAATTCTAGAAAAAAAAACAGTTTTGGCATGTCCGGAAGAAATAGGTTATAGATAGGTGCAGTTAATAGTAGATTTTAAATAAAATGCTATGCTAAAGGACACAGACATGCACACACACACACACACACACACACACACACACACACACACCATACCGTGGCAGGAACCCCATCCAGCTGTCGAGCTCCATGATTGGATACCAAGATGCCATCAACACCATAGTTAATGGCCTGGACAGCGTCCTCACCTGAACACATACACACACACACGCACACACACAAACACACAGACAGAGTCAGGGGCATACTCTCTCACAAATTGTAATTTTGACATTTTCAAAAAAAAAATTGTGTGTAATAATTGGTGTGTGTGTGTGTGTGTGTGTGTGTGTGTGTACCACTCAGTATTCCTTTGACAATCACAGGGAGGCGTGTGTGTTTCTTCAGCCAGGTGATGTCCTCCCAGCAGAGGGTGGGGTCTATAGCTTTTGCAACATAAACAGCCAAACCACTGTCATTGCCGTAGTTCCCCTCAGAGAAAGCCAGAGCAGCTGATGAGAAGTTAGACATGCTGGACACATACACACACACACACAGGTCATTATTAGAGGGGGTTGCCTGCATACACTCTGTCGTCTGGTTGTGTTTGATTCCCACCTCAGGTGTGATGGCAGTTTAAAACGGTTGCGCATGTCATCCAATCTCTTCCCCAAGTATGGCGTATCCACGGTAACAAAGATAGCCGTATAGCCCACCTCCTCCGCCCGGCGGACCAATGACAGTGTGAGCTCTCTGTCCTTATAGATGTAGAGCTGCAGCCACAGGGCGCCGCCACCGGGTGAGGAAGTCATCGCTGACATCACTTCCTCTATAGTGGAGGTGGCCCACGAGCTCAGCATCATACCCGTCCCCACTGCTCGGCATGCTGGGTAGGAAAACAGCTTCACTGCTGATTGAAATACTGAGTGTACTTCTCACTGGATGAGTTGTACTGCAAACATTTGTTTTTTTCATCATCATGACAACTCTTCTATTACATATAGAAATATTTCTGCTATCAAAAGAAGCCCAAAAAATTACAGGCTGGACCTTTAAAAAGTCTGCAAAATGAGTGTAAATGTATGTCTATCATATGCACCATGATTACAAAGACAATCATGGATAGCATGAGTATGATGTAGTATGATGTTGCCTGTATGAAGTAAATTAGACTAACGTACAGAAAAGTGTAGAAGATACTTTTAAGGGATCACAAGTAAACTCAGAGAGGGAACAGACGATCAAAAATACAAATTCACACTCCAACTGCAATATTGAATAGTTCATTCCAATGGCATGATATTCTGTGTATAGAAAAGGTTTGCAGCTAACTGATATTTTTATTATCGGTTACGAATGATTGAAACAACTAATTATTAAGTTCATAAAATGAAGTTGCAACCAAAAATGCCTTTTTTTGTCCAGACCAACAGTCCACCACCCAAAGATCATCGGTTTACTATTATACAAGACTAAAAGAAGAAAAGAAAAGAAAATTAACAGATTAGAGGTGAATCTTATTACAAATTACTCTAAATTGATGAATTGGTTATCAAAATAGTTGGCGATTTATTTAATAGTCGACATCTAATCAACTAATCAACTAATCAGCTCTAATAATGGATTATACTGCAAATACAGAATTTATACATGTGCAGTTATATCTCAAAGTATGTAAACTTAAGGTCACTTCAATACAATTCATATATATGACATATAAATCAGGTATAAAGCATTAGGATAGTGGTGACAATTACAGATCAATGAAGATAATCAGGAAGACACTGAAGAAACAATTCCAAATGTATTCCTGGTATTGGTCTGGACCCCTGATGAATGCAAATCATAAAAGGAAAAAGAAAAATTTGTTTGTTTGTAATATCTAAGGTCATATCTAAAAATATCGCTGGTCTATTAGTTAAAGTGTTGCAGTAAAAGTACATAAGCATTTTTAGTTTAATAGAAATAATGCAGTACATTTTTGGTTTTGTCCTCTGACTGATATATTATTAATACTATATGACACCATTATATTATTAATATGAAACACAAGTGTGTAAACAGCATGTTATAGCTGTGGCAGAGCTAGTTTCGACTACTTTCTATACAATGAACTATTTAAATGTAGTGGTTCTAAGGGGTAGATACTCGCCCAAATCTGTGTGCATGTGTGTGTGCATGTGTGTGTGTGTGTGTGTGTGTGTGTCTGAATGCCGGCCACCTCTTGCTGTAGCTGTCTCCCCATCAGGGTGGGCCATCCTCTGCATGGCCGTGGCAGCGACGCAGAGCGGCATGCTGAGCTCCTGGCCCAGCACGGACACCCTCAGATCCACCGTGGACACGTCCCTCAGCACCCGGGGCACCAGACGCCACCTGCGGCAATCAGAGAGAGACGCACATGGGTGAGAGGACGCCGCGTTGGGAAAGAATCGCCGTCAGGAAACATTGACATCTGCTGGGAGACTCTTGGCGCTGCATGAGTGGATTGGTGGATTTGTAACAATGCTGCCTTAAAACAATGATATCGAAACAGGAGAGAGTAGTAGTAACACTAACTACATGTGAAAGAATGTTTGCATAAAGGATTTAAAAGACAATACAGCATCTCAATAAAAAGGCCAAATAGAATCATCTCTGATTTGTTGTCATTATGTTTTCGGACGTTTTAGGACATCCAGCATTCAGTACTACACATATACATCCATGCCCTATATATTTCTCCATAGATAACTACATATCAATGTACATACACCTTTATATCAACTGTTGTCCTAAAGTGCAGTAGGCCCTTTTTCTGTATATGTCTTGGTAGTATGATAGACACACATATTGGGATATTAGAGCCTGAGGCCTAAAGCTGTTTGCAGACATAGTAGAAATGTGACCTCGAGCATAATGTCTGAGTTTCTCACTGAGCACGCGTGCAGTACCTGTTGAAAACAGCAACATTGTCAGCCAGCGTGGTTTGCTCATCAGCTCCTGAGCGGTAGTAGTCGTACACGGCTTTAGGAAGAACCTTCCTGGCTTCCGCCTCAAAGTCTGACACGCACACACGCTGCCCCGACATGGCTGTGCACCTGAACAGCTGTAGAACACTGAGGCGACCGGTTCAGTCTGTCAGCGGGAGCTGTGATCAGCAGCTGTGACCAGCAGCTGTAATCATTAACCCACCTCATCTGGGTTAGGCCTCTTCTTCATCCTGACCCCTGAGAGTTTACACTAAATAAACACATTTGACAAGAAGGGAAGAGCAGAATCAGACGGTTGTGGTGGTTGATGTCACTACTCAGGACCATTCTGAGTGTGTGTGTATTTGTTTGTGTCTGCTCATGGTTATGAAGATAGTGCTGGCTGCCGGTGAACTTTGAATCCTCAATGGTAAACTGTGCTACTAAATTATTTATTCAAGACAACAGACAACTGTGCACACAGTTGACCACCTCCTGCCTGACACGCAAATGTGCAGCATAACAAATACGTGTGACTTTTTTTTCCTGAACTATTAAGATCACGTGTAGCTGGATCACCATTAGGAAGGAAAACATTCTATTGACCGGAAGGAGCCACTAAAATAAAAGACACTAAAATAATGGTGTCGTAAGCGGGATCTACAACAAAACATATTTGGTTTGTTCTTGGCCACTTTTACACCCTAACACTAAGTTTTCTGAGAAATCACCCACATACTTCTGATTTGCAGATTAAAAGTGTTTATTACAAAAATAGGACAAAGTCAAATAATGCTGAATCTTGAATGGTATCAGTGTCAATATGATACCTCACCCTATTCACCCCAAATGTCTTCTTACAGTTGCCTGTATGTCTGGTCAAACTCTAACTCTCTGGTCAACCTGACCTTTGACCAAGCCTAACCTCTTATATATGTTTTACTTCCCAAGAGCTAATTCACCATGAGAATGTTCCAGTTCATCAAACAAATTTGAATATTAGTCAACGACATCAAAAGTGAACACAATATGCAATTTTTGACCAAAGGTTTTTATTATCCAAAGCTACATAGCCCTGTGGCAAAAAGTGATTGCCCCCCCCCCCCTTCTTGTTATTACACAATTTAATTGTGGTGTAGACACACCCAGGTCTGATTCTGCCACACTTGTTCTCAATCAAAAAATTGCTTAAATAGAACTTGCCTGACAAAGTAAAGTAGAATAAAAAAACATAAAAAGCCAAACATCGTGCTGAGATCTATAGACATTTAGAAACCAATGAAAAGAAAGTATTCGAGATCTGTCAGCGAACTTACTTGACTGAGGTAATGAGGGAGACAAGACTCAAATGTGTCTTAAAACATTCAGGTGTACGTATGAATAGTCTAAGAGTTTTTTTTTCTTCCTTAGTCATTTCTCTCGTTCATTCTGGAGATTAAAAGATTGTTTAAATATGTTTTAATTGTGAGTGATAGAGGACAAAATCAACAGACTACAGTGCCATTTAAAAGTAGTAAGAATCATTTATGAGATTTCAATAGTTTGAGTTTATCAAGTAAATATCTGTCACATTTACATTTTCATCTTTTTCCATCAAATTCCTTCTTTATATTTCCTCAGACGGTGCATCCCTGCTGTGGTTTTAAGGGAGGGAGTTTTAATTTTTAAATATATCTAAATGGTGTTAATTAATTTGGACGCTGAAGCTTCATATAATCTTCAGATTAATTTTTTTTCCAATTTTGCACCATAGGACTGTGGGCACACCGTGGCTTTAGCAGCCGTTTATTCGCTTTGTCTCCCCCTGCTGGCGACATGTGTAATTACATGTAATGAGTGAACCTGGCGGGCGCCAGGACCCAGCGGACCGCTGCCGCGGGGAGGCTGCTCATCATGGCGGACCATAACAAGCCTGTGCACGAGACGGACACTCAAAATAACTTCTACAGTGAAATATTAAGGTGCGTCAGTAGCTTTTTTTGTTACATATTATTACATTTAATAATGAAGCAACAGTGCTTTCTGTCACCGTCGCTCACCGGCTCTTTTATGTGGATTTTCCTGCTGTTTCTGTGTGCAGTATCTGCGTGGCGAAACGCTTCATCCAACTGCCAGGTGTTTTAACGAAAACTAGCTATATTTAGAGTATGCTAAGATATACTCACGTACAGTGAAAGCATTCCATTAAACGTGCTGAAAATCTCCTCAATAATTTTTTGTTTTGAAAAAAAAAACAACAACTTTATAACGGGGGGTTGTGGTCATATCACGTGTATGTGTATTCAGCCCTGATGGGACGTGAAGGCATCACGCATTTGACCGGTTTTCTGAATGAAAGATGGAAAGTAACTAAGTACTTAGTCTTTAGATGGCAAACAAAAGCCTGGTCACATTTCACACGTCTATGAGTTGTTAACATTGTTTCCCTCTGAACTTTTGTTTTCATCTCAATATCAGAGAAAAAAATACCATTATGCCATTAGATCCATTATGCAGGTGTAATCTATTAATCATATAACACATGTTTATGCTTTATGAAAAAAAATCATGGAGCTAAGTGCTGATGTCTGTGTCTATGGCTCTGTGTGTGTGTTTTTAATTCTAGTCCATCTGAGCTGTTTGCAGCTCGGGCCAGGAGTCACAAGATCCCGGTCAGAGGACAGAAGGATTTCTTCCCAGATGACTCGGAGGAGCAAAGGGAGCGGCTGGAGCAGAGTCTGGACGAACACTGGGGCCTGCTGTCAGAGGAGCGGGTGGAGAGGCAGTGAGTCGCCGTCTATCCATCGGCAAGGAGGAGATTTCAGAGCAGCAGATACTAATGCTGTAACTCAGCACCTGGTTTCCAATAGCAACAAATTAACCATTATTTTCATCATCGATTCGGCTGATGATGAATTAGTCAGTTTTCACCAGCGGAAATGAGTATATCGTTGTTTCAATGGACACTCGTGTTGTTGATCCCATATCAGAGCCATCTCTTACATTTTTACAGCAAATGAGGCAGGTCTCCACATTACAACAACAAGACTCATGGTCAAAACTGCTGCTACTGAAACTAATTCAATAATGACATCCAATCAACATACTCACATGTTAGAAATCTGTGTAATGTTCTTTTCACTACCAGAAATAACCACAAAGTATTTGTAAATAAATACGACAGTAACATCACATAATAAAAAAAAAAATCTCAAAAGTAGGATGAACGATTCCTTTAAGTTAGAGAAATAAGTTGTGATGACTATTAAGCTGCAGAGCAGTTTCTCTCTTTCTCCATTCCTTTTTTTCTGCTTGTAACAAGTACATACATAATTACACACGTTATAAAGTTCTCAGCCTGATTTACAACTAAATGTGTAAAGCCCAGAACTGATTAACAGTATTTTCTTATTTGCAGATAATAAAACAGTAAGAATTTTTAAACTGACTTCAGATTATCAGAAATTATGTGAAATACCACATATTTCATTGTCTTCATGTAGGTGATACACCTGAGAAGTTTCATGGCGATCTCTGTTGGTTTATTTTTACCCCATTCACCCTTGTTTTGATCAAGCTTTGGTGAACCTAATTGGTGTTTTTCATATATGCACCTGCCTAGTTTATCATTTACACTATAAAATGTTAAAAAAGTAGTGAAGGTCTTGAATGTTAAGATATTTAAAGTCTCACTTTGCATGTGTATATTTTCTACATTTAAAGGTACATTTTTAAAATAAAGTATTTTAATTGGTTGTAATTTGTTTGTTTTGGAACTAGAGGATAATTCCACTCCTGGTTTACACAGATGTCAACAATGTCATCAGCTGCTTGTATTGCTTAGTTTTCTGACACTCGACAAATTTGTTTTTGCAGCTCTCATTCTAATAATATAATTGTAGACTACGTGTCAAGCACCAAACAAGACTAAATCAGTAAGAATCATGTTGTGTTGCACACACATACTGGAACAAAAGGGTTGATGATTGTCTTTTTATCCTACTGCAGAGGAAACCTGGTGAAAGCCACATGGATTCCAAGCGAGCAGGTTGTGGAGCTTCAGTCTCCAGCTGTGAGTAACACCGTGGATCACAAGTGATGCACACACACACATCCTGTAGCTGGAGGTGTAACTGCAAAGTTATAATAGTTTGACTAACGGCATGTTCCCCACAGGGCAAGTTTTGGCAGACGATGGGCTTTTCTGAGAATGGCAAACAGTACCTCCAGGCGGAGGAGGCTCTCTACCTGATGGAGTGTGTGAGTTACAGATTTTAAAACTTCCTCATCAGGGTGCCGTTTAACAGCTTTGGGACACACTGTTCTTCCTTTTTAGTTCTATAACACTTCATCACATGTGCTCTGTAAAATATTGAGTTCATGACTGTCTGTTTCGACAGGGAAACCTGCAGGTGTTTTACCAGGACCTCCCTCTGTCCATCCAGGACGGATATGAGAGGTTTCTGTCCTCAAAAACAATCAGCCTCCAGCAATATCAGGTACCGTTTCAAGTATGTTCTGGAAAAAAAAACACAAAACACCCTGTTGACGTCACCTCTGTCAAGATTATTATATAAGATGGCCTTCATTGATTTTTTCTTTCATTAAGATATTTTCCCAGTTTCCCATCATACGCTTTCCAGGGATTCAGGAAGTTTTGATCAGGAATCCCAGGTCCTTGGAGTAAACCTATTGCTGGAAGGATCTAACACCTATTTTTTTTATTTTTTTTTATAATCACCATCAGGTGTTTGGGCATTTGAAGAGGCTTGGCTATGTCGTGCACAGGTTTGATCCCAGGTAATTTAGGCTTAATTTCTAAAGGCAATAAAAATATACTTATGCATTTAAATATGAGATATTCAAGCTGTGTAAACTCTGTGTAAACTGAGCAAAGAAAATTCAACCACAAAAGCTTGTGAAAGAGGTGTTGATCAGAATTTTCTCATGTCATGTTTGCGAAGCAGGGAAATCTGAGTTGACAATCTAGAAAAAAGCACTTAAGAGCTGATATGTGAGTAAATTAGAAGACAATTGTACAGTGTTAAATGTTATTAAAAAAAAGCAGCGAAGGAAGAAGAAATGGTCTTAAAGATCCCATATTGTAGAATAAGATTTAATTTTTTTGAATATAAAGAACAGGACAGAAGGTCATAGCTATTGAACTCAGCCAAGTCCAATAATATTTTCACTACTCAGAAAATAACACTAACACTTGTAAATATATAAGACAGCCAATAAGAGGAGAGGCTCGTTAATATTAATGATGAAATAATAGGACAGGCACGAAACAGCCTTTTCTTTTATTAGAGCTCCAGAGAAAAGCTTGAGAGAGGAGATGTAAATCTAGACTAAGATGGTTTTTGGCTCTCAAAACCACAAATATATCTCATTAGGGATATTGCAACTTCAAAAAAAAAACAGGAAGTATAAAGTACAGAATCTTTCAAGGCTCACAATGATTATCAATAAAAAAATTCTGTGTCAAAAACTTTGGTTAAGCTGTAAAATCCATCAGTGATAGAGCCTAGGAGCTTTACTTATTAATATTATTTGTATTTCTGTTCTGTGTATGTAAGGCCCTTAATTGGATTCGTAAAATTAGAATTGGTCCTATATTAACTTGACTTTTGCATAGAAAAAATTAAATGGACCACACCTCTAGGATTAATGTGTGAAAGACATTGTTTTTTAGGGAAACTAGTCCTCATCAAATGGATCTGTAGCGACTATATTGTGTTCTGTGCCCCTCCAGAGATCCTGGGTTGACCATCAGCTGTTTTTGTCTTTCTACAGCTCGGAGCCATCGTCCTACGCGAGACAGCTCAACCTGCCCCCGTCACGTGACAGAGCAGCGAGACAGCTGAAGAGGAAACGCAGCGCCAGCCCCACCTCGACATCCAGGTAACGCCGAGCTTGTGGCAGGAAACACCGCTTAGAACTAACAATCCCACAATGCAATCTGTCACATTTTACAGACACAACCATAACAGTTGGGCAGAAAATTCACATGTCCAAGATGATTGATAAAATAAGCATCTTCATATTACTTTTAAGCCATAAAAGTTGATTTACCTATTTATACAACAAATCTAAAAACACTAACTTTACAAAGGGATGAGAATTACAATCAAATGATCATACATTTATACGTAAGAAAAAGAGGAGTAGTATTACCTGTCTATCATTATCTATTTTATATTGTCTTTAAAACTTTGTTTAAATAAAGCTTGACAGGTCATTTTTCATGGTTTTTCAGTCATATTGATGCACAAGACCCAACCGCAACTGAGAGAATGGAGGACGAATGCAACCATGAAGAGGAGGCGGATGAAAAACTCCCCGAGTTGGAAATGATGACCTCCCCGGAGGCCCAAACTGCCACTACAAGTTCATCGGAAGGGCGCGGGGGCAGGACGTGGTGGGCGACGGACATCCGGGATGCGGGCCGTCAGGACGAGCTCCACGCCGCCGCGCGTTCCCCGCGCTGGGACTTCGGCTCCATCGCCTTTCCCGACCTGGGCTCAGGGGAGCGCCTCTCCGGCCGCCTGGCCCCCCCGGACTCCTCCCTGCTGCCTGGGGCCTTGGTCGTGGGCGAGTGCGACGTCGCCCCCTGGAGGCAGAGAATAAACCTGCGAGAGGTGAAGATGTCGCCGAAGGAGAGGAAACGGGATGATTGGCGGGATCGCGATAGAGAGAGAGAGGTTTGTAGCAACTTCAACATCACATAGAAAAGTGTCCTATTCTCTACTTTTAACAGGACTAATAATTATTGGGACACATCACGTTCTCTCAAGGTGCGACGGTGCAGAAACTGGGCGGAGTATCGAGAGCTCCTGGCGAGACGCAAGGGGAAATATGAAGGTCAAATGGCTCACTTATGGAACAGGGAAGTCACCCCTTTACATGACATCAGACAACCAATCCCCACTGGTGAGATCTAGTTTTTGTTGTTTTATTTTGTCTTGCCAATGTCAAGAATAAGCTCTCATTACCGACCTCTTTCAGTCTGATCTACATTCATCAGTTATTTGTCTTTGTTTTTTATTCTAGCGGAGCTGCTGGATAAAATTAGTGTCGTCAAATCCACTCATTTGCTCGAGGGAGCATCCAGGTATTACTCACTACTTCTCATTTTTATTTAACACTGAAGATCAGTTCTGAATATTCAGTTCTGAAATACCTTATCTAACCCCAGCTCAACTGATTGTGAATGAAAATAAGCAAAGTGCTTATGTATCATAAATTAATAAAACTGAAGAGGTATTGGGTATTTCCTTCTGACTGTCTCTTGTAATGTCAGCAGCTTACATCATGTTTGTCCCCGCGACAACAAACATCCAGTCAGCTGATTTATATCAGTGTGTTGAATCCACTTCAGTAACCAGGACACTGTTTGATTTCTACACTAATGTCATTTCTTAGAAATCCTTAGAGAAATCTTAGAAACTGTTTCATGCATATGAGTAACCAGGTTTCTAATCCGCATGTTATATGTATTTATGTGGCTGAAAAAAAAATAATACATTGGTTTGGGCATGTGGAATATGCCAAGATGAGATTCATTGTTAGATTTAAACGTAAACCTGTGAACCTGAGCTTGTCTCTGGCCGTCATGAGTCATGATCATAATTTACAAAGGAACAAAAGAGTGTGACTCTGCGGCTCGAGTGTATTGTGCGGCGACGGAATGTGCAAATTCAGGAAATAATGCTCGTTTGGTTCTGTCAATATAGGTTAAAAGGTTCAGACGAGTGGAAGATTTGTTTTAATGTTTATCAACCTGACACGGTGGGTGATTTTAAGAAGAGCAACCCGGGGAAACCTTACTCCCGCATGTGTGTTTGCAGGTAAGAAATCATACAGACTGATATTTGTATATGATCGGCTTATAGAAAACCACTGATTTCCTATTTTTAAATACATGTCACGGCTGTTTGAGATGGACCTTTTGTCTGATCTGCCTTTTGGTGAATGAGATAGGACTGCAATTAACCCATTAGTCTGGTGATTCAAAGCAAAGCATCACATTCGACAAGCTGGAATTGATTAATGTCTCACATTTTAACTTGAAATAAATTCAACAGTTTAATTAATGACAAAACCGGCTCTTGGTTAATATTCCGTTGCCTGCCTGTCTCCTGTTGAATCCTGTGCTTCTCCTCCTCATTGTGACCCAGTTTCGACGGTCCAGTGCCTGACCTGCAAGCTATCAAGCTGCTGGCCTACCAGAGCGGAGACGTGCCGGTGGTCTTCGCTGTGGTGGACCACGGAGACATCTCCCTGTACACCTTCAAAGACTTCCAGCTGCCCACCGACGTGTACCCCTGAGCCCCCGCTGCGCCCTCAGCATCACTTTTCTAACTTTGCCAAGCGTTGCATCCTAGCCTTTTTAAATTCACTTTCATCTGTCTGACGGCTGGACACACAAATAATAAAAAAAAAAAAAATCAAATCGAGGTTGGATGGAGCAGATTTTGTGTGTGTCTGACGGTGATTTGCAATGGGAGGATCCTTGCAATGCAGCAATGCATTGTGGTCACTATGTCTGATCTGTGACAAGCGGTGCCAATGTCGTCAGGAAGTCTGTAAACCATTAAAAATGCTTTATTCCCCCTCTTCATCTTCTGGACCACTTGAGAGTATATAGGCTATTAAGATAACCAGATTTATTTTTGTTTAATTCCTGAAACAACTTAATTGTTTTATTAATGCTAACCAGAAATTATTCTGTCTGTTGTTTGGTTGTCAACTACAACATGAATATGATTTATATCTTACTGTTATAAGCAGACAGTTGAGAAAAAAAAAACACATGCTGTTCCTTATATATGCAGGTTTATTTTTGAAAATTTCTAATTAAAAGCCTGGAATCCTTTCCTGTTATGTGCCTGTTTTCCTTTGACCAAAGGTGTGTTGAGAACCGTGTGCACTGTCAGTTTTCTTATTTTGATTCAACAATTAATGCAAACATACGTAGTATTTTGGCCTAAACTTATTATTCATAAACACATAAAACAGTAATATGCCCAGTCTGGTTTTACTTGGCCTATCAACACAAATGTAAAAACTGATATGCAGATTGACATGCCAACTTTCAACATAAATTTAGTCTTTTTCTCACAACTCAATTTGCATATATATATATATATATATATACCTCGCCTAGATTAATCATTAGATGCTCTTTTTGCTGTTGGGTATAATTGAACACCTAAGCTGACCACCACTCTTTTTGGTCTTTTTGAATTTAATGAAACGCCACTTCGACTTTGCTCACACACACTTTGACATAGCACCACCAGGAGCGTATACGAGCTCCTTTTCTCAGACGTGGAGTCACAGATCACTCACACATGTATCCAACTCGCGAAACTGAAGGTCACATATATGTGTGTGTGTGTTTTTTGATTATTCTTTTGTTTTTGTATTGATTCATGAGGCCGAACTTGGCTACCTGGGTTATGTGAACTTAAATTGCAGCTACTAAATAAGATATGTCTATAATGAAAGGTGAAATTGCTCATTGTGCTTTATTTAATATTTGTTCGTTTTCTTATTCCAGTGAAGCCCTTAGTGTAATTCATTTAATTTGTTTTTTTATGTTGCTAGGATGGGGTTTTGTACTGTATGTGTCCTACCTGTCTTCTTTAATTGCTGGTTTTCTTAATAGGACCAGAGCAGATCATAAAGTAGCAGTATAGTTTTTTAGATTTGCTTAAACTCAAAATCTTGACTGGTGTTTATTACAAAATTAGTTAAGGGCATGCATTCAAATTTACAAATTGACCCTGTCCTTGTTATGGTCCAGTGGGAAATGTCAGTTTACTTTGTGAAATGCCTTCTCAGCGTGACCTATATACTCCTATAAACCCTAATGAATGTCTGCCTTTACCTTCGCGTGGCCTACTTTCATCAGGTTGAAAAGATGGCACGTATTATCTAATGGATGTCTGCCTTCCCCATCAACATGACCTATATTTACCAGGTTGAAAAGATATTTGTTTTAAGCAGTAATGCAGTTAGTGTTGTGTATTCACATAACAGGGGGATATAATTGGTTTTTAGCCCCCGGTCAACATAGAAATAGAAATGTAATCTATTGATGTCTTTCACGCAACTGGATGTTGTATTGTACTGGGTGTATATATATAAAAAGCTTTGTAGTGTGAAAAGAGTTCACTCAGGTTGAGCAGAAATCAGACTTACAGCCATGTCAGCCGCTCTGAGAACTCTAACTTCTCTGGCTTTAATTGGTGAGTTATTGAACAAACATTTTTAACACATTTTGGTCATTTTTTATAGCAGCTGGAAAAAAAACGCTGCACCTGCAGCACCTGCATTGAATCTGTTTCTGAGGATTTAGATGAGTGATCTATCTGCTCATTCAGTGTTTCCTCCTTTCTGGCAGGTTTTTGCAGCAGTCAGACTCCAGACTGCTCCTACATTGGTCTCCTGAATCACTTAAACCTGTCAGCGACAAAAAATGTTCTGGCCATCGTGCGACCCGTGAAAAACTGGACGGCGTCGACCTTGGTTCAGACGGACATGGTGTTTCATGGCATTTCAGAAGTTGTGAGTGTCTTCAGTACTCAATTTCATATATCAAATTGTCAATATCCTCTTTACACGGGATATTTCTTTTGTATAAAGTAGTTCCATTGAAATGTGTGGATATGGAGGTCCGTGTATTATCCACTATGAGCAGGGCATTGTTTCTACATTCTGAGTGCTGTAGTGCATTAAGGTAGAAAAATCTCTCCTTCCTGATATAGATATAGTTATACTATATATCAATATGTTATGTATATGTACTTTTTTCTGCATTTGATTCCCAAATTTATTTTTTGATAAATGCCTAATTAATATACACCACTGCTGATTGTTTGCAGAATATGAAGACTCAAACTCTCACGGCCCAGATCTTTATCCAGATGGTGAGAAACACTTTTTAATGTCATATCTTTTCAATATAATATGATGTCTCCCAGTGAACATTGAGTCGATATGACTCATTTTTTAACTTTTATATTGTCCCATAAAATGTACTTATTTTTGAAGGCACCTGCACAGGGGTATTGTCTAGAATAAAAAAAGGAAATGGGAGGATATATTCATTCTATTGCATCTATTTTTCTACCTAATGATAGAACAGTGCTCCTTCAGTTCAGGTTTTGCCTGATTTGTATTACCCGACAGTTGTAGTTGAATTGATAAAGTACTTTAATATTTGTCAGTTGCACAGTTCCAGGACATTTAACTTTACTATTATACCATTGCCTTAAATGTTTCTTTATCTGTTCTTTATCTGGTTCTATATATATATATGGATTAATATGTGACAATCTCTATGCTAGGATGCTATTGAACAACTTTTAATCTGCATCCAACAAAGTTATCGGTCTACAGGTATATGATCTGAAGTAAGAAGGGAACGTTTTGCCTACCAACTGTGGTGTGGTGTAAGGCCCAGTTTAATGTCCTTTCTAAAGTTGGCAATAGTTTCTTAGTAAAAATCTCCTGTAATCCGATTCTTTCAGTGCACTTAACTTTTTAAAAAAGTCTTTATTGCTACCATAATGTCATTAACTGGAAGATTCATTATTCAAATATTCATGAAATATTCATGCTTCAATTTAATCCTTTCATGGGTGAAAGGATTAAGTTATATTTCAATAGTGGTTTCATCACTGCATCACTAATTTCACTCATCTGACCCCCGCACTCATCATCACTTGTCGTAAAATCCTTCAAACACTGACTTTTCTCTACACAGCGCTGGAGAAATGAATTCCTGACCTGGAACTCATCAGATTTTTGTGAAATAGATGTGCTGACCTTACCGAGATCGTTGCTCTGGATTCCTGACGTCATCATCCAAGAGGAGTACGTGGAGCATCATTCATTTCTGCAGCTTGAAATTTAGTCGAAACAGTGGGCTCACTTCATAAGGCTGGTGGTGGAATGTCTGTCACATTTAAAACCTAAAAATCTATTTTTTTCCCCTAAATATGAGCTTGTTAAAATAAAGATGGTTTAACTGAAAATCCTTCTCCATACTCTATTTAAGAACACAATTATCATTGCATGTCATTGTGCTCTAAATGTTAAACTTCAATCCTATGAGTCTATATTCATAACAAGTAATACTGTCATGTTTTACCTTTTTTTTTTTACATACCCTCTTCTCTCCGTTTGCTCAACCTCTTGCTCTCCCCCCGTCAGTCCCTCTGACACGGTGAGTGTAAAGAACAGTCAACCTCTCACTTTGTATCCTGATGGTTTGATGATCTTGAACGCACGTCAGCTGCTGACCTTCACCTGTCAGCTCAACCTCTACCTGTTCCCCTTCGATGAGCAAAGCTGTAACGTCACATTTTTATCCCTGAACCCTGAAGGTAAATCGCAAGCTCACCTCATTCATATATATCTAAATATACAGCATCTGTACATATGCAAAACATATTGTATTCTTTTTTTTTTATCCACATAGCGAACACATTACAACTAGAAACCTTCCGCAGTGCCGCAGCCCTCTCTTATATCTCTGAGCTGATCATGCGTACACAGGGAGAATGGCAACTCCTAAACATGGAGGTCATCACATTCCATGTCGTCCGTGATAAGGAGCCTGAAAGCAGACTTGTATACATGGTAAGAGATTTAATTTTGATCACAGAAATACTGCCTGCGTTGGGGGATGAGGAAATCTCATAACTTAACCTAATACTTTGTTGTATTGTTCCTTTTGGTTCCTTGCAGGTCAAGATCTCCAGGAAACCGATGCTCCATGTGATCATCTTGATCATACCCCTGTTCTATTTGCTGGTGCTGGATTTGGCCTCCTTCTTCATCCACGAGGCCAGAGGTGAAAAGCTGAGCTTCAAAGTGACCGTCCTGCTGTCCATCTCCGTCTTCCTGCTAATCCTTCAGGACATGTTGCCTTCTACTGAAGCCAATCTGCCACTGATCGGTGATTTAACTGTGTTCACTTAGTTTTTTTTTCCTGATGCCAACAACATTTCTCTTACCAGTGCTGTTTCTGCACCTTTTTTTTATGCAATAGCTAACTATTGCATAACAGCATTCACCCTGGTGGGGATAAGCGTCCTGGAGGCCATGCTGGTGAGCTACCTCATCGACCGGGACAGCCGTGCTGGCAAGAAGACTCAAAGCTCGGGTAAGGACGATGTAGAAATTCAGGTGGAAAAAAAAACATTCAAAAAGGTGGGCTATTGTCCCATTCATTTTCCTCTCTCACATATCGTACGGGAGACAAACACATATCATACTGCTGCCAGAAACATCCACTAGAGCAGGGGTGTCAAACTCTGGTCCTGGAGGGCCGTGTAGGTGCAGGTTTTTGTTCCAACCAGGCAGTAACACACCTGATTCTACTAATGAAGGTCCTCAGCAAGAACTCTATCGGTTTATTAGTAGAATCAGGTGTGTTACTGCCTGGTTGGAACAAAAACCTGCAGCCACTCGGCCTTCCAGGACCTAGAGCATTAAATCTGTACTAATCGGCTGCTCAAAATAGTCCCTGATATAAACTACTGTCCATCTTGTTTTAGGATTTAGCAAAAAAATCCAATAGAAATGAAAACCACATAGAGACAGGGTAGGTGGTAGTTGAGAATGGAACAGTTCACCCTCTGATCTTTAGACTTGATCCGTCATTTCTGTCACTTTAAAAGCAAATTGCCTCCAACCAATCAAGGTGGAATCAAGGTGAATCTGAAGTGGCAACAAGTCTGCACCAGGGAATAAAAAAAACAGATGCATCCATCAACCTACGATTAATGAACTATCTTTTTTCTTCCGGCATTGCAGGGCCAGTCAAAGTTGAGGAGAAAGGCGAGGTGAAGCCCGGCAACAGCGGCCTTCTTCCTATCGATTTGTCCAACGACGGCAACCTGCTGAAAGCAATCCAGGAGGAAGTGAGGGCGGCTCAACGGGAAAGTGAAAGACAAGACCGAGTCGAGACAAAGCCTGGATTCTACAGGCAACTGGCTGAAATCATAGACGCTGTCTTCTATGTCCTCTATTTTTTATCTCTTGTAATTTATCTAGTGTGCATGTATATGGCATGGTTTCCAAAACCAAAACCTAAAACTAGATAGTGTGTGTGCCTACAATCTGACAATAGATAATGTTTTCCTTTAAATCACAGATTAGAGTTGATTCACCTTATTATAACATTATAAACTTGTTTGGTATGTGGTGATTAAACCAGATACCTTCCTTCAAAGGGTTTACATAGATCATCATCTATCTAATTGTTTCAATCCCTTTGTTAATGACTAAATCAGAGATAATCATATTTAATTAAAACCACTTGTGGATGTAAAGTGCTTTTCTCTTTAAATTCAACAATGCACTTGATGGTTCTCATGGTTTGTGATAGAGATTCCTTGCTTTGTAGTCAGATTCATTCGGTCGACAAAGGCCTACGTTGGCGGGGCCATGTGCACGCTGCCAGGATGACATTATTGTATTATATATGAAGTATCATTTTGTCACATTGAAATGCTCTAAATATATATAAATAAGCCATAATTAGAAGTAATGGTAGGGATAGGGGATTACTTACCTGATTCATTTTACAATAACCTAGCATTCTATCCCATTTTGCCTTGTTCTAACCCTGCCTATCAAGTACTTGGTTCTTTTTTCCCTCATCATTTTGTACAGTAGGACTGCCCCCTTTTTTTGGACCTTCAACTTATCTTTTCAGTGATCTTTTTATTGTAAGTAGTAAAACTGTCTTTTATTCTGCATTTGAGTCTTTGCTGACCTGTGACAGAAAAGTTTGTTCATCATACTTAAATTTCAATTTTAAGATGTGAAACATTGTATGTTTGCAGTCCAATATCATTCATTTAAAACTGAGCTCATATACATTTGTATTAATCATAATATCAACTTTGAGTCACCTGTGAAAAAAACAATTCATATGACTTTGGACTGAACTGGTTTTATCTTTTTATCCCAAGTCATGATCCGTAATTCATAAACTCACACAGAGTCGGTAACAAAGGAGCGTGTTGCTGCAGCTCCGGTGACCTGTCACTGCCTTGTGTGTTTGCACAAGGGAGCACCATCCAGGTAAAATTGATGATGCTGTTTTGTCCACACGGGTTAAACGGTTCAGATAACTGGAGAATTTGTTTAAATATTTACCAACCTGATACAGCTGGGTTCAAGAAGAGCAACCCGGTGAAACCGTACTCCTGCATGTGTGCTGTTGGGTAAGAAGTCATGCAAAGTGATGTTTATTCAAGACTGGCTTACAGACAACAACATTTTAAGTAGGTTACATATCACAGCTGTCGAACGGACCTCTAGTATCATCTGCCTTTTGTGGTTGTCATAATAATTTATTAACATCCATTTATAAAAGATGTTTGTCTTTTTATAATAATAATATAATAAAGGCGCAAAGATGCACACAATTAATTCAGCATCTAATAAAAACCCAAAAGGAAAAAGTTAGATGGCTTTAGGTGTGGTATCAATTCTTCTCATCTAAACTCTTGTATATACATAATTAGAAAAATACAGTTTTTGACAAATTAACCTTAAGAAGGTCCACAAGCGCTAACCCATCAATGTATAACTTCATGCTGGAGAGTCAAACTACCGATCAGAAAATGAAGAATAAACTTTGATATTCAAACTAAGAGTTCTACATATAACTTGGGAGGATTATTGAGATTTCAACAATCAAAAATATTACAAGAAGAAAATATTTTCTATCTGACTGTCACAAACAAGCAGACACAAGAAACTGAAGTATATAACATTTTTTTTTTTTACATTTTAATTAATTCCTGCCACATATCCTAAAGTGTATGTACATTTGAAGAATAGAACAGCCTCAACAATATATACTGGGGGGGACAAAAAGGTTGAGAGGATTTTGAAAAGTTGAGCATGTGCATGATGAATGGTAATGATTGTCTCTTTGTAAAATGCTTGTCAGTGGGATGGATCACATATGTCATAATATTTTATGTGGGATATGTTGGGCAGTTTAAAAAGATGGTGTGCGTTATCTAATGAGTGTCTGCCTTTTAATGAATCCTATTTGATCTGGGTGAATAGGGGTGAGATGACTAATTCAGGTAAAGGAAAAGGGCCTAAAGGACACGCAGTTAGGTGGATCCTCATTTGTTTTAAGATGAAAACAAGTGCAGTGTTCATATGCCAGGGGATGTTTTCTTTTTTTTATCTCATGAGTTGTGTTGCATCAGCTGCAGGTTAACAATAGAAATGTGCAGGCAATTTTTACTCTGCAAACAAACTACAGACCACAAGAGGAAACCTAGTGATGTCCCTTCCGCATCTGTTATATTGTTGTACTCATGCGTACACCACATATATATATATAATAAGCATTGCAGTTTAAAAGAGTTTTCTCAGATTGTGCAGAAAGCGACAGACTAACAGCCATGGCAGCACTTACGCGAACTCTGGTGTTTCTGGCTTCAATTGGTGAGTTATTGGATCAAATTATGTTTCTACAATAGCACGTAAAACATTGCACCTGGAGGTCAATATGGATAAAATGAAGTTGCTGTAGAATTTGTATTATAGAAGAATCTTTGAAAAGTTATTTTTTTTTTCATCCCACTCAGGTTTTTGCAGCAGTCAGACTCCAGACTGCTCCTACGTTGGTCTTCTGAATCACTTAAACCTGTCAGCAACCAAAAATAATCTGGCAATAATGCGACCCGTGAAGAACTGGACTACAACCACCTTAGTGCAGACGGACATGTTGTTTTATGGCATTTTAGAAGTGGTTAGTTTCTCGATAATTCTCTATGCATTTTGATTAGACCTTCAAAGTATTTCTCTCTCAATCGGATCAATTGAGAAAAAACATAAAAATACAAATCCAGCCATAAATTTTTGGTTTCATGTGCAAATGATTAGAGATATTTAAAAGAAAATACAACATGTGTTTGTGCTGTTTCATATATCCAACAGCAACATTTCTATGGATATATTAATGTCCTCTTCAATGCACAGATCTCGTTTCTCATACAGGAATTATTTCTTTGATGGGTAACCAGGGCATTGTTTCATTGCTATAAACTCCAAATTACCTCATATATATATACATAATATATATTGAATCTGACCATGAACTTTCCACTGCTGATTGTCTACAGGATGAGAAGTCTCAAACTCTCAAGAGTCAGATCGCAATACGGATGGTACGGATGTACTTCAGCAATGATATTTTTCACTTTTAGTTTGCTGATTTTGCTATCAACTTGTATGTCATGAAGTCTTTTAAACCTCAGATTTCTCTTACCACAGCGCTGGAGAAATGAATTCCTCGCTTGGAATTCATCTGAGTTTTGTGGGATAGATTTGCTGACCATACCGAGATCGTTGCTTTGGTTCCCAGATATAAACATCGAAGAGGGGTAGGTACAATATCATTCATTGCGTAACTGCAGCTTGAGATTTGAGCGATGTTTACGGACACAAAGCATTGCAGAGTATTGATTATATCACAGTGAAAATGAGTCAAACCACTGCAGTAAACAAAAAAAGGTCACTTTTGGCAGCATTTTAAAGGTCAGCAGGTTGAACTCAGTCTCTGAGAAAAGTGGAGATAAACTCCTCTCCTTTATTGAACTGATTTTCCTGAATATGAGTCTGATTTATTGAAATAGATATGGTTTATAACTGGAAAATCCTGCTTCATAAAACACCTTTCACAATGCTGTTTATATGCATGCACCGTAATTCTCGCCCATTTACATGAGGATTTCATGCAAAAATAGAAAATGTTATCAATAGTAATAAAGTAGAAAATAAATAGATCTTTGCAAGCTATTGTGCTTTAAATAGTAAACCTTAATCCTGATGGTAAAAACGTGTTTTTTTAAAGCATATAGTGATAAAACCTCAAATGAAGAAAGAAAAGTCACTAACGCTTCACTGAATGTTACGTTGTTTTTTGTTTTTTCTCCTCCTCTTCTCTCTCCTCCCTCGCTCCCGTCAGTCTCTCTGACGCCGTGAGTGTTGGGGACAATCATCCTCTCAGTCTCTATCCCAGCGGGACGACCATGGTGA
Organism: Eupleurogrammus muticus; assembly: GCA_036785175.1. NCBI lineage: Eukaryota > Metazoa > Chordata > Actinopteri > Scombriformes > Trichiuridae > Eupleurogrammus > Eupleurogrammus muticus. The sequence continues at coordinate 17,635,697 of JAYKQN010000011.1, read as the reverse complement.
ACTCACGCCAGCTGCTGACCTCCACCTGTCAGCTCAACCTCTTCCAGTTCCCCTTCGATGACCAACACTGTAATATATCCTTTTCATCCCTGAACTTTGACGGTAAATATTACCAGTTGAACTGCACAGTTTTTTTCCTTTTTTAATCCGGCATTGATTGTGAAAATAATTAAAATAGTTGTGATTTTATTTAACCTGCGCAGAGAACACGATGAAACTAGAAACCTTCAACAACGACACAGACATTTTCGAAATGTCTATGGTGTCAATGATCACACAGGGGGAATGGCAACTCGTCGACATTAAAGTTGTCAAATTCTCGGAGGGGATAGGGTTGGGACTTCAAAGCAAACTTGTATACATGGTAAGAAACGGAAATCTGATCACAGCCTGAGAAATCCCCCTCCCCCAGCCCTCCGCCAGTGTCATAATTACCCGACTGTTCCTTGCAGGTCAAGATCTCCAGGAAACCGATGCTCCATGTGATCATCTTGATCATACCGCTGTTCTATTTGCTGGTGCTGGATTTGGCCTCCTTCTTCATCCACGAGGCCAGAGGTGAAAAGCTGAGCTTCAAAGTGACCGTCCTGCTGGCCATCTCCGTCTTCCTGCTAATCCTTCAGGACATGTTGCCCTCCACTGAAGCCAAGCTGCCACTGATCGGTGATTTAACCGTGTTCCCCTTGTAGCATGTGTTTTTTCATGCCTGGTGCCAACAACATCCCTCTCACCAGTGCTGTTTCTGTTTCTTTTAGCGATGTACTGTATGACAAACTTCACCCTGGTGGGGATAAGCGTCCTGGAGGCCATGCTGGTGAGCTACCTCGTTGACCTCGATGGCAAGGAGGCTCCAAGCTCTGATGATGCCAGTGTAGATATTCAAATGGGAGGAAACTCTCAAAGAGGTGAGTTTTGTACTTAAAAAAAAAAAAAGTCAATCTCTTCCTATGATTTGTGAAATAAATTTAAAGAAAAAGGCTGGTGATGTTGCATATTTTCCTGTAGTCATAAAGCCAATTACATAAAGTATATCCATGCTGATTGTGTAATTTATGTCACAACCACGTCTCGCATCAGTCAACTTGTACTTGCTGGATTCTCTTTTCCCTATGGCACACAGAGCCGCGTGGAGGCGAGGAGAATGACGATGAGGCGAAACCCGGGATCCTTACCGTGGATCCGTCCAGCGACGTCGAACTGCTGAAACACATCCTGGAGGAGGTGAGGGCAGCGCGACAGGAAGCCGGAACACAGGAAAAAGCCAAGACGAAACCTCGATACTACAGGCGACTGGCTGTAATCATAGACGCTGTCTTCTTTGCCCTCTATTTTTTGGTTTTTGTAATTTATCTGGTGTATGTGTATATAGTGTGGTTTCCAAAAAAATAGGCTGGAACCTAGATAGTCTTTGTACCTACAATTTTTACTTGAAAGTGAAGATTAGATTTTATAACCAACTAATGATGTACAAAATACATATTATAGCATGAACATTCTGTTATGTACAGTATACTGTGGTTGCTTGGTGTTTGATTATTAAACTGGAACCTTTCTTCAAAGATTTTACACAGACCACACTTTGATATACTGTAATAATGAGATTCAGATTCTGGGTTAAGATTGGCAGGGTGTTAAAAAAGGATCTTTTGGATATTCTAGTGAACAGTATTATTATAGGGTGGTGTCACTTCATACTATTGTTTATCAGTTTATTTACACTGCTGGTTTGCTGACAGTACAGACAGTGGAACACATAACCTTCACTAAATTTGACTAATTAAAAATGCAGTCCCTCTTCATTTTTAAGAAAACAAACCCTTCCTTCAATATCTTTATTCTAATCTCTTGTACATTACTTTATTTCACATAATGTTCAAAACAGATATGCAATGTTAATAAGCTTAACCCTTTTAGAGAAATGGAAAACACTATAATAAAAATATACAACATAAATAATCAACCCTTGTATAAATACTTGTATTGAAGAGTTGTAACCCTATTTGTTATTTGTTGCAGTTGCTGTTTTAAGGGACCTGGATGAATCTTAACTGATTTCCTATAATTAAAGTTCATGTAGTGATCGTTTAGAGGCACCCACCCTAAATGTCTTTGAAATCTTTGAGAGTATTCTGAGTCTGCAACAACAGCACATTCTGATGAAAGAGTTTTTGGTTTGTTGCTCCACCTGACCTCACCTCTATATCTTATATGGTGTCTATACTGTCTACTACTATACTGTAGACTATTGTTCTATTTAGGGCTGAGCGATATGGACAAAATCAGACATCACAATACTTTTTGACTATATACCTTAATATCCATGTTGAAACAATACTGTAGGGATAACTATTGTTTTTTTCCACAAATATTTCCACATTTTTGATAAATAAAGATCAAAAATGTGTATACAATGAATAATCGGGTAATGCATTATGATGCTAAATTATAATAAAAAATGACTGATTATATAATTGTTTATGAGATTGCATCAAACACAGCATATCACAATATTTATATATCCACAAGATCTATCTAGTCTCATATCATATCAATGTGATATTGATATAATATCAATAGATTGCACACACAAAGTTTTTTTTCATGTTAACATACAAGCCTTTAACCTTTGTTCTATTGATATTTTACTTTTTGTTTTTGCATACACATAGTTCTTTATCATGTCAACATGCAAGTGCATATTGCAGCCTCACTGTAAATAATCTCTGGGAATTCCAGTCTCTCTATTAGGTTTCCGTTTATTTTTATTAATTCATATTTATTGGTGAAGTTGTTTTTTTTATTTGGCGAATCATTTTTAAAATTCCATTTATTAAGAATGGGTATAATACTGCTGTGGATGTATATTTAAATAGACCACAGACGTGTCCACGTGTCATAACGAGAAACATCAGCCAGCGGTTCGTCCACGGGTTTGACAGCCGGAGCAGCACGGAGGGGCGGGTACTTGAAACATCCTCAACAACATCACTTGAAGAACTCATGATCGAACTACTTGTACTCGTTGTTTACGGTGAACTTCTTTTTAGCATTTTTGCGATATCTGACAGTGGGTGGGGGGGGGGTGAACATTTTCAACATAAACATGCACGCACATGCAAAAAGTGACCCCTCCACACACATTTCGAGTAAACCACCGACTGAGCGAACCAAGTAACAACAGCTTAAAGTTAAATAGACAAACAACAAATTCACCACTATGTCGCCTTCAGAGTAAAAGTTGCAGCGAATCACCCAACATCGCAACGAGCGTATGACTGACACAGACTGTTTTACTTTGAAAGCCAGCACCGGAAGTTTTACTTTGCACTGCGAGTAACTTGACGTGTTGTCAGATCAGGTGGCTCCTTAGTTTACTGGTTCAGTTAGCGAAAGATCCTTGCCAGTCCATGGGGAAGTGTGTTTGTCGCAGCATTCGTTTCACGCGGACTTTCCTCCAACCCTTAAACACTGTGACGGCTCATGTTAACGAGGTGTCCGGACTCCGCTTTTCACTGCGTGTGGATTTAATGTAACTGACAGCTTCGGAGCATCCTGCTAGCCTAGCAGCTAACGTCAAGTTAGCAGTAAACACCGGGAAGAGAGTGAGGTGAGGCGAGCGTAGTTTACTTTTGTTCGAAATGACAGCGTAGTGTTTGCTTTTATCAGTGTACTAGCATTAGTCACATGCATTTATAGGATACATTTTTATATAGTTATTGGCTGTAATAAAAGCTCCCGCTCAAGTTAGGTCGGCCCCTACACTTGCTGTTCCTAAATCAATGCTGGAGACGCTTGTTTTTGCCCTGCCGTTCAACTCAGTGTCCCTTCGTTAATGTGGCTGACCCGTCCTGTTATCTTATTATGTATTGTATTGTTTTCTGATTTCTGATCTGTCATGTACAGCCAACTTTTGTTGTTATTCTTTATGAGCTTTAGCAATAAACTGGATTGGATTAGTTATATGTGATAGCCAGCTGCGATGCTAAACCAGGTATTGCCAGCTCAGTGAAGTTACAACAAAAACTGATACTTAAATTGAATATTACACAAACTAGGATAGTTGTTGCAACTGTAACTGTAGAATACTGTCAAATGACAGCTGCAGGGAGTTGGTATAGTGTTGGTTTATGAATCTCCTTATGTCGAATTCAAACATGCGCTTTTAAACCGTTTAAATGCATATTCAGATGCTGGAAATATGAATCTAGTTCCCACATAGATGCGTATTTTAGTTTTAATACATTTTAAGTACAAACTGTGTCATCAAAAAGATTTAAGTTTGATAGATGATGAAGTACAATTGTATATTTTTTGTACCCTCAGGTGAGGACAGGTGTCTCCAACCATGGCAGGTGGAATCACAGAGAGTGGGGAACCCTACTCCGCATTTGTGAGTATAATGCAGGATGTGCTTAATTCATTGGATAATTTAAGATCAAGAGTGTTTGCCTTGTAACTGTTAAACGAGAGCTCTGTAAGAAAAATGTGAGTTTTCCTAAGGTGTTTCGCTACCCTTATAAAAGCAATTTTAAACCCTGCTGCTCTTAAAGATAAAGACGCCATGTGTTCTTTAGGTAATGCTCATTATGATAGCGTAAGATAGGGGAAGGTTAAGTTCTGATTGTATAAGAATTTTTTAAGCATGGATGGTGCTTATTGTAAGTATGGTTGGTGCATAATGAAAGTGGAGTGGAAACATAAAGAGGAAGTTAAATTGCTTATGCATCGTCTTTCTTTCACACTAGACCTCTTTATGGTCTGTACTCTGCTTTAACAGCACCATTTAAGGCCCAACTTTGCTTATGTCGGCATGACACAATCACAAAGCATCAACTTCTGCCAATCCAATGTTTTTTTTCCCCAGGAAGCCAAAGCTTTAAATCATTAAAGCACTCAGCCACCCCAATAATAAGCACTTTCTAATTAGCCTAGTTGTCTTCCTTGACAATAGCCCTATCTTATCAGCCAGTGTGCTGATAAACACTTGATACTCTAGTCTAGTGTAACCTTAGGTGTGTCAGACATTTAGCATGAAAGAAAAATGACCTCAGATTCATGAATATAACATGGAACTTTATTGATCCCTGTAGGGGAATTTAGTGAGGCGCAGGATCTAAGGAGAGAAAATGTAGCAATAAAGTGAAACCATGTAATAGTTTAATCTTAGCAGGGTCATGTTAGCTTTGAATATGCATCTTGTCGATCATGTCTTTTCCAGGTCGGCCTGGTGTATATGTTCAATCTGATCGTGGGAACGGGAGCGTTGACCATGCCCAAAGCCTTCGCCTCAGCCGGTTGGGTGGTCAGCATAGCGCTTATCTCCTTTTTAGGATTCATGAGGTGAGTCCTGTTCTACCCCAACATTAACTTCAGCCTGTCCTCCACGCTGCCTCTGCTTACTTCTTACGTCTAATTTATAATCAATTTCAGCATGGAAGCAACACCCTAACCCTTCCCAAACTACACAAATCTAGGCATTTTACTTTAAGCCACAGACTTTTCTATCCAATTCGTCCTCTGAACAACACCAACACGGGACTTATTTGGAAATTTGTCAAACTGGTTAAGCAAATAACAGATTCATAGTGACCCCAATCTGGATGTTTTACAGATCCATTGCATCAGACGTGTGGATCATGCATGCTCGCAGACAAAGTGGTGGTTGTACTTGCAATTTTTGTTCAGAACAACAGCAATGGTGAACATGGTTCTGTCTGTGCTCTTGATACGTTTGGTATTGTGTGCATCTTTACAGCTGAATTTAAGATTACTGCATGATGTGCAAGTAGATCACAATATCATGTATTTTCCATCGATCGACCTGTGTTATTGAATCACTTTCACATTGCACTATGCATGTTCAAAACATTCTTTAATGTAGGTATTTGAAATTTTGCTTATTGGCCACTACTGGTAACGCAGCCTTTTAACCAGATCATATTAATGATTGGCATGTGGAAGGAGATTTTAGTTTATTATTAGTGGTTAAAGATATATCAGGAAAAAAAATCTACACTAGTAGAGACTAGAAGTGTAGGTGGGACCAAAGAAAACAAATGTATGCATGGTCAATCATTAAAAAAAGTATGTGGTGTGAAATAGTTGTTTTACTATTCATGCATGCGTAATGAATTAGGCTAAAAGTAGCGCCATGCGCAATAAAACATGAATATGACAGCTGAATGAAATATAAAAGCAATTTAGTTAACAATGAGTGCAGCTGAGTAATTTATTAATCTTGCACGTTGTCATTTGCAACCCAGTGAAGAGGCCTTCATGCTTTAGAGAGAATGTGTTCTGTATTGTATCCTGAGAAATGAAGGGCGTTGCGGAGGCATTGATCATATTCATGATACATTTTTAATCTTTCAATTATCCCTGTCCTCTTATCAGCTACATGACCACCACCTTTGTGATCGAGGCAATGGCGGCGGCCAACGCTCAGCTGCGCTGGAAGAGGAGAGAGCAGGAAGAGGTGAGTGGATAAAGTCTGAGACAGAGCAGTCCTATATGTATTATACATTAATTTGAATGTTGGCTAGAGGGATGGTTTTCTATTTGCTGTAAGGAAGTGACAAACCAAACCAACATGTTCCCCTCTTTGGGAGGCGGCAGTTTCTATTTATTTATTAAAAAATAAGAACAATACATAGTAATAAACATTCATAAGATGCACAATACACAAGATTATAGCTAAAATCGAATTTCAAGAACAGCAAAACACAAAAAACAATTAAAAAGGATTGCAATGACATATTGAAACAGGATTTTGTTATAAACAGATATAACAGTAGTCCAAGTATTCGATGCTAAAGAGCGAGTGCCATACAGATCTCCCGGTTTTAAGTTTTTATGGTGCATGGCTTGGTTGCACAAAGCCTTATTGCACACAATTTTATTCATGAAATTATAGATGCTTTTAAACCTTCATACGGATGTTTCAACTTGATGTACATGGAGGTGTTTGTAAGTACTGTTAAACAACAACATATATGGATAATATACACACGTATGAGGACAATTGTAGGTGTAATGATAATCAAATAGCTATTCATGGTCATACATTCAGAAGACGGATAGAGTTTTTGACTAGACAAATTTCACAAATTTCAAAGCAGCCATAGACATTATACATGGTGAATACTGGTGTAGTTTTTAACTTTTGTTTGAAATTGTTTATGAATAATGGATGTTTGTTAAACTCTCCAATGGACTGCACCATTTGACAATATTTGGTCTTTTGTCTGTGTACGTTAGCGTCACCTCTTGTTAGAGCTTTGGTGACAAGTCTGTTTTTTATTAGTATTATTATGAGTATAGGTAAGTAATGGTGGGGTGCACGTTCATTCAATTCTTTGTGGACAAGAGGTGCATGCAGAACAATTTGGTAACTGTCAAGATTCAGGATGTTGTGTTACTTGATTGTTTCACAATGCCGGCAATGATAGGGTTTTCTCTTAATGGCTTTGAGCATTTTATCTTTAGTGAGATCTGATGAGTTTTAGTTTGCTTGAAGTTGCGTGTGACCAGGGGGTGAAGCAACAGGTTATGTGAGAATATCACATGCACGTTAACTATTGTTCACTGTCTAGTGAGTTGTACACTGAATATGAATATGAAACGCATACACGCCCCTGTTAAAATGGCAGTTTTTTTTGTGATGTAAAAAATAAATGAGACCTATTTGCATACATAAGCACAGCCTTAAACTAATAATGATTGCAGCACTTTACGTTTTTATTACAGCTTCAGTCTATCACTATGGCACAACTTGATTTGGTAACATTTACCCACTCATCTTTGCAAAACCGCTCCAGATCTGACAGATTGTGAGGGTATTTGCTCTGCATAGCTCTCTTCAGATCAGCCCACAGATGTTTGATCGGATTCAGGTCTCGATACACACCCCTGCTGGGCCATTTCAAAATCTCCCATCTTATTCTGGTCAACCTTGGTTTAATCAGACTGGAGGATTTGATGTTTTTCTTTGTAAGATAAGGTCTCTGCCGCATTCGGCCACCCTACTCCATAGCCGGGAAAAGAAGATGAAAGATTGTTGTCACACAAACTACACAGTTCTTTTTTCATTACAGCATTACATTTGGACGAACATCCTGTTATTAGTAATGTCACTGTTTCTCCACTTGAGAACAATATAAAGTTTATATTGTTGTTGCTGCTGTTTGTTTTTATCCTCCTCTCTCCCCCATATTTTCTCTCCCTCTCTCACTAACTGCACATATGTAATAGAGGCAAAAGCTTAAAAAAAATCTTCTACTTTCCAGCCACGTTGCATGCGCCCCTCAGTTTGGGATGCACTGGTTTACACCATGGTATATTAATTCCTTGGAAATTCTTTTGTACCCTTCACTTGATTGATATCATTGAGATAACCCTAACACTGAGATCCCCCCTCTCTGTGGACTATGGATTGTGCTGGACGATGTGACTACAAAAATCACAGGAACCCTGCATTCTTTTTTTTTTTACATTAAAAAAAATGGTATTTTAACAAGGGTGTGTATACTTTTTATATCCACTAATTATGGAGAAAGTTTTCTACATTGTATTTTAACACTAGTAAAACCTTTTTTTAAAGACTTGAATAAATGCTAAGTGTGTGTCAAAAACCACATCAATATATTTGAAATGCTTGACCTTGTCACAGCTTTTCCAATTCACACACGGTTGGGCTCCCTCTGCTGGTTCATGTGAGAAGAACATGCACACAGTCTTTTTAGTGTTGAGATGACATTGACAAGACCTTCCTTATAGCATCTGTCCTTGAATTGAGGTATATTCCTTTGTTACAAACTCCTGTCATGACTGATTCCAAATTTTCCCTCTATAAAACAGTATTTTATTTAGATTTTATAAACATTGCTTTTCCGTTTTCCCATAGCCGTGATTATCCCAGCATTAAATTTAACCCTTTTTTTGTTCTTAACTGGTTTCCTGGCAGTTTTATTTCTTTATCTCTCCTGTTCTCTATAATCAGTTTTAACCCAGTCATATTAAACAAAGCCTGAATGATACTAGCCTTTTATGTCTCTAAACATTGAGTCTTGTGAGAAACAATAAAAGTTTTTAATTGAAGCCTGAGCCTTCAATCATTATTTTGCTTTGACTACGGAAAAGACTTAGTGTGGTCTAAATGGCTCGGCCTCAGCTTTTTTTTTTTGTTTCTCCCCGGGTACAGAAGTCATTTTTTGCTTTGTGGGTTTCCAGTTGAGGAATTATGAGTCCGAGGACAATAGCCCGGCTTTAAACACTCACACTTGATTCATAGCCCTGGTGATTCTCTGTCTTTTTCCTCCCACGTAACAGAAAACAAGAGAGAGAGAAAACTGTAAATGTTTGCCACTGAATGCTTTTTGCATTATAAGATTTTCATAGAAGTCCCGTATCCGTTTATTAGGCTCAAGCTATAGTTATATTATATATATATATATATATATATATATATATACACACAGTATATACAGTACAGTTCTGATTAAATATTATTTGGCCCTGGCTTCCCTGAAGTGACTGCCCTCTGCTTGAATTTTAATAGGACTACAACTGAACTGTATCCATGTCCTCTCTTCATAAATCACCACTTTTATTGCATTTAGCACTTTGTGTACAGTAAATTAATTGATATAGTAAAGGACCATCATTTCAGATGAAAACGTTAGCAAAGCAGTGCAGTTTTATGTGTGTTTTAGTGTTTTATTTTTACTTTCAGTGACAGTTGTACAAAACTGATGTACAGTACACTAGAGCTGCCACGATTAGTTGATAAATCAATTAGTTGCCAACTGATAAATGATTACAGTAATCGATTTGAGTCACTTTTTAGAAAGAATTGTCCGAAGTCTCTGGTCCTTTTATTGACATTTTTGAGCCCAAAGGGCACTAGACTATTGTACACTATTGTACAATCCAAAACAATTGATCGATTAATTGTTTCATTGATAGATTAATTGAATACCAGTATAGTTAGTTGCACCCCTAATGTACACAATGCATAAAATATACACTTTCACATCTACATATGCACATGCACATTCATGCCCCTGACTGAATCTACATGTACTTACATGAGTCTGGTTTTAAGTAATTACTTATTACTAATTAATAAACAAAAAATGCACTGATTGTCATATATATGTGTGTGTCATACCAGAACTTTACAGCGTGTTGTAGCTGTAATATATACAAGTTATGGAAAGCTCTGATTTATCACAGGCCAAAAACCATGAAGTCGGCATCTGTCTGCTGTGTTGCTGCATCTTTGAAGACAAGACCAACATGTTGATCTGACTTTTTTCTGTAGCCCTCACCCATAGCTGTGCATGTCAACCTGTTATGTGTTATGCGTCTCACTTCTGTTTGCTGTTGCTCTCGTGCTCCCTGAATCCAGGGCGTCATTTCATTAATTTCATAATGACGCTCACAAAGTTTGACCCCCATTGACAGCTAATTGACATTAATTGGGAATTTTGGAAATGCTATATGGACAGGTGATTGGTGTGGATTTGAGTCCTCCGCTCTCCAAAACACCTCGCAGCTGTTGCTGGTAATATCCAGATGTTGCCCTCCCCCCCGCGTCGTGTGCAGAGCAAGTAAACACTGTGTTAATAACTTGTGAGCCGACTCCTGTTTACGTTGGGAAATGAGAGAAACGAGCAAACCGTCACTCACATTATCCCCCCCAGATCGATGAAAGCGATTCGACCTCCGAGTATTCCGATGATGACATCATGGGAAGGAGCCGATCGGAGCCAGAGACGAAGCCCATCCTGTCTGTTCGTGAGTATCTCTGCACTACAACTACAAAAAAGGAAAACCCTTTGAAATAAACAAAAACTACATTATGAAAAAACAACATTAATAAAAGGAGATCATGCAGTGTTGAATATGATTAAAAGACACGGTAATTTTGGAGATTTTTATACTTTCTCTAATAAATTCTTTATGATAGATCTTTTTTTATTTCAAATAGCAATATTAGTCTATTTTGAATAAATCGTCGAGTGTCTATGGAACCAAATAACACAATCGTGATCCCATATGCATCCAGAAATTGTATGCATATATTATAAGGTTATAGTGTCAGTATAAAACCAAACACATGGTTGAGCCCTTTCAAACTGGACAAGTTATGACCTGTTAGATCCTTCATACAAAATGACAACACTGATTTTTTGTCCTTGTCTTCTAAAATGACTTATATGAATGTTTTATGATCTGAAAGGCTTACTGCTGGGTCACAGTCCTCATCTTCCGAAATGACTGAATGTCAGAATAACATGGTCATAGACTTAGTTGAGGTTAGAAAACATGAATCGTCAATATGACATTATTTGGGATTAAAACATTTTTTTATATTTGAAATGAGTCCTTAAATGTAGTTATCAAACACAAGGGTTGAAGATATATTATAGAGGCGGGCAAACAATGTATTTAAAGTGAACTTGGCTGTGAATTATTAATAACTACTAAAGCAGTCCCGGATTAATTTGGGTCACTTTCCAAGTTCTTAAATCTGTTTTCAATGCAGAGAAGGCCAGACTGAAAGACTAGAGGCACACAAAAACGTGAGCTCACATGATCAGGATAGGTTTTAACCAGACTACCAACATCTTCTGTACCCGCTTCTTATTGAGCCCACTCAGCTCGGCAAGGAGTGAGAATGTTGTCTGTGCTGGTATAAAAGGAGTCGGACCGCCCTCTGCTGGACAAACAATGTAATTGCCCCTTTTCTAGATCAACTGTAAAATAATTAATCATATCAGCTCATATTGGCAACATATTCACTGATTCAGATCTTATCGGTTGATAATATTGGGCAACCACTAAATTGGTCAAGTTTTAATGTTGACTCTTAATAGGACAGGATGTAATGGTCTCCTGTTTCATGGTCACTTTGGGAACTACCCTCCTCCCTCAGGCTGACACTATTACCACCTTTGCACCTGAAAGTTATAAGTCATAATTTACATAGCTATTAGTGGTTGTTGCCAGGAAAATGCAAACAAAAGATGAAGATTATGAGGACATTCTTGGAAATATGTGTTTTTTTTTTGTTTTGTTTTTTTGTCAAGATGGAAGATACAAAAAAAGACAATTGGGTTGATTGTGATTGATTAGTTCAGCAACGAAAAGTTTTGAGATAAAATTATCAAGGTATTCACGCTGTAAAATTAAAATTTTCATACATAAAATGTGAATACTCTTTTGTAGTTAGTTGAGTTTTAACAATAGTGACGAATCAACTACTAATTATTCATCAACCAGTTCTTAACCCATTATAAAAATCACCGGACTGTTCTCTGATACATAACCATGTCCTGTTCTTTATTTGCCATTCTTATGTTTGCACAGAGCGATCAGGTGGTCACGTCGATCATTTCGACATCGTCGAGCGGGTGGAGATGGGTCAGATGGCCTCCATGTTCTTCAACAAAGGTAACTGTTCTTCTGTCCTCAAGCTTCTACTCTCATGCCCTAATGATTCAATTAGCTACAGACAACACCTTCATTATTCATGTCTTATTATTCACATTTACATGGGAGCAGTGAAGGTTGTGTGGGATGATTTTAGAATTTTTAAATTATTTACTTATTTTTTTTGTACACATTACGTGCAGTCCCCACAGTCCTAAATGAAGGTTGTTGGAGCTCTAATTGGATGTAATTATATATGGATAAATTGCCTTTGGTTGTAATTACCATGAAGGCTGTTAATCTCCTTGCTGAGCGTGCATGTGTGTGTGTGTGTGTGTGTTTGTGTGGAGGTGTAACCTGTACATGTGGCAAAGACAGGAAGGGTTTCTTCTACCCGAGTGATTCAGGAGGCTAATGAACCTTCTGCTAACTTTACAAATTCGCAGCAGAATCCTGCTCTCCTTGAGCTGGAGACAGGAAGAAAAAAAATCCCCTCCCTTCCCTTGTCCGCTTACATTACACCGCCCAGCTCCTCTTCCCAGATGCAAGTGCACTCAACAGTCGGCAGCATACCCGGTTATCGGTCCGCAGCGTCTATATTGTCGCAGGAATAAAGGAACAGCAAAAGGTCAAAGCTTTGACAACATCGGCTGTGCTGACACGTTCTGTCCTTTAGTGTATCAACACTAGATGGAGCGCTCGGCACACACACGCTGCGAGGAGGAGCGCAGGTCGTGCGGGGCCCCGTGTTCACACCCACACGTGTGAACGCAGTCATGCATTCCTGTCATGCAGCTCCCGCTGTTAAAGCTGCAGTGCGCTCCCATCCATTCAGCTTTCTGTCACTCTGCTCCACTGTCCTGTATGTTTTAAAAAAAAAAAAAAAATCGTTGCTGATGACCTTTCTCGCTGTGAAACGGACGCAGGTGAGGCACACGGAGGTATCGATTGGTAATAAGGAAATGAGTTTTCTCTCCTCTTCTCGCTCTCCCCATGCTGTGGGAAAGCTGCCCAGAGACTCTAATCAGAAGTGAATTAGCCGGCACATAGTGGACAAGGAAAAGGGGAAAAGGAGCTCTTGCTGGTCATGACGTTCTACCTGCTATCCACGATATTCAAATCTGTGTGTGTGTCTGAAACACATTATAAAACAGTAATGATCAATTAATTAAATCAAATAAACAGGAAATTAATTGACAAGCAGTTTGTTAATGGATAATTATTTTGTCTTTACGATGTCAAATTTATATATAATATACGGTTTTGATTGTGATCAGACAAAGCACAACATTAATAGATGTCATCCTAGGCTTTGTGAAACAATGAAAGTCTTTTTTTTCCGCACTTTGACTTTTCATTGGCAAAATACTTAATAGAGAAAATGCTTAATGGAGAAAATGAGCAGCAGGTTAATCAGTCATGGTATTTATCATCAGTTGCAGCACCACTAAGCCTTTATTATATGTAATCAGTGTTTAATGTTTCTAAATATTTTCTTAAGCTGTATTGATCCTGCTTTTCTCGGAGAGAAGTTCATTACGGCTATATTTGTTGCTGCAATTAATTGTTGAGTTAATTAGTGTCAGTAAAGTTGCATGTTCAGTGTCAGGTGTAAGCACTAATAGAAAGAAATTGGACAGACCCGTTCAGCTTGCTAATTGACCCTGGATGACCTCTGTGTTTTTTATGAAATTCTCATTAGCTTGCGCACATAAACTTTTTAAATTATGAAGGGTTAAAGATATTCCTTATAACACATATTTGTAATTTGAGTACCAAAATGATTGTTTGAAGTTGAAGTTGAAAAAGTTGTTTTTTTGGCCTATTTTTATTATTAAGCCTCTCTTCTGATTTGAATGGGTGGTGGGTGGTTACTATATAATTGTGACATCACAATGTCACGGGAGTCCTGATGGCTTATTTTTATGTGCGGTCTATAAATTCAGGCTATATATGAGGCAGTATTTATACAACAGCTTATTGTAACCAAAAGCTATTCAAATTTCACTTTCAATAATATGGGACGTTTGTTTAAAAAAAAAAAAAAAAAAAAGAGCCTATTAAAATCACTTATCTTCCAGGAGAATTTCTGTTTGTAACAATTTAATCCAAACCGACTCCTGAAAGATTCCAGACGTGAGGAGACACATGTTGTCTGACAGATCTGATAATTCAGGAGTTCCTGGTTCTCGGAAACTAGAGCGAAGCAAAAGCAAAATCATAGCCCCGGCCTCGACAGTCATGCCGCCTTTCACGCGTTACTCACCGATCGGGGAGGTAAATAACAGAGCGCAGGGTAAACACGTCCGTTATGCACAGACACAGACAGTGCACTGTCGGCATCAATGCACGTTCGCTTTCCTTCCCTGCACGTTTGCTGTCAATTAACGGGCTGCTCTCCCGCTGTTGAAGAGGCACTCTCAGAGGGTATTTGACTTCCTCCTGGGCTGAATTGACATGGCAGCGGCAGCACCGGCGCTGAGGCAGGCTTGGAATAAGGCCATGGGTATCGTATCGGCCTGACCTGCAGCCACTGACAGGAATGTTGATGGGGGGGCTGGTTTATCTGCACCGCCGTGGAAAGGTGTTACTCTAACCTTCACATTGATGATTTGAAAGTTGATTAGAAGGCGACTTTGGCCAAAGTCAAATTGAGGGAGATGGAACACAGTGTTGTCCTTGCATCAGCATCTTGTCTCACCTTTTTTTTCCCCCTGTTACCTCCGTGAAGCTGCGATGCAGCGGTTAAACATGGCGGCTGTGTAAACAGCAGGATTGTTTTCAAAGTGAGCCGTCCTTCTTCGATATAAAGAGGACCTTGGAGATGAATACTAATTCACTCGGCCGTAACCCAGGCTTCTGTCTTCGATGAGAGCCAAACGTGCGCGCTCCCATTTTAATACTTTTAATTTAATGTCATACTCGTGCATCGAGAGAAACCGGTGAAATGAAAATCAGGAGTGCTCGCGCCACTCAGAAGATAAATTAACATGTTTGCCTCAGCTCACGGCCCAATCGTTTTCCATAAGCCGTTGCACTTTAATTTCAGGGGGTATGTTCTAATAGCTAACCGCAACCAGCAGATCAATATCACAGGTTTAGTCCAGGAAAGAAAGGTTGCTACATGAAAGCTTAATTAGTTTCTTAAAATGAGAACTGTGAAAGTCTCGCTTTACCTAATAACTTACTCAGACCTCTGCTCTGTCATAAATGCGTCAACTGGGCTCAATGTCTAAAGACAAATAAATCCTTCTAGGATTAAAAAAGAAATGAGGGGAAAAAAGGTTCTGTCATCATTAATAATAGTAGAACAGGATATATGAATTTGTTAATTAACTAAAAGATTATTTAGATTATTTATGAATTTCTCTAATAAGGGAATAGAGGAACTAATTTAAAAATGCCAACCGTTCCTGACACTTCACATTTTCATATATTATATAGACAAAACAATCAATTGAGGAAGTAGGGAAATTATTTTAAGATGAGTTGATTATGACCTAAATGATGGATTTATCAACCATGTTGTATACCTCCTCCTACTGCCAGTCATATCCCACTATGAAGGTCTTAAGGAAGCTTTTATATATATGCATACCACTGTTCCCACTATACCCATGTGTCCTTATCATGCAAAAGAATGCCAGACAATATTCTTTACACTCTCCAGGCTTTTTCTTTTTGTTGCAAATGTCCATAAAGAAATTGTAAAATGGGCTCTTAGAATGGAATATGTAGCTGAATGACCTTAACCTTAATGATTTAATGATACATGATTTCAGAATAAGGAGCAGATAACTTAAGACAAAATTGTTTTTTACATACCGAGCTAGTTATTTTAATTCATTTCCTGCCTGCTCTTAATATTCCATAAAGTGGTTAAAAGCAGATATACTGTTTAAAAAAACTGCGTTAGGGGTTTATTAACTCAAGGGCGAAAAGGGGTTTCTTCTTCAAGTGCCCTGCTTAGTATGGTGGTTAATTTGATTCTTTAAATGTCACATTTAAAGGATCTTCATCAGAGAATTACCTACTGTTCAGACGTTTTAGGATTCAAATTGCTGTGGTCTCATTCATGACTGTTTAACTTGTTGGAAATACAACCAGATGAATCAGAGCTCTGTGTGTGCACGAATGTTGAGATAAAGGTAATGGGATGCTATCTTCTTGCACCAGAAGTGGTGTGGAGAACGGATGAGATGGGAGAATCCTACAAGATTAGCTTTGTGGGGAGTTATGTCGAGGTGTGGTTGTTTGCATCTGTGCTTTAGAACAAAACCACTGGTTCATATAAAAAAACATACTTTTATTTCTCTTTCATAGTATTGTTCTCACCTTTTTCCTCTCTTTTTAGGTTTCACTTTCACTGAGATCTGTCTGTACGTAGTTGGGGAGGTGAGGACAACTTTGGATGTTGTGTTTGCAAAGAGCAACCAACAAATCCTAAGGGCTAATCCTTTTAAGAAGTGATAAAGAAATACAGTCTATAATTACCTGCAGCACAGAGACATAAATCGGCCATTTTCTCTACACTCTAGTGTCCCATTTACTTATTTTTAGAGACATATTGTTAATGGCGTTGCCGCCAGCGGGCGTGGTGCCTCATTTTAGATTTGATTTGTTGTCTATGGTATCAGTTCATCAAAATTTCACTCTTTACATTCCCACAAGAAGCTGGATTTGAGTATAAGGAGAGGAAGGTTAATGAGGTGAAATTTAAAGTAAAAAATTACTTTAGTTGTAGAAGCGACAGACCGACACATTCGGATGAGTCATTTGTGACAAAATGCCATGAGAGTGGGATAATTTGTCTTTTATAGGAGACAGATTTTCCATCAATGAAAGGTCAACGCTAACTTTTTTAGAAAACAGTTGTCGAGATAGCGTCGTTATCATTTCCTGCTGTGATTTAATGTATAGTTTTATATCTCTAAATACAATGGTGTATTTGTTAACTACATTAAGGTACTTAAAATCTGTGTATGGTAATAAACTATGTCTTTCCATATTTTGCACTCAACCAAATAGTGTCGTTACTGCGTTGTTTCTTCCTGTAGCTGCTCACAGAGAGGCTGTCAGCTCTGCCGTCAGTAAGAAGCAATGTGGTGATGGATCGTGATGCATTTCACAGCTACATGAAAGGCCGGACTCCTACGTCAAGACCCATTTTGCAGCCTTTTTTGCCTGCGGCTCCGGGTAATTGGGAAATATTAGTTACAGTGCTGTGAAGGCCCGCATCCCCGTGGTCACGCGGCGCCTCTCGCCTCGCTATCGCTTACTGACAGTGGCTGCAGAGTACGTCCTGTTTCTGCTATATGCCGCTGAGCTGCTAATACGCCTCGCCCATGTCGGGCCATAGGAGACGTTATGTTGCTTTGTTTCAGAAACATAAAAGAAGAGACAGAGGAAGAAGTAATTTCCCTTACTGTAAACCTTAAAACATATGCCACTCTCTAATGAACATCATATTCCATCATACAACATTTGGTTAATTTTGGCTCCAAAAATCGCTCCAAAAGCAACTAACTCATCAGCATATTACATGCTTTTTCTGATAATATACATGTACAGTACGTTGACAGATTTATTTGACTTATTGATTTGATTTCACTGCATGTGCAAGTGTGTGCCATAGACATTGTACAATTAAATTCAGTCCTGCACTTTACTGGGGATCAATTCAATCTTGTACTTGCTCTCATCACTTAGGCAAACAGCATTCTGAAAGATATGCTTCTTAAAGATATGCTATCTTAAAGAAATCCTGGTTTCTGGATCACTTTGAATTTATTTTTTTGTTGTTTGATAACATTGGGGTAAATAGGGGGGGCACCTGGTGGTGATATCTTACACCTGCATAGCAAATTTTATTTGCACACTGAGCTAAGGAAAGATGAACATTGATTAAATGTCAATTATCACTACACAGTCATAAAGTTGTAGGACAGCACAGTGGGGTGGGAGACACATAATGCTTGGTAAAAGGTCTGTGCTCTCAGTGCTTTTCTAGTCTTATATTAGTTTTTGTATATGTATATAGGTATGATTATTCCTGTGTTTCCTGTTTAGCACCAACCTGTCAGTGCAACTGTGGATGGAAATTAGTCATTTAGTTATAATCCCAGACATTTACGTGAATAAATGTTCATTCATATGTACTGTTACCACTTAAAGAGAAAAATAAATCATTCAAAACATATAGAACCATACCACATACACTCAAGTAGCCAATGATTGATAACTGTTTTAGTTTTGAGGAAATTCTGACTAGACACTTATTCATCTTTCAATTTCTTGACCCTTTTGGTTTTCAGTGTGTCAGAAAAGTTGCAAACATTTTGGGTTGCAGCTGATTGTACACAGTAAAAAGTGAGAAAGAAGAAAGGCTGAATCCTGACAACTTTTACAAGTTTTCAGTCTGCATATCTTTACGATTTTTGCGTGTTGAAAAGTGGACTAGCAAAAAGGCAGAGATGATAAAAGATGATTTTCCATGTTAACGGTGAAAAAAAACAAAGCTGCATTGAGTTTATAAAATGATCTGTTTATATTACAATATGTCACATCATATATTTTTGCTTTTTAATGGCACTAAAGAGTAAATTCACACTGTTGTAGGGAAATAGGGAATGTTTGGCATTTTTGAGTTAAGTTAAATGAGATTTGTTTAGTATCAAAATAATGTGGATTTATATCACATAAACTTGTATTACTTTTAAGTGGAAACTTTAACCTCTATAATCCATATAATAATATCCTAGTATAGTAAAAAATAACACAAAAAAATAAACATATTTGTACACATACATCTTAAAAATAATAAAATACCATATTAGTGAAAAACTGCTAATACACAACTGTGACGTCATATTATGTTCCAAAATGATGTATACAGAGCAAGTTCTTCATAGGGAGCTTTTTTGGAAAATTAAAGGTAAAAATGAGACCTGGAAAAGTCTTTCATGTTTGATTCAAACTGTGCTGCGAATCAAATTCTATCCTGGGTCAATTTAATTGATAGGCACCCTCAGCCCCTAATTCATAAACGAATCAGTGTAGCCTTTAATGCGGTCACTTTTTATTTCTATTTAATGGAGTCTGTGCTCTAATTTCCTTGGCAGTGGTGGGTTTGCCGCGGTGTCCAGTTGGACTGTTGAACCCGCCCCTCCTTGAGATTCAAGAGAATGACGGATGTGTTGTGCACTGTGATCTGTCCGCCGTTGAAAGCTCTCCATCTTGGCTAAGCAAAGGCATCTGGGACGGGCCTGTCGGCCGGGGTGTGTGTGTGGATGAAGAGCGGGAGGGCAGATGGTTAAGAGGTTGTCACTGTGGAGAGTAAAGACTGACGAGGAAAACTTCCTTCGCAGAGTTATTAGTTTTTTTAATTACAGCTATTAATATTGGACCAGTAAGATGTGGCGGCTGCTGTCCCAGAAACGGGATGGAGGGATGCCATGGGAGGAGGTGTGGATGAAAGCGCATATTAATAGGTTCGACACCATAGTGGTAAAGTTTGACAGGTCCATCAACAATATTCACTGCGAGAAGCGTTTGGATGGCCGATAAAAGATGAAAAATGTGTTTCCTCGTTACCTCGTTAACATGCTGATTTTCATCCGCACGAATGTGGACGAACTGTAACTTCATATCCTGATCATTTTTGTTTTTTTTGGTTTTCAGTCGGCGTCAATATGTTCTACATCTGCATCATAGTCTATCTGTACGGAGACCTGGCCATCTACGCAGCAGCTGTCCCCATATCACTAATGGAAGTTGCCTGGTAAGACCAATATACTTATTTTATCACTTTTGTTTTCCGTTTTATTGTGAAATATAACCTATATAGAGATGGAATTTTATAGATGACCTCCTCAAAGAGCGTTTGGAACATTCGCTACTTTCCATTTTGGCAGGACAAAGCACATCTGTCCTAATCTCATTGGCTCCTCTGCCCTCACACTCTGGTCCTTTTGACACTTCCTGAACCCACGAGTGAGACAATAAAGCTTTGCTGACAGAGGCCTTTAGGCCCGCTGACCTCTTACTGTTGCTCCTGGCGTCTGAGTCATGTTGATTTGTTTCCAGACAGATTTTTATTGCATGCCTGTTGGGCCGTCTGGATGTGAATACGATATTTCATATAGGTACAGACTTGCCCTTCAGAGCCTGGAACCACAGAAATAGCCATTGTCCCCTTCATGCTGTTTTAGCGGTAGGATTTCAGGGTGATGACAATTAAAGTTTCTGACAGTGCTGCTTCTGATAGTTTCAGGCTGTTCCAAAAAGTAAAACTACCTTTTATGACCTTTGATCAGAAACAGAATTTCTATTTTATCTTAATTGCATTTTCTGACATCTATGTTGTCATAAGTAAACAAATATCCTCACAAAGCTGGGTACATTTCAAATCACTGTATGTGTAAAAATATCTATAGCCTTGTTGAGGACACATTGATAAAATTGAAATAAAAATTAGTTTTTCAAATTTAGCCATGCAATAATATATATAGCTGGAAGAAATATGTTCCTTGTACTATAAATCATGTAATCCATGTTTTGTATGGTAGGACCATATAACCATTGCACCATTGACTCCTCATCTGATATACTATAATTTAACTTTAACTTTTTTAATTTTCTTTTTCTAAACCATCTGTTTACAACTGTATGAACACAGACAAATTAAACATACAAACATGCATATGGAATATTTTTTTCAGAAAAACTTCACCTGCAGTAGTTAGGACTAGGATATGTAAACAGAATAAAGAAAATATCTATTGATTTTTGTTAAATATTTAGGGTGTTAAATCTGTACTACATCCATATAATATATTTTTTCACTAAAATTTTACCTGTAGTAGTTAGGGCATTGTGAAGATGATGCACTACAGCAAACAGGAACATTTAATATAATGAAAAATAAGGTCAGTCTTGCCACCACACTATGTGAAAATCTTTTTCTACTTTTTGTCCCTGGCCAATCACATCCCTGAAATGTAGCAGGCCCTAATTTCAAATTTGTTTTCTTCTGCCTAACCTTAGTCCCAAAACAAAACACAAACAATCCCACTGGGTTTCTTTTATGCACAAAAAGACACAAAGATGAATAATCTCCTGAGATCTCCTAAATCCCCTTTTATCCACCTTCTTTTCCTGCTTTGTTGTTTTAATACTTACACAATGGTTTAATCACAGTTATTCATAAATGAACTTTGTTATGACAAAGCAGACCTACCTCTTAGGTTTTTATATTATTTTTTTCTCCATTGTGGTCTAAACCTTGCCAACCTTGCACTGGGAATAAGTCACAGACATCCTGGAAACATCATCAGAACGAGATAGTTTTAGTAAAACTTGTTCAACAAGCTTTTTCTTAGTCTGATACATCCGATATTTTACCCCCAGCCTTTTTTCATTTCTAAGTTGTGAAATGAAAGTTTAAATGAGCAGCGGTGAAGGTTGGGATGCGCAACATCTCACAACATTGTTTGTTTGTGTGCTTCTTCCTGTGCAGTGGAAACCACTCGTGCAGCGCTGGCAGTGTGACATACAATGATACCGACCCGTGCTGGGGTTCCGTCACGAGGAAAGATGCCTACCGGGTGTTTCTGGTAAGTGTTGATTCATCGTCCCAGGCATAACTCTGTTTAGGTCCCTGCCTCTTTGCAAAGTAGTTCACAGATGGTATCAAACCTTCTTTTAAGCCTCGGAAACTGGAACAGGACTTAAGGAATCCAATTCTGAGTTAAATATATAGTATTTAGGATTTGTCATTTGTGGCGGATTAAAAAAAATAAATGCGTTCAAAGTTGGCCCTTCCTTTTTGTTTTTTTAAATATGAAGGTTTCCTGCTTAACTTTTTCATACATGATAATAGTAATAATAATGCCTCAACAGTGGACAATATAGTGGTAAATACTGAACATCTTTGGGTTTTGTCCTGTAAGATAACTGAATACATTACCACATGTGCCACTGAACTGCATCTCCTGGGTCTAGGAAAGCATTGATTATTTGGGATCCTATGTATGAATGAATGAATCGCCTTTTATTTTCATTATACAGTCCAGCAGTCCTCCAGTTGTTTTTGATTATGTGATGCATAAATTATAAATATTTCACATGATTTGTGCAAAATAAACCTAAAATACCACCTATCTTTCACAAAACCCATATATCTGTTGTAGAACCTCTGCTGGTGCCAGTTTATCTGCACATGCACATGCAATCACACACCTGCTTAAATGTCACGTCAGCTGCAGACAGTGATTGGTGAAGGTGAACGAATCCCACCTCCCATCTTTTATCTCTGCAAGTGACTGATCATTATCCCTCAGTTTTTCACAAAAGTGGGGTAATTGTTTTCAAACTGCTGCTGCACACTTACCAGAAATGCTTCTCCTTCTTCTTCTTCTACTCAAGATAGCAACTAACATCCAAGTCCTGATCGACAACACTTGACAGCCGATCAAAACAAGCCTTGTATTATACTGTTGTGTATGCTTTTTTGTGTTACAATAAGTGTTTCTTAAGACATTTAAACTGGTATCAGCTCTGTAGATGACTGCCTATCTTCATATGCCTCAATTATTGCAGCTTATTCCGAAATGAAGCTGGCTTGTCTAAATGTGCTTTAGCATACCACAAGCAACTCTTTATGGCATGTGAGAAGAAAAAGCTTCTTTTATTACTCTCCCATACAGTATCCCCGTTTAAATAGTTGAAGTATGCACTTTGACACCATCTACAGCCAGACCAGTTTGTAGATGGTCTGTGAGTTCAGTTTGACCCTTCTCAGCATCCTTAACCTCTTGCTATGTTAAATTTTTCTTGGTCTGCCACTCTGGGCCTTAACTAGAAATTTATGAGCCAGCTTTTTGTATCATTCCCTAAGCCATGAAGTTGAACAAGCTTTGATTCCAGGTCATTTAATTGTTGTTTTGAGGTTCCTATGTTGACACTCCTCAGAGAAGATGCAAAAACATCAATATGGAATTGGCCAATTTAACTACCCTTTCTCATGACTGGCTTCACCTGTGTATCTAGGTCAAGGGTCAATGAGCTTGTCACGTGTTCCAATAATAATGAGCTTGTCATGTGTTCAAATCATTATAACAGGGTTTTCCAAATGAATGCACATGCCTGCTTTTCTTTAGCGTTTGTCTGCTATATGATATGTTTACCTGAAATTGCGGAGCCAAATAACTAATGATTATTAAGGAAACTCTTAATTAGAGGGTGCCCAAACTTTTTCATTTGACTATATGATTTCACAATCTAACACAGTTGACTATCTCAAAAGACCAAAATATTTTTTTTAGCTGATCCTGGTATTAAAGGTGCAATGGACTCAAGGTTGACACAGTATGCATGTCTCCACTGCAGGAACTTTGGGGTAATTTTACAGGGAGAGCCTCATTGGTGTGTGTTAACCTCCCCAGCACTGATTAGTTAAACTAGACGGGTTCTGACCCAATCAGACAGCATCTGTCATCTATGGCAGATTTCAGAGGAAATGATTCAAAAGGGAGATGTGTCATCATGCTAAAATGAAAAAATATATCCGCTCATATCAACGCACCTTGAGACACTGGGAATCCATCCCACCACAAAACAATGCCGTGAAATGTTGCACAACGATTTCATAGTAAACAAAACTCCAGTGGTTCCTATTCTACAGTGAACACATGGCCACTGAGAGGACGGATCCTGTAGAACATACCACCTCCCTTTAACTCCTGCAATGGAAATGCATTTTATAACTCTCTAAAAATTCTTACACTTAAAGCTGTGTACCTGCTCATAACGATAAGCCTTAAAATGAATGAGGATTGTTGAACAATGTACGCACAGCCTCTTTTCACAGGGGAAAGGTGATATAGTCTGTAAAAATGTCCTTTTGTAGCAAACAGCCCAGCGGCAACTTGTACATTAGATCATCTCATCTCCTGTGTGAACAAGGTGTAGCGTGCCAAGCCGAGGCTGCACTTCTGTCAGATCGGGCTCCGACAACGTTTTTTTGAGTCATCCGTTTCGCTCAAACCTCCCCAGACACCCCACCTCTGCAACCCACAGGCCAGGCATGTGTGTGTGTGTCCTTGAAGTGTTAAGCGAGCCAAACTCTGTAATTTCCACCCGAGCTTTAACTTTGTACATCGACAGTGATAGATGTGCTGATCTCCTCCTGTATAATTTCTCAGCCTTTCTCCTCTCCTCTCTGCCTCTCTGCTCTCTCTCTCCCCCCCTCTCTTCCCTCTCTCCTTCTTATCCTTGCTTATGTTTTAATGGAATGATCCAATTTTAAAATAATATGCCAATAAATTAACTTTTCCCTGCCTTTATCTCCGACGAGATAAGCCGCATGCTGTATGTGGGCAAATTGAAATAATGCTGATTTGTAATCTCCGGTCAATTTTGTTTACACTTGCACTTTTGCAGAATAATTTCCCAGTTTCATCATGACCGCCCAGGGGAAAAAAGATACAGTTTATAGCTCTAAAATACATTTTTACCAGTGACATGTAGGGATGGACCAATCTGACTTCTTTCTCCACATATATCAATACTGGATCGAATACTTCTCCTAATATCTGTTATTTTTTTTCCTTCTTCAAATTAGAAACTAAACCAACTGTCCTTGTCTGCATGTGAGACATTAATACACCAACATTCCTCTTAAGCCTTGAAATTTGTAATTGTTTGTTTTAATGTTCAACTTGTCTCATACATGAACGACACACTGTTTCTGCTGGAGGATTACAGGCATAATGTTCTCTGTTCCCTCGGTGTAATGATGTCCCTATACTGTCTCCCTATTAAACCACTTTACTTGCTTTTAGCTCTGCTATATTTTCTATATTTTGTATATATAAATAGGAAGTTGAGTGAGGCTCTGTTTTTTGAGAGGTCTCCCTTTTGTTAAGCATATAAGGAAAACACAATTTCAACCTTTCCAACAGAAATGCTGAAGATGCATAAATCTCCTTTTAGAAAGACATCTTTAGCAATATCACTGTAGCTAACCGTGACTGTCATTTCATTACATATCTGTGTAAGTGTAAAGGCCCTGCCACTGCCTTCACACTGTAATACATTTACTTTGGAATGTTTAAAAAGTATCACTGGTAGCTTTTTAAATATTGTAGTCAAACTGGATGGATGGAGTAGAACAGAAATCTGTATTTAATGCACATCAATCAATGGCTCAGGTCCATTACTTACTGCACTTATATAGTGATTTTTTTTTCCCCCCAATGTTGTTAGACAAAAGCTTTTTACAAATTGTGCCTCTCATTCGACCATTAACCTATCTAATCTAGTACATTTCATAAACATTAACCTATTTTTTAAGTGTATTATTTTGTGTATAACACTTTTTCCACACATTTTTAAATGACATTATTAAGATTTAATATGTTTGGTCTCAACATTTGGCTTGTCTAACTCATAGAGCTGGCACAAAGTATTGATAGTGCAATACATCAAGCCCAGAGTCAAACTGTGGATTCAGTAGAACAGACACTTCAATGCAGTGAATAGCTACATCATTTCTTTCCTCATTAATCTCACACAGAAAAGTCTTACAATATTGATTATTGCAGAATCACAATATTTTGATAGTATTGTGAGCCTACCCTCACCATACCCTCTGACTCCCAACCTTATTGATTTAGCTTAAAAAGTTAATATATAGTCTCCTCTGTATTGATGATGTAACAGAGAGATATGCAGTTTGAGCTGCTGAGTTGTGCCTTATCCCCTTAAACGGTCTTGGTTTTTTGTCTTATGACCGTTCTGCGTTTGAATACTTCAGAAATCATTGAGCCGTGATGAAACATTCAGCAAGTTAGTGTGGCGTTCGGTGGGGCGTCTGCCTGTTCTCTCCACAGGCCAGAGGCTCTGGCCTAAAGACACGGCCCAGACTGAATGATGAGTCTAAATAATTGACTTTTTCTTTCCCTGGCCAACAGCCCCTCATCAGCTCTGCCGTGCCCCGTAGAAGGAGCTTTCACAACCCGCCCATACCCAGGATCCACACCCGCGCTCCTTTTGTATTCTCACTGTTACATTGTGCGCAGAGCCGCAAGGACAAGGTGCCCTTCTATCAAGTATTGAACCGACGTGTCACCATTTTCACTCAAGGCTTCCAAAGGTGATTCAGTGAAGTCATGCTCAAAATTGCTAGCTGGGGGAAAAAAAATAGTTTTTGACACAAAAGTCTGAATTGTCTTTTTTTTTCTTTTCTGAAGAGGCGTCGGGCTGACTGGAGTTTGGACTATCCGAGTTTCTGTGTTTGTGTCTCACAAACTGTTATGTTTGTTTCAAAAAACAGTCTTGATCCCTTCCTGAAGGAGTTTCAGAGCAATGCCTGAGTTATTAGGAGACAAATATCACCGCTAGGTTGAAACCGGTATAGAGTAAAGGCATCTAGGAATAAGCGAAGCATGAATGTTCACAGAATTGAAATGAGTTTGCCCTTACTTTTATGTTTGTCAATGGTTTCAGAAAGGCAGCGAGAAACGGGTTTGAATGCAAAGCAAGGCACTTCCTTCATTATCCAAGCATTCCAGTCTAAAGAAAGAAAAGAATGCATGTGCATAAAGGGGGTGGCTCTCAAACTTTTATGGTCAATTACATGCATTTTATGGCCAACAACATCAATTTTTTCCCCCAACATTTACGAGTAACATATCATAGAAAGTGGGATTTTATTTGCTTTTTGATCATAAGGCAGCTCCAGGTGTAAATTAAAATTCCATTCCATGTTTCAAAAAAAGCTCAATCTGCATGAAATCTGCACCATCCATGTTCAGAAACTGAACTTTCTGGCAGTCAAATTGTGATGTCGCAACTATACACTCATCCCCCCCTCACAGCCATTCAAATCAAAGGAAAGGCTCAGTATTATTAACAAAAAAATGCCATGTATTTGCTAGAGCTCCAAACCACACATGCTATATACAATATCTTGTTAGGGACATCAAAACTTCAAATAAAACCCAGGGAATGTACAATGTGGGACATTTAAAAAGGACATTTTGGCTAATAATATTTTATTGTGGTGTGACAGAAGCAAACTTTTGAAATACTGCTCTATTGAAAACTATATAAAGTCATGTGTGTGTCTGAATTAATGCACACCAGTGGTTGCCTGTGGCAGTTGTTGCAGCAAGTTTGTGCTGGGCCGTGATAAAGGAGCCAGTTGGACATGTCTAAGGGATTCTTTCTGGGTGACACCAGAGACACTACTGCAGCCATAACATTTTTTTTTTTTAGACTTGGGAAAATGATGAGAGATTAAAGAGCAGCCTTATTATGGTGTTGCTCTAAAGCGCTTTATTCCCCGTGTGGGTGTTTTGCTGCTGGGAGAGGGGCAAAGAGGCAAAGAGACAGTAAACGGGGTGATTTCGGAGTGATAAAGTCGGAGGGAGTATTGATAAACGACTCTACCCTCCCGAGTGCTGCAGGATGAATTGTCCACATTGAGTTCAGGAGCTATCGTTCACTCCTTTCCTCCTACCATACTTCATTTTGACCTACAGTAACAACCTGTGGATGTTTTCAGAATCCAACTGCCTGAAATCCAATCCTTAAAATAAACAGTGCAGTCACGAAAGCAACAGAGAGAATTAATAATCAATTATTGGTTTGGATCATTTTTAACAAAAAAATGTTAAAATTTCCAATATCTCAAATCTGATTATTTTCTATATTTCATTTTTTTTATTATAGTTTGCTTTATACGTCTATAATAGTAAATTGACACTTTGGGGGTTGTAGACAGTTGTTGTCTGGACCAAAAAAATAACATTTTAGGTTACATCTTGAGGTTTGGGAAACAATAAACCTCATTTTACACCTTTCTAAACCAAACAGGAAGCAAATATCCAGTTTACAGTAATGTAAAACAGAAAAGAAGCTGCATCTCTTCCAACTTTATAAGTTAGAGTAATGGAAAGCGATTAACACAACATATTGATTATTTGTCTTTTAACAGAGCATCATGTCATTTACCTTATTTAGCATGCCTCCTCTATCTGGACATGATAGAATTTTATGTGTGAATCCTTTTACCCACTTTTGCCAACTTTTCCCCAGACGGTTGCTCCACGGGTGATCGGGGTGCATTGTTCATAGTGGACAGCAGATTGCGGGTTATTTTTAGGTCTGAGAACAGCTGTCCCTGTACAGCTGATAAGACCTTAACCAGGAGCACTGTGGTGATGAGGAGGGACAAGCAAAAGTGAGAAAGAAACTCTCTTCGTTTTTGAGTTTCAACACTATTTCTAATCCGCTGATGGTCGCTTCAACCTTGATTCTAACATTCCAATGTTTTTATTTTATTTATTTATTTTTTAAATAAACCTGTTGCTCTCAGTCTCTCGGGGCGGTGCGTGGCTCTCGACAGATTGTCTGGTCCTTGTTTCTCACTTTAACACTTGCCTTGCGCTTCTTTTTTAGCTCCGCACCTCGGGCTCGTTCCCGCATCATGTGTCAGTCAGATCAACTGAACGTCACGTCTTGACACAAACTCTCAGCTGGGAGGGGAGGGCATTTTGGGATGTATAGGTATCGTTTACGCAAAGTTAAATTAGCTGAATTCCCGCCTGCCTAAATCAATCTATCCAGCATTGGCATGTTCGATTTAACTCACGATTCAAAGGCTACGAGCCTGTAATACACAATAAAACTCATTGTGGTGGACATTTCTGGACCGCAGTGCTGTATTCACAAAGAGAGAGTCTAATTACTCTATGATAAGGCCTGAAGCGCCCAGTTTATATTTCATCGGGTCAGATCTATGATTTAATCAACATTGACTTCACATGTCACCACTAGCAGCTTTGGAGACGTCCCGGCTGTTCTTCATCTGAGGTTCTGAAAGCTTTTAGGATCAATTGGTCATGATTTGGTCCACTGCGGATTGATTCTCGTGTTCAGCGCCCGAGTGGATGGCCGAGGGCTTTTCTTCACAGATCTTACAGTGTTTGTTGGCTCTGCCGGTTCGAAAAGGACATGGCGGAGAGACTGTTGCATAACAGAATGCGCAGTGTTGATCCTGGCCCTTTTCATAGCTTATTGAGAAGATTAAACAGCGTGCAACCAGTGGGTTTTTTTTCTGGGTTTGTGTTCGGTTCCAGCGGAGATTCCCGAGACCTCAATTAAACTCCTCTGCCCTTGATCGTCCCCAGTTAGGTTTTCTGTTTTGGATTTCACTTGTAGCTCTGCGGGGGCCTTATCACAGTGGCTTGCCAGGCATCGGTTGGTACACTCCACCCTGTTGGACAGCCCGAACAATTTAAATGGCTGATTTATTCTCCTCCCAGTATGTGGAAAGTGATAGAAAATCAATGCCGTATATGAGCTCCGAGGTACTTCATGCTTACACTGCATTGTTCCCAGCTTATCTTCATGCAGTTGTTTCAATTACAGCGTGCGTCTATTAAGCCTTATGCTCGTCTTGTGTATTGGAATAAAGTAAATTTGAAGCAGCAAAGTTGTTGTCTGTCCCCACGGAGTTCAGAAACGACCCCTGCTGGCTCCTTCCCCCATACAGAGGTGATTGATTAATTAACTGAATAATAAAGATTTATTCCAAGTGCAGTTTCTGTGACCTCGATGGCCGTTCCCTGCAGAGGGCCTCCATCTTCTAAATCCTTTATTGCAGTGTTTTCCCAGCTGACGGCACACATATGGCACATATAAGAGATTTATGCCTAGTTTCAGGTGTTGAGCTAATGGCAGAAAGGTTGTAACAAACAACAGAACCTCCTATAGATGTGAGTTAAAACTGGGCATCAAGTTAAAGGCTAAGACCCTGTATCCTAATAAAATGCTATTTTAATTTTTTTTT
Organism: Eupleurogrammus muticus; assembly: GCA_036785175.1. Lineage (NCBI taxonomy): Eukaryota > Metazoa > Chordata > Actinopteri > Scombriformes > Trichiuridae > Eupleurogrammus > Eupleurogrammus muticus. Next base: position 17,605,405 of record JAYKQN010000011.1, on the reverse strand, counting down.
GATTATAGGAATATCAGAATACTGCCCCATGTTTTAAAATACTCAATTCACAGAGAAATGATTTTATAACTATGCAGCTATCCACCTGTTCCAAAGCAGCCAATCAGAGGGCAGGCTCGTATATATTAATGAGACAGACACAAAACGACCTGTTCTTTCAGGCTCCAGAGGGAAGCTCGAGCGAAGAGATGTAAAACTATATCAAGATGATTTTTGGGTACTTAAAACCATAAATACATCCAGTTAGGGATATCAAAACTTCAAATGGAACCCGGGAAGAGTGTAAAATATGAGGCTTTTAAAATGAAGACAAGGCTTCGGGGCACACTAGTGAAGATATTATAGCAGTCTGTCTCTTTGGCACTCGGAACAGGTTTGTTGAAAGTTGGTAAAGCTTTTAAGGAA